>RPFO01000175.1:2539633-3276884 GCA_009746045.1 Mesostigma viride | reverse complement strand
AGTTCGTCACGCGGTGGCTCGAGACGCACAGGTCTCGGTGCGGGCGGCTACTCGCGGCGGCGCCGACCTGGGCCTCATGTCCCCGCGGCAGCTTCGCCTCTTCTTGGACGCCAGGCCCGCCTCCCGGCCCGGTTGCCAGTGGGGGCTTTCTCATCACCTCCTCAGCCTGGCGCAGGCCGCCATGCTGCGTGTGGAGTTCGGTGCCCCCATCGCGGTTCAGGGGGCCAGGCCATCTTGGTGGACTCGGCGGGCGCGCCCAGCCCCTAACCGCGGGGACGCCTGTTTCTGCCTTCCTCCACGACATCCTGGAGTTGGCAGGCATCCCGCACGAATGGCACCCCGCGGCTGACCAACCGGTCGGCATCCTCTCGCGCGCCCAGATTGCCCCCTCCCGGGTTGCTGGGAGGCCGGCTGGACCCGCCCCCCCCTCATGTCCGGTCCCTTCTGGAGGGGGACGACCCCGAGTCGGGCTCCTGTGCCATCTGCCTTGAGCCCTTCCGGGGGGATGGCTTGTGTCGCCTGCCGCGTGCGGCCACACATTCCATCAAGCGTGCATCGCGCGCAGCTTGCTCCACTCCGTGCCGCGCTGCCCGTTGTGCCGGGCTGTTGTGCCGCCCCTGGGACTGCGCTTCCTCTCGGCCCGCCCCCGGTCTCGCTGGGTCCCCTGCCGGGTCCCCACCGGGCCCCGGGCCAGCTGCCCCCCGACCCCTCGGCCTCCGCCCCCGGCCTCGTTGCCGGGGCCTGGGGTGGTCGCGGGGCGCTGGCGAGTCCCCTGGGAGGGCGCCGGCGTTCTCGATCCCCTCCGCTGGGGTCTCCCCGGTGGGCACTGCCTCCTCCGTGGCCCCGGCGGGCCTGCCGGGCGCTGGTCGGGTCGTGGTGCGCGCGCCTGCCGGCCCGGCTGGGGAGACGCCGCAGGCCCCACGTCCTGCCTTTGCTGGCGCCGCTCCCCGCCACTCAGCCCGCCGACGGCCTTCACCGGTGTGCCGTGCTGCTTCCCACGGGTCCCGTGTGCGGGTGTGTTCCACAACCGTAACCTCCTCTGCCAGCACCTTTCGCGCTGTGCACCCCGATCTCGGCGCGGCGGATCTGCAGGCCATGAGCTGTTACCGTGCCCGGAAGCTCACTGCCAGCGGGTGTACTCCATTCACGGGCGCGCTCAGCACGCGCGCGCCTGTGTTGCTCAACGGCCCCTCAACCGGCCAGCAGTCCCGGCCCCTCCCCCCTCCCGCCTCGGCTCCCCCCGGCTCCCAGCCCCCGCCGCCCGACTACTCGGCCAGTTGGCGTTGGCTTGACACGGTCCCCTGGGATGCATGCGCCATCAACCCGACGTCTACCCTGACCGACCTCCCCCACCGCGCGCGTAGCCTTTTCGCGCAATGTGCAATCGTTTCTCTCCGGCGCATGCACGCCGCTCCGGACGACCCGCTGGGCTTTAAACTGCACATGGTGACCCCCGCCTGCTCCTCACCCCTCTCGGGCGTGGTGTGCGCGGCCTCCAGGGTGCGGTTATTGCCCGTTGCCGACGCTTTTGCAGGGGGACTGGGGGGGCTGTTTGGCGTGCCCCCCGCGCACGGCCCGGCTGTCGGGGGAGGTCAACTTCGAGCGGGTGGCCGCCGACGTCATCCGCCTCGTCCGCGAGGGGCAGCTCAGCCGGGCCATGACCCGCTTGGAAATGGCCAAGCTCGCCCCCGCCAATGCGGCTACCCTGGCGGCCTTGGAGGCTCTTCACCCTGCGGAGCCCGGATTCCAGCTGCCCGTGCCGGACCCCCTGCCGGCCCCCCTCCGGCTGGACCGCGACTGCTTCCTGGAGGTGATGCGTGAGGTCCCGCGGGCTTCCTCTACCGGGCCGTCGGGCTGGCGCTACGAGCACTTGGAGGTCCTGGTGGGCATGGGGGCGAGGACATTCTCTTTGACACCCTCATTGACCTGGCGGCTGGTCGCGTTCCTCCCGCTGCGCGCGAGTGGTTAGCGGGCGCTCGCCTCCTCGCTCTGCTCAAGGTGTCTTGCCCCCCCCGAGGGCAAGGTGCGCCCGATCGCCTGCGGTGAGGTGCTCCGCAAGCTCGTGGGCAAAGTGATCTGCCGCCAAAAGGCGCCCGAGCTCCGTGCCTTTTTCTGCCCGCCCCTCGCAGCGGGTGAGACCTCGGTGGCGGCCCAGCTGGGGTGACGACTCCAGGCGGGGCGGATATCCTCATCCATTCGGTGCAGGCCTACCTCGAGGCCCACCCCACCCACGCTGTCGTCAAGGTCGACTGCCACAACGCGTTCAACAGTCTGTCCCGCGCCAGCATGTTTGCGGCCGTCATGGAGTCCTTCGAGGACTTGTACGCTTGGACAGCCGTGTGCTACGGCCAGCCCGGCCAACTGGTTCACATCATGGAGGACGGCACTCGCGGCGGCCTGCTGTCGCGGTCGGGCACCCAGCAAGGGGACCCCTGGGACCCCTGTACTTTGCCGCCCCCTCCAGGGTTGCCTCCAAGCGGTCCATGCTGCCCACCCGGCGGTCGCTATTCAGGCCTACTTGGATGATATCTACCTGCTGGGCCCTGTGCCGGACACCCGCGGCTCTGCTGGCACTGCAGACCGCGGTGGCCGACATCAACCTCCAGTTGACCCTTGCCAAGTGCGCGGTGTACTCGCCCCAAGGTGATTGCTCCGGCTTTCCGCCCCAGCTCTTGGGCCGGGACGAGCGCCTCCATGGGTTGGATGTCCTCGGCGTTCCGGTTGGCGACCCCGCGTTTGTCATCGATGCTCTGCGGGCCGCCCTCGAGGCACGCACTGAGGTACTGCCCTTGATTGCGCGCCTTCATGATTCGCAGACCAAGGGTCTGCTTCTGTGGTTTTGCGCTCACCCTCGCGTCGTTCACTGGCTCCGGGGCGCTCTTCCGTCTCAGGTCCGGCTGGCCGCCGAGGGCCACGACGAACGCATCCAGTCGGCCTTGGCGCAGCTGGTCCCGGGCCCCGACCTCCCGCCACATGCTATTCGCATTGCCTCCCTGCCTGCACGGATGGGTGGCTGCGGTCTGACTCGTGCCGCCCGGCTGGCCCCAGCAGCCTTTTTGGGCTCCGTCGCTCAGTCGTGGGCGGAAAGCTGCCGGCTCCTGCCCCTTTTGGCAACGGCAGCGCCTGACCTCCTGGACCCAGCAGCCCTTTGCCCTTCGTCACCGCCATCCAGGAGAGGCCTATGCTGAGATCCAGCAGGCCTGTTCTCCCGTCCGTGCCGCTCAGGCGGTACAGCGCCACCTCCCTCGCGGCACTCCCTCGGTCGCCTCCGTTCAATCTCCCGCCGCATTCCCTGCTCGCGTCATCGATAAACACCAGAAAACCTACGCGGGTATTCTGCACACGGCTGATTGGATTGCTCTTTTCGCGGACCTCAACCCAGGACGTGCGTGGCTGTTCTCGCTTTCCTTGCGGAGTGTGGGCTCGGCGTACCTTCGTGCTCTTCCCATGGCCCCCCATTCGCCTTGGCTCCCAGCCACTACTCGGTGGCGCTCCGGCACCAGCTATTTGCCCCGCAGCCTCTTGTTCCGGCCGGGCGGCCTTGTGGTAGCTGTGGGCAGCCGCTGGATCCCACGGGGACTCACTACCTTGCCTGCATGGGGGCCAACAGAATCAGAATTGGTATTTGTATTTGCACACTGTCCTCCTGACGGTGGTGCTCGCCATGATTCGGTCGGTTTTCCCCCACGCGAACATCCGGTCCGAGGATGCGGATGGCGCTGCCTTCTATTCCCCAACCACCGGCCTGACATCGTGGTGCTGGACTTTGAGGGGGGTGGCCGGCATCTGCTTATTGACGTTTCGGTGGCGCGGCCCTTGGCTCTTAGCCACGTGGCTGGGGCCTCCCTCACGGCAGGTTACACGGCGGACCGGGCGGAGCGGGCCAAGCTCCTGGCCTACGGCGACGTCGGGCACCATCGTGTGGTGCCCTTTGTCCTGGAGGAGTTTGGGGCCATGGGGCCCCTGACCTCCGCCTTCTTCAAGGAGTGTTGCCGGCTCCGGGAGGCCCGGCTGGACCTGGAGGGCCAGCGGGCCCCATGTCGGCGCGGACCTGGACGTCATATTGGCGTCAGCGCTTGTCGTGGCGCTGACTCGGGCCATGGCGGACATCATGCTCCGCCGTACGCGGGCTGATTTTGCGGTGCAGCAGGGCTATTAGGTTCCTCCCGTTAGGCGTTTCCATTGGTCTTATCTATCGTAGTATAGAGCTTTGACATGGCTCTGTATATAGGTTTATAGCTGGGCGTTTGCTTGGTTTGAGTGATTTCACTCTGCTGTAAGTAATTATATTTTAATTATATATTCATTGAGAATGATAGATTACGGAGGTGAGATAGGCATGCACATAAGGAAAAACCCGAGAACTGGAGAATAACCCTGAAGAATTAATAGTAATCTCACAGACATCAAGGATCACGCCCAGCGGCAACAAGTACAACTAACTAACATCACAAAACTACACGCAGCAACAGCGCTGCCGGCCCACCATGCAGGCTGGAAGGGATCTAGACCGCATGGGTGCGACAAAGTCGGCCCGGTGTGCGGCGAAACCATCAGCCACGTGCGAGTGAGGACGGTGACAGACGCTGCCGCCAATACGAGGACCACGTGCGGCCGACCACGGGCGGTCTGACCCGAGTCGAGGCGGTCTTCACGGCGCTGGCAGCACTCGTGGAAAAACCGCTGTCTTGGGCCCATGGCCCCGAACTCCCAAGGAAAAGGGTGACCCGGTGGGCCCCACATTGCCGTAGGAGGCAAACTTTGCGCTCAGCCACAGCGGCAGCAGCGCCGGCATCACAGCCGCCCGGAGGATGTGGCGACCGGAAGCGGCCGAGCCACGGAGACTCGATGAGCAGGTGGCAACCTGCCCGTCGTAGTCAGCACGGTAATGTCGGGCGGTGGTTGGTGAGTAAGAGGGCGGCCCCCATCCGCGTCCTCGCACTTAATGGTGGAGGGGAAGACCGACCGAACCATGCACACACCACCCGGAGGAGAGCGGATATGGAGATAGAGGAACCAGTTCTGGTTCTGCTGGCACCCATGCACGCGATGTAGTGCGTCCCAGTAGTATCCAGAGCAAGCCCGCAGCTGCCGCAGGACGCACCCGCCGTGATGAGAGGTTGCGGGGCAAAGAGCTGGTGGCGGAGAGCGATGGCGTAAAGGGCCGGAACCAGTGTGAACAAAGGCTCATGGGGAGGGCGCGCAGGAATGCGGACCCCACGCTCCTCAAGGGAAACGAGTGAAGCCAAGCCTTCCCCTGATCGTTCCAAGCTCGCATGCAGACCATCCATCGGCACAGTGTGTATACCCGCGTAGGTCGTTTGTTGTTTTCATGAACGCATGCAGGAAGACACTAGGACTCATATATATTCATTGAGAATGATAGATTACGGAGGTGAGATAGCATGCAACATAAGGAAAAACCCGATAACTGGAGAATAACCCTGAAAATTAATAGTAATCTGACACAGACATCCAAGGATCACGCCAGCGGCACAAGGTACAACTAACTATACATCACAAAACTCACGCAGCAAAGCGCTGCCGGCCCACATGCAGGCCCATGGAAGGGATCTAGACGCTGGGTCGCGACAAAGTCGGCCCGGTGCGGCGGAATAACACATCAGCCACGGTGCGAGTGAGGCGAGTGACAGACGCTGCCGCCAATACGGGACCACGTGCGGGCGACCACGGGGCGGTCTGACCTCGAGGTCGAGGCGGTCTTCACGGCGCTGCAGCACTCGTGAAAACTCCGCTGTCTTGGGGCCATGCCCCGACTCCTCAAGGACAAAGGGATGACCCGGTGGGGCCCCACATTGCGTAGGAGGCAAACATTGTCGCGCTCAGCCACAGCGCACAGCGCCGGCATCACAGCCGCCCGGAGGATGTGGCGACGGAAAGCGGCCGAGCCACGGAGACATCGATGAGCAGGTGCAACCTGCCCGTCGTAGTCAAGCACGTAATGTCGGGCGATGGTTGGTGATAGAGCGGGCCCCATCCGCGTCCTCGCACTTAATGGTGGAGTGGGGAAAGACCGACCGAACCATGGCACACACCACCCGGAGGAGAGCGGTATGGAGATAGAGGAACAGTTCTGTCTGCTGGCACCCATGCACGATGTAGTGCGTCCAGTAGTATCCAGAGCAAGCCCGCAGCTGCCGCAGGACGCACCCGCCGTGATGAGAGGTTGCGGCGGCAAAGAGCTGGTGGCGGAGAGCGATGGCGTAAAGGGCCGGAACAGTGTGAACAAAGGGCTCATGGGGAGGCGGCGCGCAGGAATGGGCCCACGCTCCCCTCAAGGAAACGGAGTGAAGCCAAGCCTTCCCTGATCGTTCAAGCTCGCATGCAGACACCATCCAGTCGGCACAGTGTAGTATACCCGCGTAGGTCTTTGTTGTTTTTCATGACGCAGGCAGGGAACACTAGGACTGACGACAGGACACGCCGGCGTGCCCCGGGCAGGCACGTGGACGCCTGAGCGGGCGGACGAGGTCGCAAGCCTGCTGGATCCCGAGGTAAGAATCCTGCACAGCCTGCAACAAAAGGGGAAGGGGGATGGGGTGACCAAGTCGGAATGGCGCTGACGCGCTGGGGACCAACCGGCGGATCTCCGCCCAGGCCTGAGCAACAGAGCCAAGGAAGGCGGCGGGGGCGAGGCGGGCGGCGCGGGTGAGCCACACCCGCCCATGCGGCAGGGGAGGGTGGCAAGCGCATGAGGTGAGCTGGCAGGCTAGGGCCGGGAGGAGCACCTGCAAGGCGCCTGATGCGCTCGTCATGCCTTCCGCGGCAAGCCGCACCAAGTGGGGGGGAGCGCCCGGAGCCAGTGAACCCCCGCGGGTGGGCGCAAAACCACAGGAGGAGCCCTTTGGTCTGGGGGTCCTTGAGGCGCGCCCAAGTCTCGAGGACATGGGTGCGCTGTTCCACGGTGGCCCGGAGCTCCTCTTCGACGTAGTTCAGGGTCACCCACAGGGACGCCCAGGCACGAGAAACACGCGCCCGCGCCAATGCCCCGGGATAGCCGCGGGGAAGCCAGAGCAGTCCCCCTGGGGCGAAAAGACTGCACACTTGGGGAGGTGAGCCGAAGGTTGATGGCGCCATGGCCACTTCAAGGGCAGCCAGGGCGGCAAACCACAGCGTCGGCCGGGCCAAGGGCATGGATATCGTCCATATAGGCGAGGAGCACGACATCCGGGTGCGCGCGTGGACACCTTGGAGAGCCTTGTGCAGCGGGGGCAGACAGGTAAAAGGGGCCGAGGGTCACCTTGCTGGGTTCCCGTGCGGGAAGCGATGTCGGCGAAACGTCCCATCCTCCATGAGGAAGGAGAGTTGAGTGGGTTCGCCGTAGCAGGCTGCTGTCCACGCAGAAGGTCAGGAACGCCTTCGCCGACGGCCTCAAAGATGCTAGCCTTGGTGACAGCATTGAACGCATATGTGGCAATCCACCTTCAGCGCAACATGGGTCGGATGCGTCTCGAGGTAGGCCTGAACTGTGTGCACGATGATGTCGCTGCCCCCTTTGGTGTGCGACGCCAAGCTGGGCCGCGACGGACTCCTCAGTATCACTCCGGTTGGGGCAGAAGTAGGCGCGAAACTCGGGGGCCTTTTGCGACAAAATGACCTTACTCACCAGCTTGCTTAGGACCTCGCCGCAGCAATGGGACGAACGCGGCCAGCAGGCGGGGACTCGTCTTTCAGGAGGGCAATGAGGCGTGCGCCCAGCCCAGCCAAGGCGCGCCGCGCGGGGCCAGGGACCCCGCGGCCAAGCGGCAAGCAGCCTCAAAGAGTGCGGTCGCGCCCGCCATGGCCGCCATCACGAGAGGTGCTCGTAGCGCCAGCCCTGGGGGCCGGTGGAGGAGGCGTTCGCAGATCCTTCAGACAGCCGTGAAGATGTCCAGGTCCAGGACAATAGGCGGGGGCGGGGGTGGCCGGGCGGGCACCGCAAAGGCCGTTCGTCGGGGTGAAGGTTCGCGCAAAGCCTGCAGGGTCGGGGGAGTGGAGGGAGCCAACGCGGTCAGTTCAAGCTTTGCATGGCCCGGCTCAATTCCTACCTTCACCAACCGCATGACGTCAGCTTCACCCGGGCAAAGGAGGCGGCCCCGACACCGGGTGAGGCCGGAGGCTGCAGCGCCCACAGCCCTTCCCAATCCCGAGGAGGAACCGCCGGCAGCGAGCGATGACCGACCCTGTACGCCACGCACGCCCCGCTCCAACGGCGCTAAGAGGAGCCGGGGGTGACGAGAAACAGCTTGTGGCCGAGTTCGTCGAGAGGGTGACTATGCATCCGGGCCAGGGAAAGCAGGGCGCACCGCGTAAAACAAGCTCCGGGCGCGGTGAGGGACGTCGGGAGCGTCATGCAAGGGTTGCGCGCACAGGCCGGCAAAAAGGGACGTGGCCAGGAATGCCGCCTGCCGAGAGGTCCCCGGATCGCTCGTACCCTGCGATGCCGGTGGAGGGGCAGGCCGGGACCGATGGGCCGCCCCGGACCGGGTAGGCCGGTGCGGCCGCCGGGCGCCGGGCAGCCGTTCTGGGGGTTTGGCGGCACTGCCGCTCATGCTGTACCGCCCGTGGATCGAAAAGTCCGCTGGCAATGGGCTGCCGGGCAGCGGTAGCAGTCCATGGCGCGCATGGCGGCCTCCGTGATGTGGGGGTGGGAAGCCGAATGTGCACCAGCAACGAATTCCGGTTGGGCAGGCGCGCGCACACGGGTCACCAAGGGACCATCGACTTGGCAATAATGGAAGCCATCTGAGGGGGTGCGCCCACCCGGTGGGCCGGCCCGGGTCGAGAGGGGGAGGGGTCGGGAGCACCCTCAGCCAGAGGAACTACAGCTGCAGCGGAACCCAGGCGGGGCCGGCCGCCGGGCGGTCAGCAGGGCTCGTGGCAGCCGAGGACAAGACCGGCGCGGGGACGGCCCCCACGGCCGGGAGGGGGGCGCTGGAGGAGGCAGCCAAGCCGGCGCGCGACCCACGACCACGCACAGGGGAGGCAGGTGTCGGGGCAGGCGCGTGGAACTGGCGGCCGCACGGACACGGGCGAGGGCCCCAGCGGGAGAACGCCAGGAGGCAAGGGGAAAGGACCGCGGCCCGGCAAAGGGGCAGGTGGCGGAGGTCGCGTGCAAGCTCGTGGCGATGCAAGCTTGATGGAAGACGTGGCCGCAAGCAGGGAGGCGGCAGAGACCGTACCAGGGCGAGGCAGGTCCAAGCAGATGGGGCAGGAGGGGCCGCTGGCAGTGACATCCACCAAGTGGGCCGGCCCGTAGTGGCGGGCGCCGCGTCCCACCCAGCTCCAGCTCGGCATCGGGCGATCTCATCGGCGGAGAGAGACGGCGGCGCGGACCAGCAGGGTGCCAGACATGGGGGATGCCCGCAAGCTCGAGCACATCGTGCAAGATGGCGGGCACGGCCGCACCCGCGCTCAGGCTCAAGAACACGCCCCCCCCCGCATCGTACAGAACCAGGTCGCCGGCGTGCACGGTGACAGGAGCCCCGAAGTCAACGCGCAGGCGGGCGCTGCGCTGGGGTGACCGCCGTAGTCAAGCGCCCGTGGGCCTGCGCAACAAGGCCGGCCGAGCCGGGCCCGGCAGAGGCAAGAAACGTGTGCAGCTGAGGGCGATCGAGCAAGGCGTGGTCGGTGGCCCCCCAGCGAGATATGTCGCACGGCGGCCTGCTGGGCCTGCACGGCAAGCCCTGTAGCAAAGAGCACCACCGCCTGCGCCACTTGAGCGTCCAGATTCAGGAGCCATTCTTGGCGCACCGCGGGCAGGTGCCAAGGCAGGCGGCCGCCGGCATGGTAGTCCTCGAGGACAAACCCCAAAGCGTGGAGGCAAGGAGCAGGGGGGAGGCTGCCTGCAGCATGTGCCGGACACGAACCACAAGGGCACTAAATTCAGGGGCCGTGGGAGCGTAGGGAAACGCCGCGTGCAAGCCGACAGCGTCCAACAGCAAGGGGCAGTACAGCCAAGAGAACGTGGCGTGCCGGAGCGCGCTGACGCCCGCAATGTTGTGGGGGGCCAAACGGAGAAGTCGTGGACCCAAGCGCGGCCGACCAGGGCCCACCACAGGAGTCGCCGCAGGGTGTCCCACAGCCTCAGGGAGGAGAGCCGCCAGGGACCCCTCAAGCACAGGAGGACGCAGGTCAGTGGCCACCGCCGTGCTGGCCGGAGGTGGATCCCCAGAGCTAGGCGGGGCAGGGCCAGGGGACCCCGCGGAGGGGCCGGACGTGACGGCGCGGGAAGCGGGAGCACGGTGTGGAACCCTCCACGAGGTCCGCAAGGCCCAGGAGAGGGTCCAGCGAGGGGCTGCGGGAGGGGCGCGGGCCGAATGGGATCCCGGGGTCGACACGGCCGCGCGTCGGGAGCCTAGGGACGGCCGAGGCGGGGCCACGCAATGAGGGCACGCCCAAGGACCCGGGGGAGGCAGCCGGAAGAGGGGCGGGACCAAGCAGCGCGTGTGCCAGCCGCATTGGCACGAATCACACACAAGAGACGGGGGGCATCCTCACCACTGTGGCAGACCTCGCACACAAGCGAGAGTGGCACAGGGCGCCACGACCGCCGTCGTCCAGGTCGCCCATCTCCTGCAGGTGCGCCGCGATGCGTAAGGACCGACGCGGCGCAGGGCGCCACGAGGCAGCGCATCCCGCGCCCGGGAGGTGCGGCGTCGTGAAGGAGGCATGGGGGAGGTGCGTAAAACAACGGAACGGAAGCGCGGGGGGGAGAGCGAGATGCGGACGCGGGGGGTTTGGGGGCGTGCCCCCAAGCGGGGTTGGGGGGCGGCAGCCCCCCAACGCGGGGCGCAGGTTTTTTCAGCTGTGCATGGAGAAAAACCAGGACTCATATATATGCAACGTGCGGTTTGAGGCAGGGGAAAACATGCGTGGACGATAGGAATTATAGCACCGGCGGGCTTCAAAGTGCCGGACGGCAGGCGGTACCACCATTCCGTGGCAGCTTGGCCCAGTTTGCTACCGGCTGGCACACGTTTTCAGTGAATTTTGGGCTCCAGATTTAAATGCAACGTGCGGTTTGAGGCAGGGGAAAACATGCGTGGACGATAGGAATTATAGCACCGGCGGGCTTCAAAGTGCCGGACGGCAGGCGGTACCACCATTCCGTGGCAGCTTGGCCCAGTTTGCTACCGGCTGGCACACGTTTTCAGTGAATTTTGGGCTCCAGATTTAAATGCAACGTGCGGTTTGAGGCAGGGGAAAACATGCGTGGACGATAGGAATTATAGCACCGGCGGGCTTCAAAGTGCCGGACGGCAGGCGGTACCACCATTCCGTGGCAGCTTGGCCCAGTTTGCTACCGGCTGGCACACGTTTTCAGTGAATTTTGGGCTCCAGATTTAAATGCAACGTGCGGTTTGAGGCAGGGGAAAACATGCGTGGACGATAGGAATTATAGCACCGGCGGGCTTCAAAGTGCCGGACGGCAGGCGGTACCACCATTCCGTGGCAGCTTGGCCCAGTTTGCTACCGGCTGGCACACGTTTTCAGTGAATTTTGGGCTCCAGATTTAAATGCAACGTGCGGTTTGAGGCAGGGGAAAACATGCGTGGACGATAGGAATTATAGCACCGGCGGGCTTCAAAGTGCCGGACGGCAGGCGGTACCACCATTCCGTGGCAGCTTGGCCCAGTTTGCTACCGGCTGGCACACGTTTTCAGTGAATTTTGGGCTCCAGATTTAAATGCAACGTGCGGTTTGAGGCAGGGGAAAACATGCGTGGACGATAGGAATTATAGCACCGGCGGGCTTCAAAGTGCCGGACGGCAGGCGGTACCACCATTCCGTGGCAGCTTGGCCCAGTTTGCTACCGGCTGGCACACGTTTTCAGTGAATTTTGGGCTCCAGATTTAAATGCAACGTGCGGTTTGAGGCAGGGGAAAACATGCGTGGACGATAGGAATTATAGCACCGGCGGGCTTCAAAGTGCCGGACGGCAGGCGGTACCACCATTCCGTGGCAGCTTGGCCCAGTTTGCTACCGGCTGGCACACGTTTTCAGTGAATTTTGGGCTCCAGATTTAAATGCAACGTGCGGTTTGAGGCAGGGGAAAACATGCGTGGACGATAGGAATTATAGCACCGGCGGGCTTCAAAGTGCCGGACGGCAGGCGGTACCACCATTCCGTGGCAGCTTGGCCCAGTTTGCTACCGGCTGGCACACGTTTTCAGTGAATTTTGGGCTCCAGATTTAAATGCAACGTGCGGTTTGAGGCAGGGGAAAACATGCGTGGACGATAGGAATTATAGCACCGGCGGGCTTCAAAGTGCCGGACGGCAGGCGGTACCACCATTCCGTGGCAGCTTGGCCCAGTTTGCTACCGGCTGGCACACGTTTTCAGTGAATTTTGGGCTCCAGATTTAAATGCAACGTGCGGTTTGAGGCAGGGGAAAACATGCGTGGACGATAGGAATTATAGCACCGGCGGGCTTCAAAGTGCCGGACGGCAGGCGGTACCACCATTCCGTGGCAGCTTGGCCCAGTTTGCTACCGGCTGGCACACGTTTTCAGTGAATTTTGGGCTCCAGATTTAAATGCAACGTGCGGTTTGAGGCAGGGGAAAACATGCGTGGACGATAGGAATTATAGCACCGGCGGGCTTCAAAGTGCCGGACGGCAGGCGGTACCACCATTCCGTGGCAGCTTGGCCCAGTTTGCTACCGGCTGGCACACGTTTTCAGTGAATTTTGGGCTCCAGATTTAAATGCAACGTGCGGTTTGAGGCAGGGGAAAACATGCGTGGACGATAGGAATTATAGCACCGGCGGGCTTCAAAGTGCCGGACGGCAGGCGGTACCACCATTCCGTGGCAGCTTGGCCCAGTTTGCTACCGGCTGGCACACGTTTTCAGTGAATTTTGGGCTCCAGATTTAAATGCAACGTGCGGTTTGAGGCAGGGGAAAACATGCGTGGACGATAGGAATTATAGCACCGGCGGGCTTCAAAGTGCCGGACGGCAGGCGGTACCACCATTCCGTGGCAGCTTGGCCCAGTTTGCTACCGGCTGGCACACGTTTTCAGTGAATTTTGGGCTCCAGATTTAAATGCAACGTGCGGTTTGAGGCAGGGGAAAACATGCGTGGACGATAGGAATTATAGCACCGGCGGGCTTCAAAGTGCCGGACGGCAGGCGGTACCACCATTCCGTGGCAGCTTGGCCCAGTTTGCTACCGGCTGGCACACGTTTTCAGTGAATTTTGGGCTCCAGATTTAAATGCAACGTGCGGTTTGAGGCAGGGGAAAACATGCGTGGACGATAGGAATTATAGCACCGGCGGGCTTCAAAGTGCCGGACGGCAGGCGGTACCACCATTCCGTGGCAGCTTGGCCCAGTTTGCTACCGGCTGGCACACGTTTTCAGTGAATTTTGGGCTCCAGATTTAAATGCAACGTGCGGTTTGAGGCAGGGGAAAACATGCGTGGACGATAGGAATTATAGCACCGGCGGGCTTCAAAGTGCCGGACGGCAGGCGGTACCACCATTCCGTGGCAGCTTGGCCCAGTTTGCTACCGGCTGGCACACGTTTTCAGTGAATTTTGGGCTCCAGATTTAAATGCAACGTGCGGTTTGAGGCAGGGGAAAACATGCGTGGACGATAGGAATTATAGCACCGGCGGGCTTCAAAGTGCCGGACGGCAGGCGGTACCACCATTCCGTGGCAGCTTGGCCCAGTTTGCTACCGGCTGGCACACGTTTTCAGTGAATTTTGGGCTCCAGATTTAAATGCAACGTGCGGTTTGAGGCAGGGGAAAACATGCGTGGACGATAGGAATTATAGCACCGGCGGGCTTCAAAGTGCCGGACGGCAGGCGGTACCACCATTCCGTGGCAGCTTGGCCCAGTTTGCTACCGGCTGGCACACGTTTTCAGTGAATTTTGGGCTCCAGATTTAAATGCAACGTGCGGTTTGAGGCAGGGGAAAACATGCGTGGACGATAGGAATTATAGCACCGGCGGGCTTCAAAGTGCCGGACGGCAGGCGGTACCACCATTCCGTGGCAGCTTGGCCCAGTTTGCTACCGGCTGGCACACGTTTTCAGTGAATTTTGGGCTCCAGATTTAAATGCAACGTGCGGTTTGAGGCAGGGGAAAACATGCGTGGACGATAGGAATTATAGCACCGGCGGGCTTCAAAGTGCCGGACGGCAGGCGGTACCACCATTCCGTGGCAGCTTGGCCCAGTTTGCTACCGGCTGGCACACGTTTTCAGTGAATTTTGGGCTCCAGATTTAAATGCAACGTGCGGTTTGAGGCAGGGGAAAACATGCGTGGACGATAGGAATTATAGCACCGGCGGGCTTCAAAGTGCCGGACGGCAGGCGGTACCACCATTCCGTGGCAGCTTGGCCCAGTTTGCTACCGGCTGGCACACGTTTTCAGTGAATTTTGGGCTCCAGATTTAAATGCAACGTGCGGTTTGAGGCAGGGGAAAACATGCGTGGACGATAGGAATTATAGCACCGGCGGGCTTCAAAGTGCCGGACGGCAGGCGGTACCACCATTCCGTGGCAGCTTGGCCCAGTTTGCTACCGGCTGGCACACGTTTTCAGTGAATTTTGGGCTCCAGATTTAAATGCAACGTGCGGTTTGAGGCAGGGGAAAACATGCGTGGACGATAGGAATTATAGCACCGGCGGGCTTCAAAGTGCCGGACGGCAGGCGGTACCACCATTCCGTGGCAGCTTGGCCCAGTTTGCTACCGGCTGGCACACGTTTTCAGTGAATTTTGGGCTCCAGATTTAAATGCAACGTGCGGTTTGAGGCAGGGGAAAACATGCGTGGACGATAGGAATTATAGCACCGGCGGGCTTCAAAGTGCCGGACGGCAGGCGGTACCACCATTCCGTGGCAGCTTGGCCCAGTTTGCTACCGGCTGGCACACGTTTTCAGTGAATTTTGGGCTCCAGATTTAAATGCAACGTGCGGTTTGAGGCAGGGGAAAACATGCGTGGACGATAGGAATTATAGCACCGGCGGGCTTCAAAGTGCCGGACGGCAGGCGGTACCACCATTCCGTGGCAGCTTGGCCCAGTTTGCTACCGGCTGGCACACGTTTTCAGTGAATTTTGGGCTCCAGATTTAAATGCAACGTGCGGTTTGAGGCAGGGGAAAACATGCGTGGACGATAGGAATTATAGCACCGGCGGGCTTCAAAGTGCCGGACGGCAGGCGGTACCACCATTCCGTGGCAGCTTGGCCCAGTTTGCTACCGGCTGGCACACGTTTTCAGTGAATTTTGGGCTCCAGATTTAAATGCAACGTGCGGTTTGAGGCAGGGGAAAACATGCGTGGACGATAGGAATTATAGCACCGGCGGGCTTCAAAGTGCCGGACGGCAGGCGGTACCACCATTCCGTGGCAGCTTGGCCCAGTTTGCTACCGGCTGGCACACGTTTTCAGTGAATTTTGGGCTCCAGATTTAAATGCAACGTGCGGTTTGAGGCAGGGGAAAACATGCGTGGACGATAGGAATTATAGCACCGGCGGGCTTCAAAGTGCCGGACGGCAGGCGGTACCACCATTCCGTGGCAGCTTGGCCCAGTTTGCTACCGGCTGGCACACGTTTTCAGTGAATTTTGGGCTCCAGATTTAAATGCAACGTGCGGTTTGAGGCAGGGGAAAACATGCGTGGACGATAGGAATTATAGCACCGGCGGGCTTCAAAGTGCCGGACGGCAGGCGGTACCACCATTCCGTGGCAGCTTGGCCCAGTTTGCTACCGGCTGGCACACGTTTTCAGTGAATTTTGGGCTCCAGATTTAAATGCAACGTGCGGTTTGAGGCAGGGGAAAACATGCGTGGACGATAGGAATTATAGCACCGGCGGGCTTCAAAGTGCCGGACGGCAGGCGGTACCACCATTCCGTGGCAGCTTGGCCCAGTTTGCTACCGGCTGGCACACGTTTTCAGTGAATTTTGGGCTCCAGATTTAAATGCAACGTGCGGTTTGAGGCAGGGGAAAACATGCGTGGACGATAGGAATTATAGCACCGGCGGGCTTCAAAGTGCCGGACGGCAGGCGGTACCACCATTCCGTGGCAGCTTGGCCCAGTTTGCTACCGGCTGGCACACGTTTTCAGTGAATTTTGGGCTCCAGATTTAAATGCAACGTGCGGTTTGAGGCAGGGGAAAACATGCGTGGACGATAGGAATTATAGCACCGGCGGGCTTCAAAGTGCCGGACGGCAGGCGGTACCACCATTCCGTGGCAGCTTGGCCCAGTTTGCTACCGGCTGGCACACGTTTTCAGTGAATTTTGGGCTCCAGATTTAAATGCAACGTGCGGTTTGAGGCAGGGGAAAACATGCGTGGACGATAGGAATTATAGCACCGGCGGGCTTCAAAGTGCCGGACGGCAGGCGGTACCACCATTCCGTGGCAGCTTGGCCCAGTTTGCTACCGGCTGGCACACGTTTTCAGTGAATTTTGGGCTCCAGATTTAAATGCAACGTGCGGTTTGAGGCAGGGGAAAACATGCGTGGACGATAGGAATTATAGCACCGGCGGGCTTCAAAGTGCCGGACGGCAGGCGGTACCACCATTCCGTGGCAGCTTGGCCCAGTTTGCTACCGGCTGGCACACGTTTTCAGTGAATTTTGGGCTCCAGATTTAAATGCAACGTGCGGTTTGAGGCAGGGGAAAACATGCGTGGACGATAGGAATTATAGCACCGGCGGGCTTCAAAGTGCCGGACGGCAGGCGGTACCACCATTCCGTGGCAGCTTGGCCCAGTTTGCTACCGGCTGGCACACGTTTTCAGTGAATTTTGGGCTCCAGATTTAAATGCAACGTGCGGTTTGAGGCAGGGGAAAACATGCGTGGACGATAGGAATTATAGCACCGGCGGGCTTCAAAGTGCCGGACGGCAGGCGGTACCGCGACCGCAGCGCGTTGGGGGGCTGCCGCCCCCCAAACCCCCCGCGTGGGGGGCTCCGCCCCCCACACCCCCCGCCCCCCCCCTCGGTGGCTGCCACGCCTGCCCTGATTGTTCATGGACGACCCACGACCCCCTTCGCCCAACGGCTCCCCCGCTCCCCGGTTGGCGCCTCGGCGGTCCTCTCGGCTTGCGGCCCTTCTTGCGGAGGTGGGCGACCCGGCTGCGGGGGGCTCGGGCGCCCCGGTCTCCCCCTCCTTGGTCTGCGAGGTCTGCCGGAGCGGGCACCGCGGGCACCACATGTTAGTTTGTGATGCTTGCAATTCCGGGTGGCACTTGCAGTGTCTTACTCCCCGGCTCTACCGGGTCCCGCCGGGCTCCTGGACGTGCCCGCGCTGTCCCCCCGGCGGGCCCCCGGGCTGCCCTCCCCGCTGGGTGCTCCGGCCCCCTGCCCCGTGTGCCCCCCTGCCGAGGCCCTCGGGGCGGGCCGTGGCCTGCCCGATGGGGCCGCCGTTGCTCGGGCCCTGGCGCCCTCGGCCCCGGGGCCCCACCCGTCGCCTGGCCCCGCCGACGGGGGCGCGGCGCTGTCGCCTGGGCTGAGCCCGGCCGACCCCCGGCGGGCCTGGCGACCCCGGCGCCCGCCCCCGGCCCCTCGCTCCCCGACGCTCTGGCCTCCCTTCCCCCGGCCGCGGTTGGCCACCCAGCCGCCACCCCCGTCCTTGCCGCGTGGGACGGCGGCCCCCGGGCCCACGCGTTCACCTCGTGGCCGCCCTCGCACATTGTCGGCGTGGTGGGCCGCGCCACCTTTTCTTGGGCGTACTGCCCTTTGTTGCTGGACGCGGTCGGGCTCCAGGCCGCCTTCCCCTCGCTCCCTAGGCCCCCGGCCTTCCTGGCCCTAGTTGCGCAGGTGCGGGCGACATTTCTTTCCGCCGCCCCCCGGTGACGGCCTCGACTCTTTGGGGGTATGTCTTGGAAGGATATCACGCCGGCTGCCGGCTGCCGTGGCATCTCCCGGCCGCCCGGCAGGAAGAGCTGCTTTCCCTGGACGAGCGGGTGGGTCAGGCGGTGGTCGAGTTCGTCACGGCGGTGGCTCGAGACGCACAGGTCTCGGTGCGGGCGGCCTACCTCGCGGGCGGCGCCGACCTGGGCCTCATGTCCCCGCGGCAGCTTCGCCTCTTCTTGGACGCCCAGGCCCCGCCTCCCGGCCCGGTTGCCAGTGGGGGCTTTCTCATCACCTCCCTCAGCCTGGCGCAGGCCGCCATGCTGCGTGTGGAGTTCGGGGCCCCCATCGCGGTTCAGGGCGGCCAGGCCATCTTGGTGGACTCGGCCGGGCGCGCCCAGCCCCTAACCGCGGGGACGCCTGTTTCTGCCTTCCTCCACGACATCCTGGAGTTGGCAGGCATCCCGCACGAATGGCACCCCGCGGCTGACCAACCGGTCGGCATCCTCTCGCGCGCCCAGATTGCCGCCTCCCGGGTTGCTGGGAGGCCGGCTGGGACCCGCCCCCCCTCATGTCCGGTCCCTTCTGGAGGGGGACGACCCCGAGTCGGGCTCCTGTGCCATCTGCCTTGAGCCCTTCCGGCCGGGGGATGGCTTGTGTCGCCTGCCCGCGTGCGGCCACACATTCCATCAAGCGTGCATCGCGCGCAGCTTGCTCCACTCCGTGCCGCGCTGCCCGTTGTGCCGGGCTGTTGTGCCGCCCCCTGGGACTGCGCTTCCTCTCGGCCCGCCCCCGGTCTCGCTGGGTCCCCTGCCGGGTCCCCACCGGGCCCCGGGGCCAGCTGCCTCCCCGACCCCTCGGCCTCCGCCCCCGGCCTCGTTGCCGGGGCCTGGGGTGGTCGCGGGCGCGCTGGCGAGTCCCCCTGGGAGGGGCGCCGGCGTTCTCGATCCCCCTCCGCTGGGGGTCTCCCCGGTGGGCACTGCCTCCTCCGTGGCCCCGGCGGGCCTGCCGGGCGCTGGTCGGGTCGTGGTGCGCGCGCCTGCCGGCCCGGCTGGGGAGACGCCGCAGGCCCCACGTCCTGCCTTTGCTGGCGCCGCTCCCCGCCACTCAGCGCCCGCCGACGGCCTTCACCGGTGTGCCGTGCTGCTTCCCACGGGGTCCCCGTGTGCGGGTGTGTTCCACAACCGTAACCTCCTCTGCCAGCACCTTCGCGCTGTGCACCCCGATCTCGGCGCGGCGGATCTGCAGGCCATGAGCTGTTACCGGTGCCCGGAAGCTCACTGCCAGCGGGTGTACTCCATTCACGGGCGCGCTCAGCACGCGCGCGCCTGTGTTGCTCAACGGCCCCTCAACCGGCCAGCAGTCCCGGCCCCCTCCCCCCTCCCGCCTCGGCTCCCCCGGCTCCCAGCCCCCGCCGCCCGACTACTCGGCCAGTTGGCGTTGGCTTGACACGGTTCCCTGGGATGCATGCGCCATCAACCCGACGTCTACCCTGACCGACCTCCCCCACCGCGCGCGTAGCCTTTTCGCGCAATGTGCAATCGTTTCTCTCCGGCGCATGCACGCCGCTCCGGACGACCCGCTGGGCTTTAAACTGCACATGGTGACCCCCCGCCTGCTCCTCACCCCTCTCGGGCGTGGTGTGCGCGGCCTCCAGGGTGCGGTTATTGCCCGTTGCCGACGCTTTCTGCAGGGGGACTGGGAGGGGCTGTTTGGCGTGCCGCCCCCGCGCACGGCCCGGCTGTCGGGGGAGGTCAACTTCGAGCGGGTGGCCGCCGACGTCATCCGCCTCGTCCGCGAGGGGCAGCTCAGCCGGGCCATGACCCGCTTGGAAATGGCCAAGCTCGCCCCCGCCAATGCGGCTACCCTGGCGGCCTTGGAGGCTCTTCACCCTGCGGAGCCCGGATTCCAGCTGCCCGTGCCGGACCCCCTGCCGGCCCCCCTCCGGCTGGACCGCGACTGCTTCCTGGAGGTGATGCGTGAGGTCCCGCGGGCTTCCTCTACCGGGCCGTCGGGCTGGCGCTACGAGCACTTGGAGGTCCTGGTGGGGCATGGGGGCGAGGACATTCTCTTTGACACCCTCATTGACCTGGCGGCTGGTCGCGTTCCTCCCGCTGCGCGCGAGTGGTTAGCGGGCGCTCGCCTCCTCGCTCTGCTCAAGGGTGTCTTGCCCCCCCCGAGGGCAAGGTGCGCCCGATCGCCTGCGGTGAGGTGCTCCGCAAGCTCGTGGGCAAAGTGATCTGCCGCCAAAAGGCGCCCGAGCTCCGTGCCTTTTTCTGCCCGCCCCTCGCAGCGGGTGAGACCTCGGTGGCGGCCCAGCTGGGGGTGACGACTCCAGGCGGGGCGGATATCCTCATCCATTCGGTGCAGGCCTACCTCGAGGCCCACCCCACCCACGCTGTCGTCAAGGTCGACTGCCACAACGCGTTCAACAGTCTGTCCCGCGCCAGCATGTTTGCGGCCGTCATGGAGTCCTTCGAGGACTTGTACGCTTGGACAGCCGTGTGCTACGGCCAGCCCGGCCAACTGGTTCACATCATGGAGGACGGCACTCGCGGCGGCCTGCTGTCGCGGTCGGGCACCCAGCAAGGGGACCCCCTGGGACCCCTGTACTTTGCCGCCCCCCTCCAGGGTTGCCTCCAAGCGGTCCATGCTGCCCACCCGGCGGTCGCTATTCAGGCCTACTTGGATGATATCTACCTTCTGGGCCCTGTGCCGGACACCACCGCGGCTCTGCTGGCACTGCAGACCGCGGTGGCCGACATCAACCTCCAGTTGACCCTTGCCAAGTGCGCGGTGTACTCGCCCCAAGGTGATTGCTCCGGCTTTCCGCCCCAGCTCTTGGGCCGGGACGAGCGCCTCCATGGGTTGGATGTCCTCGGCGTTCCGGTTGGCGACCCCGCGTTTGTCATCGATGCTCTGCGGGCCGCCCTCGAGGCACGCACTGAGGTACTGCCCTTGATTGCGCGCCTTCATGATTCGCAGACCAAGGGTCTGCTTCTGTGGTTTTGCGCTCACCCTCGCGTCGTTCACTGGCTCCGGGGCGCTCTTCCGTCTCAGGTCCGGCTGGCCGCCGAGGGCCACGACGAACGCATCCAGTCGGCCTTGGCGCAGCTGGTCCCGGGCCCCGACCTCCCGCCACATGCTATTCGCATTGCCTCCCTGCCTGCACGGATGGGTGGCTGCGGTCTGACTCGTGCCGCCCGGCTGGCCCCAGCAGCCTTTTTGGGCTCCGTCGCTCAGTCGTGGGCGGAAAGCTGCCGGCTCCTGCCCCTTTTGGCAACGGCAGCGCCTGACCTCCTGGACCCCAGCAGCCCTTTGCCCTTCGTCACCGCCATCCAGGAGGCCTATGCTGAGATCCAGCAGGCCTGTTCTCCCGTCCGTGCCGCTCAGGCGGTACAGCGCCACCTCCCTCGCGGCACTCCCTCGGTCGCCTCCGTTCAATCTCCCGCCGCATTCCCTGCTCGCGTCATCGATAAACACCAGAAAACCTACGCGGGTATTCTGCACACGGCTGATTGGATTGCTCTTTTCGCGGACCTCAACGCCCAGGGACGTGCGTGGCTGTTCTCGCTTTCCTTGCGGAGTGTGGGCTCGGCGTACCTTCGTGCTCTTCCCATGGCCCCCCCATTCGCCTTGGCTCCCAGCCACTACTCGGTGGCGCTCCGGCACCAGCTATTTGCCCCGCAGCCTCTTGTTCCGGCCGGGCGGCCTTGTGGTAGCTGTGGGCAGCCGCTGGATCCCACGGGGACTCACTACCTTGCCTGCATGGGGGGCCAACAGAATCAGAATTGGTATTTGTATTTGCACACTGTCCTCCTGACGGTGGTGCTCGCCATGATTCGGTCGGTTTTCCCCCACGCGAACATCCGGTCCGAGGATGCGGATGGCGCTGCCTTCTATTCCCCCAACCACCGGCCTGACATCGTGGTGCTGGACTTTGAGGGGGGTGGCCGGCATCTGCTTATTGACGTTTCGGTGGCGCGGCCCTTGGCTCTTAGCCACGTGGCTGGGGCCTCCCTCACGGCAGGTTACACGGCGGACCGGGCGGAGCGGGCCAAGCTCCTGGCCTACGGCGACGTCGGGCACCATCGTGTGGTGCCCTTTGTCCTGGAGGAGTTTGGGGCCATGGGGCCCCTGACCTCCGCCTTCTTCAAGGAGTGTTGCCGGCTCCGGGAGGCCCGGCTGGACCTGGAGGGCCAGCGGGCCCCATGGTCGGCGCGGACCTGGACGTCATATTGGCGTCAGCGCTTGTCGGTGGCGCTGACTCGGGCCATGGCGGACATCATGCTCCGCCGTACGCGGGCTGATTTTGCGGTGCAGCAGGGCTATTAGGTTCCTCCCGTTAGGCGTTTCCATTGGTCTTATCGTAGTATAGAGCTTTGACATGGCTCTGTATATAGGTTTATAGCTGGGCGTTTGCTTTGGTTTGAGTGATTTCACTCTGCTGTAAGTAATTATATTTTTAATATATATATGCAGGATAGGCTATATATAACTGCCGTCAAAGTCAGGGGGGTCAAGACGCGCGTTTTCATTTTTGGTAGAATGTGTGTTGTGAATTAGGCAAAAATACCTAGGCACCTGCCACTTCAGGGATGATGGAGAATTAGTTGGTGAATAGTTTGAGCCATTGGGGTCCATGGTTGGATGGGTATGCCAGTAGTTACACCCTGTACAAGAAGGTGCCGATGCATCGGCAGTACTTGTTTCATGTACGTGTCACATGCTATCTCTAGGGTGGCTGTCATTATTGTAGGTCCTGGGACCCAACTAATAGCATAGATGTGAAATATGAACTTCCTTGATAGTTTTGACTCATTATATGCAATAAAATGGTTTATTATGCTTGCAAATAAAAGCGCCATGAGTAGGGGCCGCTGGCATGCAACGATGTTCATCACAAGACAAGGTCACATCCCCAACCTAATTATTGTCCATCTAAAGCTCAAACTGGGTGCACTAGACTGGCAACACAAGGTGGCAATGTAAAATAAACTGGCTCGGGGTGGAGACACTGCTTGGCTATATACCATTCACGAGGCTGAGCGATGAGCCTACAAGTGAGATACACCACCATGCACATATAACACCGCCAACACATTACATGCTCATCCATGTGGCAATCAGATGTTCATGCCCTACAAACTGATAATGGGCACACATGCACAATTAAAATAAGCAACACACAAGCCTCTCAAGAGGAGCCACTAGTGTGCAAACTGCCTATGGCGTACAATACACCCAGTTTATGATGGGGTGGTTGACTTCTTCTTCTTCTTCTTGTTGATGGGGCAGTTGGCCCTCAGCCAGGCCTTCCTAGCGACCCCTTGCAGGGTGGAACCAGGCCCTGCCGTCCTGCGGGTCTGCCTTTGTCCTGCCCAGGTCCTCCCCGGCTCGCTCTTCTCGGTGAGTTTCTTGGAGTGCCTGGCGTCAGGGGTTGACTCCCCTGGAATCACGTCCAGCCCTGGCACTTGGCCTGAGTGGAAAATCTGGAAGCACGGATAGTCCACGCTGCTGCACAGAGCAATGTCACACTCTGGGCACCACGAGCTTATTGTGCGCTTGCGGGCACCGGTGGTGGTTGTGGCGGAGCAGACCGCGCAGTCAGCCTCGATCACGAAGGGAATGCGCTCAGGCTGGTGGTTGCCATCCCACCGTCCCTCCCTGGTTGGTGTGAGGGTGAGCTGCCTGACAGGGGCAGGCGCCCCTGGCCACTTGTTCTCGCCCAGCTGGGCTGCCAGCAGGGACAGGAAGGTGTAGTGGGTCATGGTGGACTTGCCGCGGTTGACGAAGGTCATCAGCAGGTATATGAATTGGTGATGGCATTCACCAGGTGGGCCCCAAAGGCCCTGTGCCACCACACCCTGCTCACCAGGGCCCTGCCCACGTCATACTCTGCAGCCAGCTGGTCAAACAGGTCGACTGCTTTGTAGCATGACCAGTAGTTGGGGACGGCTGACGGTGCTGGGACGTTCACCCTCGCATTGCCACGCCCGCCATGGCGGTCCACCAAGACCTCCTGCAGGCCATACCCCTTCTGCAGCAGGTACACGAGCTTGCGGTCCATCCACACAAGCGCCTGCAGCCCCGTCTCCTCGTGCACTGCCCACGCGTAGAAGCCCTGCTTGAGTGCCTTGCCCTTGGGGATGAGCATCTTGAGCTCAGCCCAGGGGATGCCCCTGCGGTTGGGCACAACCGTGCCGACCACGTTGTGGCCCTGCTCATGCAGCCACTCCACGGCTGGCCGGCTGGTGTACCACCTGTCCATGGCCACGTCCATGGGGTGGGGCAGGTTCTCCCCCAGGAGCTGCACCACCTTGACCGTGTGCTGCATGCTCCTCCGGCAGCTTGTCGTACGTGTGGTAGTGCCACAGGTAGCCGCTGGGGTGGCCACACGCGGAGTACCCCAGGATGTGAAAGGGGGCTGGCTTCAGTGGGTTGAAGCAGCGAATGCAGCAGTACTTGTGGCCGGTGCCCACGCAGCGCTCGTCGATGGCGCACTTCCCCCCGAGCGTGCAGTACTTCTTGTACGCCTTGTTGAGATGGATCTCGAGCCACTCGAACTGGTAGAGGCGGTACTCGCGGCACTCGGTGTTGGCTGGCTTGAAAGCACTGTCCCTGAAGTGCAGGAAGCGTGTGATCTGCTGGAAACGCTTGAATGACATGGCGTGCTGCAGGCCCGGGGCTGTGGACATGCCCACCTTGCGGTCAGTGAAGTAGAGCTGTGCGTTAGGCAGGCGCCCCAGGCCCATGGTAACCAGGATCCCCAACCACTTGGCCAGCTCATGGATGGTCAATGGCGTCCACTCACGTGCCTGGGGTGGCAGAGTGGCCAGCTTCATGTTGGCATACCTGTTTGTCTCCTCCACAATTGGGCCCAGCACCTCATCTCGTGTCCACAGCAGAGCAAAGATGTCGACAGGGCTCTCTTGGTACTTAGTCTGGTTGCCGCCAGGCAGCTTGGCCTGCTCAGGAGTTGGCATGGCAACGTCGACAGCAATGTTTGTCGACAAAGACTGCACATGGTCGTCGGGTGCTCCCACCCCCAAAACCCACCCTCGTGCAGGATCCGAGGCACTCCCCTCATCAGCAGGCTCATCGTCGCTTAGCACCGCGCGGATCGCCCACATCCTGCTCAGGCATGTCCTCCACGCCATCCGACTGCTTTTGCAGATGTTCCTCCTCTTCCGGGTCAGAATCCGGTGCCCGCGCGGCCAGCGATTTGCGGCCTTTCTTTCTGCCCCCATCCGGCGATCCTCTGGCGCCGGGGGGGTGCTTGGCAGCTTTCTTGGCTCGTGAACGCTTGCGCCTTCTTCACCGGAGACTCCTCGATGTCCTCATCATCATCCTCGCCGTCATCCTCCTCCTCCTCCTCGTATTCCTCCTCAGACCCAGCGTCCGACTGCTCCACCTCATCCGCCTCAGGGGTCGCCTCCCGCGCCTCTGCCGGGCCAGGAGTTTCATCGGCACCATCCCCCACATCGTCAGCAGCCACCAGATACTCAAAAACCTGGTCCTTCGTGAGTGGGAGCGGCCTTTTATCGCCATCGAACAAGCAAAATGCCTGCGTTTTGTCTCGTGTCACCCGCGTTACTGTCCCTGGTATGCGCACATTCGCATAATTTTCACCATATTTATCCTCTGCCCAGTCAGCCCCGGACAGGACCGCAGGAACGCTAACTCTAAGGCCCCTAACGAGCCGCCCTGAGGCTGCCATGGTCGTGGGCGCGGCCGCCATGCACGGGCTGTCACACAAGAAAATCACGTGCGAACGTGAATTTTGCATCGTACGTCGGTACCGACTGCAGCCAAAAGTACCCAAAAAAACCTGTACCCCCCCACCTTGGACGGTCCAGAACATGGGTTAAACTTTGTCAAAAGTATGCAAACCCTAGTACCATGCTGTGAGGAAACTTATAAACTTTCGATCTTCTCAGCTAAACTTTTCCTAATTCTCAATAGATTTCGCGGCATTTGGTCCCCCGAGAAGGTGCCGACGTGTCGGCTGTAACTCAGTTTTAGGCGGAAAATCGGCAGCCAGACCATTTAGGGGCTAGGGTTATTTTCATTGTTTCCATGCATTGCTAAACGCTTCTTCCTTCATCGATTCAACCCACTGCATTTGATTGTTACCGCAGCTGGCATGCATCCTAAATTATTCATCGCGGCCAGAATTGCATACTAAACCCACATGCGAGTTTGTATCAAGAAGGAACAGTGCACTGTCACTGAGCTATGACACATCGTACCGGAACTTTCTCTATACAACCATCAGGATAGTTTTTTGGCCAATTGCTTGCCAAATTAGTCAAGTATTCACGGAACGCACGGCGCCATCGCCTCGTGCACCGCACCGCACGGTCCGCGGAGGTACCGCGCGAACTTTTGGGCGCGAAAACTTAAGTTTCCCAGACATTCTCAGTCTCAGATTTTCTCAGGCAGCAACCTGAGAAAAAACCGAGCGCCTGAGAAATTTCGTTCCTGAGAAAAAAAAATCTCAGGCCAGGCGACTTTCTCAGGCTGATCTCAGTTTTTTCTCAGTTTTCTCAGTTTTCTCAGGTGATTTTCTCAGTT
Organism: Mesostigma viride; assembly: GCA_009746045.1. NCBI lineage: Eukaryota > Viridiplantae > Streptophyta > Mesostigmatophyceae > Mesostigmatales > Mesostigmataceae > Mesostigma > Mesostigma viride. Next base: position 3,250,487 of record RPFO01000175.1, on the reverse strand, counting down.
TTCTTGAGAAAACTGAGATCTCAGTTGATCTCAGGAAATCTCAGGAAATCTCAGGAAATCTCAGGCAGCCTTCCTGAGAAAACTGAGAAAACTCAGAAAAACTGAGAAAAATCTCAGATCTGAGTTGAATCCTAGTGACCTGCCGCAGGTCTCCAAGGATCTGACGGACCCGCAGAAGGGGGCGCGCCCGCCCTGGACCTACAAGCGCACGTGTGCGCTGGCGTATCTGGACGACATCCTGGTGTACTCCAAGACGTTCGAGGAGCACCTGGAGGATGTTGACGCAGTGCTGCAGATCATGGAAGACGAGCACCTGTCGGCGCGGAAGGCCAAGGTGCGCGCCGGTCGCTGTGTGCCGTTTCTGGGCCATACCCTGTCCGCGGACGGCATCGCGACCGACCCGGAGAAGATCGAGGCCGTCCAGCAATGGCCGGTCCCCACGGACGTGAAAGGGGTGCGCAGTTTCCTGGGGTTGGCATCCTACTACCGGCGGTTCATCCCGAGGTTTGCCACCATCGCCGCCCCAATCAACGCTCTTCTCAAGAAGGGTACTCAGTTCCTTTGGGCTGAGCAGTGCCAACAGGCTTTCGAGGCACTTAAGCGCCACCTCACCACAGCGCCTGTCCTCGTCCTGCCGGACCCGGCCCTTCCTTTCGTCGTGGCTACCGACGCTAGCAAGGTGGCCATCGGGGGGGTTCTCCTGCAGGATCAAGGCAAGGGCCTGCAGCCTATCGAGTACATCTCACGCACCATGATTCCGGCGGAGCGGAATTATCCAGTGCATCAACAGGAACTCCTGGCAGTCGTCTACAGCTGCCACACGTGGCGTCATCATCTCCTGGGGGCCCAGTTTTCGGTGGCCATTAGTGAGCAGGGGGATCTCGACCCCCACCGCCTGGTAATCCACACGGACCACCGGCCGCTCACCCACCTCCTGGTGCAACCCAATCTGACGCCCCGCCAAGCGCGGTGGATGGAGTACTTGTCGCAATTTGCGCCGTTCAAGATCCAATATGTCAAGGGTGCGGATAACGTGGTGCCCGACGCCCTCTCGCGACGGGCGGACTATTGGTTCTACGAGGATATGGACGTGCTGCATACCACCTGCGTACCAGTGGCCGCCCCGGGGACCGCCTACGGTGTGGAACCACGGTCTCCCCGGGCCCGCCACCTGTTTCATCTTGGGCACACCACCATGGATGACTTGTCACCCCTCCTGGAGGAGACGGTTCGGCCAAGCGCCCACGAGGACGTGGACACCCCCGGGGAGGGGGAGGGGTCACATACGCACGTGCCCCTTAGTCACGTGGTGCCGCCCCAGGGAATTTTTCAGCTTCAGCCGATCGGCCCTCCCACAGTCTTCTCAGAATTCGTCAACCAGGCGAGTACGGATGCGGAGGACCCGGCCGCGGACGCGTTCACAGTCACGTCGGACCTGGAGACGATGATCAGTCCTTTCACGGTCACGGAGGAAGCGGCGCTTGAAGCCATCCGGGCGCATCCCCAGCAGATGGGTGCCTACCCTTGCAAGTTCCAGCCAGGATGGGCGCCTGTTCGTGAGTGTCCAGCCGGAGGAATGGCGGCTGTATGTCCCTGAGCTTTGTAGGGCCGCCTTGCTTCACGAGCTCCATGATTCCCTCCTAGGCGGACATCAAGGAAGCCACCGCCTCCTTCCCCGGGCCCGCAAGCATTTCTACTGGCCAGGGATGATCGAAGGAGTATATCGAGACGTATGTGCGCCAGTGCCCCTCGTGCCAGATCATGAAGTCCAGGAACACGGGCTCTCAAGCCGTCCCTAAGACGCTGCCTGATCCCATGGGTCCTTGGGATTCTATCATGATGGACTTCATCGGCCCGTTTAAGAAGACGAAGAGCGGCAACAGCATGGTCTTGGTGTTCGTGGACCGCCTGACGCGCATGTGTCACTTGGCCCCGTGTCCGGTCGACCTCACGGCGGAGGAGTGCGCCAAGATATACCTGACGCACGTGTTTCGGTTTCATGGGCTCAGCCGACAGTTCATTTCTGACCGCGACAAGCTCTTCACGGCCAAATTCTGGCAGGAGTTTTTCGAGCGGCTGGGCACCAAGGTGTCGCTGGGCACGGCCTACCACAGCTCGTCGTCGCACTTGGTGGAGCGGTTGAACCGCACAGTGCAAGAGACCATGCGACACTAAACCGACACGGTGGGCAGCAATTGGGAAGAACTTCTGGGCTTGGTGGAGTTTTCCCTGAACAATGCCCCCCAGGCCGCCCATGGATTTACTCCCTTTTTCCTCAACTCCGGCCGACACCCTCTCACACCGCTCGACTTGCTTATGAGCCCCGGACTTGGAGAGGATCAGGTCAAGCTGGACACCCTTCAGGGGGTTGAGCGGTTGCTGCAGCGGATGCACCAGGCGCATAACAGCGCAGTCCAGGGCTACCGCGCAGCGACAGAGCGGTATCTGGAGAGGACAGCCGGCAAGCGGGATCACCGGACGCCGCCCATCGAGGTGGGCGATTGGGTCCTGGTTGAGGGTCCGCAGATCGGACGATTTTCACACAAGGTGGAGAAGGAGCTGAAGACTAAGCTCCGTCCCATGTTCCTGGGTCCCTACAAGGTCCTCACCAAGTTCGACGATGTCATGTTCCAGGTGGACATCCCAGTGTCATGGAACCTCACGTCCAACCGGTTCCACCGTGACCAGCTTAACGACGTGCCCCCAACTGTACGTCTGTACCGTCCACGAGACGGCAACACGGAATCTGACAAACGAATCAGATTTGGATGTCAGGAAAACCGATGTATGAACGTATCTTACGTATCGAACAAAGAATCCCCGGCCGATCTGTAATAAAAAAGCACCTGTCTGTAAATATGAAAACATATCTGTAATTTCCGGGCCTCAACTTTACTAATCTGTAAAATTCTCCTGTTTTTTTATTACAGATCCAAGACAGATCTGTACGTAAACTCCGACGTAATGCCTTTACGTCTTCGGGGGTCGAGGTGCAGGCCGTGTTCAGTTCAGTACCTGGAAGCAAAATTCAGCCATGGCTACGAAAGCTAGAGGAATGTCAGCCGTATGACCTGCACACGAGGGTCAAGCCGAAGTTAATCCTGCATCTGAGCGAGAAGAATAATTGCAAACACAACAGCAATTGTGTTTTCGCATTTTCCTTGGATGAATCAAACAGCTTTTGACTTAATGGCGACGATGAAGTCCGGCCACGACAATATAGCGCTGCTCAGAGCTTCGTTGCCGAGAAAGGTTTAAGAGGTGCTTTGTCCGGGCAGATCATATGTAACTCTGCAGGTATACCCCGGTAGCTTTCAGCACGCGCATATATTGCTTGAGGCAAGCGAGCCACGACGCCTGCAGGTGCTCCTGCCGAGGTGGAGACCTCCGAGAGCACGTGGATTAGGCTCATGCGTCAAAGCAGCATCGACCTTCATTCTCCTGGTGTGGAAGGTCACTTTTCAGGATTAACATATGTGAATGTTGATGGCCTGTGCATTTTCTGTCAATTGAGCAGAGATTGAAACCATGAGCCATGCAAGTGTAAGGTGCAGAATCCAGTTGATGAACCCAAGCCGGCAATGTGCAAAATTGATGAACCCAAGTAATATATATGCATGCAGATGTTTCGTCCCATTGGCTGTGTGCTAGTGCATGAACCGTGTTGCATGGCGTGTACTCACTTGCTGCAACCGTGCCCACAGCTGCTTGTCAATACACGCGGCAGGCACAACGACTTTTGCCGCGAGGTGAAACATTTAACTCCCCCACACCTTGCATTTTTCACTCTTTCTTTTCCCTATCCATCCTACCCCCCAGCACACACACATGCACACACACACACGCCCACATACATACACATGCACATAAATGTTCACACACACATGCACACACACATACACACATGCACACATACACACATGCACACATACACACATGCACACATACGCACATGCACACATGCACACGTGCACACATGCACACATGCACACATGCACAAAAGCACACACGCACACACGCACACACGCTCACACGCACACACGCACACACGCACACACGCACACACGCACACACGCACACACGCACACACGCACACACGCACGTGTACACGCACGTGTACACGCACACACCGTCGCACACACGCACACACGCACACACGCACACACGCACACACGCACACACGCACACACGCACACACGCACACATGCACACATGCACACATGCACACATGCACACATGCACACATGCACACATGCACACACATGCACACATGCATCCATTAATTCATTAATTAATAAGCACGTGACTGCGTCACGTGGGTGCCAATACAGAGTAAAGGAACCTTCAACCCTATATACACAGCGAGAAGGAGGGAGGGCGCCCTAGCTTCTCTCACTGCCGCAGGTGGGCAGGCCGCAGAGCGCTCTCTCCACGGCATGGTGACAGGGCGCAACAGTGTGGGTGCAATACAACCAGTGCAATACCATAGGTAGGCTGACGCATAGCTTATGCTACAAATGTGAGGTGGGCTCAAGACGTCGGCTAATTAAGGCGCAAGCTGATGGCCACAAGGTGCCAGAGCTAATTGAAGGTACTATAACGCTGTGCGCTAATATCGTTTTAAGTGCTGTAATGCCTACTAAGCTATCCCATAATCGATTGCCCCCATCATAGACAACTAGCTGGAGTGCTCTATCCCGGGGAAGCCCGGGGGGGCTTCCACAGTTTCTTGTTGACATAGAGGTCCCCGCCCCGCCAGTACACTTGGGGCTTCTCGGGGTTGGTCTTGTGGCGGATGCAGTCGGGCCACTGATCGCGGCGTTGCTGCTGCTGGGCTGGCGTCAGGTCGTCGTCAAGCGACCAGGAGGTGTCGATCCACCAGCTTCTTGCGGCGAGAGAGGAACCGAACTCGGGCTGTGATGTCGCTGAAGGTGAGGACCACTGGAGGGGGCCCAGCCTTGGCCCGTGGATGGGGCAGGCGGTAGGCGCCCTGCAGTATCGCACCTGGCAGCTGCATGCACGCCAAGAGCTGTTTCTTCAGCTCGTCGAGAAGAGAGTCTGGGGTCTCCTCCGGCGGCATGTCGAAGCGCCTGAGGATGACCCGGCAGCAGCGACGGTCGCGGTCAGCGGCCTCGCGGCGCGTGTCTTCCAGCTCCTGGAGCTTGGTGGTGATGATGGTCGTGGTAGAGGATTAATTAATTAATTAATAAGCACGTGACTGCGTCACGTGGGTGCCAATACAGAGTAAAGGAACCTTCAACCCTATATACACAGTGAGAAGGAGGGAGGGCGCCCTAGCTTCTCTCACTGCCGCAGGTGGGCAGGCCACAGAGCGCTCTCTCCACGGCATGGTGCCGGGGCGCAACACTGTGGGTGCAATACAACCAGTGCAATACCATAGGTAGGCTGACGCATAGCTTATGCTACAAATGTGAGGTGGGCTCAAGACGTCGGCTAATTAAGGCGCAAGCTGATGGCCACAAGGTGCCAGAGCTAATTGAAGGTACTATAACGCTGTGCGCTAATATCGTTTCAAGTGCTGTAATGCCTAAGCTATCCCATCATCGATTGCCCCCATCTAGACAACTAGCTGGAGTGCTCTATCCCGGGGAAGCCCGGGGGGGCTTCCACAGTTTCTTGTTGACGTAGAGGTCCCCGCCCCGCCAGTACACTTGGGGCTTCTCGGGGTTGGTCTTGTGGCGGATGTAGTCGGGCCACTGATCGCGGCGTTGCTGCTGCTGGGCTGGCGTCAGGTCGTCGTCAAGCGACCAGGAGGTGTCCACCAGCTTCTTGCGGCGAGAGAGGAACCGAACTCGGGCTGTGATGTCGCTGAAGGTGAGGACCACTGGAGGGGGCCCAGCCTTGGCCCGTGGATGGGGCAGGCGGTAGGCGCCCTGCAGTATCGCACCTGGCAGCTGCATGCGCGCCAAGAGCTGTTTCTTCAGCTCGTCGAGAAGAGAGTCTGGGGTCTCCTCCGGCAGCATGTCGAAGCGCCTGAGGATGACCCGGCAGCGGCGACGGTCGCGGTCAGCGGCCTCGCGGCGCGTGTCTTCCAGCTCCTGGAGCTTGGTGGTGATGGCGGTCGTGGTAGAGGATGCCTGGCTCTTGAGCAGGTCCGCCCACTGAGGAGGCGCGAGTCGAGGGGTCATCGCTAGCCCTACCAGCAGGTTGGGCGGCGATGGTGGCCGTTCACTCGGCGATCTCCGACGGGGACCTGCGTGGCCAGGGCGTCTACCTTGGCAGCAACTGCCTCAAGTTTCACGGTGCCTTGGCCGACTCGGCCTTCCACCTGGTTAAGGCGGGTGGTCACAGTGGCTGTGGCCTCGGAAACTTTGGTGGCAATGTGCTCTTGCGTAGCAGTAAACTGAGGCTGGAGCTTAAGGGCGACTCTGGCTTCAATGTTGTTGACCTAAGTTGGCCGAGAGAGTGTTGAGTGGGCCGTCAGGCGCGTTCAGGGCGGCGAGCTGCTCAGCCATCGGCGCCAGCTGCTCCGGCCACTGCAGCTCGGATGGAGTCCGTGCTGGGGGAGGTGCTGCTCTGCGGGGATGCTGCAGCTGCTGTGGCTGCCCGTCTGCGCTCATGCAGGAGGCTCCTGAGGCCAGCGTAGCCAATCTGGGTGATATCCTGGGCGTCGCAGCGCAGGTAGCTGCACATGATGACTGCCTTCAAGTACGCCTCCGGTTCTTGAAGCAGCCATTCCCAGGCGGGCTTGGTGACCTTGTCGCCATGCAGGGGTAGGCAGGAAAAGTTCGTCATGGCGGGCCAGGAACTTGATAACATCGTCACATTGTTCCTTCGTGAGCGTAAAGATTTCCAAGTCTGATGCAAAAATCCCGCTGGCCGGCGCCGAAGCGGCGGACGTCCCATTTGGTATGGGAAGTTCGGGTTTTCTTGGATCGAATGGGCGACGAATTTGGCGTAGAGCACTGCGTCGAGGGAGGCAGACCGGGGGGGAGAGCTTCGATCAGCGCGAAAAGGTTGGCGTCCGCAGGAGTTGATGTCGCACGCACATGCATCCATGCACACTGTGACATACATACACATGTATGCACACAATATCACACGCATGCACACAAATGTGCACACACCCACGAGCACACGTGCACATGCATACAAACGCACACAAACACAGGCAGACTTGCACACATGCGCCACATCACCAATAAACGGGTTGCTTGGACCCAACGTACGTTCTGCCCATCCTCCCGCCTGCCCGCCTGCATGTCTGCCACCCGCCTATCTGCCCACCCATCTGTCAACCTGCCTGCATGCATGCCTGCTTGTGTGCATGCCTGCGGGCCAGGTTGGCAAATACGTGCGTATTGTCAAAATAAATAAGGCAATACGCGTTAATTTGGCCCCGACGTACTATACGCGTATTTTGTCAGGAATACGTGATTTAGACTTAGAAATTTTCGAGGTTCGAGCTGCATGGCCGGGCAGCGCTTGGCCGGGCAGCGCTTGGCCGGCCAGGCCAACCGGACCGTGGCGCGGCGCCTACCTTAACCAAGATTTTCTGTTAGGAGTGAGAAAACAATGTTTGCCACAAAGTTTTACTTTATTTCACTCAGATAAAAATAAGTCTCAGTCGGCAGCTGGCCGGCTGCTAGTTACAGGTGCCACAGGAGTGTGTGAGGTGTGAGGTACTGAGAGAGCAAACAAGGTGCGTAGCTTCGCCTTTTAAACAATTCCAGGCTCAGCTACTGGGTAGCAGTTATGATCTAACTACAACGTGGCCACACCAAACCGGGTCTTTTCTGACTGTGTGGCAGTTACAATCATAACGTGATCTCAAGCTAACCATTCATATGACCAAAGTTCAAGGTCAGTCACAGAATGACTGGGTCACTTATGGAACAGAACTTCAACATGCGGCACATGCCTGTCCATGCAGTCCAGAGCTAGCTAGCACTTAATTAACTATAAGTACTAGTTTCAGGCAGGTGTGTCGATACTTCTGACACCCCCCTTACTTGGCACACAGGCCGGAAAACAAACTCAAGCAAGCCAGAACAAATGTTCACTAAAAGAACTGTAGTATGGGACCACTGTCACAGGCTAGCAAGTGTGTCCTTATGTTGTCTCATCACGAATTGCCAGTCTAAACTCAAACACAATCCATTCCATCCCATGTTCCCCTCCCACTGAGGACTTATGCTCACGTGACGCAGTCACGTGTCTATTAATTAATTAATTAATTAATTAATTAATTAATTAATGGGATTAATTAATTAATAGACACGTGACTGCGTCACGTGAGCATAAGTCCTCAGTGGGAGGGGAACATGGGATGGAATGGATGGTGTAAGCTATCTAGGTCCTAGTTACAGGGGTGTGGGCACCGCGGCCCGAATCGCTATGAATGCCATGCATACGCGGTCACACGCGGAGCCCCCACAGACTTGGGGGTGGTCTCCTTCGTCACTACTTGCCATCTATCCTTGCGCACCATCTGCCTCCATATTACAGACAAACCAGGACTCGGCTGCCCGGGTGTGAGCCCATCACGTCTAGTGTAGCACATGTCCATGCCGAGTCTATCACGAAAAGTCCACGGGTGGCGGCCCTGCCGCGCGCGGCCGGGGGCACGCCAGGTGAGGACATATCCCCCAGGCTGGGTGGGCTTGGTGCCAGCTAGTCTATCTGATGTGTCTACCTGATCTGTGCCGGCCAGGTGCCTGGCTAGCCGCCCAGGCGCCTGTGCCTAATAATGTGGGAAACATAGGGCAAATCAGCGTACAAATCCTCATTACTAATGTGCAAACCAAGCTAGGGGATGTTAAGGGCCTTGCGCAACATCTTGGTGACGGTGCCGTCGAGTCGTTGCTCCAGCTCCTGCATCAGTGTCCAGGTCTCGGCGCCGTAGGTCAGGATCGTCAGAATGACGACCTTGAAGAGGTCACGCTTGACGATCCGGGGTAGGGCGGGGTTGCTCCACCAGCGGCGGTGGTCATGGAGTTGCGCCCACGCCATGCCGATCCGTGTCGTCAGGTCGTCCTCGCAGTCGGGAAGCCAACTGCCGAGCAGCTTGAAGCGGCCTGAAGTAGGGTAGTTGACCTCGGTGTCGTCTAAGAGGCGGAGTGTGGGTGGGGGCCCTGCCATGCCGAGGGCCAGGGCCTCCGTTTTGGGGCTGATTTCTAGACCAACCGCCCGAGCCTCGAGCGCCAGGCAGTCCAGCCAAAGTTGGGCAGACTCCGGCTTCTCGATGAGCGTGATGTCGTCGGCATAAATGAGGCCAGCTAGTAAATTCTGCTTGTTAGTCGGCCCCCCTTCAGTTCCCCAAGCTCGTTCGTGATCGCTAGGCCAGGGGCAAGGCCTGCAATGCTAGCAAAGCGAGCACGTGCCTGGCGCATAACATAATCCACTACAATAATAAACAGGTACGGCGACAGGACGCAACCCTGCCAGACGCCGGTCTGCAGTGGGCATGGCGGGGTAAAGCCGTGTTGAGTGCGCCCCGAAGTGGTCGACCCCTCATACAGCGTGCGGATGACGGTAATCAGGGGAGTGGGGACGCGAGCGCGAGCAAGTACAGCCCATAGAGCGTCCCAGAGGACAGAATCAAAAGCCTTGATGAAGTCGACGAAGATCAGGATGGCGGGAAACTCACCAGGTTGCAGGAGAGCGATTTCCTCGAAGAGGCGACGCGCGACGAAGATGGCCATGACGGTGTTGCGCCCAGGACGGAAGCTCATTTGACTTTCCCCAAGGAGTTAGCATTTTGGGCAACCAATATGCTAAGTGGATGCAGTTTGGAAAGACCTTTCCAACGCCGTGCTGACCGCCTGAAACAGACAAGGGACAAGAAAGATATGAGGTCCCGAAGTCCTAGCCGTCCGCGGTCAGCGAGGGTGCAACCTTCTGGGTAGTGGACAGGACACGTGGCAGGCCGTGCCTGCACAGGCTTAGCCTGACTATCACGTGACTGTGGTCCACGTAGACCAGGAGGGGCAGCAGCCTGCGACTGGTGGGGTACTGGAACTGGCGCAAGGCTGCAAGGATACTAGGTCTTGCAGGCTTGTGACAGGTCCTGTACTTCCTAGGTTGCAGGTAGCTAGGTAAATCCAGTTCGTCCTGGCTCTGCAAGGATGCCAGTGGACGTTGAGGATTTGCTAGCAAGCCTGCAACATGCCTCGTCACACCGATGGGAACGAGGAGCAACAAAGAGGCATATAGCTTGGTCATGGGGATGGCCAAGCTATCTCGGAAGCACGCGCTCTGGTTGCCCACTTGAACGTGGAAGTGACCAACAAGGTGTGGCTTGGTGTTTGGGCTAAGGATTGCTGTCTCCAGCAATTGGCTCAAGCTTTGCGTGAAAGACCAAGAGCTCACACGCTCTGGGCTGGTTTCGTCTAACTCGTACTATTGGTTCCGCGGCGCATTTCATGTCGGAAGAAATTCCGGCGCTTACGCAATCGCCAAGCCAAGAAGCTGCAGTGCCGCGGCAGGAGGCAGAAGGACCCCTGCATCCATACAGCCAGCCAGAAACCGCGTCCACGTTTGTGCAAGCTGCGCATTTGGCGAGAGGCTTGGCGCGGGGAGGCTGGGTAGCTGTTTTCGGCAACTCGGAAGGGCCGTCTGCCAACGACCCTGTTGTGATGCGTGTGCGGGCCACGACTTCTCCGGGGGAGACGAGTCGTGTGACGGTGGAGCGCTTGATTGCGCTGAGAGACGAGGTTGCTGCGCTTATCTACAGCCTTGAGATCGCCTATCAAGGTGGTCACGTTACGCTGCACGGTTTGGATCTTGCTCGAGAGGCGTTGGGACAGTTAGTCGCCATCAGCCTTGGTGCCACCCGGTTATTCAACCATTGGGTCGCGACGAGTTCCCTCGGTGAGGGGACGAACGCTTCACATCTCGTGCGTGACGCGCAAGTGCGTGAGCAGGACAGCCCCTGGTCCTCGCAAGAAGTAGTTGCTCAAACCTGTGAGCACCTTGTTAACATTTTGCTTCAAGAGTCGCGAGGCCACGCAGATCGGTGGCTTATCACCACGCGTCCTGCCGGCATCTGGTCCACATTAGACACCCCTCGTGTTGTTGGAGCCCCCGGTGCATACGGTCCGTCGGTGGAAATCGTCACAGGTCGGGAGCTGTCCCCACAGGCAGTGCACGACGAGTTCGTCGACCGCCCGCCGGGAGTTATTGTACGCTCGTCCCAGCAGTTGGACGAGGGAGACGGTTCTGCAGCAGGGTTCTCCGAGCGGCAACGTGCAGATTATCACATCCCGCCGGAGCCGTTGCACGACTACAGCACCTTCGGCCTTGGGGCATACAACGAGCGACGAGGTGGAGGAGGACGCTGGGTGCGTAACGTGGTGTGGGGCAGGCGCCCTAACGAGAGGAGTGTGCCGTTTGACCAAACCACAGACGGGAGGCCCGTCAGTCGCCTTCTTGGACCTTATTCTGAGGAGGAGGTGCGAGCTATTCCTCGGGTGAGGACGCCGGTGGCTGTCACTGCTGAAGAGCGGGAGAGAGAAGCCGCTGCTGAGGCAGAGCGCGAGGCAGAGGAACTGCCCGACGCTTGAAGTCCTGTCTTCTTTTGCATACCCTTGCGTGTTGCAGTGTCGCTTTGTACATAATATAATGCCTCGTGGGAAGGCCGGCGACGGCGACAAAGGCGAGGAGGAGAGGCCTGTGGAAACGGGCCAGGTGATGCGAAAGGAGAAGGAGCCCATGGCGGGGGAAGCAATCCCTGCTAGCAACGGTGACGGGAGCAAGAGGCCGGGAGGAAAGCGCAAACATGAGGAGGCGATGGAGGAGGCCAAGCGGGCGCGGGCGGGGTGGCCTTCAGATGCTGTGCTGGTGGCTGACGGACAACCAACGCTGGAGAAACGTAAGAGGGACTTGTCCTCTGACGATAATGGTAAGCGTCGTCATGTAGACGTGCCCTCCCCCAACCCTGCTGGCCCAAGTGGTGTCGTAACTGTGACGCCCGCTGTGACTGGTGTCGCTGCTGTGACGCCCCCTGTGGCTGAGACAGTTAGGGCGTTACCGGGGTCGAGGCCTCACATGAGCGCCGTGTCCGTCATGAATGGCCAAAAGCCTCTCTGTCCACCATTAGCGCAGGAAGCACTAGATAAATGGCTTGAGGACATGGAGCTGGTGGTGCTCTCTGTGGATCCCACCGTGAATCTGGTGCAAGTCTTTCATTCCTCAACATGCAACCGGGATTCCTCTGAACGTGTGCGTGAGAAGACTAGGGTGGCTGTGAAGGACAAGCTAACCTGGGCACAGTTCCTGGATGGACTGAGGGAGGAGTTTTCAGACAAGGTTTTGAACCTCACAAACTACTATAAACACCAGTATGACACGTTCGAGATCATTGGCCCTGTTGCAGAGGAGTGGGCCAGGCTCAACCGTATCAGAGACAAGGGGGCCAAGTATGGCTTCCTGGTCACAGATAGAGCCTTGGCAGACTATTTCCTGGACCGAATGGGGTTGAGTGTGGATGGGAGGAACAGTGCCCGCATGTTTCTGAACCAGACAGATGGGACCTTGCGTGCTCTAGAGCTGGTTATCCTTAGTATCAGGAAGCCAGACCCTGCCTGCAAAGCCATTCAGTCCCACGGCAGCAATGCCACCTCCGCTGCACAGGCCCAAGGTGATGTCCCCGGGTACCCAGCCCGTGGTGGGGCAAGGCCTAACAAGCGTAGGCGCTTCAGGCGCCAGAGGAATGGGGCTCAGGGTGGCAAGGGTGCAGGTTCCCAAGGAGGGGTTGGGAGCCAGCAAGCTGGTGGTCAGCAGGGCAAGGGTGGCCAAGGGCAAGGCAAGAGCCAAGCTCAAGGCAATCAGGGCAAGCAGGGTGGGCAGCCTCAGGGAGGCCAGGGGAAGCCTGGCAAGGGTGGGGCTGGGTCTGGAAAGAAGGGTGGAGCATGCTTTGTGTGTGGCAAGGAAGGTCACTGGCGTCGTGAGTGCCCTGACAGGAAGGCCAAGCCTGCTGGGGCAGGGGGCCAGTCTGGGCAGCAGTGACTAGCTACATCATCCCCTGTAAATAGTCAATCACCCCTTGGGGAAGGTGTGCTGAATGTACATAAGGATGGGGGTGTGCCCCTTGTGCAGCACCAAGGGTGTAAGGATGTTGTTCTTCCACTGGATTGCAATAATAATGCTGCAGCTGAATCCCCTATGCCTCATGCAGGTGGTGGGTCTCCAGCAGGTGCTGGCCTGGAAGGCCAAAGGACCTTGCTGGAAGGGCCTGGAGCGGTCCAGGGTGCAGGGCCTGGCTTGGGGCGTCAGGATGGCCTGCAGGGAAGCCCTGGAACCTCAGGAGTGGATCATGTGTCCCCACACACGGTTCAGACGTCTCGCCAGGTCAGTACTGAGAGAGTGCTGAGCTATGCTGAGGCTGGCCATAGGTTGCATCACATGTTTGGACACTCTGGGCAGGCAGCAATGTTTGCTTGGAAGTTAGGTAGGGAACCTTTGTGGGAGGCATGCCAGGCTGCTGCTGAGAACTGTGGTTGCCAGGAGAATGCTGTTCACCCACCCCAGTCCCATGCTAGGGAGCCTGCTAGGGAGCGTGGCGACATCCAGATGGATATCCAGCATATCAGGGGCTTGTATATATTAGTGGGGGTGGACAGGTTCAGTAGATATAGACTGATAGACATTCTACCTGGTATGCAGGAGCATCACTTGTTGTTGGGTATGAAGGCCCTGATCCCAGGCTTTGGGGTATGCAAGAGTGTGCAGGCAGACTTGCAGTTTGACTGTTTGCTCAAGCATCAGGACCAGCTGCCTTGTAAGCTGGTAGTAGTCCCCAGGGAGAGTCATGGGCAGCAAGGGGCTGTAGAAAGATCCATACGTGAGGTGAAGACAGTGGTGCTAGCAGCAAAGTCGGTGCCACTTGTGGCATCTGCCTTAGAGAGGGCAGCCTGGTGTAAGGGGATAGAAGAGCAGCTGAACCACAGGGTTAATTACTACTTTGATGGTGTGGCTGTCTCTCCCCTGGCCCTGCAGTATAGCTTACTACCTGAGAATGTGGTGCAGGCCAGTCTTAGAAAGGCAGACAGGCTGTTTGCCCAGCTGAGACGTAAGGACAAGAACTGGAATGTGCTGAGGCCTCAGGTGGGGCTGAAGGTCAGGATGTGGAAGGAACCATCTATTCCAGGCAAGCGGGGGAAGTGGCAGGATGGGGTTGTCACTCGTGTGGAGGAAGCTAACAGATCTTGCCTGGTGGCTTTGGAGAAGGATCCAAGGCACGTGTACAGGTTGTCCTGGGCTCATGTCAAGGAGAGAAGGCCACATGCAATCTGGCCTGCAGACGGGCCAGGCCCTCCCAGTTGGGTTGAGGAGCCAGGCCAGAGCCAGGCAGCAGCAGCTAACAATCCTCTGGTGGTGGATGATGGTCTGTCCCTACTGGAAGATGACGAGCAGGAGGCTGCTGAAGCAACTGTCACAAGGCCAGAGGGGACGGGGCAGCCACCTAAGGCCCGGGGGCCTCTCATGGCGGACGTCATCCGAGCACTCATGCGCAGCAAACATGATCCCAAGGTATCCAAGCTCACGGGGTGGGGGTCGTGCTGGGCAGCTACAATGGAGGTAGATACCAACTCACAGGTGTCTGTCATCAGGGAAGAGGATGCTGTAGGCTTACAGATGTCCCATCCCAGTTGCCTTGCTGTGTCTGATTTCTCAGGAAAGGTGTCCATGAAGATCCTTGGGGAAGTGAGTGTGCCTATCTTAGGGGTGCCCACCACGTTCTGTGTGGTAGAGGGCTATCAGGGGCCTGCCATTCTGGGTCAGAATTTCTTGTGCATGCCAGGGGTTACTTTGACCTCTGATAAGTTGGCACTAGAAGGCAGGGGCAGCCTCCCCCTTGAAAGATATCACTATTCCCAGGGTCTTGCAGTGGCGGTGAAGGCTGTTAAGAGTCAGCCAGCTGAGGGTCCTCAAGGTCAGGAGCCCATAGCTGAGGACCTGTTGATAATCCCAACCACCTTTGATCCGCGGCAGTTAGGGGTAAACAGGTATCAGATAGCTGCTCACAGTCCTATTCCCTGGCGCCAGCTAGTCGAGATGATGCAAAGCCCCAAGATGGCTAAGGCATGGACTCTTGGCTTTGTTGCTTCTGGGCATGAGTGGATAGTTTCCAACTGTGCAGAACCTGTGGATGAGCTGCCAGAAGTTCACCAGCTGCTCAGATTGATGTTTGTCCTCAAGCTCAAGGAGGTAGATGGTGTCCAGGTGCCACATGTCAGACCAGTTGTAACCGAGTATCATGGCACTGGCCAGTTGTTGGATGAGGAGCTCTATACTCCAGGGATGCTGCATGACACGTGGAGGATTCTGCTGTGTATATTTCTGTCTTTTCTGGTCAAGGGTGTGCCCTATAGCTCTGTGCTGATTGATTTCAAGAGGGCTTTTCTCAAGGGTGACCAAGATCAGGCTAGGCAGACTTGGAGAGATATCCCTCCTTTCTTTGTGACTGTACCTGCTGTATGGAGAGCAGAGATAAAGGCCAGGTACCTGAGGATTCTGAAAGGGTTGGAAGGTCTCAGGTCCAGTCCCATTATCTGGAGAAAGAGCCTAGAGAAATTCTTGAAGAATACTTGTGGGTTTTCTGTGTCTCCAGTGGATCCCTGTTTGTTCCAAGGGTCCCACAATGGCCTTCCTGTCTTTGCCTCACTGCATGGTGATGACCTGCATCTTATAGGTCCACCAGACTGGGTTGAGGCTGTTTTGGCCAAGATCCAGAAGCGGTTTGAGCTGGGTAAGATACAGCACATGGTGGAGAATGAGCCTATGGTCTTCTGTGGCATGCAGGCTACGTTGTTCCAAGCCAAGGGCTCGTGGTTCATCAGGATGGAGGGTGGTAAGGACTACCCACAGCAGATTGTAGATGCATTGCAGGAGCCCATCACGCAGGCTAGGTGTGCTACCATCAGGGGCATGCTGGCATGGCTTGCAAGTATATGTGCCCCTGACCTGCTGGTTTTGAGTCGGCTCACTGACTCCCAGCTGGTTGAGGTGGGGGCTGAGAGTGTGGTGCAGGCTGTCATGATGTCTCCCCCTCTTATACTGGGTCCTGTAGATTTGTACAAGCCCCTTGACATGATCCTTTATGTTGACAGTTCTATGGACAATAGGAAGGTCACTGAAGTCAGGGGCAGGGCAGCAGCAGTAGTCACCCTGGAGCAAGATCACACCTCACTTGTTACCTGGTACAGTCGGTTGCAAAACAGGGTTACACCCAGCAGTGATATTGCTGAGTGCAGGGCAATCTGTGAAGGGCTGCATACTGCTCTTTACTTAAGGGAGCTATTCTACCAGCTATGTCAAGTGGCTTCCTGTAGGTTGCAGCTGCACACACTGGTGAGGACTGATAGCATGGGCATGGTGCAGTTTGTGCACAGGCAGTTAGCCAGGAGCAGGGACCTTGACTACTTGTTGCTCAAGGAGATGTCCTACCTAGCTCACATTGAACATGTGCCTGGTGTGGATAACCCTGCAGATGCCCTCACCAAGCTGGAGGAGAAGGCGGAGCGGCAGTACCCCCTGCTCCGTGGGCTCATGGACCCCTTGCATGGGCAGCCATAGAGACCAGGCCTTGCTTCAGCTTGGGTGTCCCCGGTGGGTTGTTTGACCAAAGTGCCAAGTGGTGACTGGTGCTTGCTGGTTGACAACTGGTCCTTCAGGGTTAGGTACACCCTCCTGGACAGGAGTTGGTGTGGAATGTCACTCCTACCAGCTGAGAATAATGCCTGGCCCTCCCCATGGGGTTCAGAAGAGTCGCCAGGACTTAAGTCGACGCCTTTGGCCTCAAACAGTTAGGCCATGCAAGGGCAACCCGAATGCTGGTTCTTACAGGTTGCTGTACATATGTTTTCTAGTGCTTGTTTCCAACCTGTTGCTAATAAAGAACCTGGTTGTGTGACCATGTGACATGGTTGCCAGGGAGCCACATTCTGGGTTATATAATGCTTGAATAAAACATAATCATGTCATTCTCATGTATGTTGTTCACCTGGTTGTCATGTTTGTTTTGTGAAAAGTTCCAGGTCACCTATAAACCTGGAGGTTGGGGTGGGGTTCAATTCCCCAGCAGAGCCACAGCCTGGCGTGAATGACTCCTGGGCTTAACACCCAGTGAAGACATGGGCTCCCCAAGGAGACAGCATTAATCTAGGTGCTACCTGAGTTCTTTGAGCAGAAGGGAAAGGTTGGCCAAGGCGGGCGCCATAAGAACGGGCGCCTGTGATAACTGTGAAAGACCAGGAACTCACAATAGTACGTTCTTGGCATCCTGTAATCCCAGCCATTGAGCTAGGTAATGTACCTTCACATTAATCCAACACCAAGTTCCCAAGGAAAGGTTGGGAGCTGACCAAGGGGTCAGGGGATAACCTGGGGTGACCTCTGATTCACTGGCCAGCATACCTAAGCTATTCCAAGGGCACATATGTTGTGTTCCCAAAAGGAAGGCAGGAACCTGGGCCCTGACAGGTCTGATCAACCTCAAGGGACCAAGCGATCTGTGGCTGAGTGGGCACAAGCTAGGCTAGGTTGTTTCAAGCTGGTCCAGCTCCAAAAGAAGAAAGGGTTGGAGTTAGCATTTTGGGCAACCAATATGCTAAGTGGATGCAGTTTGGAAAGACCTTTCCAACGCCGTGCTGACCGCCTGAAACAGACAAGGGACAAGAAAGATATGAGGTCCCGAAGTCCTAGCCGTCCGGAGCTGACCAAGGGGTCAGGGGATAACCTGGGGTGACCTCTGATTCACTGGCCAGCATACCTAAGCTATTCCAAGGGCACATATGTTGTGTTCCCAAAAGGAAGGCAGGAACCTGGGCCCTGACAGGTCTGATCAACCTCAAGGGACCAAGCGATCTGTGGCTGAGTGGGCACAAGCTAGGCTAGGTTGTTTCAAGCTGGTCCAGCTCCAAAAGAAGAAAGGGTTGGAGTTAGCATTTTGGGCAACCAATATGCTAAGTGGATGCAGTTTGGAAAGACCTTTCCAACGCCGTGCTGACCGCCTGAAACAGACAAGGGACAAGAAAGATATGAGGTCCCGAAGTCCTAGCCGTCCGCGGTCAGCGAGGGTGCAACCTTCTGGGTAGTGGACAGGACACGTGGCAGGCCGTGCCTGCACAGGCTTAGCCTGACTATCACGTGACTGTGGTCCACGTAGACCAGGAGGGGCAGCAGCCTGCGACTGGTGGGGTACTGGAACTGGCGCAAGGCTGCAAGGATACTAGGTCTTGCAGGCTTGTGACAGGTCCTGTACTTCCTAGGTTGCAGGTAGCTAGGTAAATCCAGTTCGTCCTGGCTCTGCAAGGATGCCAGTGGACGTTGAGGATTTGCTAGCAAGCCTGCAACATGCCTCGTCACACCGATGGGAACGAGGAGCAACAAAGAGGCATATAGCTTGGTCATGGGGATGGCCAAGCTATCTCGGAAGCACGCGCTCTGGTTGCCCACTTGAACGTGGAAGTGACCAACAAGGTGTGGCTTGGTGTTTGGGCTAAGGATTGCTGTCTCCAGCAATTGGCTCAAGCTTTGCGTGAAAGACCAAGAGCTCACACGCTCTGGGCTGGTTTCGTCTAACTCAAGGTGACAGTCGAGAGCAGAACGAAGGCGGTTGAGGATCATGCGCATGAACAACTTAAGTGCGGCGCTCTGGATGCAGACTCCTCGGTAGTTGGCGGGGTCGTCAGGGGAACCTTTGTTTTTGTACAGCATAATACGGTAGCTGTGCTGCGACTCAGGAATCGGCGGCGCGTCGGCAAGCAGGATCCGGTTGCAGACGTCAAGCAGGAACCCCGTGAGCGCCGTCAGCTTAATCACCGGGGCTGGGAGCTGGTCAGGTCCAACGGCGGCATAAAAGCGGAATATTTGCTTGGTGGCGGTGCTCAGCTCGAGCTCGGTGAACGGCGGTAGCTCGTTGGGGTTGGCCAGGGGTTCCGTCAGGGCTGGGTACGTGTAGTCCTGCTCAGCGGCGGGCGGCGTGGGCGGCGCAGGGACGTCCGCAGGCGCTACTGCCAGGCGTGCGGCCGCCAGAGGGCCACGCGGCGGAGGCGTCGGGGGGGCGCCGAGCAGCCGGAACTGGGAAGAATACCACTGGTCGAGCTGCTGCTGCGGTGAGCCAGAGAGCGTCCGCGGCGCCGGCTGCGCGCCGCCGGCGGGCCGTTGGGCGTGACGCAGGCGTCTCCAGGCGTACTTGCCGTGCTGGTCTTTGAGGTGGGCGAAGTTCTCGCGGACATGAAGGTCCTCCTGCTCGCTTGGTCGCCTGCCGGATGGCCGAGTGGTAATCGGCTTTGAGGCGGGTGTAGCGGGCGGGGTCGCGGTTGTCGCGCAGGGCTTGCCGGGCCTGGATGATGGCGGGGAGCCGGTGCAGGCTGGTGAAGCGGGGCGGGCGGCAGGGGGGCAGCAGGGCCCCGGCCGCGGGCAGCTTGCCAGCGAGGTGCCGAAGGGCCGATGCCGGGCCGGCAGCGAACAGCTGGGCGTGGCTGGCCGGGATGTCCAGCGCGTCTACGAACGCCTCTGCCGCGCGCTTGTGGGCGCGTTTTTCAGGGAAGTCCTCCACTGAGAGCGTCCTCAGATTTCTCAAGCAACTGTAGTGTGCGCAAATCAGGGGGTGCCACGTCACTTACAAAAGGGCGAGGGGAATCGCAGGCGGATGCGGGCGGTGACGATGCGATGATCGGAGCGCACCAGGGGGATCACGTGGGGATCACGTTCGAGCGAGCAGCTACTAAGTACAGATCCTTGATGACGCTTGCACATTACAACATAGTCGATGCAGCGTTCAGTGCCAGTTGGCGAGGTGTGTGTGACCAAAGCATCTGGACTATGTGGAAAGCGGGTGTTGGCAGTGACCAAATCGCATGTCGCCAAGCAAATCAGCAAAAAGTTCAGTGTTGGCATTGGAGACCGTACCGTTGGGGGCGTGCTGACATCCGCCAGTACCCGGTGGTAGCGTTGCGTTGGCGTCCAGTAGCAGAGCGAGGTAGTTGCGACCAGGGGTGCCGTTCGCCAGGTTCTCCAGCGCAGCAAAGAAGTCCTTGCGATCTTGTTCTGGGTGGCCGGAGTGGGGTGCGTAACCGACGCCCACCGTCAGGGCGTAGGTCAAGTGGCCCTCCACCGAATGAAAAGTGGCCACAAGGAGCCGAGGAGTGACCAGCTGGGGTTTGCCCATATGGCGTACGGCGAGCGGGGAGCAGAGGAGACCGACGCCCCCGTTCCCGGTGCCGTCGCCGCCTCCGTAGTAGAACCGCCAGCCGTCGATGTCGTCAGCAGCAAGGGCAGTTGGTCCGCGGGCCGATGCAGTGCGCCCGTGTTCATGGATTCCCAGGATGGCGATATGATTGTCGATGCAGAAACCAATAAGATTGGAGACTTGATGGCACTGACAGTCGTCACTGCGCAGGCAGTGACAGCGGTCAGCGTCGGGCTGGAGCGTGCGGGCGTTGAAGGTGGCGATGACCAAGGGCGCGCGTTGACCGAAAAGGGGGGTGCAGGCGGGGGTGGGGGCGGAGATGGAGCAGGGTGGTGATGGGGGTGGGGGTGGAGGTGGTGGGGTAGGGGGGGCGGGTTGAGGACTAATGCTTTCAATCACCGTTTCGATTCTTCCTGCAACCGCGTCGAGGCGACGCCGACGGTTGGCTCGGGTGGCCAGGTAGAATGAGTCTGCGTCTGCAAGTTGAGAATGAGAGTGATGTTTGCAAGAATGCGGCACTAGGTGCCTGGGTTTATTATCAATTTATATGTTTACAAGTCATGTGTGCAACGCCAAGATTGCGATAGGCCTTATCGACATTGCACCAATCACATCTCATGTGCATTTGCGATTTCCAAGAGGCACACTGAACTAGCGTTACGCCAGCGTTGCACAATGCTTCTAGACGCTTCTAGAACCATTTACAAATATCCATTAGCAGGGAATATTGCCGTATTTTTCTGCCCGCTGAAGGGGTGTTTTATCTCATCAATCCTTGGCACGACTTCAACAGCCTGACCGACAGTCAGTGTGACCACTAATTATAATGCATCAACTTGGCTATACTGCCACCATGGTCATGCACACAAGCTGTGTGCAGCAATTGTGAGTATTGTTTCACAGATTTACATTCCATTATGCATGCACCAGTTTATACACGCATTTCGGTCATGCAACAGATTGCAACTCCAGCCCTTTCTTTTTTCATGTGGCAATAGGACTGCGTACTCAAATCTGTAAGAACTACGGCCGCGCAGGCCTTGCCATCATGAACGCACCTTAGGCCCCACATGGTTTTGGAGGGTAATCCCCAGCCAAACAAATTACACCATAGCATCGCTACCGGGAAAACCTACCAAGGTAAAACCCGAGTCAAGGGGCCATTCACACTCCACGACATCTCAACTAGTGCCGTGGCTGACCCAGCGACATATTGTTCATTTGGTGCCTAAGAAGAGTATACTGTGCCTTGGCGGAGCTATAGAGCTTGGTAAGAGCATCCGAGCAATTCTGGTCGCCTGCCACGTGCTCGGTATGGAGCGCATCAGAAAATTCCTTCACCCGGAGGAAGTCAAGGTCTCTCGTGCGAGCGTAGGGGTTCTCAATGAAGTCCACCAGCGCTTGGCTGTCGGTGCGCATGACGCGATCGATGCGTGTGGTGAGACCGCCCAGCTTGAGGATCCAGCAGAGTAGCGCGTGGAAATACGCGAGCTCACTTGCAGCCTCGCAATACGCACGCGCCTCGGCGGTGTCCGACCCCACATACACACGGCGGTGTAGACGTGAGAACCACGCAAAGATGGAGGATGGCGCAGATTGTTCAGCGTTTGAGATATAGCTAACAGCCGCACACCTACCACGCATCTTGGTGAGCACCCGCGCATCCAAAGAACTGTCACAATAAGCCCCTAGCTCGATGGGCTTGTCCCAGTCAACACCCTGCAGGACCAACCCCGGTGAGGCCTGCACATACTCAGCTACAACCGGGCGGGCCAACAAGCAGAGAACATCGTCTGTCAACCGACTAAGGACAGCCAAGTCAGGGCTCGTGGTACACGCAAGCCAATTGAGTTTGCCACGCAGCGCACCACACTCAGAGGGAAGGATAGGCCCAGTGCGGGCCATGACCTCCTTGACCAGGTCGGGGACATAGCTACCCTTAGGATGCAGCAACATGACCCACTGCCCTTGCTCATCGTGATCGAGAATAGTGTCCATGCCCATGAAGGGCACGATCTTGCCCGGCTCCCTAAAGACGAGCTTGCCCACAGGGTACACTGAGTGCACGAGCGAATGGAACCACACAATCCACTCCCGTGGCCCCAGGCAGTCACAGTCATCGGCATGCACGAAAACAAACACGAGCTCCCCCTTCCAGACACCAACAAACAAGGAGGGGTCCAGGTCGCTGTACATCATGCGTGCGCGGTTAAGTAGAAGGCGCTCTAAACTCTTGCGCCACGCCCGCGGCCCGGCCACGGTCCCATCCACAGCCTTCACCAACCTCATGAACTTCTTGCCCACAATAGGTTCCCACATCTTGGGTGTCCTAACATACAGCGGTGTGGTGCCCTCCCACAATTTAGCCGTCTCATCTGAATCCCCGTTAAGGAAGGCCTTAGAAAAATCCAGCACCGCGGAGCCATGCGGCAAGCCTTTGTTGAGGCGCCCGAGATGAAAGCACACTAACAATCGCCAAGTGTCTTTATTTAAGCCCGGGGCAGTCAGGGCTGAGGAGGGCAGGTCAGAAGATCCAGAAAATTCTAGCACCACAGGTCTAGCAAACTCTACTTTCCTGTCAGTGCCGGGAACCGGCTTCATCTGGAAGGTCCATTTGAAACGAAGCAACCGGCCATCCCTTGGGACTAGGTCCACTGGCTCCACACAACCCAGTCCTAACCATCGTTCCCCTGCAGCCAGCATAGCCCCTTGGGTATTGTCTAGCCCTTCCTCGGTTGAGACGTGCCTGGCAACATCATGGAAGGACATGGGGCTTTCAGTGGCAACATCGTGGAAGCTAATCCCCAAGCTGTCAGGGGTGAGGGCTTTAGGGGTGAGAAGATCGCGGGCAGGAGGCAATTCAGAATCCTTGTACTCTACCCCTTTCATGGCAGCCACCATAGGCAATGAGAGACCCCGAGCAGCGACATCGAGGGAAAAATTATTCAATCGCATGCAGCCAAACCCCGCTCGGGACAGCTGTGTGCTGCTCACTGTAACCCCGGGTAGCGTCAAGAACGGCTGTCCTAATAAGGCGGGCCCATCATACCCCTCTACCACACACATGGGCGTGTCTGCGCCGAGTATGGTTAAGGGAAATTCCCCCAGGACCTTGTAGGACCCTGACCTAGCAAAATCAGTGACCTGAGTCCAATGAGAGGGCAGCAAAGGAAAGTCTACACAGTTGGCCCCGATAATAGAGACCTGGGCCTGGGTATCAATGAGGAGCCCACAATTCAGCGCCCTAGAGGTTAACAAGGAAGAGATGACTGCAGTGCTCGGGCCCAGCTGAGGGGGTACGCCTGCAGTCTGTGGTGGGCGGCGAAGGGAGCCTAACCCCATGTTATTGTCCCGGCGCAGCCCTAGAACAATCTTGCTGAGCAACCCACCACCCCGGCGAGGCTGACTAACGGCAGCCGGACCCTGGCTAACGGCAGGGGTAATGCCCTCCCTACTACCCTCGCGCAGGTCAGCAGGGGGCTCGCGAGCTAAGCTCTGCACATCTGCAGCAAGTGCCACCAGATCACCGTCCTCCTCAACATGCTCATCGTCCTCTACCTCCCGAGCTTCGGCAGACATTTGCATAGGGTCAGAGGCAGGCATGGGTAAAAGAGGGGCAATCACGTCACCTGGTGGAGGCCGCAAGAAGTTGTCCGCGTCCTCGTAGTAGTGCAGAAGGCGCTCCCACGCACTTGTGTTCGGTTGATAGTGCTTGAGCTTGCTCCACGGGATGTGGTGTTGCTTGTCCTGCAAGGAAACAACGGCCTTGCGCACACTCCCATCCACGGACACTACCGTGGCTGGACCATTCCACTGTCCCCTCTTTCCAAAGGGGCCCTCTTTATGCACCCAAACCAGGTCTCCTACACTATAGGCGGTAACCGGCCTACGTGTATCCCTTCGTACCAGGTTGGCAAATCTACCCTGCAAATGGCGTGCCCACTCCTCTTCTATCTCTGGTGGGTAGTGGCCGTGCTGCAATCCCTCAGCTGTTATCACCACATTGCGAGAAGGAATGGACAACAACACACGCCGATTAAGGCATGCACAAATCCGCAACGCCCACATGAGGCGGGCTGCGTATGCTGAAAGGGATGCATCACCTTGTCTCCGTGCAGCTTGCTTGAATTCTTGCACGGCACGCTCCACTATACCCTGACCAGTGTGGTCCTCACGCCCAACTGTCTTGAGGCATTCAAATCCAGGCTGGCCCTCTAGACACGCGAACTGCCTGTCCATCTGTATTGACTCGAGTGGTGAGAAAAAGGACGAAGAGACATCAATGGCTTCTGCCAGGTCGGCGGCTTCCATATGACGCAAAGGAACTACAGCTACGTTGTGAGCATATCTATCTATTGCAATAAAGTATGGCATGTGTGCCCAGAACAGCACATCACCTACGATTTCCCCCTTTCTCGCAGGTGGATGCTTTACATGGTGGCGAGGAGGCTTGGGGCCCGACGATTGACATTGTGGACAATTTTCGTAACACTCACGACATGCTTCCAGCATTGGCGCCCCACCAAAAGCCCTAGCAAACTTGTAAGCGTTTGTTCCATGGCCAAAGAAGATGTGAAACCGAGACGCACAGGCATACTTGAAAATTGGATCTGTATTGATCAAGTTTGATATTGCCTTAACATCCGCAGCATCGGCCATAAAACTGCCTACATCGTCTACTGCCAGGAGCCTCCTATGCTCCATAGCGCTGTCCTGCCCTGGGGCCTTCAGTTTTCCTGAGCATTGCGCACCCACGTGAACCGCTGGCGCCTAATAGGCCCAGCCTTGCCAACATTGTCCGCCTGGTTGGCAGCAGTCCGCGACTTGCAAAACCGGGCCTTGTGCCCTGGCTTATGGCACTTGCCACACAGGTTCGTCCCCAACGGGAAAGCCTTGTTGGCCTTGCAGGTCTCGCGGGTGTGACCAGTCCCCTGGCAGCGAGGACACTTCAGGCGCCCGTCACCGGCGCCAAAAACGGCCCTGATGGCAGGGCCATCGGCATTGACTGCTGGCGTCGGCTTCACGGCACCCTTGCCGGCCAGCTCCTGAGCAGCGCCACCGAGCGCCATGATCTCGCGGATGCAGGCGAAAGCAGCAGCCTTGCTCGCCAGCTTCTCCTTGGTCAGGACGGACGCCAGACTCTGCACGGTGCTTTCTGACATAGCACCGCTGCCAAGGGCCTTGCCCAAGAACAGGACCACCGAAAAATCATCAGCAAATTTTAGATTGGTTTCTTCGAGCATCCGCTCGAAGGCCAGCGTGGCCTTGGCAGTGTCACCGGACACTTCGAACGTCAGAATCTGCATGACGTCCTTGATGGACTTCACCAGCCCTGTCGGCGCGAGAAGCTCAGTGAGCCGCTCAAGGAACTGATTCCAGTCCCATGCCTTCTCCTGGGCGATCCGAATCAGGTCCCGCACCGCCTGCGGCCCTTTGCTGGCCAGTGGAGCCCCCCGCAAGATCCGAAAAATCTGCGCGGGAGTCTTCACTACCGTGCGGACTTTCTCCTCCCAGGCCTTGATTGCCCAGACAAAGTCACGGTTTTCCTTGTCCGTAGCCTTGTCGGCCAACGGCTCTGGCAGCATGCGAACCACCAGTTCGTGCTGTCGCAGCTCCTTGTAAGCATCGGCACCATCGCCAGTCAACTGAATGGCGTCCGTGTCGGAACGGGAACCGCGAGCCATTGTAAATAGCAGCTTTTGAGTACGAGTTGAGATTGAGAATGATGCTTGCAAGAATGCGGCACTAGGTGCCTGGGTTTATTATCAATTTATATGTTACAAGTCATGTGTGCAACCCCAAGATTGCGATAGGCCTTATCGTCATTGCACCAATCACATTCATGTGCATTAGCGATTTCCAAGAGGCACACTGAACTAGCGTTACGCCAGCGTTGCACAATGCTTCTAGACGCTTCTAGAACCATTTACAAATATCCATTAGCAGGGAATATTGCCGTATTTTTCTGCCCGCTGAAGGGGTGTTTTATCTCATCAATCCTTGGCACGACTTCAACAGCCTGACCGAAAGTCAGTGTGACCACTAATTATAATGCATCAACTTGGCTATACTGCCACCATGGTCATGCACACAAGCTGTGTGCAGCAATTGTGAGTATTGTTTCACAGATTTACATTCCATTATGCATGCACCAGTTTATACACGCATTTCGGTCATGCAACAGATTGCAACTCTGCACGCATAAGAAATGCGTGCAGTCTGAGGAGGTTTCGGAGGCGGCCGCGCGAGGCGGGGCGAACGTACCTGGCTCACTGCAGACCCGTTGCTCTCTCTCCGACAGCCCGAGGGCTGCGAAGGCAAAGGGGCGGGAAGGGGAGTTAGGCAGATCCCACTGCTAGAGCCGCGGAGCCGTGGGGCCGCGAGCGTCGTCATTGATAGGAGAGAAGGGTTCGCAGCACGGGCTCCGGCTCAGGTGCAAAGCAAACGAATTTATTAGGGGGGCGGCCAAGCCTGGCAGCCATACCTGAGCTGAAGGGTGGTCCCACGGAGAATGGGGTAGATTTTTGCTACAAAAAAACGCTAGTTTCAACCGTCCGAAAACCGGACATTGCGCCGAAATTCTAACTGAAAATTTGGCAGCCGAGCGAATTTTCCGCCGGCCGGACTTTGCGCTGAAATTTTTTGTAAGCCGTGCTTCGAACTTAACCTACATATTCCTGCTGTTGCGTGCATGCACTTTGTCCGATGCCTGCAGGCCACGCACGAATTTTGCGACCGGAATATTTCGACTAGACAAGTTTATCGACGACCTACATTGATCTACTATTGCCACTTTTAAAGTCCTTTGCCTGCTAGCAGCTTTTGATTATCAATGCCGGGAACAAAACCGCCGAAATGTTTTATTGAATCAGTATATATATTCACTCCAGGCGGGGCGGATATCCTCATCCATTCGGTGCAGGCCTACCTCGAGGCCCACCCCACCCACGCTGTCGTCAAGGTCGACTGCCACAACGCGTTCAACAGTCTGTCCCGCGCCAGCATGTTTGCGGCAGTCATGGAGTCCTTCGAGGACTTGTACGCTTGGACAGCCGTGTGCTACGGCCAGCCCGGCCAACTGGTTCACATCATGGAGGACGGCACTTGCGGCGGCCTGCTGTCGCGGTCGGGCACCCAGCAAGGGGACCCCCTGGGACCCCTGTACTTTGCCGCCCCCCTCCAGGGTTGCCTCCAAGCGGTCCATGCTGCCCACCCGGCGGTCGCTATTCAGGCCTACTTGGATGATATCTACCTTCTGGGCCCTGTGCCGGACACCACCGCGGCTCTGCTGGCACTGCAGACCGCGGTGGCCGACATCAACCTCCAGTTGACCCTGGCCAAGTGCGCGGTGTACTCGCCCCAAGGTGATTGCTCCGGCTTTCTGCCCCAGCTCTTGGGCCGGGACGAGCGCCTCCATGGGTTGGATGTCCTCGGCGTTCCAGTTGGCGACCCCGCGTTTGTCATCGATGCTCTGCGGGCCGCCCTCGAGGCACGCACTGAGGTACTGCCCTTGATTGCGCGCCTTCATGATTCGCAGACCAAGGGTCTGCTTCTGTGGTTTTGCGCTCACCCTCGCGTCGTTCACTGGCTCCGGGGCGCTCTTCCGGCTCAGGTCCGGCTGGCCGCCGAGGGCCACGACGAACGCATCCAGTCGGCCTTGGCGCAGCTGGTCCCGGGCCCCGACCTCCCGCCACATGCTATTCGCATTGCCTCCCTGCCTGCACGGATGGGTGGCTGCGGTCTGACTCGTGCCGCCCGGCTGGCCCCAGCAGCATTTTTGGGCTCCGTCGCTCAGTCGTGGGCGGAAAGCTGCCGGCTCCTGCCCCTTTTGGCAACGGCAGCGCCTGACCTCCTGGACCCCAGCAGCCCTTTGCCCTTCGTCACCGCCATCCAGGAGGCCTATGCTGAGATCCAGCAGGCCTGTTCTCCCGTCCGTGCCGCTCAGGCGGTACAGCGCCACCTCCCTCGCGGCACTCCCTCGGTCGCCTCCGTTCAATCTCCCGCCGCATTCCCTGCTCGCGTCATCGATAAACACCAGAAAACCTACGCGGGTATTCTGCACACGGCTGATTGGATTGCTCTTTTCGCGGACCTCAACGCCCAGGGACGTGCGTGGCTGTTTAGGGTTTAGTTCTGTTGCTGCGTGTAGTTTTGTGATGTATAGTTAGTTGTACCTTGTGCAGCTGGCGTGATCCTTGGATGTCTGTGTCAGATTCCTATTAATTTCTTCAGGGTTATTCTCCCAGTTATCGGGTTTTTCCTTATGTTGCATGCCTATCTCACCTCCGTAATCTATCATTCTCAATGAATATAAGGAAAAACCCGATAACTGGCAGAATAACCCTGAAGAAATTAATAGGAATCTGACACAGACATCCAAGGATCATGCCAGCTGCACAAGGTACAACTAACTATACATCACAAAACTACACGCAGCAACAGCGCTGCCGGCCCACCATGCAGGCCTGGAAGGGATCTAGACCGCATGGGTCGCGACAAAGTCGGCCCGGGTGCGGCGGAATAACACATCAGCCACGGTGCGAGTGAGGGCGAGTGACAGGCGCTGCCGCCAATACGAGGACCACGTGCGGGCCGACCACGGGGCGGGCTGACCCTCGAGGTTGAGGCGGTCTTCACGGCGCTGGCAGCACTCGTGGAAAAACTCCGCTGTCTTGGGGCCCATGGCCCCGATCTCCTCAAGGACAAAGGGGATGACCCGGTGGGGCCCCACATTGCCGTAGGAGGCAAACTTGTCGCGCTCAGCCACAGCGGCAGCAGCGCCGGCATCCACAGCCGCCCGGAGGATGTGGCGACCGGAAAGCGGCCGAGCCACGGAGACATCGATGAGCAGGTGGCAACCCTGCCCGAGAGCCAAGGAAGGCGGCGGGGGCGAGGCGGGCGGCGCGGGTGAGCCCACACCCGCCCATGCGGCAGGGGAGGGTGGCCAAGCGCATGGAGTGAGCTGGCAGGCTAGGGCCGGGGAGGAGCACCTGCAAGGCGGCCTGAATGCGCTCGTCATGGCCTTCCGCGGCAAGCCGCACCAAGTGGGGGGGAGCGCCACGGAGCCAGTGAACCACCCGCGGGTGGGCGCAAAACCACAGGAGGAGCCCTTTGGTCGGGGGGTCCTTGAGGCGCACCCGAGTCTCGAGGACATGAATATATATGTGGGGCAAATATATATGTGCACATGTCCGTAATTTTATCATTCTCAATGAATATATAAGTGTGGGCTCGGCGTACCTTCGTGCTCTTCCCATGGCCCCCCCATTCGCCTTGGCTCCCAGCCACTACTCGGTGGCGCTCCGGCACCAGCTATGTATTTGCCCCGCAGCCTCTTGTTCCGGCCGGGCGGCCTTGTGGTAGCTGTGGGCAGCCGCTGGATCCCACGGGGACTCACTACCTTGCCTGCATGGGGGGCCAACAGAATCAGAATTGGTATTTGTATTTGCACACTGTCCTCCTGACGGTGGTGCTCGCCATGGTTCGGTCGGTTTTCCCCCACGCGAACATCCGGTCCGAGGATGCGGATGGCGCTGCCTTCTATTCCCCCAACCACCGGCCTGACATCGTGGTGCTGGACTTTGAGGGGGGTGGCCGGCATCTGCTTATTGACGTTTCGGTGGCGCGGCCCTTGGCTCTTAGCCACGTGGCTGGGGCCTCCCTCACGGCAGGTTACACGGCGGACCGGGCGGAGCGGGCCAAGCTCCTGGCCTACGGCGACGTCGGGCACCATCGTGTGGTGCCCTTAATTGTCCTGGAGGAGTTTGGGGCCATGGGGCCCCTGACCTCCGCCTTCTTCAAGGAGTGTTGCCGGCTCCGGGAGGACCGGCTGGACCTGGAGGGCCAGCGGGCCCCATGGTCGGCGCGGACCTGGACGTCATATTGGCGTCAGCGCTTGTCGGTGGCGCTGACTCGGGCCATGGCTGACATCATGCTCCGCCGTACGCGGGCTGATTTTGCGGTGCAGCAGGGCTATTAGGTTCCTCCCGTTAGGCGTTTCCATTGGTCTCATCGTAGTATAGAGCTTTGACATGGCTCTGTATATAGGTTTATATCTGGGCGTTTGCTTTGGTTTGAGTGATGTGACTCTGCTGTAAGTAATTATATTTTTAATATATATTTATTAAAAATATAATTACTTACAGCAGAGTGAAATCACTCAAACCAAAGCAAACGCCCAGATATAAACCTATATACAGAGCTATGTCAAAGCTCTATACTACGATAAGGCCAATGGAAACTCCTAACGGGAGGAACCTAATAGCCCTGCTGCACCGCAAAATCAGCCCGCGTACGGCGGAGCATGATGTCAGCCATGGCCCGAGTCAGCGCCACCGACAAGCGCTGACGCCAATATGACGTCCAGGTCCGCGCCGACCATGGGGCCCGCTGGCCCTCCAGGTCCAGCCGGTCCTCCCGGAGCCGGCAACACTTCTTGAAGAAGGCGGAGGTCAGGGGCCCCATGGCCCCAAACTCCTCCAGGACAATTAAGGGCACCACACGATGGTGCCCGACGTCGCCGTAGGCCAGGAGCTTGGCCCGCTCGATCCGCCCGGTCCGCCGTGTAACCTGCCGTGAGGGAGGCCCCAGCCACGTGGCTAAGAGCCAAGGGCCGCGCCACCGAAACGTCAATAAGCAGATGCCGGCCACCCCCCTCAAAGTCCAGCACCACGATGTCAGGCTGGTGGTTGGGGGAATAGAAGGCAGCGCCATCCGCATCCTCGGACCGGATGTTCGCGTGGGGGAAAACCGACCGAACCATGGCGAGCACCACCGTCAGGAGGACAGTGTGCAAATACAAATACCAATTCTGATTCTGTTGGCCCCCCATGCAGGCAAGGTAGTGAGTCCCCGTGGGATCCAGCGGCTGCCCACAGCTACCACAAGGCCGCCCGGCCGGAACAAGAGGCTGCGGGGCAAATAGCTGGTGCCGGAGCGCCACCGAGTAGTGGCTGGGAGCTAAGGCGAATCGGGGGGCCATGGGAAGAGCATGAAGGTACGCCGAGCCCACACTTCCGCAATGAAAGCGAGAACAGTCACGGGCGAGAACAGTCCCTGGGCGTTGAGGTCCGCGAAAAGAGCCATCCAATCAGCCGTGTGCAGAATACCCGCGTAGGTTTTCTGGTGTTTATCGATGACGCGAGCAGGGAATGCCGCGGGAGATTGAACGGAGGCAACCGAGGGAGTGCCGCGAGGGAGGCGGCGCTGTACCGCCTGAGCGGCACGGACGGGAGAACAGGCCTGCTGGATCTCAGCATAGGCCTCCTGGATGGCGGTGACGAAGGGCAAAGGGCTGCTGGGGTCCAGGAGGTCAGGCACTGCCGTTGCCAAAAGGGGCAGGAGCCGGCAGCTTTCCGCCCACGACTGAGCGACGGAGCCCAAAAATGCTGCTGGGGCCAGCCGGGCGGCACGAGTCAGACCACAGCCACCCATCCGTGCAGGCAGGGATGTCGCGTTTGCGTGCCATATCATCCTGGACTGGTCATTACCGCTACTTGGAATCCATCCACTATCAGCAGTAATCATGTGTGTGATATGCCACCTTTAAAATGAGAATGTAAGGTGCGGTCCTTTACGGCACCGCCACCTTCATGACAGGCAATCCGGCCCAATCAGCCGATTCTTGAGATAATGCTTTATCATCAAAGCAACCAAAAGACCTTTCAATTCCAATGAGATACATGACGAATTACAAAGACTGTCGAGTTGTAATGTTGTAGTTATAAGAGCAGCTGTGAGGCCCCTTGGGTTACGCCACTGCAGGCCCCTTGTGGCGGCAGTGCGTGTGTTCCCGACCTAGTTCCTACTGGCATTCTTGCCAACGACGACCAGGGTGCCCGAAGGCCCTGTCCCTTGTCTCATTCTCAGTCTTACACACATTCTTAACAAAACCAATCAATACATTGTCATATCCGTCAGTCCATCCTCATGGCAACTGACTGCATGCAACCACTCACGGGGGCTGCTCCGGGCTGCTCGAACTATTTCACCCCATGAAGACAACAAACCAGTTGTGAGGGAGAGAAACGGACGAACAACGACCACCATGGTTCGTTGCTCATCCTTCTATACTGCTCAAAGCTCAAGCCTGGCGGCTGGCGCCACTAGCGCCACTTTTGACATCAACCAATCATAACATTGTCTAATTTCCGACAAGCTAGCTAAACTTCAAGCTTTATCTGTCAAGCGAACAATAATATACAAGGGCAAATCTATCGGCCATGCCAGGCACCGCCTGGGGCTTCCTTGCATTTGTGTCTGGTGTCCCACGTTGAAATCCTGAAATTGCACAGCTGCTCAGCGCCTCGCCAGCTTGCTGTGTACCAGCATTCGGCAAACTGCCCTTGTGACGAATGTCAGTGAAATTCAGGTCCGCCCAAACGTTCCGTCAGCAAATTCAGCGGACTTTGCGCGAAAGTACAACTGAGATCCGCGGCGTCAGTACCGGGCCGCGGTATAGCAACCCGCACAAGGCTGCGGACGTCAGAATTACGCCGAAATCTGAATTGCGGACGTGATAGATCACGGACGCGACAGGGAGGCAATGCGAATAGCATGTGGCGGGAGGTCGGGGCCCGGGACCAGCTGCGCCGAGGCCGACTGGATGCGTTCGTCGTGGCCCAGCCCTCAGCGGCCAGCCGGACCTGAGCCGGAAGAGCGCCCCGGAGCCATGCATGCAGTGAACGACGCGAGGGTGAGCGCAAAACCACAGAAGTAGACCCTTGGTCTGCGAATCATGAAGGCGCGCAATCAAGGGCAGTACCTCAGTGCGTGCCTCGAGGGCGGCCCGCAGAGCATCGATGACAAACTCGGGGTCGCCAACTGGAACGCCGAGGACATCCAACCCATGGAGGCGCTCGTCCCGGCCCAAGAGCTGGGGCGTAAAGCCGGAGCAATCACCTTGGGGCGAGTACACCCCGCACTTGGCCAGGGTCAACTGGAGGTTGATGTCGGCCACCGCGGTCTGCAGTGCCAGCAGAGCCGCGGTGGTGTCCGGCACAGGGCCCATGAGGTAGATATCATCCAAGTAGGCCTGGATAGCGACCGCCGGGTGGGCAGCATGGACCGCTTGGAGGCAACCCTGGAGGGGGCCGGCAAAGTACAGGGGTCCTAGGGGGTCCCCTTCAATGCTGGGTGCCCGACCGCGACAGCAGGCCGCCGCGCGAGTGCCGTCCTCCATGATGTGAACCAGTTGGCCGGGCTGGCCGTAGCACACGGCTGTCCAACTTAGCGTACAAGTCCTCGAAGGACTCCATGACTGCCGCAAACATGCTGGCGCGGGACAGACTGTTGAACGCGTTGTGGCAGTCGACCTTGACGACAGCGTGGGTGGGGTGGGCCTCGAGGTAGGCCTGCACCGAATGGATGAGGATATCCGCCCCGCCTGGAGTCGTCACCCCCAGCTGGGCCGCCACCGAGGTCTCACCCGCTGCGAGGGGCGGGCAGAAAAAGGCACGGAGCTCGGGCGCCTTTTGGCGGCAGATCACTTTGCCCATGAGCTTGCGGAGCACCTCACCGCAGGCGATCGGGCGCACCTTGCCCTCGGGGGGGGGCAAGACACCCTTGAACAGAGCGAGGAGGCGAGCGCCCGCTAACCACTCGCGCGCAGCGGGAGGAACGCGACCAGCCGCCAGGTCAATAAGGTACGTGTCAAAGAGAATGTCCTCGCCCCCATGCCCCACCAGGACCTCCAAGTGCTCGTAGCGCCAGCCCAACGGCCCGGTAGAGGAAGCCCGCGGGACCGCACGCATCACCTCCTGGCAGGAAGCAGTCGCGGTCCAGCGGAAGGGGGGCCGGCAGGGGGTCCGGCACGGGCAGCTGGAATCCGGGCTCCGCAGGGTGAAGAGCCTCCAAGGCCGCCAGGGTAGCCGCATTGGCTGGGGCCAGCTTGGTCATTTCCAAGCGGGTCACGGCAAAGACGTGCTTTGGGGGGACGACGGCCCGGGCACCCCCATTGGCGGGGACCCCCCTGCCAGGCACGCGCGACCGCAGCCCCGCGCGCGCATCTACCCCGGGCATGACGGAGTCATGACGGAGTCGCCCCAAAGCGGGGTGCGGGTCAAGCCGGGCAGACCGAGGCAGACAGACATTCGGGCAGGCAGACCAGTATGGCATGGGCAGTCTATCTCATAAATTGTTGCTAAGACGCATGACATGAATGACATGAAAATGTGAAATCCCAGCTACGGCTTTTAGACCATGCGGGTATATTCAATCTGCAGTCTACGACGAAGAAAATTTCATTTGTAGAGGATTAAGTTACGAGAAGGCTATGAGAACAGCAAGCGCGAATAAAAAACCCTCGCAAGTAAGAAGATGGTGTTGAGCGTACTTGCTAAAATTGTTTTTTTATTTCGCGCACTTCTGTTGCTGTTCCATATCCGTAATTTTTCATTATCGACGACGCACGTATGTGCTTATATTCAGACTACATGCATGCAAATGATCTCCAGACCAGTGGCGCGAATTAGTGGCAGAAGATGACAAGAAAGTGTCGGCTTCGACACCACAGATCTATAGGACTTCCAGCTTCAAGGGTATTACTGTGTATCCACAACAATGCAGTTATCAAATACGTGTATACGAACAGACTTATCGATATCAAGGCCAATGATGTCGGCCTTGATATCGAGAGCCTATGCGCCTGGAATGTATCTGCCTGCCTTCGACGACTTAGTGGCAGCTTTTGGCTCAGTCATCAGCATTCTTAATTATGCCTCGGCACTGGCGGGTACAGTAAAATTCGTCATATATTCGTTTTTTGACGTTATAATAGTGCATTTACCCTGGCCAATGCATCTACCCACCCACCCACCCACCCACCCACCCACCCACCCACCCACCCACCCACCCACCCACCCACCCACCCACCCACCCACCCACCCACCCACCAACCAACCCACCAACCCACCAACCCACCTAACTAACTAACTAACTAACTAACTAACTAACTAACTAACTAACTAACTAACTAACTAACTAACTAACTAACTAACTAACTAACTAACTAGCTAACTAACTAACTAACTAACTAACTAACTACCTACCTACCTACCTACCTACCTACCTACCTACCTACCTACCTACCTACCTACCTACCTACCTACCTACCTACCTACCTACCTACCTACCTACCTACCTACCTACCTACCTACCTATCTACTTACCTACCTACCTACTACCTACCTACCTACCTACCTACCTACCTACCTACCTACCTACCTACCTACCTACCTACCTACCTACCTACCTACCTACCTACCTACCTACCTACCTACCTACCTACCTACCTACCTACCTATACCTATCATACACGCACTCACGCTCACGCTCATGCCCACGTGCACGCTCACACTCACACTCACACTCACACTCACACTCACACTCACACTCACACTCACACTCACACTCACACTCACACTCACACTCACACTCACACTCACACTCACACTCACACTCACACTCACACTCACACTCACACTCACACTCACACTCACACTCACACTCACACTCACACTCACACTCACACTCACACTCACACTCACACTCACACTCACACTCGATCACACTCACACTCACACTCACACTCACACTCGCACTCACACTCACACTCACACTCACACTCACACTCACACTCACACTCACACTCACACTCACACTCACACTCACGCTCACGCTCACCACACTCACCACACTCACCAACGTATAGCCAATTGTGCCTAACTTTTACTACATTCATCCATTTTTTGGTGCATGGAAAGATAACCTGACGTCAATCAATTCGCTTACTCAAGTCTTTAACTTAAGTTAATTAATTGATAAGCATGCGCAACACTGTCCAGGTGCAATACAACCATGCAATACCATTGTTGTATTTAACTTTGGGGGGGAATATATTGAATTGAATTGAATTGTAACATAACTCCGTTGGGAGTATATGTAGCACATAGCCCAGAGAAGGGGCATATGGCCTATCATACATTCTAAGCTACTTCCTGCAAGGGTGGGAATGTAAACAACACTTGCTCTAGGTGCACTAGGGCACCTGCACCACCCAGAGTTTCAGGCAACACCCAGCTAAGGGGAGCCTGTCATAGGTGGGGAAGATCATCATGGCTATACAAGAGCTAGGGCATGGCTTCTCAGCAGGGAGGAGCTCCCTGCATGGGCACTGCATAATTAGATAAAGCTAGGCATCATCTGGAGGGTGGCTCATCATAGGCACACATGTACATGACTAAAAAGGCTAGGCCTAAGCTGGTATAGTGCCTGTAGTAGGCGGGCATGTACAAGGCCACTGTCTAACTATTCTACACTACTGCTGCTGTATTCCCCTAGGCTGGGGCTGGAGTTGCTGGGGCCGCGGTGGTCGAGGGGGTCGCTTGCCAGGGCTTGTGGCCGACGTAGATGGCCGCCCCCTTCCAGTACACCGGCTGGGGGGAAAGTAATTATTATTATATTATTTTATAATTGGTATAGTATTTAACTTTACTTTTACACCGGCCCTTCCAGTACACCGACTGGGGGGAATCTATACATACATACATACATACATACATAGATACATTAATTAATTAATTAATTAATTAATTAATTAATTAAACTCGTGCTACCGTTGGGGAGTCACGGAACACCGAAGTGCTTTTAACCCCTGTGTGAATATGTATCAAGGAGACAATATATACATGAAACATAACATGACATGAAGCATAACATAATGATGAGACAGCAAGAGTTTACACCCGTTTATCAAGGAGAAAATATATACTCCCTACCTATGGCCTATGGCCGGACATGCATCACATTTTGTTCAAATTGAGAATTTATTAATTATGACTACTCCATTCAAAGTGGATGCCGTGCGCGGCCTCTCCTAGCTAGTGAGTAGCTTTTTATATTACCTGTGGCCTGCCAGCCCTGCCTCCTAATGATATTTGGCAA
The DNA here is from genome assembly GCA_009746045.1 of Mesostigma viride. Taxonomy (NCBI): domain Eukaryota; kingdom Viridiplantae; phylum Streptophyta; class Mesostigmatophyceae; order Mesostigmatales; family Mesostigmataceae; genus Mesostigma; species Mesostigma viride. The sequence goes on along the minus strand of RPFO01000175.1, from coordinate 3,213,388 downwards.
TGCATGAGAGACGGGGTGAGAGGATTGGACAGGTGTCTCTGCCCTGTCTTGTTGTGTAGCATGAATGACTTTACATACATTAGTGGGAAAATGAGACAACCAGCATATAGTTATCTCATTTAATACACTACAAAAGATACATAGACACTTGCATGACATTGATCATAACTGTATTCAGTAGGCAATACATCATCACCCCACAACATGCACATGCTGCATCTCAATCTGGCCGGGTTTGCTGGGCCTCTTATATATGAAAAAACTGTAATATGAAAAAACTGCACACATGTGCAGTGAAATCCCGGTTACTGGTCACTGAAATTGCAATGGCAGACGCACAATCTGCATGATGTAGCAGTGCCCAATCAACAAGTTCAGGCACCCCGGCCATTTGAGATGCACGGCGAAGGGTCGATGCCTCCTGGATACCAACCTCCTAAATCGACCCAACACGTCCTACATCAACCTCGGCCAATGCGCCCGGGAACTTCTCCTTGTGCATGGCCTTGAACTCCTTGCGCATGTTGAGGCTCTTGCAAGTCGGGGGCATGTGCTGACATTGCAAACCATCCACCACCACCACCTGACATGCTGTATCATGCCATCGCCTTCACGGAGCTGTTTAGAATCCACCATGGAGATCATGACCGCAGTCTCAGCGTACGGTTCAGTATGGTATTGCAGCGCGAACACGCATGGCAGGTTGCAGGTTGGTCTTGCGCGTCCCCATGGAGCGCAATGCAGTAAGGTGGTTGTCAAGGAAGTCGGCTCTGGGTGGGTATGCATCGGGGGGAAGTCGGGACGGGCGTGGCAATAACGAAAATCTTTGTACCCAAGCAAGCATAAATGCCACAAAACCCATGATCAGGTCACAACCAACATTGAACTTGTGGACAAAGCCTGCAAGGCTATGAACTTGGTGATACAGCACAACCCATGCACCACTATAATAAGAAACCATGGAAGCAATTGCTGTTTAAGTTCTTGCAGAAGGCTCAGAGATATCTGTTGACACCATGCAAGGACACCAACCTAGCCAGAAAGCTATTGTAATAGCCATGCTAGCGAAAACTCTTACCGCATCTGGTTGGCAAGGTGTTGCCTCTCTCTGTCCGCGAACATGCCCTCGCAGCTCAGCTCGAGGAAATCGGCCGGTTAGCAGCCCTGAACTCTGCGTCGCCGTAGTAACTTCAACGTGGTGATATGCCTTGCTGCATTCTGCTACGCGTTCCTGAATAGGGCACCAAAACACAAGGGCATAGCCACAAAAAATGAACACCGCGTTCATACAATGCAAACCATGAACACCAGAGAGAAATTCATCCCTAGAAGCATGGCAAACCGGATGTCCAAAGAGAGTAGTATCACCACCACTTACTCGGGAATGGCCCGCTCCTTGGACCTCGATGACGCAGATGCCTTGTAAATCTTGATTCCCTCATGTTCACCCACGTCGGGGGCTGTGCCCTTCGCATGGATGAAGTACCACCTAGTGCGAAAAAATGCCAACGCGTTCAGGACCTTATCCAGGGTGGCCTTCCCCTGCAACGAGTGAAACATTGGTACGACAGCATCCAAATACAAAGTGGGAAATACAGGCTGCGTGTGAATTGCGGCCTGACCGATGCCCCAGATGCAGCAGCAGAGACTTGTAAGGTTGTGCTTTGAAACATGGGACCGGACACACACAGCTCAGAAACCACAGTGCATTATACATCTGCCTCCGTGTCTTTTCGGCTTTCCAGATACTGCTCGACCGCCCCCACTGTAGAAAGGTGTTCCTAGCCCTCCGCATACTCCGGTGTTGCGTGTTGAAACGCACAGAAACGTTTCCATGCTGATTGATATCGCCTCAACGTTTGAAGGGTCATGCGGTTCCGCGAGTCAAAGCACTCGCGCCTGCCCTCCGATATCTCGCCGTTTGCTGCTGGGGGAGCAGTTGGGGGAGGGCGCGCCTGAAACAAACCAGCCCAGCTACGCCCATAGCCCGCTCTGCCTTCTTTCATGTCGCTGCCACGCTGGCCTCCGGCATCCTCTTCCTAAGGCTGGAGCAGGGCATTCTTCCCGCATCCGTTTCGCGTCCATTTCTGTGACGACCGTGGCTTTCTTTTGTGAACGGCGAATTCTCGTCCGTGGTGTCGGTGTCCTGCGCCTATAATACCTGTCGGTTGTGGGTGGGTAATACGAATGCGTCTCCTAAATTCCTGAATCCAGGACACGCAGCCCAGGACAGGCGCCAGGACACGTGGGGGTTTTCTGGCCCACGCACATCGTCGTCCAGGACACGTGGGGGGTTTCTGACCCACGCACATGGTCGTCCCCTCGCACCGCGACGCCAGTCCCCAGACCGCGACACCACCCGCGACGGGGAGAGTCCCCAGACCAGGCCAGACCCGCGCCGCGCCGGTCCCCGAGCCGGACGCCCCGTCCCCCGAAAGCGGGGTCACATGTGGCCCGGCTGAGCTGCCCCTCGCGGACGAGGCGGATGACGTCGGCGGCCACCCGCTCGAAGGAGACCTCCCCCGACCGAGCCGGGCCGTGCGCGGGGGCGGCACGCCAAACAGCCCCTCCCAGTCCCCCTGCAGAAAGCGTCGGCAACGGGCAATAACCGCACCCTGGAGGCCGCGCACACCACGCCCGAGAGGGGTGAGGAGCAGTCGGGGGGTCACCATGTGCAGTTTAAAGCCCAGCGGGTCGTCCAGAGCGGCGTGCATGCGCCGGAGAGAAACGATTGCACATTGCGCGAAAAGGCTACGCGCGCGGTGGGGGAGGTCGGTCAGGGTAGACGTCGGGTTGATGGCGCATGCATCCCTGGGAACCGTGTCAAGCCAACGCCAACTGGCTGAGTAGTCGGGCGGCGGGGGCTGGAAGCCGGTGGGAGCCGAGGCGGGAGGGGGGGAGTGGGCCGGGACGGCTGGCCGGTTGAGGGGCCGTTGAGCAACACAGGCGCGCGCGTGCTGAGCGCGCCCGTGAACTGATGGAGTACACCCGCTGGCAGTGAGCTTCCGGGCACCGGTAACAGCTCATGGCCTGTAGATCCGCCGCGCCGAGATCGGGGTGCACAGCGCGAAGGTGCTGGCATAGGAGGTTGCGGTTGTGGAACACACCAGCACACGGGGACCCCGCGGGAAGCAGCACGGCACACCGGTGAAGGCCGTCGGCGGGCGCTGAGTGGCGGGGAGCCGGGCGCCAGCAAAGGCAGGTGGGGCCTGCGGCGTCTCCCCAGCCGGGCCGGCAGGCGCGCGCACCACGACCCGACCAGCGCCCCGGGAGTTGGTGGCCGAGAGTTTGCTCAGTTGGCCAAGGATTCTAAGTGAGCAAACTTTCGGCGCGCAACGCGCGGCTTGTTCAGGAAGTACGGCAAATCGAAAAATGCCTAGGCACTTTTGGATTCAACTAGGCATTTTTTTTCCAGGACTAGATCTGACAGAAAAATGAGTGGAGCACATACAAAAGGCAGGCCACATCCCGGCCGCCGATGCTCATGGGAACACTTATTGCTTGGCAAAGGCTAGCCTTACCCCCAAACACGCAGGGAGGGTGGGCGGGAAAAGAAAAGAGGCCGACCTTAGCTAGGTGGGTTTGTTTTTGTCCTTTTTTGCGTGTCATGCGGCCTTGGCCCGGACGGCATTTTTTCGCCACGCAAATGTTGCGTCTGAACAAATGACGCAATGTGGCGTTCTAATTGCCGGCAGCTTACGTAAGGCTGCCGGGGCTATTAGGTCACATATTGCGTGAGAGAAAGAATCTAGATCTAGTTAATCACTACGCCATGAGCCAAGAAACCTAGACAGTGGCAGGTTTATATCTCAACGTAGCTCCTGCCACCTGGCCAAGAAAAACTGGCCAAAGCTTTGGCCACGACTGATCCGGATCAGGCCGCACCGGCCTCAAAAGGTTGTCACGTGAACCCAATAACCTAGCTATAGCGGCTACCCTTCCATCTCACTATAAAGAAACTATGTTCAGAGAACCACGATTCTATTAACCGTGGAACTCCAGGGTAACCAGACTCTTTATTAAAACAATGAGTGGAGCACATACAAAAGGCAGGCCACATCCCGGCCGCCGATGCTCATGGGAACACTTATTGCTTGGCAAAGGCTAGCCTTACCCTTATATCCCTCCCTGGCGATCCATGCCAGGGGCAAAGAACCTAGCATAATGACAGAGAAATGAACAACCAAATTAGGTGGAGGGCAATTTCAAAATAGCCCGCCAGGCCCGAGGGGGGCAGGCGGCCATGGCCCGAAGAATAACCTCAGGCAGCTGCACCTCCAAACTGCGGTGCAAGCCCACATAATGGGCAACCGTGGAGCTGCTAAGCCAGCGCCCCCGGCCCTGGATGTCCCCCATGCTGCGACCCGCGAGGAAATCGTGAGTGGCACCTCCATGCCGCAGCCCGTGAATGGTGAAAATCTGGGCGACCCCCAAGGCCTGACTCGCAGCCTGCCAAATGCGCCGGAATTGCGGGTAGGTGAAAGGGAACACGGCCTCCCAAGCGTGCTTACCCGCGATGCAGTGACGGAGGATGGTTTCAGACATCACATCTTCTACCACCACTGACTGAGTCTTGCCCTTAGAGGTCTTGGTAGACCTCAGCAGTAGGGCGCCCCGTTGAGCCGGCCCAAGCCGAACGTCAGGCTGGAGGCGCACATGGCCAACACGGAGGTTCAGCGCCTCCGAGATTCGCAGGTAATGGCGGAACACGATGACAACCAGCAGGCCCGCAAGGCGCTGACCTTGCATGACCATCGTGCTGGCAAGTGCAAACGCCGCCTCCCATGGAATGGGAGGAGGGGCACGGGGGGGCACAAGTGTTTTCCACCCAGCGAGGACGCCACGGGCCAAGTCCCACCGCTTCACCATACCGGGATAATAAAGTTGCAACCCCATCAAGGCATTGACACACACTTGGCGGCTGTACCCCCGAAAATGAGCCCAGGCGACATACGCACAAAATGTCTCCTCAAGGGTGTCAGCTCGTGACGATGACCCGTCCGCCCGCCCACCAGCCTCCCACCAAGTCAAGAGGGAATCAAGACCACGACGGTAGGCCAGCAAAGTAGCCGGCTTTACTTTCCCCTCTAGCAATGGAAGGTAGCTAACAGGTGCAGGGGGCCCCGGGTTAGGATGGATGCCTTCCGCGGTCAGGTCGCGCACCCAGCCTGCCAAGAAAGTCGCCATGGATTGGCCGCGAGAAACGCCATCGGCTGGTTGAAGTGCACTCGGCGTCCACACCCACTGGGAACGACTCCCCGTGGCGAGGGTCAGCGCGCACAAGCGGCGGCACTGCTTGTTGAGCTTGTGGGATGAGGACCGCCCCTTAGCCAAGCAGCCCAACGCCGCGGTGGAGTCCACCAACCTCACCACCCGCTTGCCTCGGTTTGCCAAGCTGCGCGCACTCCTCTCCACGCCCTTCACTGCAGCCCGCACCTCCTTCTCGTTGATGTGCATCCCCGGATCCCGCCAACGACTCCGGACCCCAACCCGCCATTGCTGGCTAGTGATTGCTTGTTGCGCCCGCGCGCTCAGTGGCCTAGGGCCAGCGTAGGCCACCTCACTTGGTATGAGCAAAGTCGGGTACCCCCGCACCTCTCGTGCCCTCGCCAGCTCCGTCACATCGCCCGGCTCCATGGTTGCGTACACGACACCTTGCCCGTAGGTGGACGCGTCAGATGCAACCACCTCACGGGCCAAAGGTGCGCTTCGGTCAACCCTTAGCATGGGAGCCAAGGCCAGGGCACACTCTAACTCCTCCCGCACCCCGGCCCACAGCACCCAGGATCGCTGCCCCCACCCTTGCAGGCTGATGAATTTGAAACATTGCTGCCAAATGGACAAGCAGCTGCGGCTTAACATCTGCAGCCACAACCACCGCCCCAAGACGGCAGCCAGCCCCTCGGCCGTAGCTCGGCCTCGAGTGAGTATAGCCTGCGTGTGGGCGATCACAAGGTTGAGCTGCTTGACCGTTGGTTCCAGCACGCCGTTCCGTCGGTGCACCACCCCTAGGGCTTCTAGCTCGTCCCCTTCCAGGCTCGCCATCTTAGTCTTCTCCTTAGACGGCACAAGGTTGTTAGGGAGGTAGCCTTCCTCAATAGCGCGCGTGATGAGCTGGTTCACCGCCTCGCAGGTCCGCCCGTTGCTGGCCACCAAGTCATCAATAGTGATGGACAGCATGGGGGCAGGGGGGTTTTCCAGGTCAATCTGAAGCTCCCCGGCGCGCTCCTCCTTGTACTCGATGGCCAAGCGCAGTGGCTGGCCACACTCGTCGCGCACCAAGGTGAGCTCACCTGCGCTTGAGAGGTAGTTGACCTGGCGCCTCGGATCCAGGGCACCGGTCATGTAGAGCACCATCTCATGGATGGCCTCCCCCAGCGCCACCGCATGGGAATGTCCCATGGCCAGCACCTTGAGCACGGGCCACACCTTCCGCCTGGGCCCTGCCAGACCTACGCTAGTCGACCACACACTAGGAAGCCCTTGGTAGTCCCACCACCACTCGGGCACCTCGATGGAATAGTAGTATGACACGAGGTCGCTCTTGGCGCAGTAGCACCAGCCTTTGATGTAGACCTCCACGAGGATGCCCAGGTGGGGTAGCAGGATCTTGGGGGGGTCCACCCACAGCAGGTTGCCCAGCTTCCTGTTGACGATGAACCGAAGCTCACCCACCCCCTTGGCCACTCCAAAGCAGCCATCCACCCACTTGGGCCGCCTCTCCCGGAACGCCACCATGCCCACGCCCGCTGCCCGGCTCATGAGCTTGCCCCATTCAGCCATGGAGCATCCCCGGCTGGGCTTGGGCACATTCCAATACTTTGCGCTCGCCACGACCGCTGGCTTGATGCAGTTCTCTTCGCTGGCATATATCTCCCGCCAGCTCGGCCGCATAGCCAACAGGTCGAGCAGCCGTGCCTTCCCCGCCACCTCCGCCTTTGGTAGACTCACCGCGTCCGCGCGCAGTTGTTCATACTTATTCTGCTTCCCATATATTGCATCAGCACCTTCTTGCTCCTGGCCTGTCGCAACGCCCCCTACGCGGCGACTGTGCCAGGTGCAGTGCCTCTTGACCCTCGCAAGGGCCTCCTCCCTCCCCTTAGAGCACGCCCCTCTAGGGTTAGGAGGAGGGTCTTGCCCCCCTCCCCACAGCCAATTAAGCCAACGCACTACCTTGCATTGCAGTGTGTACTCGCGGTGGCGGCGCGTGGCACGCTGTCGCCGGCGTGCCGATCTCACCCTGCCCCACGCGGTGTACGCTGGCCTAAGTGGGTATGGCAGCGGGAAAAGGGAGCGGTCCCGCTGGGATTCTATTTCCCTACTTGTTGAGCCTTGCTGAGCTTGTCCAAGAGGATGGCAGTTTGGAGAGCTGCCTTGACAGCCGGGGTGGCTGACAGTGCAGCCTCCTCCCCCAATGGCAGGAGGTGGCTGGCCACCTTCCACCCCCCCCTCCTTGCCCTTCCACCTGCAGCAAGGCCGCCACCACCCTCATTAGGTACTCCATGCCCACAAGCTCCCCGGCTGCTGAGCCCAGCTCCTTGAGAAGGGTGTCCATGGCCAATGCAATGTTCATGACAATTTTCCTGTTCTCCATGTTCCGCCAATTTCCAGGCTTTACCGTCATGACCCACGACCGGATTCCCATCCCATTGTCGCTGGCGTCCTCCAACACCCCCGGCAGCACCCGCTCCGAAACCCGATATTTCACGCTCTTGGCTCGGCTTGGCAGCGCCACCCCTTTCGAGGCCTTGAAGTGGCTTCCCGCCCCCTCCATTCCTCCCAGCGCTGCCTTCAAACCTTGCATGAATTTCTCGGCTGCGACCTCCCCCTCCTCGTCCTCCTCGTCGTCCTGATTTTCGGTTTCCGGAGGTGCCCCAACGAATGTCGCCAACCTCGCCCTCATTTCCTTTCCGACAGCCCCCCCACCTGCCGAAACCTTGGCCGCGCCTTTCGGCTTGGCCATTTTTCGCTGCGCAGGTGTCGTTGGTGGCAGCGCCTGATCCTCCTCCTCGTCCGCCGCGAGATCTGCCACGGCCAGCAGTTTTGCCACCAACGTTCCGTTTGGGTCACGTGCGTCCAACACGTCGCCAACATCAACGTGATCGGCCAGCAACTGCACGACAGACTTCAGCTGGCTCGAGCTCCACGAGCTGGCGTCCGTCACCCAGTCCTCGGCACCGAAGACCTGCTCGACTGCCCCCACCGCCTCTGCGGGGCTGATGCACTTGGCGAGCAGAGTGGCGAGCTGCTTCTTTTTGGCGCTGAAGGCGACTGGCGCGTGACTGGCGGCAGCAGCCCGCGGTGTGGGCGTCCCGTCCTCCCCGCGCGCTGCCTGCCCTCCTGTAGCTTTGCGCCCCTTCGGCATTGCTGCTCAGGGCCAAAAATGGCTCCGACAGTACAGGTTCGTCAAACCAGAGGTTCGTTTCCCCTGGCTTGCTGTCGCCGCCCTCGTGAAAAGAAAAGAGGCCGACCTTAGCTAGGTGGGTTTGTTTTTGTCCTTTTTTGCGTGTCATGCGGCCTTGGCCCGGACGGCATTTTTTCGCCACGCAAATGTTGCGTCTGAACAAATGACGCAATGTGGCGTTCTAATTGCCGGCAGCTTACGTAAGGCTGCCGGGGCTATTAGGTCACATATTGCGTGAGAGAAAGAATCTAGATCTAGTTAATCACTACGCCATGAGCCAAGAAACCTAGACAGTGGCAGGTTTATATCTCAACGTAGCTCCTGCCACCTGGCCAAGAAAAAACTGGCCAAAGCTTTGGCCACGACTGATCCGGATCAGGCCGCACCGGCCTCAAAAGGTTTGTCACGTGAACCCAATAACCTAGCTATAGCGGCTACCCTTCCATCTCACTATAAAGAAACTATGTTCAGAGAACCACGAAGGCATTTTTCTGTCAGATCTAGTCCTGAAAAAAAAAATGCCTAGGCATTTTTTTGTCAGATCTAGTCGGTCGCAACTACCGTAGTAGCGAGGCATTTTATGCGTGCTCGACTGCTCGGCATTTTGGGTTTAACGGACTGCACTGCACTTCGAATTTGAATGAAAGCAACGTTGAACACGTTTTAAGGTGAGCTCGGTGGGTGAGAACAAGCGGAAATGGCTGCCACAATGGGCACCGAAACCATGCAATTATGCGGGGGTGGTTGCAAAAACATGGTTGGCCCAGTCCACAAGTGCACGTGCGGCAAGTGGATGCATGTTTTTTGTGGCGTCGGCGTGGGAGAAGAGGGTTTTGGACAGACAATTCTGTGCAAGGAATGCTGCGGCGATACTAAGGTCGCCAGGAAAGTCGCTCCGGATGACCCGGGCAATCAGCTTGACAGGGATAGCGCGAAAGGAATCGACAAGAGGGCTGATGACAAAGAAGCCCACGCTGATGGGGAAGAAGATGCTGAGGAGGCTGAGGATAGGGCCCTTCAAGCTGGGGAGGAGGCCAGATTGGAAGGAACTGACCTTGACGAACTGGACCGTGCCCTTTTATGTGGGCGAAAGGAGGCCATGACAAGTGAGCAGGTACAGGGCGAAGTATTTTTGAAATCATGACAGGCTGCCTGCTGCGGACTTTCGTTTTGCGGTATATAGCGGTCATGCATTCGCGGGAACTCGCAGGTTTCGAAATGTTTCTTTGTCGCTGCATGTTTATATGTGCATGACGTATGTGCATAATTTCATGCATTATGTGCAACATTCATTGGTGCTGCCGGAACGCGTTACTTGTTACAGGGATGTGCCGGATTTGAACAAGGCGACAGAGATGCCGACACCAAGGTCGATGGTAGCGGCGATCACGTTGATGGTCAAACCGATGCCGATGCCAGTGACCGACGATGGCCGTGCCCACGGCGATGCCAAGGGCGATGAACATGGCCATCAACATGCCCATGGCAGTGGCCAGGTAGCGGCTGCGGGTGATACACTGCTGCGTTCAGCTGACATCAGCCGGGATTGTTCTGAGACAGCACCTACCATCGAGCGCGGCTCCATCTTTGCAAGTGCACGACCCCAAGCGACATACGTAGTCGTTTTAGTGGTTGAAGGTGCAGGCTTCTTGATGGCCAAAACCACAGTCTCCAACCTGAAGGGCCTTAAGCAACGCTCGAGTCAGCGCCCCATCATTGATGGAATTTGCCCTTTTGTGTTTGTCAAGCTCCCCCTTGATGGCAAAGGCATGCCTTTCACCCAAGCTCTTGACGCAAACGGCAAGCCCTACGCGATGCCACCTGGGCCAGCTAGGGATGCCACCTTGGCAGTTGGTGAACGTCTCTTGGCCACGCTTGATGTGCAGCAGTTCTCCAAGTATCCGGCTGCGTTCTGCCGTGTGGGCAATGATTCAGCCCCTTTTCCTTTCGATGAGGCACCGGGATGGCAGTCTTCTCGCCCTGCAAAGGTGCCCAAGCTGGCATCACCCGTGCCAGCATCTCCAGCTGCCAGGCGTGCATCACTCACGCCAGGAAAGCCGGCTGCCCACAGGCGTGCATCCCTCGTGCCAGAATCGCCTGCCAAGCGTGCTTCACTCGCACCGGAACTGCCAACTGCCAAGCATGCCCGCAAGGATAGAAAAGCATTCGTGGATCTTACGAACACAGAGACGCAATCCAAGCCTACAAAAAAGCCTAAATCAGAAGACTCACTTGGTGGCATGGGCGACGACATCATGGGCAAGGGCAAGGGCAAGGGTAGCGAGGGCAAGGGCATGGGCTGCACTGGCACGCAGGATGCAAACATGGGCATGTTTGGCATGCAGGGCATGAATAGCATGGGCACAGATGGCACGAGTATGGTTGGCATGGGTATGAATGGCACGGGAATGGGTGGCATGGGCGGCATGGGCAGCATGGGTGGCATGGGCATGGGCATGGGCATGGGCATGGGCATGGGCATGGGCATGGGCATGGGCATGGGCATGGGCATGGGCATGGGCATGGGCATGGGCATGGGCATGGGCATGGGCATGGGCATGGGCATGGGCTTGGGCATGGGCATGGGCATGGGCATGGGCATGGGCATGGGCATGGGCATGGGCATGGGCATGGGCATGGGCATGGGCATGGGCATGGGCATGGGCATGGGCATGGGCATGGGCATGGGCATGGGCATGGGCATGCCAGGCATGCCAGGCATGCCAGGCATGCCAGGCATGGGGGGCATGGGGGGCATGGGGGGCATGGGGGGCATGGGGGGCATGGGGGGCATGGGGGGCATGGGGGGCATGGGGGGTATGGGGGGAATGGCAGGCATGGGGCCGGGCATGGGGGGAATATTGATGGGCATGGCAAACTGCAAATTAAAGGAAAATTAAGAATGGCATTACAAAAGTGCTTACGATATGTATCATGCAAATGGTGTGAGCTTGCATGAATTATTACTTGTTTCACTGAAATTATTCCAAGGAGTTGTTACAACTGGCATGGCATTTGTTTACAATCAACGGCTGCCTCCCAAGCTCAGGCAGCCAGGAATTCAGGCTTTTGTACTAGACCAGCGGGAATAAGGGGGGGGGGGGGGGGGGGGGCGGGGTTTGACGGAATAATTGAATGGGCTAGGCCAAAAGGCTAATTGTATGCAGTTATTTCGTTGATTTTACCTTACTTTGTGAGTTTGGAACCCAAGTGAGCAAACTCTTGGCCAACTGAGCAAACTCTCGGCCACCAACTCCCGGCATGCCCGCCGGGGCCATGGAGGAGGCAGTGCCCACCGGGGAGACCCCCAGCGGAGGGGGATCGAGAACGCCGGCGCCCCTCCCAGGGGGACTCGCCAGCACGCCCGCGACCACCCCAGGCCCCGGCAACGAGGCCGGGGGCGGCGGCCGAGGGGCCGGGGAGGCAGCTGGCCCCGGGGCCCAGGGGGGACCCTGCGGGGGACCCAGCGAGACCGGGGGCGGGCCGAGAGGAAGCGCAGTCCCAGGGGGCGGCACAACAGCCCGGCACAACGGGCAGTGCGGCGCGGAGTGGAGCAAGCTGCGTGCGATGCAGGCTTGATGGAATGTGTGGCCGCACGCGGGCAGGCGACACAAGCCATCCCCCGGCCGGAAGAGCTCAAGGCAGATGGCACAGGAGCCCGACTCGGGGTCGTCCCCCTCCAGAAGGGACCGGACATATGAGGGGGGGGCGGGTCCCAGCCGGCCTCCCAGCAACCCGGGAGAGCAGCAAGCTGGGCGCGCGAGAGGATGCCGACCGGTTGGTCAGCCGCAGGGTGCCATTCGTGCGGGATGCCTGCCTACTCCAGGATGTTGTGGAGGATCAAGGCAGAAACAGGCGTACCCGCGGTTGAGGGGCTGGGCGCGCCCACTGAGCCGAGTCCACCAAGATGGCCTGGCCGCCCTGAACCTTGATGGGGGCCCCGAACTCCACACGCAGCATGGCGGCCTGCGCCAGGCTGAGGGAGGCCATGATGAGAAAGCCCCCACTGGCAACCGGGCCGAGAGGCGGGGCCTGGTTGTCCAAGAAGAGGCGAAGCTGCCGCGGGGACATGAGGCCCAGGTCGGCGCCGCCGGCGAGGTAGGCCGCCCGCACCGAGACCTGAGCGTCCTGAGCCACCTCCGTGACGAACTCGACCACCTCCTGACCCACCCGCTCGTCCAGGGAAAGCAGCTCTTCCTGCCGGGCGGCCGGGAGATGCCACGGCAGCCGGCAGCCGGCGTGATATCCTTCCAAGACATACCCCCAAAGAGTCGAGGCCGTCACCGGGGGGGCGGCGGAAAGAAATGTCGCCCGCACGCGCGCCACGAGGGCCAGGAAGGCTGGGGGCCGAGGGAGGGAGGGGAAGGCGGCCTGCAACCCGACCGCGTCCAGCAACAAAGGGCAGTACGCCCAAGAAAAGGTGGCTCGGCCCACCACGCCCACAATGTGCGAGGGCGGCCACGAGGTGAACGCGTGGGCCCGGGGGCCGCCGTCCCACGCGGCAAGGACGGGGGTGGCGGCTGGGTGGCCAACCGCGGCCGGGGGAAGGGAGGCCAGAGCGTCGGGGAGCGAGGGGCCGGGGGCGGGCGCCGGGGTCGCCAGGCCCGCCGGGGGTCGGCCGGGCCCAGCCCAGGCGACAGCGCCGCGCCCCCGTCGGCGGGGCCAGGCGACGGGTGGGGCCCCGGGGCCGAGGGCGCCAGGGCCCAAGCAACGGCGGCCCCACCGGGCAGGCCACGGCCCGCCCCAAGGGCCCCGGCAGGGGGGCGCACGGGGCAGGGGGCCGGAGCACCCGGCGGGGAGGGCAGCCCGGGGGCCCGCAGGGGGGGACAGCGCGGGCACGCCCAGGAGCCCGGCAGGACCCGGTAGAGTCGGGGAGTAAGACACTGCAAGTGCCACCCGGAATTGCAAGCATCACAAACTAACATGTGGTGCCCGCTGTGCCCGCTCCGGCAGACCTCACAGACCAAGCAGGGGGAGACGGGGGCGCCCGAGCCCCCCGCAGCCGGGTCTCCCACATCCGCAAGAAGGGCCGCAAGCCGAGAGGACCGCCGAGGCGCCAAGCGGGGGGCGGGGGAGCCGTTGGCCGAAGGGGGTCGTGGGTCGTCCATGAACAATCAGGGCAGGCGTGGAAGCCACCGAGGGGGGGGGCGGGTGTGTGTGTGGGGCGGTGCCCCCCACGCGGGGGGTTTGGGGGGCGGCAGCCCCCCAACGCGCTGCGGTACCGCCCGCCGTCCGGCACTTTGAAGCCCGCCGGTGCTATATATCCTAGATATCGTCCACGCATGTTTTCCCCTGCCTCAAACCGCACGTTGCATTTAAAACTGGAGCCCAAAATTCACTGAAAACGTGTGCCAGCCGGTAGCAAACTGGGCCAAGCTGCCACGAAATGGTGGTACCGCCTGCCGTCCGGCACTTTGAAGCCCGCCGGTGCTATATATCCAGGGTCGGCTCACTTCCTTAATGATTTCGGCACCTCATTTAGTGACAATTTTCGGTTCGTTAGTAAGGTAATCCACCCGCCACACCCCACTAGGAACTCAGCTGAGAATGGATTGAAAATAACTGAGAATAGCTGAGAATTGGCTGAGAATATCTGAGAATATCTGAGAATAACCTGAGAATGAGGGGTGAGAATATCTGAGAATAACGGTAAATGGGGATCGAGAATAGTGCACAGGCTGAGAAATGAGAAAACTGAGAATATTGAGAAAACTGAGAATATTGAGAAAACTGAGAATAACAAGGGGCTGAGAAAACTGAGAATAACAAGGGACTGGGAAAACTGAGAATAACAAGGGACTGAGAAAACTGAGAAAATGCAAACCATAGACCTTATGCTAGCAGCGGCGATCTGCCAGCATAGCAATCAGCATTGTTGCAAACAATGCTAGGAGGAAAAATTCTTTTATTATCAAAATAGTATGCCATATTAATGATGACAAATATTCACTGCATTTGCTGACCACCCCGCATTTGCTAGCTGGGCCCATGTATGTACTGGCCTCCCATTTCCCATCGGACCATGCTGAATTTCTCATCCAATGAATCTGCTACGTTGGAAACATGGCTGTGTTTTTTGGCATTCTACACGAGCCAATCGACCCTGGCATGCAGCGCCCCGGCGACCCATGGCAGTTTTCCGAAATGCGACTACGAGTCCTTGCTCCAGGTGCGTTGGCGCTTCGCCGGTGTGCCGCTTTTCTGCTCCACAAACATATACGAAAATCCGGGAAATACAAGGGATGAAAATCATACAGTTCATACATTACACTAGAAAGCAAGCAGTAGCAGCAGCAGCCTTAACTTTAAAAATCAAGAGATGTTCCAATGATACGTTATGGATGTGTGACATGGCTGTGAACAGCCTACGCAAAAATTCATGATATGCATGCAAAATACACGGCATGGGCAAACATATCTTGAGCTCCTTACTCGTCAATGATTCCCACTTTGTTAGCGTCCAGAGCTTCTGCACCACAAAAACTCTGGAGATAATCGAGTAAAGACATAACCTGTGTACTATAATGGGTTACCAAGTCTGATCTGACTAAAGATAAGATTGCTGACAGGCACAAAGTATTGAAAGGGTTACCCAAGTGAAAGCCTAGCGCCACTATGATCGACATGACCGATGCATTGAAAAAGGGAAAACACGTTAATACACTGTGAAGCTCCAGGGTAACTAGACTAAGTGTTCTATTGAAGGGCTGATTCTGGCAGGAACGGCATTAAAGTACACGCAGAACCTAGAATCCAGGTATGGCGGCTAACCTTCATCTTACTATAAAGAAACTATGCTCAGAGAACCACGAAGAAAACGATGGTTATAACGATCAGAAGGTAATTAAAGTTTCAGCAGATGGGATATAAAATTGCAAAACGCCAGGTTTTGGTTGTCGACAGCAAAGACTGGCGCCATGCATGGGAAAATGCCACGCACATCTTGCTAAATGTAAGAGGAGCATCGCAAAAAGTCTTGTAAAGGGCGTTAGAAAGAGCATGCATTCTAGCAAGGCCACAGACAGAAGGCGGACGACAACAGTATCGACTCTAGAAATGGGATGGTAGCAAGTACTCACTACAGGTCTTGAGCAAGAGCCAGTCTCTGCCATTCGCGCGTAGGCATCATGCCAGTTGGACGGCGTCAGTCACGCGCAATACACACGCAAAATTGAACAGCAAACGGCAACATAGATGCACAGATGCATAAGATGCCGAGCGCAAAAAGACCATGGTCATGAAAACATTCAAAGAACACACCGACGTTCATAGCTCTGAGAAAGATGGCCATGCAGCTTTACCCGCAACGAAATGGCCTACGCATGAGCACGGCCGGCATGCTAACTATAAAGACGTCAAGCCATACGACGAAACTTCGCTGACCTTAGTGGTTGAAGAGCTTGGCAGGCTCCAGAGGTCCTGATCGTGCGGCTAGCGTAAAGAACTGCATGATATATACCACAGCCGGCTATGTTCAAGGCCATACCTCTCCCGGCCAGTAGGTTCGAAACACACGCCCTGATCAAGCAAGCTGTTTCCGGCCCCACCGTCTAGGTCATCTAGTCGCTCTACACATAAGCCAGCCATAATTTCAATGCACAAGGCTACACATTTCCATCTCCATTCATCTTCATCATCCTGAACGACTTGAAAACGCGGACAAGATAACGGAAGGCTCGAGCTACCATGGTCCGGATTCTCCCGATTTCTGGCCTGCGCTGGTTGTCTCCTTGATACCTAGTGTACTGTGCACCTAAATCTATACTGAAACGCCGCGTTTGCTGCAGAAATCACAGCATTTAGCGGACCTGCAGCGCTTGTTATTCGGTGGTTGCACTCATTAGACCCCTTCTGAAAAAACTACCCCGACTAAACTACCCCGACTAAAATAGTCGGGATTTTTGTCGGGGTACACCGGTCGAAACGGCACGTTTCGCCCCTTCTGAAAACACGGACAGGGGTCGGACGGCAGCAGGTAGCACTTGCACTCTGAGACCACGTAAGGGGCCTGTTACGCTGGTGGCGCCACTGGCGCCACTGACTTACGCAGATAGCTACGATTTAAAATTTTAAATAACGCGCGTCGGCAATATTGCATGTTGCACTACTACAATTCACGACCGAAGACGTTCGGAAGTCGTCGGAAGACATGGCGGATGCCGGGAATGCGCCTGCGGCGGAATCGCCGGAGCAAAACGCAGACAGGAGGCAGAATAGGCTCACATGGGTGGGCGAGAATGGTGGCCAAGCTCGCATGGACCTGTTGATTGGTCATGTCCATGCGTTGGACAATGGAAAAGGCAAAGGCTTTGGACACAAATCTGTGGAATTTCGGCTTCTGTGCCGCTTTTTGCAGGGTTTGACATAGTCGGCAAGCCCGAAAAACTTTCAGTGCCATTCAACGAACGCCTGCTGCAGTTCCAACGTGAATATGCCGACCGCCTGAAAGGCAGTGGGGACAGTGGCCGGACAGGGCAGCCCCTCAACCTGACTGAAAGCGAGAAGCTGCTCCTGGAAATTAGTCGCAGGCGGGAGTCTTTCAATGCACAGAAGCTGGCCGAGATGGAACAAAGGGCAGCCCACGGCCAGGCCGTCGAAGACATGATCACTCAATCCGCCAACGGGACTCGCCCCAAGAAACGGACTGCAGCAGAAGCAGCCGCCGGATGCAGCTCCTTCGTGCCGACTGAGACCATTCCCGGCCGGGAGCTGGAGCAGGACGATGCATCAGGCGGGGACTCATCCTCGGGCGGCAAGCGTCGCAGAGGCGGGGGAGCATCCGCGTTCACTGACAAGCTGCAGCAACTCGCCCAGTACCAAGCTGAACATGCGGTAACGAGGCAAGAGCGCGAGGAGAGGGCGGCAATTGAGGAGAAGCGCTGGACGGAGGATTACAACATCCGTGCCGAGACCCTGGCCGAGGCCAAGAGGGCTTCACAAGCGCGCGAGGGACTGCAGCGAGAAGAGCTGGAGGAGAGGAAGGCTGCTCGCGCGGCCAAGGACGCACGAGATGATAAGGCACTTGAGTTACAGGTTCATTAAGACAATGGAGAACATGATGGTAATGGTATCTGGCATGCAGACCATGTTCCTTGAAATCTTCGAGAAGTTGGACAAGTAGATAGGAATGCAACCAAGTGTGGTCGTGCAGGGTCTAGGGTTATTATTGAATGACCCATTTCCCACGTGGATGGGATAATAATGTTGTGTCCATCACCGACTAGAACATGGCACACATGTGTAGCCCCTTATTGGTTCTAGGTCTTGTGATTCCAATATTTGACCTAATCAATATGTATAAATAATTCATTTGCAATGAGGGTCTCAATTCATTTCTATGCTACTTGCATACATGTTGTGACACAAAATTGGCGTGCACATGTAAGGAGTGAGTAAAGTGGGTTGATTGCAGGCCACCCATCAAATGACCTTGGATTTGGCTTAAACTTGGAACGTGGGTTTTGGGTTAGCTAATCAAGAGGTCTTCCAAGTTTCAGCCAAATCCAAGATCATTTGATGGGTGGCCTGCAACCAACCCACTAGCACTCCTTACACGTGCACGCGTGCACGTAGCTACCCACCCCAGCCTGCAATTGGCTACCCTTGACCCACCCATCCTTTGGAGCTGAAACTTGGTAGAACCCTTGGTTGGGTAGCTATCCCAAAACCCACCTTCCAAGTTTCAGCCAAATCCAAGATCATTTGATGGGTGGCCTGCAACCAACCCACTAGCACTCCTTACACGTGCACGCGTGCACGTAGCTACCCACCCCAGCCTGCAATTGGCTACCCTTGACCCACCCGGCCCATCCTTTGGAGCTGAAACTTGGTAGAACCCTTGGTTGGGTAGCTATCCCAAAACCCACCTTCCAAGTTTCAGCCAAATCCAAGATCATTTGATGGGTGGCCTGCAACCAACCCACTAGCACTACTTACACATGCACGCCAATTTTGTGACACGACATGTAGCACGCAAGTGCCAAGTAGCATAGAAATCAATTGAGACCCTCATTGCAAATTAACGAAATATACATGTTTATTAGGTCAGATATTGGAATCACAAGACCTACAACCGAGCAAGGTGCTCCACATGTGTGTGTGTTTTTGTGCTGGACACACATTTATTCTTACACAACATGTAAGAACAACACATGCTACAAGCATGTACGATAATATGTTAGATGATTAGACTACATCATAATCTAGGTATTACAAATGTAGGCATGCACGTGGCCGTTTACCTAAGCTGCAAGTACTCACGAAGGGCGGCTACGCCACCAGTTGACCCTAACGGTGTTAGGCCATAATAAGCACTGGTTGGATTGCCATGTAGGACGGTGCGAATGTTGGTCAACAGGGTTGCCACTCTATAATATTTGGCAACAGGGCTCAAAAGAATCTCATGCTTGGCGCTGTACTCTATGTACCGCCAATTAATTAATTAATTAATTAATACACACGTGACTGCGTCACGTGAGCATAAGTCCTCAGTGGGAGGGGAACATGGGATGGAATGGATGGTATAAGCTATCTAGGTCCTAGTTACAGGGGTGTGGGCACCGCGGCCCGAATCGCTATGAATGCCATATTTGGTCACACGCGGAACCCCCACTGGCTTGGGGGTGGTCTCCTCCATCACTACTTGCCATCTATCCTTGCGCACCATCTGCCTCCATATTACAGACAAACCAGGAGGCTGCCCGGGGGGGGGGGGGTACCGCCAATACCTCACGATATCCCCGAAGCCCCATTCCACGCAAATTCTAGCGGGGTTCATTGTTGCACTCTCGAACCGTTGGGCAGCGGTCATGCCGGGAATGTCCCTCCAACCGTGCGGTATGTATGGAGGGAAGCCATGGTAGCCCTTATCCCCGTAAATAACATACGGAGTGCCTAGGGCTTGATGAATGCCTGCCATCCTCTGCACGAGACCCGACCGATGCACCATCCAAGCATCGTGATGCCTACCCGGCGTTGGTCCGAAAATGTCCATAAACATCCCATCCGGTGCATGCACGGCCTGGAATAGCAAACCATGGCCGCCATGGTTGCCATTCCACACAGCTCGCTGCACTTGACCGTATGGTTCATCACCGGGACGACAAGTCTCGAACAAATTACCATCTATAAACCGGACACAGTGGATGTCGTACCCCTCCACCTTCCGTGCAATAGCCTCCCGGTACATGGGCATGTAATCCGTGAAGTTTGCGATGTCGAAAAGGGGCACAGCGAACTCTCTATCCAGGTAGTCAATTGCCATTGTGAATATCTCGCTAGTGGCAGAGGTTCGTCGTGTGATCTCGAGGTTCATTAAGGTGAAGCTGCCAGGCTGGGCCAATCTGTGGAGCACAGTCAACAGGGCCTCCTCACCGGTGCAGCGGTATCCTGCCGACGCCGTGCGCCACAGCCCATCAGGATATAGGCCCCGACTGCGTATTGAACCCTAGCTCTTGCGTGAGTCGGCAGGGCGATATCTTCATGGTCAAACCTGTATATATTAAAAATATAATTACTTACAGCAGAGTGAAATCACTCAAACCAAAGCAAACGCCCAGCTATAAACCTATATACAGAGCCATGTCAAAGCTCTATACTACGATAAGACCAATGGAAACGCCTAACGGGAGGAACCTAATAGCCCTGCTGCACCGCAAAACCTGTATATATAGCTTCCAATTCGGCGGCACTGCGGGGGTCACCGACGACAGTGAAGGGACGACTAAGCACCCCCGGTCGTGCCTGCGAACGAGGCAAGAAAGTAGACAACCCTAACATAGTATTCAGGGTGCCGGTCCACCTATCCTCGGCAGTGCTGCCGACAGCCATACCATAGAGTCCGAAATAAACGAACTGGCGGCTATATATCTGCTCGATGACATCGCCACGGCACTTATGCTTGTGCCCGAAGAAATTACCCGCCATGGCGTGCAACTTTTACTACGCGAACCAAGGCTAAAACACTATACAGCGATGCGTGTTGGTGGCAGCGATGCATGGTGCGCCTCGCTGTAAGTTACGTCGTTCCACGCATTTTTGGTTGGTTTGCAACCCGGTACAGGTTCCAGCAGGCCCCGAGGTGCACCCCAACTAAATTAGTCGGACCCCGACTAACCTACCCCGACTATTTTCCGACTATAACGCGAAAATAGTCGGGGTAGATTAGTCGGGGTCCGACTAATTTCCCAAAAACACGCTGCGCCAGGAATTTAGTCGGGGTAAATAGTCGGGGTTGGCGGTCTTTAGAAGGGGTCTATTGGTTACGTATGGAACTCGGTTGCCCCATCGCTCGAGCTAGCGTCGTCTATGTGCCCTCACTGCCCGGCGCTAGCCCCAGCACTGACTGTTAAGCATGGACTTGCCAGCGAACAACGGCTAAGTCAAACGTTTTTTTTGAATTTTGCGCAAAAAAACGGTTGCGACTTGTGAAAGGTCACATCCGTACTCCGTAGCCAGCGGTAGGCGGAGGGTCTGACTGGTAAGCATGGACTTGCCTGCGAACAACGGCTACGTCAAACGTTTTTTGAATTTTACGCAAAAAAACGGTTGCGACCTGCCACAGGTCACATCCGTTGCCAGCGGCAGGCGGAATGTCTCGAGTGATTCCAGCCAAGCGATCTTCCGTAGAGTCATGAAATCCTATCTTCCACTGGTTACTACTTGTGTCAAATCTTTTGCAGAAATCTCCCGATTGCCAAATTCCTGTCGGATGACGTCAGTCAGACAGTCAGTTGGATCCCGCGCCGGTCGGATGACGGGAAATAGCATATTCGAGCCTAGTAGTAACCGACGACCCTGTGGTTGCGCGGGTGTTACCGTTGAGGCTAAATGATGAAAACAGAAAGTTTTTGCGAAGGGCAAAGGTGGTGCAGCCGCCTCGCGGGGAAACGCAGCCAAGGCGGGATTATGTGACTTTTCCGGCAATGTCGGTAGTGTAAGAACGGCCGATTGATAGGAATAAGAGCATAGACTTACTGTCGAGCGTCGTGATTTATGTAGCAGTTATTAATAAAATCAGTACTGAGCTAGCTCGGACAGGGACAGAAGTAGCCATCGGGGGAGAAATATATGGGTTCAGTTAGAATTTAGCGATGTGTTCCCTACTTTAGTGGTAGGCACAGCACCTTTCGGACATCCAGAAGCTGCCAGCCCTTTACCACTTAAGGTGAGCAAGTAATTCTTCGTCTGAAATACAGACAGTTTGCATCGACCTAAACATGCCGTACACACGAAGTGGCCAGGTGGCTCGCGCTCGCCACCTGACCCTCTAAGACCAAAACAGTACTCATAGATAGATCGATAGCCAGTCAACTGATGTGGTATCGCCCCGCCTCGTTATGGACAATTACTGACTTCCAAGTCATGCAAAGGCGTTGGCATGTCATGCGTCTGGTGTTCATCTCACTTTTTTTTTTTGTACGTGTGTGTGTGTGTTGTAACGTTTTGTGCTTTGCCGGATGATCTATTTTTGCCTTGCATGCAGGCAATCTACCTCACACAGCCAGGGTGGGCACATCCGCCAACACGACGAGAGGCCACATGCAGACGCAGATTTGTAGGCTCTTAGCCCTCGTTACATTGCCATAGCGCTAGTCACCGTCCAGCTACAGTCATTTTCATCCGGTTACTCCAGCAATTCTGGGTGGGACAGCCCTGGTGGCCATTTCAGTAAACGATGGTGACTTGACGTGGGCCATTGAGCCTGGTTTTATGGTTGGGTTAACAGATCATATACTGCATTTGTGAGATGCTTGTGGGTGTCCATTTCGCACGACACCCATGGACGGTTTCTGTGCACCGTTCCTACAGGTATTTTATCAGGAATGGGTCTGAGGATGATATTTGATGACCGTGGTGAGGCTATGGCCTAAAGTTATTTCATTCAGCTATTTGTGTTCCTTACACACCCGCTAACATATATATTTAATTTGATCAAGTCTACCATGCTCATGACAATGTGATGCGTTTTGAAGTGTGTTATTCTCCATTTTTTGGGTCCTTGTGTTTTTCTCAGCTTTCTCAGTTTTTTGGGTCCTTGTGGTTTTCTCAGTTTTCTCGGGTCGTTGGGTTTCCCTGAGAATTCTGGACCTGAGAATTCTGAGAAAACATTCTCAGCTTTTTTCAGTCATTCTCAGGCATATTCTCAGTTATTCGCACAAAACTGAGAAAAGTGAGAAAAAACTGAGAATTATTCTCGTTTATTCTCATTTTTTCTCAGTTATTCTCACTATTCTCAGAAAACTGGCAAAAAATTCTCAGATATTCACAGATTTTTGAGAATTTTGAGAATTTTTTGAGAACAATCTGAGAATAAATTCTCAGCCGAGTTCCTAGTGCCGCTAAGGGCCACCCCTGGAATGACTCCGTTGGGAGATCATGTAAGGTAATCCACCCGGCTAAGGGCCACACCCTCTAAGGGCCACCCCTGGACCCCCCACCCCCCCCCCAGGATTTTGCGCAATTTGGTTTGAAATGACCAGAATATTTAACAACAGGTGCGGCGTAACTGCAATGGAAGGGCCAGCGGTTGCCTCCAGGCCATGCCGTAAGTCCAGCTGCTTGTTGTCGGTCGTTGCTTCGTATGTATCCAGTCGGTACTTGCATCGTATGGATTGAGCAACGATCGTTGCACAAGGTTACGTGCTCCGCATAGAGCTCGACAAGCAGCTTGTTCACTGCGTAGTGTTCCATATGAACCGGCGTTCATTCCCTATGACGACCATAAGCCGTCGAGTCGTGACAACGGATGTCACCCTGAAGGGGTTGGCGTATTATCAAGGAGACAACCAGCGCAGGTCAGAAATCGGGAGAATCCGGACCATGGTAGCTCGAGCCTGCCGTTATCTTGTCCGCGTGTTCGTGGCATACGTGTAGAGCGACTAGATGACCTAGACGGCGTATTATTATGATAGTAATGATCACGGGTGCCAATAGAGGTTGCTGCTGGCTGGTCCGAGTTGGAGCTAGAAAACCCTCGCGACAAAAATGTTATCGCTGTTTCGGTAAACGGCGACAAAGCGGAATTACGGAAGTTTGCTGGACAGTGCTTTCTTTTCCCGTTGCGTCACTGAAAAGGTAAACGGTCTTGCGATGTCAAAACAGCACCAAGTAGAAGTCGCTGTGTTTGGGTTAGTTGCAATGTGGTAGTTTGATTTAACACATATACTGCCTGAAGCTTTTCAAGGATTGCTGGGATGTTTCCCATATGTTTCTAACGCTGTAACTCTGGTCCAAGTGATGAAGACTGGCTTGGAAACTTGAGCTTGTCATGTTTACATTGTTATTGTGTTACAACATGTGCCTCTTTTCAGTATATGTTTCATATATAATGCGAGGCCTCAGCATCATGCATGGTTTAGCACCGTGGTGGCAGCCAAGCCTCTAACGACAATCTTGGACCTAACCTTGGCCTACGCAAATATTTGCTTCTTGTTTCACTCTTTGGACTGAGCTAGCTTTACACCTGCTATTTGGCCTGCACCATCGTCCCTGGCTGCCAGTTTCATTTTGTGCCCCCCCCCTGGCAGGCTACAGGGTCTAGGATAGCGAGGGTGTAACGTAGACATGTTGTGGGCACCCTTGGTGCATTTTCAGCACCAGCCATGACCTGGCCATGCCTTCTTTCTTGGCACATGACTTGAGTGCTTTTTGGTCACTCGCGTAACGACCCCCCTGCATTCATAAATCGTAAACAATTATACAATGAGCATATTTCATGGATGTTAAGCATTTCAACTCTTGAGCATATCATAAAAGTTAATGGTTCCATACCGTACCCATGGATGTGTTGATATGTGTGAGTTATTACAAATGGTATCCATCTTTAAAATGTCTTCATTTGAGGACCTTTTCTTGCAGTGATTAGACATCAAGGTTCTAGATATTTTGCCCTTGCACTTGCCCTTGCCCACACTCAATCCTGCTCACACGCACAAGTTAGCATTTTGGGCAACCAATATGCTAAGTGGATGCAGTTTGGAAAGACCTTTCCAACGCCGTGCTGACCGCCTGAAACAGACAAGGGACGAGAAAGATATGAGGTCCCGAAGTCCTAGCCGTCCGTGGCCGACTAAGGTACAGTCCTCTGGTATAGTGGACAGGACACGTGGCAGGCCGTGCCTGCACAGGCTTAGCCTGACTATCACGTGACTGTGGTCCACGTAGACCAGAGGAGCAGCAGCCTGTGACTGGTGGACTACAGGAACTGGCACAGGTCTGCAAGGATACTAGGCCTTGCAGGCTTGTGACAGGTCCTGTACTTCCTAGGTTGCAGAGTCTAGACAAATCCAGTTCGTCCTGGCTCTGCACTGATGCCAGTGGACGTTGAGGATTTGCTTGCCTGCCTGCACGTGCCTCGTCACGCCGATGGGAACGAGGAACAACGCAAAGGATATAGCTTGGTCATGGGGGATGACCAGCTATCTTGGCAAGCACGAACCGAGGCTCCCACATTGGACGTGGAACCGCTCACCGTGGTCGTGGCTTGGTGCACGGGTTAAAAGGTTGCTGCCTTGCAACTTTGGCTCATCCCGTTGTGTGGCGTGAGAGACCAGGAACTCACAGTTCTGGCTGCTCGCTAACTCGTACTATTGCATTTCTGTTTGCAAAGGTTTCATGTCGGCCGAGGCTCGGGTTACGATACCTGAGTCATCTCCCAGGCGCGAAGCAGCTCCAGAGTTGCCGGCGCGCGAAGACGCATTCTACCCCTATAATCACCCGTCCAACGCTTCTACATTTGTGCAAGCGGCCCACGTTGCGAGGGGCCTTGCGGAAGGAGGTTGGGTCGCTGTGTTCGGTAACGCAGCAGGGCCGTCGGCAAACGACCCTGTGGTGATGAGGATTAGGGCGACGACGTCGCCAGGGGAAACAGGACGGGTCTGCACGGAGCGCCTCGTCGCCATTCGCGACGAAATTGCTTCGTTGATCTACAGTTTAGAAGTTGCGTACCAGGGCGGGCACGTAACCATCCAGGCGCTGGACTTAGCGCGTGAAACGCTGGGCCAACTGGTGGCCATCTGTTTAGGTGGAACCAGATTGTATAATCACTGGGTGGCGACAAGCTCGCTGGGGGAGGGGACCGACGCGTCACATATCATACGGGACGCGCAGACGCGCGAGGCCGATAGCCCGTGGGATTCGGCCGAGGTGGTGGCTCAAACGTGTGAGCACCTGGTCAACATTCTGATCCAAGAGGCGCGTGGTCACGCCGATCACTGGGTGATCACTACGCGGCCGCCGGGGATTTGGTCGACCTTGGACACTCCGAAGTTGCAGAGCAGGCCGGGGGCGACTGGGCCGACGGTGACAGTCATCACCGGTCGAGACGTCTCCGACGAGGAGTTCCACGATCAGTTCGTGGACCGGCCAACGGGAATCATAGCCCGCTCGTCACAACAGATTGACGAGGGTGACGGCACAAACGAGGGATACTCGGCCAGGCGCAGGGCAGAGTTAAACATCCCCCTTTGAGCCGGAACACGATTTTGGGGAGATTGGTCGGGGCTCGCGGAACGACCGGCGAGGTGGTGGTAGTCGGTGGGTCAGAAATCTTCAGTGGTATCGCCGTGGCAGTGCGCCTAGACTGCCGGTAGAGCAGACAGCAGCCGGGAGGCCGGTGAGCCGTGTGCTCGGTCCTTACAACGCGGAGGAGGTCCGCTCAGTTCCACGCGTGGGGACACCGGTGGCACGCACAGCGCAGGAGCGTGAGGAGGAGGCCATAGCTGAAGAGCAACCAGCGGCTTCTTCCGGCAGCACCAGCGCTTGAGCCTGTTTTCCTTGTCTATCGCCTGTTTTGTTTTGCCATCCCACTGTATATAATGCCTCGTGGCAAACCGGGAGACGGCGACAAGGGCGAGATGGAGGCACCGGCTGGGGCAAGCCAGGAGCCTCGGCAAGACAAGGAGCAGCTGGTGGGGGAGGCGATCCCAGCCAGCGAGGGCGATGGGGGAAAGAGACCAGGCAGCAAGAGACGGCACGAAGACTCGGTGGAGGAGGCGCGCAAGGCGCGGGCACTAGGAGCATCTGATGCAATAACGGTGGCGAATGGGCAACCTGCCGTGGAGAAGCGTAAGAGGGACCCTCCGCTGACGGCAATGGTAAGAGGCCTCACGTGGATGTGCTCTCCCCTGTGCTTGCTGGCCCAAGTGGCGTTGTTACTGTGACACCCACTGTGGTGGAGCCGGTGAAAGCGCTGCCAGGGTCGAGACCTCACATGAGTGCAGTCACGCTTATGAATGGACAAAAGCCTCTTAACCCACCACTAGCACAGGAAGCTCTAGACAAGTGGCTAGAGGACATGGAGCTGGTTGTGCTCTCCGTGGACCCCACTGTCAACCTAGTGCAAGTGTTTCACTCGTCCACGTGCAACAGGGACTCGTCAGAGCGTGTCAGGGAAAAGGCTAGGACTGGTGTCAAGGATAAGCTAACCTGGGCACAGTTCCTGGATGGGTTGAGGGAGGAGTTCTCTGACAAGGTTCTCAACCTCACCAACTACTATAAACATCAGTATGACACCTTTGAGATAGTGGGTCCTGTGGCAGAGGAATGGGCTAGGCTCAACCGTATCAGGGACAAGGGGGCCAAGTATGGCTTCCTGGTCACAGATAGGGCCTTGGCAGACTATTTCCTGGACCGTATGGGTTTGAGTGTGGATGGGAGGAACAGTGCCCGCATGTTTCTTAACCAGACTGATGGCTCCTTGCGTGCTCTGGAGCTTGTAATCCTCAGCATAAGGAAGCCAGATCCTGCCTGCAAAGCTATCCAGTCCCATGGCAGCAATGCCACCTCCGCTGTGCAGGGCCAAGGTGATGTCCCCGGGTACCCAGCCCGTGATGGGGCAAGGCCCAACAAGCGTAAGCGCTTCAGGCGCCAGAGGCAGGGGGCTCAGGGTGGCAAGGGTGCAGGTTCCCAAGGAGGGGTTGGGAGCCAGCAAGCTGGTGGTCAGCAGGGTAAGGGTGGCCAAGGGCAAGGCAAGGGCCAAGCTCAAGGCAACCAGGGCAAGCAGGGTGGACAGTCTCAGGGAGGCCAGGGAAGCCTGGCAAGGGTGGGGCTGGGTCTGGGAAGAAGGGTGGAGCATGCTTTGTGTGTGGCAAGGAAGGTCACTGGCGTCGTGAGTGTCCTGACAGGAAGGCCAAGCCTGCTGGGGCAGGGGGCCAGTCGGGGCAGCAGTGACTAGCTACATCATCCCCTGTAAATAGTCAATCACCCCTTGGGGAAGGTGTGTTGGATGTACATAAGGATGGGGGTGTGCCCCTTGTGCAGCACCAAGGGTGTAAAGATGTTGTTCTTCCACTGGATTGCAATAACAATGCTGCAGCTGAATTCCCTATGCCTCATGCAGGTGGTGGGTCTCCAGCAGGTGCTGGCCTGGAGGGCCAAAGGACCTTGCTGGAAGGGCCTGGAGCGGTCCAGGGAGCAGGGCCTGGCTTGGGGAGTCAGGATGGCCTGCAGGAAGGCCCTGGAACCTCAGGAGTGGATCATGTGTCCCCACACACGGTTCAGACGTCTCGCCAGGTCAGTACTGACAGAGTGCTGAGCTATGCTGAGGCTGGCCATAGATTGCATCATATGTTTGGGCATTCTGGGCAGGCAGCAATGTTTGCTTGGAAGCTAGGTAGGGAGCCTTTGTGGGAGGCATGCCAGGCTGCTGCTGAGAACTGTGGTTGCCAGGAGAATGCTGTTCACCCACCTCAGTCCCATGCTAGGGAGCCTGCTAGGGAGCGTGGCGACATCCAGATGGATATCCAGCATATCAGGGGCTTGTATATATTGGTGGCAGTGGACAGGTTCAGCAGATATAGACTGATAGACGTTCTGCCTGGTATGCAGGAGCACCACTTGTTGTTGGGTATGAAGGCCCTGATCCCAGGCTTTGGGGTGTGCAAGAGTGTGCAGGCAGACTTGCAGTTTGACTGTTTGCTCAAGCATCAGGACCAGCTGCCTTGTAAGCTGGTAGTAGTCCCCAGGGAGAGTCATGGGCAGCAAGGGGCTGTAGAGAGATCCATACGTGAAGTGAAGACAGTGGTGCTAGCAGCAGAGTCAGTGCCACTTGTGGCATCTGCCTTAGAGAGGGCAGCCTGGTGTAAGGGGGTAGAAGAGCAGCTGAACCACAGGGTTAACTATTACTTTGATGGTGTGGCTGTCTCTCCCCTAGTTAGGTGAAATAGTGCCGGAACCTTTTTGCCGTTGGGGCAAATCGGTCCGGAACACTATTTTGCCCGGATTCACCACTTCCGAGCACCCAAGTTAATTCGGCCGAATTAACTTGGTACGTGCTCGGAAGTGGTGAATCCGGGCAAAATAGTGTTCCGGACCGATTTGCCCCAACGGCAAAAAGGTTCCGGCACTATTTCACCTAACTAAAACCTGGCCCCGTGGAGGGGGAGTCGAATAGACCTGGAGACAACCGCCTGGGCTAGTGCACGCAAATGATATTGCGCCGGAACTGTCTCTGGCAGGTTTCGAACCCCTGACCTCCAAGGTGCACAGGTCTTAGTTAGGTGAAATAGTGCCGGAACCTTTTTGCCGTTGGGGCAAATCGGTCCGGAACACTATTTTGCCCGGATTCACCACTTCCGAGCACCCAAGTTAATTCGGCCGAATTAACTTGGGTGCTCGGAAGTGGTGAATCCGGGCAAAATAGTGTTCCGGACCGATTTGCCCCAACGGCAAAAAGGTTCCGGCACTATTTCACCTAACTAAGACCTGTGCACCTTGGAGGTCAGGGGTTCGAAACCTGCCAGAGACAGTTCCGGCGCAATATCATTTGCGTGCACTAGCCCAGGCGGTTGTCTCCAGGTCTATTCGACTCCCCCTCCACGGGGCCAGGTTTTAGTTAGGTGAAATAGTGCCGGAACCTTTTTGCCGTTGGGGCAAATCGGTCCGGAACACTATTTTGCCCGGATTCACCACTTCCGAGCACCCAAGTTAATTCGGCCGAATTAACTTGGGTGCTCGGAAGTGGTGAATCCGGGCAAAATAGTGTTCCGGACCGATTTGCCCCAACGGCAGAAAGGTTCCGGCACTATTTCACCTAACTCCCCTGGCCCTGCAGTATAGCTTGCTGCCTGAGAACGTGGTGCAGGCCAGTCTTAGGAAGGCAGATAGGTTATTTGCCCAGCTGAGACGTAAGGACAAGAACTGGAATGTGCTGAGACCTCAGGTGGGGCTGAAGGTCAGGATGTGGAAGGAACCATCTATTCCAGGCAAGCGGGGGAAGTGGCAGGATGGGGTTGTCACTCGTGTGGAAGAAGCTAACCGATCTTGCCTGGTGGCCTTGGAAAAGGATCCAAGGCACGTGTACAGGTTGTCCTGGGCTCATGTCAAGGAAAGAAGGCCACATGCAATCTGGCCTGCAGACGGGCCAGGCCCTCCCAGCTGGGTTGAGGAGCCAGGCCAGAGCCAGGCAGCAGCAGCTAACAATCCTCTGGTGGTGGATGATGGTCTGTCCCTGCTGGAAGATGACGAGCAGGAGGAGGCTGCTGAAGCAACTGTCACAAGGCCAGAGGGGACGGGGCAGCCACCTAAGGCCCGGGGGCCTCTCATGGCGGACGTCATCCGAGCACTCATGCGCAGCAAACATGATCCCAAGGTATCCAAGCTCACGGGGTGGGGGTCGTGCTGGGCAGCTACAATGGAGGTAGATACCAACTCACAGGTGTCTGTCATCAGGGAAGAGGATGCTGTAGGCTTACAGATGTCCCATCCCAGTTGCCTTGCTGTGTCTGATTTCTCAGGAAAGGTGTCCATGAAGATCCTTGGGGAAGTGAGTGTGCCTATCTTAGGGGTGCCCACCACGTTCTGTGTGGTAGAGGGCTATAAGGGGCCTGCCATTCTGGGACAGAACTTCTTGTGCATGCCAGGGGTTACTTTGACCTCTGATGAGTTGGCACTAGAAGGCAGGGGCAGCCTCCCCCTTGAAAGATATCACTATTCCCAGGGTCTTGCAGTGGCGGTGAAGGCTGTTAGGAGTCAGCCAGCTGAGGGTCCTCAGAGTCAGGAGCCCATAGCTGAGGACTTGTTGATAATCCCAACCACCTTTGATCCAAGGCAGTTAGGGGTAAACAGGTACCAGATAGCTGCTCACAGTCCTATTCCCTGGCGCCAGCTAGTCGAGATGATGCAGAGCCCCAAGATGGCTAAGGCATGGACTCTTGGCTTTGTTGCTTCTGGGCATGAGTGGATAGTTTCCAACTGTGCAGAACCTGTGGATGAGCTGCCAGAAGTTCACCAGCTGCTCAGATTGATGTTTGTCCTCAAGCTCAAGGAGGTTGATGGTGTCCAGGTGCCACATGTCAGACCAGTTGTAACCGAGTATCATGGCACTGGCCAGTTGTTAGATGAGGAGCTCTATACTCCAGGGATGCTGCATGACACGTGGAGGATTCTGCTGTGTATATTTCTGTCTTTTCTGGTTAAGGGTGTGCCCTATAGCTCTGTGCTGATTGATTTCAAGAGGGCTTTTCTCAAGGGTGACCAAGATCAGGCTAGGCAGACTTGGAGAGATATCCCTCCTTTCTTTGTGACTGTACCTGCTGTATGGAGAGCAGAGATAAAGGCCAGGTACCTGAGAATTCTGAAAGGGTTGGAAGGTCTCAGGTCCAGTCCCATTATCTGGAGAAAGAGCCTAGAGAAATTCTTGAAGAATACTTGTGGGTTCTGTGTCTCCAGTGGATCCCTGTTTGTTCCAAGGGTCCTACAATGGCCTTCCTGTCTTTGCCTCACTGCATGGTGATGACCTGCATCTCATAGGTCCACCAGACTGGGTTGAGGCTGTCTTGGCTAAGATCCAGAAGCGGTTTGAGCTGGGTAAGATACAGCACATGGTGGAGAATGAGCCTATGGTCTTCTGTGGCATGCAGGCTACGTTGTTCCAAGCCAAGGGCTCGTGGTTCATCAGGATGGAGGGTGGTAAGGACTACCCACAGCAGATTGTAGATGCATTGCAGGAGCCCATCACGCAGGCTAGGTGTGCTACCATCAGGGGCATGCTGGCATGGCTTGCAAGTATATGTGCCCCTGACTTGCTGGTTCTGAGTCGACTTACTGATTCCCAGCTGGTTGAGGTGGGTGCTGAGAGTGTGGTGCAGGCTGTCATGATGTCTCCCCCTCTCATACTGGGTCCTGTGGATTTGTACAAGCCCCTTGACATGGTTCTCTATGTGGACAGTTCTATGGACAATAGGAAGGTCACAGAGGTCAGGGGCGGGCAGCAGCATTAGTTACCCTGGAGCAAGATCACACCTCACTTGTTACCTGGTACAGTCGGTTGCAGAACAGGGTTACACCCAGCAGTGATATTGCTGAGTGCAGGGCAATCTGTGAAGGGCTGCATACTGCTCTTTACTTGAGGGAGCTCTTCTACCAGCTATGTCAAGTGGCTTCCTGTAGGTTGCAGCTGCACACACTGGTGAGGACTGATAGCATGGGCATGGTGCAATTTGTGCACAGGCAGCTGGCCAGGAGCAGGGACCTTGACTACTTGTTGCTCAAGGAGATGTCCTACCTAGCTCACATTGAACATGTGCCTGGTGTGGACAACCCTGCAGATGCCCTCACCAAGCTGGAGGAGAAGGCGGAGAGGCAGTACCCCCTGCTCCGTGGGCTCATGGACCCCTTACACGGGCGGCCATAGAGACCAGGCCTTGCTTCAGCTTGGGTGCCCCAGTGGGCTGCTTGACCAAAGTACCAAGTGGTGACTGGTGCTTACTGGTTGACAGCCGGTCCTTCAGGGTTAGGTACACCCTCCTGGACAGGAGTTGGTGTGGAATGTCACTCCTACCAGCTGAGAATCATGCCTGGCCCTCCCCATGGGGTTCAGAAGAGTCGCCAGGACTTAAGTCGACGCCTTTGGCCTCAAACAGTTAGGCCATGCAAGGGCAACCCGAATGTTGGTTCTTACAGGTTGCTGTACATATGTTTTCTAGTGCTTGTTTCCAACCTGTTGCTAATAAAGAACCTGGTTGTGTGACCATGTGGAACATGGTTGCCAGGGGCCACATTCTGGGTTATATAATGCTTGAATAAAACATAATCATGTCATGTCATTCTCATGTTGTTCCATGGTTGTAATGTTTCTCTTGTGTAAAGTTCCAGGTCACCTATAAACCTGGAGGTTGGGGTGGGGTTCAATTCCCCAGCAGAGCCACAGCCTGGCATGAGTGATTCCTGGGCTTAACACCCAGTGAAGACATGGGCTCCCCAATGAGGCAGTATTTGTATAGGTGCTACCTGAGTCTCTTTGAGCATAAAAGGGAAAGGCTGGCCAAGGCGGGCGCCATAAGAACGGGCGCCTGTGATAACTGTGAAAGATCAGGAACTCACAATAGTACGTTCTTGGCATCCTGTAATCCCAGCCATTGGACTAGGTAATGTGCCTTGACTTTAATCTAGCACCAAGTTCCCAAGGAAAGGTTGGGAGCTGACCAAGGGGTCAGGGGATAACCTGGGGTGACCTCTGATTCACTGGCCAGTACACCTAGCCTGGTCCAAGGGCAGATATGTTGTTACCCAAAGGAGGCAGGAACCTGGGCCCTCAAAGGTCTGATCAACCTCAAGGGACCAAGCGGTCTGTGGCTGAGTGGGCACAAGCAAGGTTAGGTTGTTTCAAGCTGGTCCAGCTCCAAAAGAAGAAAGGGTTGGAGTTAGCATTTTGGGCAACCAATATGCTAAGTGGATGCAGTTTGGAAAGACCTTTCCAACGCCGTGCTGACCGCCTGAAACAGACAAGGGACGAGAAAGATATGAGGTCCCGAAGTCCTAGCCGTCCGTGGCCGACTAGGTACAGTCCTCTGGTATAGTGGACAGGACACGTGGCAGGCCGTGCCTGCACAGGCTTAGCCTGACTATCACGTGACTGTGGTCCACGTAGACCAGAGGAGCAGCAGCCTGTGACTGGTGGACTACAGGAACTGGCACAGGTCTGCAAGGATACTAGGCCTTGCAGGCTTGTGACAGGTCCTGTACTTCCTAGGTTGCAGAGTCTAGACAAATCCAGTTCGTCCTGGCTCTGCACTGATGCCAGTGGACGTTGAGGATTTGCTTGCCTGCCTGCACGTGCCTCGTCACGCCGATGGGAACGAGGAACAACGCAAAGGATATAGCTTGGTCATGGGGGATGACCAGCTATCTTGGCAAGCACGAACCGAGGCTCCCACATTGGACGTGGAACCGCTCACCGTGGTCGTGGCTTGGTGCACGGGTTAAAAGGTTGCTGCCTTGCAACTTTGGCTCATCCCGTTGTGTGGCGTGAGAGACCAGGAACTCACAGTTCTGGCTGCTCGCTAACTGCACACGCACACGCACACGCACACGCACACGCACACGCACACGCACACGCACACGCACACGCACACGCACACGCACACGCACACGCACACGCACACGCACACGCACACGCACACGCACACGCACACGCACACGCACACGCACACGCGCACGCACACGCACACGACCATGGAAGTAACTAATGTCTAACTAAATTAGTTGTTTCACAACTACAATAGAATAGTTGTCTATCTCACTTCATATGTCTTAATGGATCTATGATTCCATGTTGTTGCTTAATATGGCAAGTAACACAACAATCGAACACTTTTGACACACCCACACACCTTGGCACAATTCAGGGTGGCCCTATATGGTCGCTTGATGTGCCATAATAAGTTAGACTAGTTCACGGCAAATCACGGCTCATCAACCACGTACACAACCATGCAGTGACTTTATTGAAAACTTGAACAAAATTCAGGTGGCCCTATGTGGTCGCTTGATGTGCAACAATAAGTTAGACTCATGGCAAATCATGGGTCATCAATCACACAACCATGCAATAATTGAAACTTGAACACATGCAATTCAGGTGGCCCTATGTGGTCGCTTGATGTGCCATAGTGCTTACATAAGTTAGACTTGTTCATGGCAAATCACGGCTCATCAATCACACAACCACGCAATGACTTTATTGAAAACTTGAACACAATTCAGGTGGCCCTATGCGGACGCTTGATGTGCAATATGAATAAGTTAGACTTGTTCATGGCGAATCACGGCTCATCAATCACACAACCATGCATGCAGTGACTGTATTGAAAACTTGAACACAATTCAGGTGGCCCTATGTGGTCGCTTGATGTGCCATAATAAGTTAGACTAGTAGTTCACGGCAAATCACGGCTCATCAATCACACAACCATGCAAAGACTTTATTGAAAACTTGAACACAATTCAGGTGGCCAGCTGTCGCAGCTGCTTCCAAGCATCGATGGTTGCGGGCTCTTTCTTAAACAGTTTTTGATAGTCGTTCCAGCTGCATTCCCGCAATTTCTCCTCTGGAACATGCAACCTCGAGAAGGAACAGGTGCTACAACTCTACAGTCGGTTACATTGGGAGCGTTGCCGTGTTTCATTGTGACGATGACGAGGGCTTTAAAGTGCCTATCGTCAACTAAGCCAGCATCCAGCATCCTCTGGGAGAATGCTGGATGCCCGGACGTGTCTTCTGCCATCCCCTCACGAAGTCTGTCACTCAGCTGTTCTGCGTCTTCAGTTCAGGGTTCTCAGCCGTCAATGGAAGCAGCTATTGTAGCAAACTGGAAGCCCGCCATGTGACCAAGGCTGCATGCATGCTGAGCACTAGAAGGACGTGCTGAGCACTAGAAGTGCTTTCCTCGAGGCTACACCCCTTCTAAAGCAGAATAATTTAATTAAGCCGCTAGCCATGTAACCAAGGCTTTTCCCCGCTTTCCCCTGCTTTTCCCCAAGTTTTTCCTGCTAAAAAACAGGGGTGGCCTGTAACCCGACTTTGCCTCCCCGCCCCCCCCCCCCTCCCTACCCCCCCCAAAACGTGCCAAAACGGTCCCAACAAGAATTTTACTGTGCGAAGTCGATGTCGCTGATTCCAAATCCATGCTCAGAATGACAATCTGCCCAGTCCTGCGAATGCCAGGAGTTTTGCAATTAAGGTGGCCCTTAACCGGGTGGATTACCTAATGGGAAAATTCCGGTTTTCTAAAATGGGTCATTGGCCGGCGCGACGCGATACTGGCACGGCACGGCGCTGGATAGCCGAAGCCTTGTATGTAGTGGTGGCAGACGGCAGCATACTTCCGTGCCTAGGGGCAGCAACATCTTGCGGGCAACGCCCCCCCCTCTACATATGGTACCTGCCAAAATTTTGACTGCAGATTTGGGTTCAGCTCGCCAAGTGCTGTCAGTTTGTCCGTCAAACCGTTTCAAAATTCCGACCATACAGGGAGCTAGCAGAAATCCAAGTGTTTTGTTGTAAAAAACCCATATCGGCCCGGCACCCTACCTACCTACCCTTTAAGTTAACGGTTTTTGAGGCTCTGTAACTTCTAACCTAGAGACCCCCTGGGGTTGCGACCAGTGGCAAACATGCTTGTTTTCGCGAGATCTACTCGAATCCAGCATGATGTAAAGGGGGGGGGGGGGGTGTCCAAAAACAAGAAAATTTACATCATGCTGGATGCGAGTAGATCTCGCGAAAACAAGCATGTTTGCCACTGGTCGCAAACCCAGGCGGGGTCTCTCGGTTAGAAGTTACAGAGCCTCAAAAACCGTTAACTTAAAGGGTAGGTAGGTACTAGGGTGCCGGGCCGATATGGGTTTTTTACTACAAAACACTTGGATTTTCTGCTAGCTCCCTGTATGGTCGGAATTTTGAAACGGTTTGACGGACAAACTGATAGCACTTGGCGAGCTGAACCCAAATCTGCAGTCAAAATTTTGGCAGGTACCATAGAGGGGGGGGGCGTTGCCCGCAAGATGGTGCTGCCCCTAGGCACGGAAGTATGCTGCCTTCTGCCACCACTACAAGGCTTCGGCTATCCAGCGCCGTGCCGTGCCAGTATCGCGTCGTGCCGGCAAACGACCCATTTAAGAAAACCGGAATTTCCCATACACCAATATGCTCAAACGGTAGAGCTCGCGGAGCTGATCATATTGCTCCCTAGGTTGACCCCTATCACCCTTGGGACCTCAGGGTTTTGCTAGGTACAGCGCCTACGTGCTAGGTAGGTACTAAGGGTCCAAGGGCCAACTTTTGGAAAATTTCAGCATAGTGTCTGATATTTTTGTTTTGGACACCCCCCTTGCACCCCCTGGTATTTTTGGTATTTTTTTTGTGACAGCTGCGGGTGGAAAAAACAAAAATATCAGACACCATGCTGAAATTTTCCAAAAGTTGGCCCTTGAACCCTACCTACCTAGCACCTAGGCGCTATAGTAACCTAGCAAAAGTGCAAAACCCTGAGGTCCCAAGGGTTATAGGGGTCGACCTAGGGAGCAAAATGATCAGCTCCGCGAGCTCTACAGTACTGTCAGTATTGGTGTATGGGAAAATTCCGTTTTTGTTAATTAAATGGGTCGTTGGCCGGCGCGACGCGATACTGGCACGGCACGGCGCTGGATAGCCGAAGCCTTGTAGTGGTGGCAGACGGCAGAATACTTCCGTGCCTATGTAGGGGCAGCACCATCTTGCGGGCAACGCCCCCCCCCCCTCTATGGTACCTGCCAAAATTTTGACTGCAGATTTGGGTTCAGCTCGCCAAGTGCTATCAGTTTGTCCGTCAAACCGTTTCAAAATTCCGACCATACAGGGAGCTAGCAGAAAATCCAAGTGTTTTGTTGTAAAAAACCCATATCGGCCCGGCACCCTACCTACCTACCCTTTAAGTTAACGGTTTTTGAGGCTCTGTAACTTCTAACCTAGAGACCCGCCCTGGGGTTGCGACCAGTGGCAAACATGCTTGTTTTCGCGAGATCTACTCGAATCCAGCATGATGTAAATTTTCTTGTTTTTGGACACCCCCCATGTGACAGCTGCAAACGAGCATGTAAGGTAATCCACCCGGCTAAGGGCCACACCCTCTAACCCCTAAATGGGCAGAAATACTGCCGATGCATCGGCTGTAACTTCACAATTTTGCAAACCAGATGCCATCCAACCCACCCATATCCAATGGCTGTCCTTGGGGGCCAAGCATGTCCATGAGTTGCCCTTCGGGTTGGTATATCACAACCTTACATATATGCAGGGTAGGCCATGTATAACTGCCGTCAAAGTCAGGGGGGTCAAGACGAGCGTTTTCATTTTTGGTAGAATGTGCATTTTGAATTATGTTGTAAGAGCTAGGCACCTACCACTTCAGGGATGATGAACAATTAGTTGCTGAACAGTTTGAGCCATTGGGGTCATCATTTGGGTGGGTATACCAGCAGTTACACCCAGTACAGCCCATAGGGGTACCGTTGGTAAAAAGCAACCAAGGGGGTAGGAGTGGGCATACTACCAACTAATACCTACTAAAATGGCCCCCAACCATGCCACACAATACATTTCCCTTCCACAATGATGGGGAAACATAACTGCATCATCACACTGCCCTTACATGGCACCTATGTGCAGGTGCCACCTTGTCCATGCACGTAGGTAACGTGGTACGGATACCCTACGCAAGGCATGCATTCTAGGAGGCAGCCACCAACAAACTAGTGATTTTAAGCCTATTTCAGCTTGCCCTAGCAAGGATAAACTAGGCCTAAGCTGCTACAGCTTGCCAGGTGATGGCCAGCACACCTGGTGGCACATGCTGACAATGGGAAGCTTCTACTCACCGGTTACATGCTTGATGATGCCACAGAGACCAGCCAACTGCCTCACACTCATGCAATATGTGTGTGGGAAATGTATAACAAACATATATGGAGGTATTCAAACCCATACAGCCTCTAAAACTTATCACCATCACCCTGTGGCAGGTCAACTGACTGAGGGAAGCATCTAAGAAGGGTGTTTTAGAAAGGGGCCAGGCCAGGGTCAAGAAAGAGCATGAATAATGCAAAAAGAATGCGCTACACAAGCTAGAACGTATATATAAACGTCAAACATCGATAGGAAAACGATGCTTAAGCTTTACCAGGCATGGATGGCGTTACCTTGGCCCAGGCGGTGGCCGCAAAATGGCGCATTTCGGCACACCAAAGTTGTGCAGCATGGTCGCTGGATTCGGCGATTTCTGGCCACCCTTGCACGTTTACGACTACCATGTACCATAAAAAGTACAAAGAAACTAATATATCCTTTAAAATACGCCGGAAAGGTATTGCTGTCAACGTTTCTATCGTCCGGCCTGATCGCAGTTTTTTCGAGCAAGAACGCTGCCGACACCTATCAAATGGCATTCCCGCGAACCAAAAATTGGCCTGTATCATCTTTAGGACGTATAAAATCAATTTCCTGAGTTTGGTCAGAAAATTCGAACGAAAACATAAATGCCATGCGTGGGCGCAAGCCGCCATGGCCAGGTCGTCGTTTTCCGGAATGCACGTTGTACGTGAAAAAGTACCCTGACCCCTTGTACTTTGACCGGCCAGAACACCTCTATAACTTTGTCAGAAGTATGCAAACCCTAGTACCATGCTGTGAGGAAAATTATAAACTTTCGATCTTCTCAGCTAAACTTTTCCTAATTCTCAATAGTTTTCGCGGCATTTGGTCCCCCGAGAAGGGGCCGACGTGTCGGCTGTAACTCAGTTTTAGGCGGAAAATCGGCAGCCAGACCATTTAGGGGTTAAGGGCCACCCCTGGACCCCCCCCCCCCCCCCCAGCATTTTGCGCAATTTGGTATGAAATGACCAGAATATTGCACAACTGTGGCGGCGTAGCTGCAAGGGAAGGGCCAGCGATTGCCTCCAAGCCATGCCGTAATTCCAGCTGCTTGTTGTCGGTCGTTGCTTCGTATGTATCCAGTCGGTACTTGCATCGTATGGATTGAGCAACGATCGTTGCACAAGGTTACGTGCTCCGCATAGAGCTCGACAAGCAGCTTGTTCACTGCGTAGTGTTCCATATGAACCGGCGTTCATTCCCTATGACGACCATAAGCCGTCGAGTCGTGACAACGGATGTCACCCTGAAGGGGTTGGCGTATTATCAAGGAGACAACCAGCGCAGGTCAGAAATCGGGAGAATCCGGACCATGGTAGCTCGAGCCTGCCGTTATCTTGTCCGCGTGTTCGTGGCTTACGTGTAGAGCGACTCGATGACCTAGACGGCGTATTATTATGATAGTAATGATCACGGGTGCCAATAGAGGTTGCTGCTGGCTGGTTCGAGTTGGAGCTAGAAAACCCTCGCGACAAAAATGTTATCGCTGTTTCGGTAAACGGCGACAAAGCGGAATTACGGAAGTTTGCTGGACAGTGCTTTCTTTTCCCGTTGCGTCACTGAAAAGGTAAACGGTCTTGCGATGTCAAAACAGCAGCAAGTAGAAGTCGCTGTGTTTGGGTTAGTTGCAATGTGGTAGTTTGATTTAACACATATACTGCCTGAAGCTTTTCAAGGATTGCTGGGATGTTGCCCATATGTTTCTAACGCTGTAACTCTGGTCCAAGTGATGAAGACTGGCTTGGAAACTTGAGCTTGTCATGTTTACATTGTTATTGTGTTACAATATGTGCCTCTTTTCAGTATATGTTTCATACATAATGCGAGGCTTCAGCATCATGGTTTAGCACCGTGGTGGCAGCCAAGCCTCTAACGACAATCTTGGACCTAACCTTGGCCTACGCAAATATTTGTTGTTTCAATCTTTGGACTGAGCTAGCTTTACACCTGCTATATTTGGCCTGCACCATCGTCCCTGGCTGCCAGTTACATTGTCGCCTACCGTGCAGAAGCCTCCCCCCTTGGCCCCATGCGCGGTCTAAATGCATATCCACTGCAATTACCATGCGGGCAAAGACCAATTATAAATTCAGGGAACCAAATAACATGGCTCTATGCCTCCCTAGCATAGTCAAACAAGGTCAGCCAAGCTCAGTAGGCCTCCCTTTTCATACGGAAGACGATGTGTGGGCTCTGCCCCACTGGCAGCCACCTGTTGCAAGAGCAGTTCCTCGTAACCGACCTTTATGACATAACGCTTAACAAGATTTTGTTATCCTTTCCCCTATATAAAGCGAGCTTCGTGACCGTTGGTCCGATAATTAGGTAGAAAATCGTGGTACAAAAATCAGCCATTAGGGGGTACTCGGAGGTTGACGGAAGAATCGCAGATATCGCAGATACACTACGCGCGAAGCGCCCAGCGAGCAAAGCGAGCGAGCGCAGCGAGCACCGTACTAATTCCTATCCGGACCGCAGCGAAGCCAGTAGCCACGGGCCACGGGCAACTAGCCACGGGGAAAAAAATTCAGCAACGGAGGGACGAAAGGAATTTCAACGGGCCACAACTCGCACTAGCCAGTAGCCACCGGGCCACTAACCAGTACCGGGCCACGGGCGCCGCGCCGGGCCCCGGGCACTGGGCCACTGGCACCGGGCCACGGGAATTTAGACTCTGCGCAGCCGGGCTTGAAGAGGATTCTCCATTAGTTGTGGAGTCCAAAATGGTTGGGGGCTTGGCCCCCGCCCGCGGGTCTACTTGTTCACAAATAAAATTGAGAATACATTTTAGCCAAAACCAATTTTCATCAACAAGAAAGACTGGCTAATTCCAGCCCCTGGCCTGCCTAGCTTCGAGCAAACAAGTCCGGCATGTCCAATACCATGAACATCCGCTACCCGCTCTCCTTACGGAAGTTGGCCTTGTCCGGATGTATGCCAACACCCAGCCAACCGCTCTCACCCTAAGCTACCGACAGTGCCCAGGCAAATCTACCATACTGGTAGTCCCTGCGACGACTGTCCTCGAGACAAATCCAAAAAGGCTTATGCCTATCTCGCCTCGACCCATGAAAACAATCTCGCAACCATCACGGAGGTTGCGGCCGGGTTGTTCTACTAGTTAATCACATGAAGACAACTGCGTCGTTGTGAAGTGAAAACTGAACGAACAACGACCACAATGGCCGACTGTTCATCCTTTTAACCTGCGCAAGCTAACCTTTCCAACATGACATCAGCCAGTGACGACCAAAATACGCTGAACAAGGTGCCGCAAATCTAGCATGCGCTTTTTAACGTTAGATCAGGTGCTTGCCTGACACAAACCAAATCTCATGAACAAATCTGTCCAAGCACAAGCTAAACAACTTGTAGATATTTTGCAACACTAAAAAGCGCTGCCGCAATCAGAAATTAAACAGGCTAAATTGCCGGCCATCTCAGGCACCGCTGCTCAAAGCGTGCTGACCGTTCGCGACGTTTCACGTGTAGCCCTGGTCGTTCTCCACAAAGTCTGGTGTCCCTCGCTGTAGTCCTGGCAGAGCACGTGATCACTGGGCCGGCAGCCAGCCCAACATGCCTGGCCTGCCTTAGTGGCTCGCGCCAGCGCCTAGACTGCCCCGGTGACGACCGGTAGCCCAAATCCCCCCCAGCCCACTGCCGCAAATGCGAACGCACTAGCACTTGGACAAATTCAGAAGATCCGCCGACGATTCAGTGGACGCGTGATTCCGCGGCGCGGCGCCAAGACAAAGCGGTAAAGTAAACCGCAAAGGTTCCACGGACGTAAAAGTCACGTCACAATAGTTTACCCGCGCGTAAATAAGAACGTAATGGACCGGCACGCAACAACATTTTGTGCCCCCCCCCCCTGGCAGGCTGCAGGGTCTAGGATAGCGAGGGTGTAACGTAGACATGTTGTGGGCACCCTCGGTGCATTTTCAGGACCAGCCATGACCTGGCCATGCCTTCTTTCTTGGCACATTGAACATGACTTGTCAGAGTGCTTTTTGGTCACTCGTGTAACGACCCCCCTGCATTCATAAATCGTAAACAATTATAAAATGAGCATATTTCATGGATGTAAAGCATTTCAACTCTTGAGCATATCATAAAAGCTAACGGTTCCATACCGTACCCATGGATGTGTTGACATGTGTGAGTTATTACAAATGGTATCCATCTTTAAAATGTCCTCATTTGAGGACATTTTCTTGCAGTGATTAGACATCAAGGTTCTAGATATTTTGCCATTGCACTTGCCCTTGCCCACACTCAATCCTGCGCACATGCACACGCACACGCACACGCACACGCACACGCACACGCACACGCACACGCACACGCACACGCACACGCACACGCACACGCACACGCACACGCACACGCACACGCACACGCACACGCACACGCACACGCACACGTACGCACACGTACGCACACGCACACGCACACGCACACGCACACGCACACACACACGCACACGCACACGCACACGCACACGCACACGCACACGCACACGCACACGCACACGCACACGCACACGCACACGCACACGCACACGCACACGCACACGCACACGCACACGCACACGCACACGCACACGCACACGCACACGCACACGCACACGCACACGCACACGCACACGCACACGCACACGCACACGCACACGCACACGCACACGCACACGCACACGCACACGCACGCGCACACGCACACGACCACGACCATGGAAGTAACTAATGTCTAACTAAATTAGTTGTTTCACAACTGCAATAGAATAGCTGTCGATCTCACTTCATATGTCTTAACCCTTAAACCGTCTTGACTGGGACCACGAGAACGGACTGAGTTGACCTATCTTTGCAAACACGCTAGTATCAAGCCCAATAACATTTTCTGGCCCACCCTTGTATCCAAGCATGCTTTTATATCAAGTTTTGATGGGGTCATGTTGTTGGTCACATTTCCATGCTCCAAGGGTGCTATAAATAGCATGCCCCCCAAGGGGGTACCAAAAAAAAAGGGTATGAGACCTATACCATGCAATATAAACCATTTATACAAATCAGTTGGGCTTGGCCCTTCAAAGGTAGTTTGCTATACTCACAGGCATGGCATAGATGCACTCACATCATGAAATGGCAGAGAGCTGCCTACCACAGCTAGCAAAATGCCCAAAATAACTCAGTCCGTTATAACGGCCCCAGTTTTTAGGGTGTGTTTCGCTAGCACTACCGTATAGTTTCTTTGTGGCAACCTGGCCAACATCATCATAAACAACCACAAATGCATCCAAATGCACAGCCCCAGCATACAGAGCTACTGCCATTCTATGCATTGGGTATAAAGCTTGTGCAATCAACCATACGCACACGGACGGTCGCAAGGAGGAGGCATAGCAAGGTGGAGATTACTAGTGCAGCAAAGGTATAAAAAAGCACCCCTAAAGTGTTGTCAATGATGAGAAAAACAAATGGTTTAAGCTGGACATGCTGCCATGCCAGCAGGGTCATGTTTCTAGCTTGCAAGGAGCACACAACAAGAAGCTAGCAAGACATGAAGTGGTGCAGAAAGCTTGCCATGGAAACACTACTTTCGACCTGCATGAGCGAGGGATAATCACCTTGGTATTACATATATCTTATCCATGAACGACCCCGACCGTGTTCTCACCACCATGAGGCTAATATTGGCTGAACGGAAGTGAATATGGGCTAAAATCTGCCCGACAT
Organism: Mesostigma viride; assembly: GCA_009746045.1. NCBI lineage: Eukaryota > Viridiplantae > Streptophyta > Mesostigmatophyceae > Mesostigmatales > Mesostigmataceae > Mesostigma > Mesostigma viride. The sequence goes on along the minus strand of RPFO01000175.1, from coordinate 3,169,563 downwards.
TGGCGTACACCAACCAATTGACAAGCCTGTGCAAAGAAGCAGCAAACCACAAAAAAACGATTACAAACCTTCTAGTACAAGCCTACGAACAAGTGACAAACGTTAAACTATATATACTGGGTTCTTACAAGACGCCAGCGCTCAAATACGTACCAGCTGGAGACCGGACGTTACCTTGCTTGCGGGAGCCAGCACCCCCACATTGTAGATGTATCCACCGCGGCTTTTTTCAACACGCCACTAACCACAAATGCTAAAAACAATTTATATATTGCATCAGTGCGCAAACAAATGGACTTTCGCTGCGATTAATGACGTAGCCCTGGCATGCTCATCGCCTGGCCGCCCTAACGAGCTGCCGCAAGGAAAAATTGCTCCGAAGCCTACATTCGCATTTCTATCTGTTCCGCAGCTAGGTATGCAGCATGTTTATGACATAAATAATATTTCCACAAAATTTCAGCGCAATCTGATCATCCGTGCTCCTGCCCCAATCATCTTTTGCTTCGCCATAGCCGGAATATTGCATGCACGACAAAATTATTTTTATGCACGTCGTCTTCGTTCGACCATGGTACCCCCCTGGACTTGCAAGCGCGTAGCACCCTGGCCAAGTGTCCGATGGACGGTCTGAGAAGTGCTGCGGATAGGCCACGTGGCCAGCTTTCAGGATCCGTCGAGTTGACCGTTAAATTCAAAGTGGCGCGGCGCCCAGTTCTGCCACAAACTCGGTCCGTTTAAGGGGACTCGCACGTCCAAAAGCCTGAAAAACAGACTTTAGTGAGTATCAGTTCCAATGCACATGGGAACCATCTAGTGATGATTGGGTACCATAAATATGATGTTTGGACATTCATACCACCACTTGTTGGGGGTACTACCCCCAACCACGCACCGGTGGCGAGCTAAAAATAGAAAAAGACGCTATTTATGAGATATTTTGCCCAAGACAAACCACTTGTCTAAATGACCTGCCCATACATTTCTGCAAAGTTCCCCCACTTTTTTAAAAGCTGGGCTATTTACATGGCCAAAATGGTCACATTTGTTTGAGTTATTAATTTTCCCGCAAAATGGGTACTTTTTTTAGCAAAAAAAAATAAATCAAATCATTAACACATCAGATTGGGTCATCCATACATTTTAAATTCCACTGAGTGGGGGGAAACACACTGCCAAAATTTGAGCTCATTCTGACAAGCGTAGCTCAAGTTATTGATTTTCCTGTGATGCCACCTGGGTAGACGCTAAAAGAGAATTGAGCTAGTGCTGAGCCAAAATGACATCTGTTTTGCTACCCTAGACACCCAAAAACATGCCCACTTTGATCACGGAGTGTGAGGAGGATGTCCGGAGCGTCATACGCCCCACCCCTCCATCGGCACAGCCAGCCTTGTGAGTCTACCCTTATCAACAAGGCTGGTAGGACGACACGCCTGAGCAGCATATGTCATGCCTATCTCAGGCTAATAATGTGCGATTTTGTGCCAACAACCAAGTTGTTCCACCCAACAACACATTATAAACCCGCTTCCAAAATGCCCAACAAGCCGGACATGTGGAGGACCACACATGCAGTATATAAAGAGAAAATAAGCTGACTTTTTATCCAGCCAACCTGTGGCTAGCTGCTCTGGTTAGCATGACAAAGGCTATCATTTACTCAGTGGGAAAGGTGAAGAGACCATTGGAACAACCTACCTGACGCATGTGCCACCAAAGCATTGTGTCCCGCAAAATGCACACTGCCTCCGTTCTAACAAGGACGAGCCACTTTCTTTAGGAGACAGGTGCCAGCTCGTCAGTGTCTGGGGAAAATGATGCCGCTGCTTAGGAAGACCGCGTGAATTTCCTCGAACACAACTGTCTATAAAGCAAAAGAAATTTCAGAGAAGCATGTAAATAAAAGCATTACACCTTCCCGACAGGTTGTGGGCCACGCGCTGCAGCAAGCCAGCCACGTCACAGACGAACTTGCTAAGAAACATCCAGGAATCTAGCGATGCAGCGCCAGGACCCGCAAGTTCATGGCTGCATCTGGCCGGAAAGAAGGCAAAAAGCTTACGCTCAACGAGCTAAGAAAGCAGGAAAGCGCTATCTTAGGACGTTTAATACAAGAACGTACCATAACGGGCATTTATTCGTGCCCAGGCGCACAAGAAAGGCCACCCTTTCATGGAGAGGTCGGGCGCGCATCGCGCAGGCCTAATGTTATCTTACCGCAAAATGACGGGAAAGGTAAGGATAGCAGCGGGAATTTTTACGGCTTTAGAAACATCATTAAACTAGCTTCCATTAGGACCATCAAAACTGGCAACAATCGACAATCACACCTGCAGGCATCCATTATACTTTATTCATCCCGACAGAAATTCAGGCCGGACCCCCCCTGCCGATGGTAAAGAAAAAAAGCCCACGACATTATAGATCGCAACCATCCCACCATAAAGTAGAATCAGTAACTAATTTTCTCCAACAATCGAGCATTTTTTCTGCTTTCCGCGAGCCAGATTTGTCACGTTTCGTCTAAAAGCAGTCGCCATGGCCACTTCCGCAAGGGGTGCGCGCACCGTGCACCCACTTTTCACGGTACGGAGGGTACCGCGGAATTTTTTTGGCGCGGAAAAAATTCGCCGCGCCGAGTCCCCTTAAATGGTCCCAGTTCGACTGGGACCATTATAACGGACCCGTGACGATTTAAGGGTTAATGGATCTATGATTCCATGTTGTTGCTTGATATGGCAAGTGACACAACAATCGAACACTTTTGACACACCCACACACCTTGGCACAATTCAGGGTGGCCCTATGTGGTCGCTTGATGTGCCATAATAAGTTAGACTAGTTCACGGCAAATCACGGCTCATCAATCACGTACACAACCATACAGTGACTTCATTATTGAAAACTTGAACACAATTCAGGTGGCCAGCTGTCGCAGCTGCTTCCAAGCATCGATGGTAGCGTGCTCTTTCTTAAACAGTTTTTGATAGTCGTTCCAGCTGCATTCCCGCAATTTCTCCTCTGGAACAACCTCGAGAAGGAACCCGCCGGTGCTACAACTCTACAGTCGGTTACATTGGGAGCGTTGCCCTCGGCGTCTTTCATTGTGACGATGACGAGGGCTTTAAAGTGCCTATAGTCAACTAAGCCAGCATCCAGCATCCTCTGAGGGAATGCTGGATGCCCGGACGTGTCTTCTGCCATCCCCTCACGAAGTCTGTAACTCAGCTGTTCTGCGTCTTCAGTTCAGGGTTCTCAGCCGTCAATGGAAGCAGCTAGTAAACTGGAAGCTCACCTGTGTTAGGCGCTGCATGCTGCTTAGAATAATTTAATTAAGCCGCTAGCCATGTAACCAAGGCCTTTCCCCGCTTTCCCCTGCTTTTTCCTGCTAAAAAACAGGGGTGGCCGCCTTAAACCGACTTTGCCTCCCCGCCCCCCCCCCCCCCCCCCCCCAAAACGTGCCAAAACGGTCCCAACAAGAATTTTACGATGCGAAGTCGATGTCGCTGATTCCAAATCCGTGGTCAGAATGACAGTCTGCCCAGTCCTGCGAATGCCAGGAGTTTTGCAATTAAGGTGGCCCTTAGCCGGGTGGATTACCTTACCACTGAAATCAGGCATTTTCGCGGGACGAAGGTGAAGACGACGGCGATGGCGGCAGGTAGATCTCGCCAGTTTTCGCGCGAATTTCAGTGGCTGTTGGGTGGCACGACCGTGATGATGCGTTGATAATTAGGTTTCTACGAGTTTGTTGAGGTACTGGGGCAAAGGAAACGTAGTTTTTTCCAGTTTCTCACCCAACTTTCATGCGGAAACCCTAGAAACCGGCATACATATTATTACGTCAAGACTCGGGTCTGCTGCGGCACCATGCTTGGTATTTCCATGGTGTTTCGACTTCTTAACACATGTTTATTCATTCCGAACGCCCGGACTCTCGGCTAAACCGAGATTTGTGCAGACTTTTATTGGGTAGCTCCGGGCATGATGGTGCCTGCAAATAGCGTAAGGCGTGACCGTGGCTATGGCTACGGTATGCTGTATTTTCCTGGAAATGGCCTCTGCCACCGGCTCAATAGTGCTTGCAGGCGTAAGTATATCGGGTTTCTACTCTAGTTTCTGCCAGGTTTCCACTTATTTCTACCGACCTCTGCCCAGCCTCTCTAAGACCGCCATCCTACTCGACGTTGCTTGCATGTCAGCCATAGCAGGTTGCAGTTGTGCAGTATTTAGGTGCTGTATACGTCGTCAAGCCGTGCATATATCGTGAGGATTGGATGTTGATGGTTTATACTGCGTTGATTGTGCAAGAAGATCAGCTATAGGTGCCCATAATCATGGTGTATAATCATGTGTTGTTAGCATCTTGCCACCATTTGCTAGCATGCATTCCAGCGTCATCTTTGCCTGCATGTAAGCTCATGGATCACTCAACCTATCCAAGCCTTGCATTACACGTGCCTCTTTCTTTCAGTATTGCACGCGTTATGGAATGAAAACCCAGCACCTCCGTTCGATCCCACGAGGCATGTGCTCAACACGTTGTGAGAGTGGATGATGCTTTGGCTATGGCTGCCTGATTCAGTCATATTAGGTCATCCAGTCATGATGTTTGATGCATGTTTGATGCTGTATAACTTATACAACACCTATTTTCAACGTTTTGACCCTCCAAGCTCACTATGGCCCCGTTTATGGGGCTCGTGTCGTTGCGTCATGTTGTGAAGGGCTCTCATTTTTCCCACTGCGTTGTACTGCGTTGTAGTTGTGATGCTAATGAAAAATAGCTCCAGTGGCCCAATGGGCCTGAGCTTTGTTTCACAGAGCCTGCATATGTTGCCCATAGCTCGTGCAAGAAGCCAGATTTTTTTCATGAACCATTTGTGAATCAGCACATGACTTGTGACCTAGGGTCAAGAAATTGCGGTCATGGTCAGACCGGCCCCCTGTATTCAAACCAGTGTATCTATCTAATGAATTAGCATTTTGTAGGTCTGAGTAGCTAAAAAAATCCTTTGATTTATGGGCTTTCAGGAAAGTATATACATGACCATGAAAAAAAATTTTCCTTATAGGTGCTATACGCGTTATAAAAAAAGCTTACAACGCGATATATTGCGTTCTAATTAAAAAAACACGGGTTAAGGACATTCCTAAAAGGGTAGGTAAACATGTCATGACGTACCCACAGCAGTGTTGGCCGACCTAGAGGTCCCAGCCCCGTTTGAACATCGCATTCACTCCCTCTCTCTTGCTTGGACTGCTATGCAGAACAAGAAGAGGTGGAAGACGATTGTCCAGGCTCACACGCCAGCCCCTGTGGGCAAGCCCCCCCCGCCAAGAGGAAGGGGCGCTTTGCTGAGTAGAATAGTTAGGGTTTTCTAGATTAATTAATTAATTACTTAGACTCGTGCGCCCGTTGGGGAGTCACGGAGCATTAACCCCGATGGATGGATGGATGGGCGCAAACAGTCCTATACCGGTCTAATCTATCTACATCAGCTACCTACGACATCTATCTAACAGCATTCTAACTACAACATCTATCTAGACAGCCTCACGCTGCCCTAGGGGAGCTGTCTGGCGTGCCTCCCACGGGTTTGCACACGTGGGCGCTTCCCCACAGGGGGGGGCTCGTTGTCCTCTTTGACCTGGGCCCACTTGGCCTTGTCCATCATCTTCTTCCAAATCACGGAGAGGCCTAGGCCCCCCATGTCCTCTACTAGCTATTCTTTGAAGGTGCGGGCCTTGCGGCGTCTAACATCACTGGGCCCGGCCCACGTCAGGAGGTGCCGGCCAGGCTGAGCTGGTCGCAGTCCTGCCGGGGGGCCACGTGAGGTGTCTACCTGGTTGGTGCGAGCTAGGTGCCCTACTAGCTGCAGGCGTCGCTGCTTAATGGTGCTGGTGATATATGGCATGCCCTGGTACAGGTCCTCATTGCGGACATGAGCAGCATATCCTACTCTGAAAATGGAGCGCAGCATGTTGGTGACCGCGCCGTCCAGCTTGCGGGCCAGGTCGGCGGTGAGGGTCCACGTCTCGGCCCCATACGTGAGAACAGGAAGGACGAGGACCTTGAACAGGTCCTGTTTCTCGATCTTGCCCAGGGGCTTGCGCCACAGGGCCCGGTACTGGCGTAAAGCGTGCCAGGCGAGGGAGATGCGATGGTCCACATCAATCTCGCAGCTGGGGAGCAGGCTGCCCAGCAGCTTGACGCGGTCCCGATACAGGACTCGAGAGCCGTCGAGGAGATATAGAGGGGTGGCGGTGAGTAGGTGAGCCCAACCGCCAGGGCCTCTGTCTTCTTGCTGACCTCAAGCCCCACTGCACCGGCCTCGATAGCCAGGCAGTCAAGCCATGTCTGCACGTGCCCAGTGTCCTCGAAGAGGGTGGTGTCGTCTGCGTAGTAGATGATGTCTGCCAGCCGAATTTCCGTGTCGGCTCCGCCATGCCAGAAGTGGTTAGCAACCTGCACCCCTGGTTCCCTACCCACGATGCGGGCAAATCGCTTGCGCGCCTGAATCATTACGTATTCGACAACAATAATGAACAGGTAGGGCGACAGCACGCAGCCCTGCCATACACCCTTCTGTAAAGGGCATGGTAGCGTGGTCCTGTAAGAAGTGCGCACCGAAGTGTTGGACCCTTCATACAGGTTGCGGATGACAGCAATCAGGGGGCGGGGGATCCCGAACAGCTCGAGGATGTCCCAAAGCGCAGGCCAGAAAACCGAATCGAAGGCTTTGATGAAGTCCACCAGCACAAGGTGCAAAGGGGACTCACCAGGCTGAAGGCGTTGCAGTTCATCCACAAGTCGGCGAGTAGCGAAGAGCGCCTGTACTGTGTTGCGACCTGAACGGAAGCCGTGCTGAGACTCGCTGAGGTGACCGTCCAGGGCCGTGCGCAGGCGGTTCAGGATGAGCCGCATATAAGAAGCTTGAGGGGGGCACTTTGAATGCACACCCCTCTGTAGGTGCCGGGGTCGGCAGGCGACCCCTTGAACTTGTACAGCATCGTGCGAAAACTGTGTTGCCAGGCCGCTGGAGGTGGTTGCGACGACAGCAGAAGGCGGTTGCAGATGTCCCGGAAGAGCAGCATAACACCTGTGTCCTCGAATTCGGCTGCAAGTTTTACAACTGCGGCAGGAATCTCGTCAGAGCCGGTGGCTGCGTCATAATGCAGGGCCGCGCTGGACCGCCTCCGTGACCTCGCGAGAGGGGAAAGGAGGCATGTCAGACGGGTCGCCAAGTGGGCCGACCAGCGGGGGGACTAGGTAGTCTGCCGCTGACCTAGGCGGGGCCGGGGGCCCAGCGGGGCCGGCCAGGGCGGCCGGGCGGGCGGCGGCGGCTGGGAACAGGGGCGGGGGCGGCGCAGCTGTCCCCACGACCTCGGCCGTGGCCGTGGCCCAGGTACGAAGCCGCTTGGCTGGGGCGCCGGGGACGTCGTGGCGGTGGGGCCGGCCGAGGCCGTCCGGGTGCCCGAGGCGCTTGTACCAGAACCAGGCCCCCTTGCCGTCGTGCTTCTGCTGGCAGCTGCGCAGGTCCTTGACCATCTGCTGAGCATCTGCCTTCTCAGCCTGCTCGTAGGCGGCCCTCAGCTCGGAGCTGCTTGCAATCCAGGTTTGGCGATCGGATCCCCGGCTGTTGCGGCGGAGCATCTGCCTGGCGGCGACCACTGTCGGTGCGTGACGGTGGACAGCAAGCTGTCGGCGCGGAGGCAAGGTGGGGAGGGTGCGGGCAGCCAGGCGATACTTGGCAGCGACACCGCGGAGGATCACTGAAATATCACCCGGCGGCGGAATGGCGAGTAACTGCTGTCGGCTGCCCCGGGCGTCGAAGACGGCCAGGAAATCATCCCTGTGCGACATAGCGGCCTGCTCTGCTGCTGACATCTTGTCGGCATCCTTCAGCACAATCCGGAGCACCTTCAGATCTGGCTGAGGCGCCAGCTGTCGCGACGGTTTCACCCCAGGAAACCGCAATCTGATGCGAGCGAGCACGAGACGGTGATCAGATTCCACCGTGCTGACAGAATCGTGCAGGGCGCGAGCATCGACAACTGAGGGGCGCTGAGCCCGACGTACGCAGATATAGTCAAGAATTAAGTGCTGTCCTCCGGCTTTTTGCCTTTGCACTGTGTGCAGTTCTTGGACGTTTGAAATCATGGCATGGCTAACGTGATGACTGACTAGCTAGACCTTTTCAGTGGTTTTCCATTTTCGGGTATTTCCTCGTAAATGGTGGGAGAGCGATCGCGGCAATGGTGCTCACCACTAGACACTCCCGGCCAGTTAGGCTCGAAACACACGCCCTGATCAAGCATGCTGTTTCCGGCCCCACCGTCTAGGTCATCTAGTCGCTCTACACGTAAGCCAGCCATAATCTCAATGCACAAGGATACACATTTCCATCACTATTCATCTTCATCATCCTGAACGACTCGAACACGCGGACAAGATAACGGCAGGCTTGAGCTACCATGGTCCGAATTCTCCCGATTTCTGGCCTGCGCTGGTTGCCTCCTTTATAGTCAAGGCACACCACCCGATCCGACGGCCCAAAAAAGATGGCAAGCTGCTCAGCGGGGCGTGCGAAAGAAGCATTGCATGCAACCAGCGCAGATTCTGCCAGCAGATTCGCAAATAAAGGCGTGTTACCGTTGGCTGTCGTGTTGGTTGGGGAGTACCGAGCGCCCCCAGTGCCAACTAGGATTGTACCGAATAGTGTTCCGAATACCGAATATCCCCCGAATACCGAACCGAACACCGAATTTGTTCAGTATACGGCGAACGGTCTGTCCGTCCGAATATGGCATATTCGGTATCGGTATCGGGAGGCAAGCTCTACTTCCGAACATGTTCGGTATCGAAATCGGGACACCCTACTATTCGACGAATATATTCGTAGTTCCGAATATCGAATAGTAGTACCCCTACTAGCGGGCGGCGCAGCCTCCAGCCTCCACTCACCAGCTCAGTGGCGCGGTCATGCCTCCGCCGACTCAGAGTTAGGCCAACGCCCAAAAGCTGAATGCACTATGCAGGGAAGGCAATTGTGCTCGTCTAAGTATTAAACACTATTAGGTAGGTTTAGTGTATCTCATTGATATAATTAATTAATTAATTAGAAATTGATATAATTGATACAATATAATTAATATAAGTCTCATTCATATAAATGATACAAGTTGTCTACCTAATACGTTGTAGTGAAAATAGTAGCTACTGTCGTCATTATTCGATCGGCGTCCGAATATAGTTCGGAGAACTATTCGGTGTTCGATTCGGGAAGGGCCCTTCCGCTCGGAACATATTCGGTATCGGTATCGGGAGGCAAGCTCTACCTCCAAATATATTCGGCATCGGGTTCGGGGCACCCCCCTGGTCCGAGTATCCGATTCGGCAAGCCAAAACGCTATTCGGTACAACCCTAGTGCCAACTGGCAGCGTGGCGTTGGCGTCGAGCAGCATAACCAGGAAGTGCCGAGCTGGGATGTTGGCCTCCTCCTCCTTGAGGGCGTTGAAGAAGGCCTCACGTTCCGCCTGAGCTCGACCCGCATGTGGTGCATATCCCACGATAAAGGTTAGCGTGTGGTGGGAATGGCCCTCAGTGGCCGAAAAAGTGGCCACTAGCACACGCGGGGACCGCAGCACGATGGACTGGAGCTGCTCTGATGCTGCCGGCGAGCACAAGAGGCCCACACCACCTTGACCCGGCGCGTCGCCGCCACCATAGTGGAACCGCCAGCCCGCACGCAGGTCGTCGACCAGCAGACCGTTGACCCCGTGCTGAGGGTCAACGGTGCGTCGGTGCTCCTGGACCCCGAGGACAGCGATCGTGTTGTTGGCGCACAAGGCGATCAGCTCGATCGTCGACGCGTTGGCGTGCTGGGGTGCTGCCGCTCGTAGAAGGATCTGCAGGGATGGTGCGCACATTAAAGCTTGCAATACCAAGAATGGGCCGTTGCCCTATTAGCGGGGGGGTGGGGGTGGGGGTGGGGGTGGAGAAGGGTAGTGCTGGAGGTGGGGGTGGGGGTGGGGGGGGTGGGGGAGGGGGAGGGTGGCGATTGGGGTTAATGCTTGTCAACGCATGGAGTCTTTCTTTCAGGGCGGATATGCGTCGTCTCCGTCCTGGCTGGGATCGCCGGCGTGTCGACTGGGCCTCATCCCGCTCAACTGGCGGGCCAGGAGGCGTGTGAGGCTGGTAAATTGGCAGGAAGGTTGACCGTGGCGTGCCTGGCGACCTTGCATCCTCATCATGCTCGCACGGTGCGACATGAGGGTGGAAAGGGGCTTGTTTATAAAAGGCTATGCCCAAAGCCTATTGTACCGCGAGGCGGCGAGGGTGTGCCCTTACCGGGCGCCCTTCATACCCGGGACATGCGTGGACGATGATGACGCAGCTGGGGCGTGCTTGGGACGGCCCGGCTTGTGCCGCTTGTTGGGAGCCTGCACATCCGTGCGCTGACCGTTGATGAAGAGCACGGGGGTGTCAGCGTGGACGAGGCGGACGTAGACCTTCTGGCCTTCATGCCTGGCCTTGATCGCCACGTCGCTGCCCAGCAAACCGGCCGTTCTTGATGACTAGCTGGGCCGGGGAGTCTGAGTAGGCCGTCGAGGCTCGGCGCGTTTCTCCCGCCCAGGACTGAGGAGCTTGCGGGCCTGGAGTACCTTCACCTTGCTGGCCACATTCGCGAAGGTCACCCGGATGGGGCCAGGCTGGCCCGCCATCCAGGCGGCCGACTCAATGCCGATGCGATCGTTGCCCAGATGCAGCCGGCCCACGATGAGGCTGTGGTACAGGCGTTGCGCTAGCATCAGGTCCGTTTCTGGCTGCTGCGCGACCTGGAAATACCGGACCACTGTACTGCGTGAGCGCTGGTCCTCCTCGACAGCAGTCTTGTGGGCTGCAGCCCCCCTGCGTGCGGCATCCTCCATCAGGTTGGCAATGTCCGTCTGTTTCACCATGTTAGCGTAGCTGGTGGGTGCGGGGGCGGCTGGCTGGGGCGGGCTGGTCAGGGCGGCCTTGACCTCGGCCATGCTGGAGTGGAGCTCAGCAGTGTCTTGGCGGATAGCAATGGATAGGGCGCCGAGTTGAGCGGCCATGTCGTCCACTTTCTGGTTGAGCTGGCGCAGGGTTGCGTCCGGGGAAGCAATGGGGGTATTGGCGGTGCCTTCGGCATCCTCGAAAGCGGCAACAAGTGCCCGGAGGCAAGGGGCCTTCGCGTAGCTCAGAAAAACAGAAAGACGAAGCTGTGGCAGCTCCAGTTCGGCGAGATCCTCCAGAGAAATGGTCCCGCCAGACGTGCTGGGAAAATATATCTCATGGTCTTTGGCGTGCAGGTGGTGCAGGATAGCCTGCGCCTGCTAGGCGCGGTAAGCGAAAAGAACCGGTGCTCGGCGACAGCCTCGCCAGGCATGAAGTCCGCTGGGTTAAACTCAGCGTCGTCGATGTCGTCGTCGTCGTCGTCGTCGTCAAGGGGGTCGTCCTCACGGGAAACCTCGCTGGAAAAAGGAGCCGCAGGCGGAGGGATCTGGCTGTCCATCTCGTCGGCGGGGCCGGCGCAATGCCGCTTAGACGAAACGTTAATGGCGGCTTCAGCAGGCGATGGCTGGGTCGCAATGGTGTCCACAGCGTCGACTAGTTGCATGATGGTGTGAGGCGCTGAATCCTCCCCATTGGCGGGGGAGTGGGAGGCGGCTGAAGGTGATTCCGCCATGGCTAGTTTCCGGAAAATACGATCCCTGCCTGCGCTGCGTGGGTCGGATCAGAATTAATTAATTAATTAATTAATAGACACGTGACTGCGTCACGTGAGCATAAGCCCTCAGTGGGAGCGGAACATGGGATGGAATGGATGGTATAAGCTATCTAGGTCCTAGTTACAGGGGTGTGGGCACCGCGGCCCGAATCGCTATGAATGCCATACTTGGTCACACGCGGAGCCCCCACAGGCTTGGGGGTGGTCTCCTTCATCACTACTTGCCATCTATCCTTGCGCACCATCTGCCTCCATATTACAGACAAACCATGCAGGAGGCTGCCCGGGGGTGAGCCCGTCACGTCTAGTGTAGCACATGTCCATGCCGAGTCTATCACGAAAAGTCCACGGGTGGCGGCCCTACCGCGCGCGGCCGGGGGCACGCCAGGTGAGGACATATCGCCCAGGCTGGGCGGGCTTGGTGCCAGCTAGTCTATCTGATGTATCTACCTGATCTGTGCGGGCCAGGTGCCCGGCTAGGCCCAGGCGCCTGTGCCTAATAATATGTGGGAAACATAGGGCAAATCAGCGTACTGATCCTCATTACTAATGTGCAAACCAAAGGGGATGTTAAGGGCCTTGCGCAGCATCTTGGTGACGGCGCCGTCGAGTCGTTGCTCCAGCTCCTGCATCAGTGTCCACGTCTCGGCGCCGTAGGTCAGGATCGTCAGAATGACGACCTTGAAGAGGTCACGCTTGACGATCCGGGGTAGGGCGGGGTTCAATGCTCCACCAGCGGCGGTGGTCATGGAGGTGCGCCCACGCCATGCCGATCCGTGTCGTCATGTCGTCCTCGCAGTCGGGAAGCCAACTGCCGAGCAGCTTGAAGCGCCCTGAAGTAGGGTAGTTGACCTCGGCATCGTCTAAGAGGCGGAGTGTGGGTGGGGGCCCTGCCATGCCGAGGGCCAGGGCCTCCGTTTTGGGGCTGATTTCTAGACCAACCGCCCGAGCCTCGAGCGCCAGGCAGTCCAGCCAAAGTTGGGCAGACTCCGGCTTCTCGATGAGCGTGATGTCGTCGGCATAAATGAGGTCAGCTAGTAAATTCTGCTTGTTAGTCGGCCCCCCTTCCCCAAGCTCGTTCGTGATCGCTAGGCCAGGGGCACGGCCTGCAATGCTAGCAAAGCGAGCACGTGCCTGGCGCATAACATAATCCACTACAATAATAAACAGGTACGGCGACAGGACGCAACCCTGCCAGACGCCGGTCTGCAGTGGGCAGGGCGGGGTAATGCCGTGTTGAGTGCGCACCGAAGTGGTCGACCCCTCATACAGCGTGCGGATGACGGTAATCAGGGGAGTGGGGACGCGAGCGCGAGCAAGTACAGCCCATAGAGCGTCCCAGAGGACAGAATCAAAAGCCTTGATGAAGTCGACGAAGATCAGGATGGCGGGAAACTCACCAGGTTGCAGGAGAGCGATTTCCTCGAAGAGGCGACGCGCGACGAAGATGGCCATGATGTCTAATCACCAAGAAAATGTCCTCATATGAGGACATTTTTAAGCATGGATACCATTTGTAATAACTCACACATTTCAACATATCCATGGGTACGGCATGGAACCATGTTCATTTATGATATGTTCAAGAGTAGCAATGCTTAACATCCATGAAATATGCTCATTGTATAATTGTTTACGATTTATGAATGCAGGGGGGTCGCTACGCGAGTGACCAACAAGCACTCAAGTCAACAATATGCCCAGAAAGAAGGCAGGGCCAGGTCATGGCTGGTCCTGAAAATGCACCCAAGGTGCCCACAACATGTCTACATTACACCCTCGCTATCCTAGACCCTGCAGCCTGCCGGGGGGGGCACAAAATGTAACTGGCAGCCAGGGACCATGGTGCAGGCCAAATAGCAGGTGTAAAGCTAGCTCAAAGCTAGCTCAGTCCAAAGAATGAAATAAGAAGCAAATACTTGCCAAGGTTAGGTCTGTGATCGTTATTGGAGGCTTGGCTGCCACCACGGTGCTCGACGATGATGCTGAAGCAGATTCAATCATATATGAAGCAGATACTGCAAAGAGGCACAAATAGCAATACAAGCACAATGTAAGCATGAAAAGCTCAAGTTTCCAAGCCAGTCTAGCTCACTTGGACATGAGGTTAAGCGTTAGAAACACATGGGCAACATCCCAGCAAGCCTTGAAAAAGTTTTCAGCAACAAGGCAGTATATGTGTTAAATCAAACTACCACATTGCAACTAAGCACAGTGACTTCTACTTGCTGCTGTTTTGACGACGCAAGGCCGTTTACCTTTTCATTGACACCACGGGAAAAGAAAGCATTACCCAGCAAACTTCCTTTAAGTTCCCCGGACATAGGCGTAATCACAACCACGACGTTGGGCATTGAAAAGAACCGGAATCATTAAGTCTGCGGGGGTTATAAGCTACGATACTCTTGACACGCTTATTTAGAACGATGCGGTTGCGGATGACATCCGGAACCTTGTTCTTGACGTGCGCCCAGGCCGCCAGCTGCGCGGGACAGCTCAAGAAATATATATTAAAGGACGGTGACGCCCGGGAAGCACCCAGCCTTGCGGCAAAAGTAAAATATGGCTCGCGCTCGCCGTGGTTTTCGCCAGGCGTGACTGCGATATCACGACGAAAAAATGGAGACTCTTTGACCCATCTAACTGCCCAGGTCCCTCTGTTGCCCGGGTCGCCCATTAACCCAGAAGCGTACCATAACCCATACTCGCGATATCCGCAGCTACTGGGCGGAAAAAGAAATTGTAAAACCGAACTGCATACTGACCTATCATGCCATCTACGTAGCTTCCAGATTTTCTTCAACGATGCCAAAATCCGTTCATGAACAATATTTTCGACATATACAAAGCACCTGCACGTCAAAAGCAGCATCTTCGAAATGACTAGATGATGATCTAAAGTTCTGTCTTCATTCGGGGCAAAATAATGGCCTATAACGTTCAGGCAAGCCTCAGAACTGGAACGACCCCATAGCCGTCACTCGACAAAATGCTCGATTACATTGCAACGTTCTTGCTGTAGTAGGTACTTTTCCTCGCCTCATATTTTCCAGGTACGGTCGGCCCCTGTCGACCCCGGGGGCTTGGCGCGCTCAGTACCTATCCCAGTTTCGCGCCAAAACCCACCAGGGATCCTCAGGACCAACTTTGGCGCCAAAACCGCCCCCCTGACCCCCCCCGTCTCAAACGAGGACTATGTCCTCAAATGAGGACATTTGGTTTTTGGACAATGACGGTGTTGCGCCCAGGACGGAAGCCCATTTGACTTTCCCCAAGGTGACAGTCGAGGGCAGAACGAAGGCGGTTGAGGATCATGCGCATGAACAACTTAATTAAGTGCGGCGCTCTGGATGCAGACTCCTCTGTAGTTGGCGGGGTCGTCAGGGGAACCTTTGTTTTTGTACAGCATAATACGGTAGCTGTGCTGCCACTCAGGAATCGGCGGCGCGTCGGCAAGCAGGATCCGGTTGCAGACGTCAAGCAGGAACCCCGTGAGCGCCGTCGGAGGTGGCACCCCAAAACCCAAAAAATCTGACATATGCTAATATCACTTGAAATTCATTTGCACAATGCTGAATTATGATTGGGGGCACTAAATAACATCTCTAGTGAGTTGTCCATGCACTTGTTGGGGGTACTACCCCCATATATACGCCAATAATGCGCTATAAATAGCAAAAGACGCTAATTAGGGCTGAGTATGCCCCAGCCAATGCACTTATTTGTTGGCTACCAAAAATCAAGGTCATATAGTTCCCTGAGTTTGTAGCTTGCTGAGCTATTTACATCATGGAAATGGCAAAACCTTGAACAGTTATTAATTTTCCCGCAAAACAGGTCATTTTTTACCGGACATTGGGAATATACATATCATAAACACTTCCGATAAGGCCACAAAATCAACAAAAATTCCGGCTAACAGGGGGACAGCAGTGTTCCAAGTCCCAGGTCATTCCGACAAGTCTAGCTCAAGTTATTGCGTCAGACGTGTTTTAAAAAAAATGCCCGCTAAAACAGAAAATGTCACTATATCAGCCCTTGTAAGCATCCTGCACAAGGCAGGCAGGGCAAAACCAATCCCCCTTGGGCTCCTTAGTCAACGGGGGGTCAGCGCAGCACCCATGCAGTCCTCCCTTGCACCCGAATGTGCTGCACAGCAGGAAAGGGACACCGTCAATTTCATCCGGGGAAGCACATGCAAGGCAAGGAATATTATCAACATCATTCTCATCATCACTACTACCTTCCCCATCGTCCCCCTGCCCCTCCCTTTGCATCACGTCGTGGCAGCCACCCTTAACACAGGTCATTCCGACAAGTCTTGCTCAAGTAATAAGGTTATGCGTGCTAAAACCTGAACATAAGCTTAAGGGGGGGTTTCTTTGTATATGGCCACTTAGGCATGCTGTTTTCCATCCAAAAAGCCAGAAAGCATGCCCCACTCGATCACAAAACATAAGCAAACGGCTAGGCACCACATCTTCCCTCATCTGCCCTCGGCATGGCCAACCTTGCCAGCGCAAGCATAGCAACACGATCGCTAGGCATACATGCCAAGAGAGCATACACTATACTCTACCCAAGGTTACCTTGTAAACTTCATGCTAAGAACTCAGCAAATCTATGATCAAAAGCACATATAATTAACTCTAGCACACTGATGACGACACATGCTCAAGGTTGGGGGTCACTGTGGCACGCACTGATGGGTTTCCTAGACGACCACTCACTACCTGACAAGGCGCTAAGGACCACTCAGAAAGCAAGTAAACACAATCACACTTTACATGCCATCAACATGGATCAAATCCATGCTGAATATGTTGTGAAGTACAAAGGGGTGGCCACGCACCTCATACTCCTTCACCGTCCCTCGAGCATGGCCAGACTTATAAGTACGTGAATAGCAATAATGATGATGGCACTCACATGCATTACCAGCATTTTCTATGTTTCTCCCACGTTAGATTGTAAGGGTTATGCCAACCAAGCTTACCAACACAGCAACAACTCCTTAACTGCACTACCCGACATGGGCAACAAACTGGAACTATGGAGGGCAAGGAACCAAGGAGATCATGGCATACAAAGCTTGTATGCAGTCAACCATGTTAACCATGGTTGGCTCAGCAACATTGCTGTCTTGTCACATCATCATAACAAGGAAAGCTCAAATAAACCAATGATGGCAGCTATCTACATGCAGTCACACGAATGCAATATCTCCAACATGATCGTCGATTTCAAAAATTCCTTCCCTGCACGATAAAATGCAAAGAAACCAGTGGCGGCCGTTCAGCTTCTGACCGCTGTGATGCCGCTGCGAGGAAAGGGTGCGTCACTATCACACAACAAGAAGCGTCCATACGCACAACATCCTTGCCAGAACACGTGCTATGAAATCCCTTACGCCTTCCCTAGGATCTATCGGCTGAGACTAAAGCGGATTTGATCAAGACATCAACGAAAACAAGCTAAAGCTGCCAGGTATTCGTCAACACGACGGCGAGCAACGGAGAGTTAACTGGCGGAAACTGACCAAAACGAACGCAAAAAACTTCGAACGATGAGCTCTTCGAAGAAAGAACTGATAGTAGATAACAGTCGCCACAAATCTATACCTTGCCCTCGTAGATCCCTCGCCCAGGCGCGCAACAACGGCCGTTCTTCCATGGAAGGTTCCGACATGCACTGCGCAGGCCTGAAAAAATACTTACAGAGAATGGCCGAAAATGTAGCAAAAAGCACCCGTTCGGTTTAGAATTCGATGCTACCGATATGAATGCATCCTTCACGGTCAAAAAGACCCCCAAAACTGAGAATTTACTGCCGCAATCACGAATTCTATTTTATTCCGCGCGACCAAAAAATGCAGATTACCCCCCATGCCGATGGCAGTAAAAGAAAGCAGCGATATTGTAAACCAGCCACTTGCCGCCGCAATCCAACATCATTAAATCATCGTCTTCAACATCCAATCATTTTTTTTGCATTTCTCTAGCCCTACATTGCTAGTTTCGCCTAAACGCAGTCGCCATGGCCACTTCCGCAAGTGGTGCGCGCACGGAGCACCCACTTTTCACGGTACGGCCGGTGCCGCGAATTTTTTCGCGCGGAAAATATTCGGCGCGCCACGTCCCCTTAATCACCGGGGCTGGGAGCTGGTCAGGTCCAACGGCAGCATAGAAGCGGAGTTGCTTGGCGGCGGTGCTCAGCTCGAGCTCGGTGAACGGCGGGAGCTCGTTGGGGTGGGCCAGGGGTTCCGTCAGGGCTGGGTACGTGTGGTCCTGCTCAGCGGCGGGCGGCGTGGGCGGCGCAGGGACGTCCGCCGGTGCTACTGCCAGGCGTGCGGCCGCCAGAGGGCCAAGCGGCGGAGGCGGCGGGGGGGCGCCGAGCAGCCGGGACTGGGAGGAATACCACTGGTCGAGCTGCTGCTGCGGTGAGCCAGAGAGCGTCCGCGGCGCCGGCTGCGCGCCGCCGGCGGGCCGTTGGGCGTGACGCAGGCGGGTCCAGGCGTACTTGCCGTGCTGGTCCTTGAGGTGGGCGAAGTACTCGCGGACATGAAGGTCCTCCTGCTCCTTGGTCGCCTGCCGGATGGCCGAGTGGTAATCGGCTTTGAGGCGGGCGTAGCGGGCGGGGTCGCGGTTGTCGCGCAGGGCTTGCCGGGCCTGGATGACGGCGGGGAGCCGGTGCAGGCTGGTGAAGCGGGGCGGGCGGCGGGGGGGCAGTAGGGCCCCGGCCGCGGGCAGCTTGTCAGCGAGGTGCCGAAGGGCCGATGCCGGGCCGGCAGCGAACAGCTGGGCGTGGCTGGCCGGGATGTCCAGCGCGTCGACGAACGCCTCTGCGGCGCGCTTGTGGGCGCGTTTTTCAGGGAAGTCCTCCAGAGCGTCGTCAGATTTCTCGAGCAACTGAAGTGTGAGTTGGTGGCCAAGAGTTTGCTCAGTTGGCCAAGAGTTTGCTCACTTGACGGCCAGTATTCCAACTTTGTGTGAAATCAATAGAATAATACCACCTACCTCCCCTCAAGTGTTCCCCAAAGTTAAGTGTCGCGCCCCCCCCCTCCCCCCCCCCCCCCCCCCCCCCCCCCCCCCCTAGCCAGGTATGGTTTCTAGCCACTTGTGCACGAAGCTTTGACATGTTTAGTTTCCACAGAAAAACGATGCAAATT
Organism: Mesostigma viride; assembly: GCA_009746045.1. Taxonomy (NCBI): domain Eukaryota; kingdom Viridiplantae; phylum Streptophyta; class Mesostigmatophyceae; order Mesostigmatales; family Mesostigmataceae; genus Mesostigma; species Mesostigma viride. Next base: position 3,150,632 of record RPFO01000175.1, on the reverse strand, counting down.
GTAGTCATGACATGCACCATAATAATTATAAATCGTTAAGACGGCAGTTCCACTAAAAATCATGAAAGTTCAATAAGACGGCAGCTCCACCACGTTACTTTTTTGTTGTTACAATACCAATGTCACAATCTAACGAAGAACGCCCATGAGATGAAGCCCAACAAGGCGATTAAGGTTCAAGCTAGGCTCGGCTGTGCCTCCCATTCCGCCTATGCCCATGCCCATGCCCATGCCCATGCCACCACCCATGCCAGCCATGCCCATGCCGCCGCCCATGCCCATGCCACCACCGCCCATGCCCATGCCACCACCGCCCATGCCCATGCCACCACCGCCCATGCCCATGCCACCACCGCCCATGCCCATGCCACCACCGCCCATGCATGCCCATGCCACCACCGCCCATGCCCATGCCACCACCGCCCATGCCCATGCCACCACCGCCCATGCCCATGCCACCACCGCCCATGCCCATGCCACCACCGCCCATGCCCATGCCACCACCGCCCATGCCCATGCCACCACCGCCCATGCCCATGCCACCACCCATGCCAGCCATGCCCATGCCCATCCCACCGCCGCCCATGCCAGCCATGCCCATGCCAGCGCCACCCATGCCAGCGCCACCCATGCCAGCCATGCCCATGCCACCACCCATGCCCATGGCACCGCCCATGCCCATGCCCATGCCACCGCCCATGCCCATGCCCATGGCACCACCCATGCCCATGCCACCACCCATGCCCATGCCCATGCCCATGGCACCGCCCATGCCCATGGCACCGCCCATGCCCATGCCACCACCCATGCCCATGGCACCGCCCATGCCCATGGCACCGCCCATGGCACCGCCCATGCCCATGCCCATGCCACCGCCCATGCCCACGCCCATGCCCATGCCCATGCCCATGCCCATGCTAGTGCCGCCCATGGAAGCGCCGCCCATACCACCGTCCATGCCCATGCCAACGCCGCCCATGCCCGCGCCACCCATGGCAGCGCCGCCCATGCCAGCGCCACCCATGCCAGCGCCACCCATGGCACCGCCGCCCATGCCAGCGCCACCCTAATTACAAAAGAGGTGCTGAGCTATGATTGGGCTACGAACGGTTACAAAAAAGGGTGCTTAGCTACGATTGGGCTACGAACGGTTACAAAGTTCAGGTCTCTAGTGTAACCGTTCGTAGCCCAATCATAGCTCAGCACCGTACAATAACCAGGGAAAATGGCTTGGGCAAGAGCAGGCTATAGCCTGGTCGGTAGCCTGGCTATAGCCCGGCTACAGAATGGGCTACGAGCCTGCGACCTTGCGGCTGGCTACGACCTTCATAGCCGGGGAACCCGGCCTCAGCAGCCTGCACGCGGCACAGCCGATCCAGATCAAGGAGACAGCCAGCGCAGGCCAGAAAGGATTCGTCGCCACCATGAGCAAGGGCACGCCGCGGTTGCCGCCTTGCAACCGCGGCGTGCTCAGTATTTATTTCGATAATGAATGGCATCCTCATCAGGCATAAGCAACTATGGATGAATCAGCCCAGAATCTTCGTGCTGCAAAGCCCGGAAGGCGCTCAGCATTGGTCACATACGCACATCGTATTGACCCAAGATCTATCAATGAAGATCTATCCATAGATTGCAAGTGTAGTGCAAGGTGCTTGCGAGATCCCCGGCATGCCATTAGACTAGTGTCGGTTCCGCCTGCGGCTAGGCAACTATTCTGGCTAGCACACAACCAGAGCTTGCGTCAAGACTTCGTGACGTCGCTGCTTCAAAGGGCAGGGGTTCAGCATATCGTAATAAAGGAACCAGGTTCGTTCTTTTTTCGTTATGTTGTAAACTGGTACCCTAGTTATAGACATCCGCGCCCCTAGTAGCTGGGCCATGGAAGACCCTGATCCTATGGCTTTGAATCTTGCATTGTTCCAGGTGTCCAGTAAATTAGAACGCCATTTTCTGCGTATGTCAAGCATGTTCTTGCATTGATTTTCTTTGCAATGCTTCCAATCTGTGAAAGGCCACTACTCCGAGCACGAACGCCATCCGGCTTTTTCAGCCCTTACACGTTTTTCTAGGCGTCGTAATGGCGAAATTTTCTGTTTTGCTGGGACGTTTCGTTGTTACGGCTGAGTAGTAAGTAAAAGAGACCTAAATAACTAGTACACATGCTGTTATGGCTAGTAAGGGTGCCAGCTAACTAGGGGCCAAGCTATCATGTCGGTACGTGTTATGTTGAATAACATGTTTTCCGCTTTGCTTTGGGGGTGCTTGTTGGTTGGACTTTTGCAGCTCCCGGGGGGAGCCAAAAATCCTATGACGTCAACGTGCCACTTATTCTGGACGTGCCTGTGGGGAACGACATCATCGAGGTCAAATGCTGTCATCGGGCCATGCGGCAGCTGTTGGGCATTCAGCATTCGGTTTGGCGCACTTACCTTGCACAGGCGGCGGCCAGTTTCTCCATGCCGGTGGATGGGGATGTCTTGGATTATCATGGGCTCACTGAGGAGGACCTGGCCGATGTCGCCAAGCATCCGGGCGGCTCTTCGGCGAAGGAGTGGTGTGCAGCGTGGCAGATGGACTTCGCAAAGGAATGTGGGGACTACGACCCTGCGAGAGCGGCCAACGAGATTCTCTTGGGTGACTTGAATATGAAGCAATGCTGGGAACACGAGTACAAGGAGGACCTCAGGTTAGAATGCGGGGAAGATGAGGCCCTGTTCAAGTCTCTATGTCTCAGCTACAGTCCCTTTATGAAATGCTGGAAGCAAGTAGCCCTTGGAAACTATTGGCCAGGTAGTCCTAAGATTCGCATGCTGGAGTACACGAGGAATGTGGGTGTCTGCCAGACGTGCGTTCTTTTGCGGACGCTGCGCCGAGGTGCCGGTTCTGGAGAGCGGCGAAAACGCTATGACCTGGAGCGCCGGAAGCACATGGCTTTGGTCCGCCGCGAAAGACGTGAGTACGCGAGGCTGTGCCGCCTGGCGATCAAGGGGCTAATCTTGCTTTTCTGCTTAGACAAGATTGACAGCACCAAGACCTTGTCACCCCTGGTAGCTAATGCACCTAAGGGCTGGGAGCAGAATCGGGCTAAATGCCTTGAATTCAGTTTGTATTGCGGCATCATATTGGGTGGCACCTCGACGTTTTTTCCCGTGTGGCCATGGGTGGAGGTACATGGGCAGTCTGGCAGCGTGACGTGCACGATGCTAGAGTGCATGTTGGCTGACTGGGAGGCGGCCAAGTCGTGGGAGGCTGCCAGCCAGCCTCGTCCAACGGAAGCCCATTTTCAGCTGGACGGAGGGAGCGAGAACAGGAATGACACCGTATTGCTCTGGGCAGCCAAGTTGGTGGAGGATGGCCGCTTCGACAAGGTTCACATCCACAGGTTGATGCGTGGGCATTCTCACGTTGATCCTGACCAGCGCTTCGGCCACTTGTGGGCAACGGTGGCCAAGAGTGGACGTGGCAAGGACGTGGTTGTCTACGGTGCGCCTGACGACTTCTTTGATGCCATCTTGAGCGCTTTTGAGCATGCGGACGTGGTGGCAGCTGAAGACATGAGCGCCAAGACTCCAGCTGGGACCCGGGTGAAGGTTTTAGGCTGCGTGTATGATGTCGCGGCCTGGCTGCTGCACCGGAAGGAACCAAACTTAGCTGGCTGGAGCATGGCACTAGACTACATGCCTCCAAGCGCTGACTCTGAAGATGGTCTCCCTACGCGGACTGGCAAGGCTGCTCGCTGCCACCACACCTCATTTCGGAAAGTGCAAGGCAACCCAGAGGTGTGGATGAGCTACCAGTGCTACATCGTCACGCAGCCGCGGCCAGATGGTGTACTCTCAGGGCGTGTTCTCGCCTATGATCAGCAGGGGCGTCCCCTGTATGGCATTCGCGTGTTTGATCCGGACATTCCTTGCGCGACCGCAGGGCCCCTGCTGGCTGGTCTCAACCTGCGATACCTGGAGGTGAGTAATTTGAATCATGGTGAAGCTGTAAGCATTTGCTACCAAGTTTGCTTTCATTACTCGTCATACCTCTTGGTTATTTGATGTATTCTTTGTCCATTGGTGCAACCTTATCTAAATTTGGCCTCGGATATGCTCGACTTAAGTACTCCTTGTCCATGTCGCACTGCTCTGCCCATGCATGCAGGAGAACATCCCAAGAATCAAGCTATTCGTGGGCGGGCTGCATGGTACCGTGTGGGCTCAGTATTTCGTCGACGCGAAGACAAAGGTGAACCGGTTGATCCGGTGGGCAGAATTTTGGCCAAAGGTCCCCAAGGGCATTGACACTGTCCCCGCGGAGTGGAGGCCTCCTGAATGGCCCCGCCCTTCCCCGCGCAGTGCGCCGACGCCTCTGCCAGCAGCAACATACGAGGAGGAGGAACTGGCTTTGGCCATCGCGGCTGCTGTAGAGCCGTTGGTGCCTTCTGTACGACATGCGGGCTTTACGCAGGCGCAGTGGGATGAGGCGAATAGGGCCATAGCCTTCGACATAGCTGCAGCCCAAGCGTCTGTAGGCCTTGAAGAGGGGCACCCAGTTATTGTAGCCCATCCTTGTTTGGCTGAAGGCAACACCAAGTTTACGTGGACACCTGCTCTGTACGGTGTAGTCCACAAGACGCCTGCGCCAGGGGACACGACCGTCTTGGTAGAATGTTTTCATGCTGATCACTACGCTGCCAAGTGGCTCAGGTGGCATCCATCATCTGCCGGCGTACCGGTGTCATCATCATTGCCCGTCCATGTGTATGCGGTGCCCAAGGGGGACGTGCTCCTTTCGTCGTGGCCAGGGCCCACCAAGGCGAAGCCAAACACCGTAAAGCTTACAAAGGGGGGTGCCTGGCTGCAGCCACTGTAGATGCCCTGCAACAAGTAGTGAAGGATGACAGACTTTGCTTTGCAGAGTACAAGAATGCAGCAGCTGCTAGGGCTAGGAACAGCGAGGCTTGGGAGAAGCGGTAGCGGATGGTATCATGGTGTCCACTCCCATCTGTAGATGGTATGCTGTGGGAGCTGGCAAAAAAAGATTTCACGGTAGGGTAACAGCAATAGACGCGGGCTCTCGCTTGGCCGCCGTGCTGTGGGATGACGGTGAGAAGGACGTGCTTCCGTATGATGATCTACAAGCAGTCCTTTGTTCTTGCCCAGGTGCTGTGCTGCCCGAGCTTCTAGCCACGGACCACAATGCCGGGCAGGAGCTCTTGAGTAATACAGCTAGAGACGAGCGTGTGGCCCTCCAGCCCCCTGAGCGTAGGCAGCAGCTAACTAGGGGGTGCCGCCGTAGCGCGCCCGTTGATTCCCCGGGCAGCGATCAGGCAAGTGAGGGGGAAGAGTCTGAGGATGAGGAGCCCAGTGCACTATACTTTTCGTCCGAGGGTGGTAAAAAGGATCCGAGGCGTAAATTACCACGCGGTAATCTTACCACGCACGATCCCACGCCTGAGATCCAAGGCGGTAATAATTACAACGTCGAGTCTTAGGTAGTAAATTTACTAGCCGTAACGTTACCACGACGTATCTTTCGTAGTACTGTACCGACACGGGAGATTACCGCGACGGATCTTAGTTGAGAAGTTACCACCGGTAAATTAGGTGCCAGTGATCCGATGCTGTAAGATTACGTTTTAGTAAGTTACTAAGGGGGTCTTTGCCTGTCCACGGCCAGATGGATAATTATATATTGTAACAAGTTTTGCGGGCTTCGCCCGCGACATTAGAGCTTGTACTTTTTGTGGCCGGTCCCCGGCCAGGGAGCCCCGGCTAGGGAGATGCGTGACACCACGTACCGCCGCCAAGGGCCAGGTGGCGCTAGCCTCGCCAAGGAGCGCGCGCTAGCTTTAGGTTTTCCACCACAAGATTCATGGAGGTTGTCAAAAGGGTGAAGAAAAAAACCCAAAACTTGGGCCCAACCCCTAGGTTCGAACCCGCAACCTTGCAGTTAACCCGCCAATGATGCAGTGTGCCTTGGCGCGTGAAGTCTACGCAACCAACTTGTGTGGAACTTAAAGAATATGTATGTTGCTACAAAGGGAAAACTTGCGCAACCGCGCAGTGGACGGAGCTCGCGAACTACGTCTTGCGGAGTTCAACTAGCTCAGTACAGATTGACTGCTACCTCTGCACGGGAGCGCGATGTGGGTGGGTGGGTGGGTGGGTGGGTGGGTGGTGGGTGGGTGGGTGGGATGGGCGCGGGGATGGGTGACCTCGCCAACCCCGCAGACAGCAGGGGAAAATCGCTTACAGGCGGTGGAGCAGAGGAAAATCCACGTGTGAGCTTTCTGCGCGTTTGTAACTGGTTCCTCAGGATAAAGTTTGGTCCAACAGCCCAAAAGTTTGCGACGGTTATATCTGGAGCTCGCGAACACAGGACATCGCAGAGTTTGGCTCCTGGCGCAATCTGGGCATACGGACCTCTGCCAAATGGCTCATCTGGATGTAACGCACAAAAACCCTGATAATATGGACGCCGTGGTTTGACCTTTTCGTGATTGGTCGCAACGAAATTTCGCGCAGCTGATTCGTCAAGCGGACTCTAAGTCGCGCCGCTGAGTGGCTGGAGCCGAAAGCCGTTCGAAAGAGTGTTAGCTAAAATTGTGCCAAGGCTGCGTTTTACAAATTTTAGTATATATGTTGATGGTGAAGTGGGAGAACGTGCGTGTCTATTAGCAAATGCAGCGAAATATAAAAATGTAGTTATCAGCCTTTGTCGCCTGTTCAGCAGTTGTCGTTGTCGGCCGTTGTCAGTAAGCGGCTATAGATTATGTGTGCTGGGGCGCGTGAAAAGACGCTAGCAAAGTTCGTCTGAATGGCGTCCAATAGAGGGGATTTCATTCTTATAGTGGATTGTTCGACGAGGAGAAGGCGAGGTTGCTGGCGGAGAATGCGAAAGAGCAGAGGGAAGCAGCGGAAGCCTGCGTGGAAGATGAGGTAACGGGATGGAGTGTGGGCCCTGGCTTCTGGTTATGAAATGATGGCGGTTGCAGGCCAGCCGTGCTCGCTGGTAATGGGTGTGTGGTGTTGAAATCCAAGTTCTGCGCTTATTCTCTTCTTTGGTCAATGATTGAAGGGATGTCGCCTTTTTTTATTTTGTGCATCTGCGTCCCGTCGTGACTGCCTCGTCATGGACGCCCAGGCGTAGAAGTTCGAACGAGGGAATGATTTTTCAAACGCCTGGATATGTTATGATGGTACGAATAAATGGTAATGGGTAGAGGCGGCCAAAATTTTGTTGGAAGTGTGCCAACGCCGCACATACGACTTGAACAACCCTAGGTATCTTAGGAAAAGGAAGCACGGATACGTCGGAGTGGAGGAAGAGGAAGACGGTGACGATGGTGAAGACGGAGAGGTTTACAATGGAGGCCTTGAGAATGGGGAGACATTGAAGCAGGAGAGCAGGCTAGCGGTGAGTGGCCCGTCATGAATTACATTGTGTTGCAGTTGTTAGCTAGGCGTGTTGATTGCTTCTTGCCGCGGGTAATCGCTAGCATGCATAACCTTCTTTTTTCAACAGGTGTTCTGGTGCATTGACTGCCGCAAAGCAATTAATGGGACTGATTATGTGCCTATCATGCCGTTTGGGAATCATACATTGCCAACAATTTGTGTTTAGAAGGCGCGCCTTCAGAAGCATATTCAGCACCGCACGAACCAGGTGCTGAAGGCGTGCTTGGAGAGGAAGGGGTATAAAGTGCGCATGACTGCATCGAAGAAGAAGAAGCAGCAGGAATCGGGCAAGACCATGATAACCGAGCCAGGATTGGCTTTCGTGCATGCAGTACATGGTGCGGCGCAGGCAGTGAATGCTGCATCGATTGCAGCGGTGCAGCCTGTGGCCATGGCGGTGCAGCGCACGGGTCCTGATGTGTGGGCGTTGGCGAAAGAGATTCACGATGCTGTCATGGCCACATTGTCAAGCCAAGGAATGGGTGTTGGTTCCAGTCAGGTGCCTCGCCCGGAGGAAGCTTTTCTTCTGTAAGCAGAGGTGCGGCATCAAGCATTTGCAATCGCCATGAGAGCAGTGGAGATGTCTGCGGCATGAAACATTTGCAATCGCCACGAGAGCAGTGGAGATGTCTGCGGCATTTGGAGATCTGCAGACAATTGCAGGAGGACATTGTGCGGTACGCTTGTAGGGTGTATGCTGTGTTCCGCTCGCTAATGGACATGTGCCCCTGTAACCTCTTCCAGGCTAGTATCTGCTATCCACCTGTTCAGGCTTGAAAAGTAAATTGCTGTACGGTTCACAATTGGCATGGCTTGACATGCACGCGTCCTTGACTGTGTTCTGCATGGGTTTGGGTTTTAGCGGTTTACATCAGACTCTGCTGTGTATCTGCTTAATCAGCCGACGTGTCACATAGGGACAGCAACGGCGCTGGGATGCCGCCCGGTGTGAATGCGAGTGAGGTACGCGCTGTCATGCATGGCGGATGGGGCGTGGAAGCCACGACCCACGTTTTGTGTTTGCACGGGGGGCTAGGGTGCAAGTTGTTGTGTTGCCCTGTCATTCATATGGCCATCATTGGATACGCGGGAAGCTTTCCCCGTACCCATACTTAATGATGCATGGACTGGTTGTCACAGCCAAGGGTTTAGCTGTCGTGGGTTTGCTGAGTAATCATGGCAGGCTGCTAGGCTGGTGCTAGAACAGCCATAGCGCGGTTACTGCTATGTCTTGCCCGTGCTAACTGATGCTGCAGCCACATGTGGCGTGGAGCGCGAATCGTCCCGTGAGGAGAAGGAGGAGGCGGGGCCGGTGCACCCACGGTCAGGCCGGTCCGGAGAAGGAGGCGGAGCACCCAGTGTGGGAGAAGGAGAAGGCGGGGAAGCACTGAAGCTCCACCCCATGTCAGGCCTCTAGTATAGGTGGCAGTTAACTAAACCCATGCACCTGCAGGTTGTAGCTCAGAATGTATTAAAAAATCATATAGCCCCTTTGCAGGTATATGTGTAACAGTGACTCCCAACGGATATATGTTCCTAATTTGTTAAATTCTTACTGAATAATTGTTGTCTTTATGAACCCATGAAGAGCAAAGCCCGGTAAGAAGTACATGTAACGCATTACCACGAGAAGGGGTCCCCACACCGCATTTCTTTGCTCTCTGTTCCTACTATGCAGAACAAGAAGAGGTGGAAGACCAATGTCCCGGCTCACACGCCAGCCCCTGTGGGTAAGCCCCCTCCCCAAAGCGGAAGGGGCGCTTTGGGGAGAAGTGTAGTTAGGATTTTGTAGACTAGATAGCTTAGAGTTAGCTTATTTCGATGTCGCGGCTTGACCCACCTCCACCCATTCAGCAAGGAATATGTGCTACATGATCTCCCATCGGAGGCATGTTTATATTTTATTTGATTGTTTAATGTAGTGTCTTGGGGCATGATGCAGATGAGATTTGTAACTTCCGTGTAATTATGTTTCTATAGAGATTAGCATAGTACTATAAACATCCATCCATCCATCCCATCCATCCATCCATCCATCCATCCATCCATCCATCCATCCATCCATCCATCCCATCCATCCATCCATCCATCCATCCATCCATCCATCCATCCATCCATCCATCCATCCATCCATCCATCCATCCACATCCATCCATCCATCCATCCATCCATCCCATCCATCCATCCATCCATCCATCCATCCATCCAATCCATCCATCCATTCCATCCATCCATCCATCCATCCATCCATCCATCCATCATCCATCCATCCATCCATCCATCCATCCATCCATCCATCCATCCATCCATCCATCCATCCATCCATCCATCCATCCATCCATCCATCCATCCATCCATCCATCCATCCATCCATCCATCCATCCATCCATCCATCCATCCATCCATTCCATCCATCCATCCATCCATCCATCCATCCATCCATCCATCCATCCATCCATCATCATCCATCCATCCATCCATCCATCCATCCATCCATCCATCCAATCCATCCATCCATCCATCCATCCATCCATCCATCCATCCATCCATCCAATCCATCCATCCATCCATCCATCCATCCATCCATCCATCCATCCATCCATCCATCATCCATCCATCCATCCATCCATCCATCCATCCATCCATCCATCCATCCATCCATCCATCCATCCATCCATCCATCCATCCATCCATCCATCCATCATCCATCCATCATCCATCCATCCATCCATCCATCCATCCATCCATCCATCCATCCATCCATCCATCCATCCATCCATCCATCATCCATCCATCCATCCATCCATCCATCCATCCATTCCATCCATCCATCCATCCATCCATCCATCCATCCATCCATCCATCCATCCATCCATCATCCATCCATCCATCCATCCATCCATCCATCCATCCATCCATCCATCCATCCATTGATCGGGGTATCAAGGAGACAACCAGCGCAGGCCAGAAATCGGGAGAATCAGAAATCGGGGTATAGTCCTAGTACAGCCATGCTACGTCCTGGCTATGATGGGATTACTTGCCCACGCTCCTAGTGTTATGCCATGCTCACATGGGTCTTATTGCACCCACAGATTGCCGGATCGTTAGCGTGTCCGTTTAGCTAGCGTTCCCGAATGCAGCTGTGGCATGCCTTAGGCATGAAGGAGACTGGGGGTCTCTGCCCTTTCTCCTGTTGTGCACACACAGGGATTAAAAGCACTTCGGTGCTCCGTGACTCCCAACGGGAGCACGTGTTTAATTAATTAATTAATTAATTAATTAATTAATTAATTAATCGGGGTTAACTAATGCTCCTTGACTCCCTAATGGGGGCATGAGTTTAATAAATGAATTAAGTAGTTAGTTAATAAATCAGGTTGATTCGATGAGGTCCCTGCTGGTTCCTTGTGGACTGGCCAGCCAGGGAGATATCTTCTTACATGGTCAGGCCCTTGCCGACCATGTAAGAACGAACCTGTTAGGCGACGCAGTGGCCAACATTGGACATACCGCCATATGTTTGTCTCCGCGATATGATTTTAGCTGACATGCAGAGCACAGACACTGTTGGCGTCATCCGCTCAACCCCTCTTATTCAGACATGGGACCTCGGATATGTAGGATTAGTAGCGTTGCCCAGTCGGACATTGTCAAAGACTACGACCCCCCAGTTGTGGGTCCTAGGAAATTTAACAAGCATGATTGTCTCCTTGTTGATAGGCATTAATTAATCCTTGATGATAGGCATTGCTTGCGTGCAAGAGTAGCTCGAGGCCCATATTTTAGACTACTAGCTGAGCTGTGGACATACATGTTGTTATTGACGTCTTGACGGATATTGACGTCTTTGGGCACCTGACTTCCACTATATCTTCTTTGGGGAATTCAGAGATCCGGTCCCCAACATGGACATGAGACTAATTAAAATCAATTAATCAATGTCATGAATAGAGCGCGTTCATGACGTTCAGTCATGAACAAAGTCCTAACCTTAAACACATAAGAAAACAATTATGGCGGGCCATGTGACCAATGTAAGAAGCTTAGCCCCCAAACATATTGTTGTCTCACGTAATGAATCACTTGCTGATCAACAAATCGATGATTATTCTATAGGCACAATGTACTCTTGACCATCATTGCTGGCCCATGCATGCATGCACCAATGGCAGCCTACATGACACATACATCGCTTATTTGCCATGTAAAAAATGCGACAAAGTGTCCATATAGGTACTCATAGATTAGCACAAATTCCTTAGCACGATGTGGACAACTTTACAGTGAAAGCCTGTCTCGCCCTTATTGCCTTGAGGGTTCCCGGCGATAGGTCCTGTCTGTTGGTCGACATTTTTCTTTTGCAGCTGGCCATCGTCGGTAGGTATGAATGATCTCGATGCTAGCAATTACGATGATGATACCCGAGGTAGTCTATACCTAGGATCGAGAGCTTCTTCTTGTATGGCAATGCCGGCAGTTAACTATTACTCCGAATAAAGAGTTAAGAGGTTTGCCCTCGGCAGTCGCATGGCGATCACGGAGCGATGACGGGGCGATGACGGGCGATGACGGGGCGTTGACGCGCGTGATGAATAGGATCTGTTTGACAGGCGGCGGCTATTGGTAATATAGATTGTTGATTAAGAGAAAGAGTTTAGATGTTGGCCCGTGGCGGATGACGGTGACGGCGTCACCGTCATCGCCCTCGACGGGCGTCATGAATACGACCTTTTGATATGCGGCGGCTATTTGGTAATATAGGTCGTTGACTACTACTCCGAATACAAATGTAAAGAGTAAGAGGTTGGCCCTCGCGCTGGCTCGGCATGGCGATCACGGGGCGATGACGGGGCGATACGGGGCGTTGACGCGCGTGATGAATAGGATCTGTTTGATAGGCGCGGCTATTGGTAACATAGATTGTTGATTAAGAGAAGAGTTTAGATGTTGGCCCGTCGAGGGCGATGACGGTGACGGTCGTCACCGTCATCGCCCTCGACGGGCGTGATGATAAACCCATGTTTTGATATTGCGGCAGCTATTGGTAGTATAGGTCGTTGACTATCACTCCGAATAAAGAGTTAACAGGTTAAGGCCTCGGCCCGGGCGATGACGGGGCGATGACGGGGCGTTGACGCTCGTGATGAATAGGACCTGTTTGATAGGCGGCGGCTATTGCTAATATATAGGTCGGATATTTGTGTTACCAACCCCCCCCTCCTTCCACGGCAGGTACGCAGCGACCCGCTGTTGTCCTGGCTGCAATTGTGTATCACTTGTACGGTATTTGTGTATCACTTGTAGCGTATTTGTGTATCACTTGTTTCCTCCTTCCCACGGCAGGTACGCAGCGACCCGCTGTTGTCCTGGCTGCAATTGTGTATCACTTGTACGGTATTTGTGTATCACTTGTAGCGTATTTGTGTATCACTTGTCCTCCTTCCCACGGCAGGTACGCAGCGACCCGCTGTTGTCCTGGCTGCAATTGTGTATCACTTGTACGGTATTTGTGTATCACTTGTACGGTATTTGTGTATCACTTGTCCTCCTTCCCACGGCAGGTACGCAGCGACCCGCTGTTGTCCTGGCTGCAATTGTGTATCACTTGTACGGTATTTGTGTATCACTTGTAGCGTATTTGTGTATCACTTGTCCTCCTTCCCACGGCAGGTACGCAGCGACCCGCTGTTGTCCTGGCTGCAATTGTGTATCACTTGTACGGTATTTGTGTATCACTTGTACGGTATTTGTGTACCACCACCCTCCATGGCCCATGCAGCCCGGCCCGGCATCGTGCCGTCGCCGACCCGACAACGTTTTCTCGAACAACACGAATTTGAATTTTAGGCACTGGAGCGGCTGGCACGCTAGCGGCACGACCAACGGAACAAGAGAACCGAGAAACTGTGGCCGCCAGGAGGATAAAGGTTTCAAGGCGCATGCGTTTGAGGCTAGCCAGAACCGAATGCGAGGTTTTACTTTATCAAACCGATGTATATCAATGTGGCCAGAATTCTTTTCCAGTTGCGGGGTCGTGTGTCGCCAATTTGTTGTTGGGCCGGGCACTTTAATCGTGATTGCAAGAAGTCAGTTCACGACGCCGTTAGCGTGGCATTTATGTACAGCAATTCATCGTTCGGCTTCTTTATCCTATCGGCAACTCCTCACGACGTGTGAGCGTGAGTCGGTTGTCGTGTGAATGGACACTTTCTGGGAAAGTAAGTCACTAGAGTGCCAATTTCACCGATCGCAAAACATTTACCCAGTTTGGGCAGATAGACCTGGCTAAATACGAGGGCGAGCGGAAGTAATTGTTGATGCATAGCCATCTGCTTCCTGCGCTTTGTAATTGTAATGAGTTGTTCGCAAATCGGCGTCTCTAGCGGTTACTCCTCTGTGCACAGCTGGCTACCAAGAAGACTTCATTGGCAGCCGGACTGCGGATGCGCGTCGTTGGAATATTAGCAACGTAACATGTTTGCTGCGTTTTTTGTGAAGCTTGTCTAGCCGACTGCATTTGGGAGACTTGGCAAGGTTGCCTCCAATCGTTGAAGTCACAACCTGGGTGTCAATTCACGTTTACTAGCCACGGTCATAGTAACATTCTAATGGCATTTGTCCCAGTTTCAACATGGGTTTTCACTCTGATCTGATGGAGTTAAGGGCCTAGCTCCGTGGTTTTGTGTCATTGTAGCAGTTTAGTCGCCTGCTAACGTAGTGAATCTTCCATCCCACCTCTCCCACCCCCACCCGCACTTCTTGTACTCTCTCTCTCTCTCTCTCTCTCTCTCTCTCTCTCTCTCTCTCTCTCTCTCTCTCTCTCTCTCTCTCTCTCTCTCTCTCTCTCTCTCTCTCTCTCTCTCTCTCTCTCTCTCTCTCTCTCTCTCTCCTCTCTCCCCCCTCTCTCCCCCCTCTCTTTCCCCCCTCTCTCTCCCCCCTCTCTCTCCCCTCTCTCTCCCCCTCTCTTTCCCCCTCTCTTTCCCCCTCTCTCTCCCCCTCTCTCTCCCCTGTTCCCCCTCTCTCTCTCCTCTCTCTCCTCTCTCTCCCTCCCTCTCTCTCTCTCTCTCTCTCTCTCTCTCTCTCTCTCTCTCTCTCTCTCTCTCTCTCTCTCTCTCTCCCTTCCCACCCCCCGCTCTCTTGTCCCTCCCGCACCCCTCCTCTCTCTTTCCCTTTCCCTTGGCTGTTGAGAAGGACTGGGGTGAAAAATCCAGACCGTTGGTGGCTGCCTTCAAGCAGGAAGTTTCAAGGATCAACAAGTTTTTGTGAGCTGTCTCATATGGTCACTGCTGCGACAAAGGTGAGTTATCTTGTTTTTCATGCAATTTTTTTGCTGTAGCTAGGTAAGCCGGCCGTTTTGTACTCCTCTTTCTTTTGCTCTCACGATTATTCTTGTTGTGGTTTATATGGTCCCGTTAAGTGGCATGCATTATCATTATCCACATTAGTGTGAGAAACCATCAGCAGTGTTGTAGCTTGCATCTACAACAACAGTTTTTGCTGCCGCCACCACTGCTATTACCAACATAAAGTCATTCTTGCTTTCTAAGCACTCTTTTTCCTCTTGGGCTGTTGGTTGGGATACCAGCCACCCTTGCACGCATAAATTCAAGCACCGGGTGCATGTGAAAACACAACCAAGGCAAGAATGTCCCCCTATCGCAATATCCCACCCACGCAACGCACCCAATGCAGCAAGAATGGGACCACCTTGTTGCCATGAGCTCTAGCACCGTAGCCACCTCTAGCTTTCTACTGTTCCCGTCCATCCTTATTTACACTGGCTGCTTTGCTTGCATTTCTGGCTCAGTGCCAGTTTGCACTTGCTAGCTTGCTAAGACAATAATGCAGCTTGCAAACGGCAAGGGCAAGCACCCGGGTAAGAGCAAAGGCAACCGCACGAGCAAAGGAAAGGGAAACTGGAAGAGCAAGCACAAGGCCAAGGAAAGGATTAAGGCACTTGTGCTTGCCAAAAGGGCAGGCTCAAGGGAAATGACAAGGGCAGGGGCAGGCACAAGGGAAGCGGATAAGGGCAAGGGCAGGCGCAAGGGAAAGAGATTAGGACAAGTCAAGCACGAGGGAACGGACAAGGGCACGGGCAGGCACAAGGGAAAAGATGAAGACAAGGGCAGGCACTAGGGGAAGGATGAGGGCAACGGCAAACACTGGGGATCAAAGGATAGGGGCAAGGGCAGATGCTAGGGTAACAGTTAGGGCAAAGGCAGGCACAAGAGAAGAATAAGGGGCCGTGAAGTATAAGTGGAAATGCGGGTGGCGACATGGGGTTCGATCGGGCCTGCTGATGCAAATGCAGATTTCAACTGCAGTGACAAACTCAAGCGTAGACATAGGCAACGACAAATTCCTTGCATGCGTGCCTTGCTCTTCACCGGCTGGCTCGTTTGCTAGTTGTCTAACAGTTTCTACCGATAAACATCACTTGCCATTGTAAGGTCTGCCTTGCTGCCGTGCTAGTGGGTAGCTGGGTGATCGTGCTTGTTCCTTGTCAAGGGAGGGATGCATGTGGAGTAGGTGGGTGGGTGTGCTTGTTCCTTGCCAAGGAAGGGATGCACAAAGGTTAGATAGGTGCACGTGCTTGTTTCTTGTCAAGGGAGGGACGCACAAAGGGTAGGTGGGGGCACATGGTTGTGCCTCGTCAAGGGCGGGATGCACGAAGGGTAGGTGGGGGCATGTGGTTGGTCCTTGTCTTTTCACCGCCCAAGCGATGGCGATGTAGCATGCATTATACATTTATTCGTGCATTAAAAATCACTTTCCTTACAAGCGGCCTTAGCCGACTCCATCTGCCGTTGCCATTTCTCCGTATTGCATTGTCCGGACACGGTTTTTGTGTCGCAGGTCTTCCCCCGTAAAGGCACAAGCTGCCTGCGCGCGGAATTCTGTGCAGACACCTCGGTTTCCAACACGACGGCATCCCGCACATATCGAGCTCTGGATGTACAACATCTTCCCCCGGCGCACTTGCTCCCGGATGGAGCTTCTGTGCGGTGCCGACATCCCCGGAGCTGTCCTAAGCACTGCATGGAAACAGTATTTCAAGCCACGAAGAGAAGCCACGACTTTGATATTGACTTGATATTGTCGTCAGAAGACTTGATATGCTCTTTCTGTGAAGGCGTTGGATTTTTGTGCATGACATGTAATCCTGCATGTAATAATGAAATGGTTTATGAAATAGAAACTTGTCTTGCATGAGCCTTGCTGCAAATGCCATTCATTTTTATTTTTTTTTCCGGGTAAATGGGTGTTAGGGGTTAGGTTGACCGAAATGATAAGTGAAATTCCTTCAGTGAAATTCTAAGTGACATGCGTACTGCAATTCAGAACGACATAGCGACATGATAGTGTAGTCAGTGTTTTTTTTAAGGTTTTCGTTACTAGTGGCGCTAGGCCACTTGTGGCGTTTCGAACTATGAAAACTTCAGTTTACTCGGCCAATGTGTGGCTTTAAGCCAATTAAAATTGGGCTTGGCACGGCCACGTGTGGCGGGCTGGCTTTTTGGTGCAGCAAATGACCCTACCGGCAGCGGGGTCAGCGCGGCGCGGCGCCGTACTGGCATTCCAAGTTCAAAGTAGTTCAGAACAGTATGTTTAATTATCTTAAGTTCAAACTAGTAGAATTTATTAGAATCATTCACGCCTTAAGTTGGGTTCACGCCTGAAGTTGGGTTGACCAAAAACCTCGAACCCAACTTAAGGCGTGAATGCCTGTACACAAGGCGGGCGAGCGTCTCCGTCTCAGGCATCGGCGCCGGGCGTACTTGGTAAATTAACAACAACGATTACCACTACAGCCACTGCTTAACAAAACGATTACTGAAGTGCCGAAAGTCGAAACACATAGTCAATGCAATGCAGTACAGTACTGTATGGCTGGCGAGTGACTGGAACTGAGGCGCCAGCCGCCAGGCCGCCAGCCAGCTGAAGCCAGAAAATGCACACAAGCTGCAGTCTGCACAGTGCACTCTGGTCTCTGGCAGCGGGCCACTTGCCACTTGGCACTTGGCCGGGCTCTACGTACATGCACTATGCAGTCAGTAAGTCAGTCAGTCATAGTAATACTCATAGTAGTTCTAGTACTAGGGAGGCTTGTGGCGGAACGCCGGCCGGAAGACCGGCTGACACCGCCAATTGTGGCGTAGCCTGTACTAGAGTGAACTTCAGGCACGGCCACCCTGTGGCGAAACGAAACTACAAAGTAGAACAGCACGGCCAAATTGTGGCTTCTTGGGTGCCCTGTCCAAGTGGGTGGCACCGCCACATTTTGCCAAAAAAAGTGCCACACCGCCACATTTGGCGGTGTATCGCCACTAAAAAAAACACTGACTGTGTAGTACCGGTAGTGTACGCGAGAAGCATACGACGTCGTAACCTACGGGACCGAGTACCGGGATCGTAAACTACCAGGTGGTAAATTACCGTACGTACATTACCACGTCGGAATCTTACCACGTCGGAATCTTACCACGTCGTAATCTTACCACGTCGGAATCTTACCACGTCGGAATCTTACCACGTCGGAATCTTACCACGTCGTAACTTACCACCTCGTAACTTACGGCGTGGGATCGTAGGTGGGATCTCAGCGATAACTTACTGCGTGGGATCGTAGGTGAGATGTATATAGTAAGAATGAGCCGAGGCGTAATTTACCACCTGGTAATTTACGCCTCGGATCCTTTTTACCACCCTCGGACGAAAAGTATAGTGATGCTGAGGACAGTGCCACATCTGAATCTGATACGTCTGTGGACTAGTCTAGTGAACCAAATGGTCACGGTTTAAGTTCCAGCTGTGAGTTGCATCACTTGGTTGGCATAAGTGATCTGTTTTTGTCAAATATGTTATTGCAGTGTGGGAAGAAATTCAACAATTTGTTGTTTATCGATTATCTTTGGTGTTTATGCATAATATAAGCCTTAATTAATGATAAACCTAACTAGAATAAAACATGCACTTTCATGTCCACATGGTGTGACTGTGCAAACTGCATGATTTCAATGGGGCTTTAGTGGGTCTCTATAGTCAAGGGGTGTGTTTCCAACCCCCACTAGGTACCAAACTCCGCCACAATGCATGACAACCCATAAAATAACCCAAGACATGTATAAATTGACACGTAGGACGCAAAATATGCATACTTTGAGTTTGCTCACTTGGCAGACATGGCCAACTGAGCAAACTCCTGGCCACCAACTCTGTGCGCAAATCAGGTGGTGCCACGTGCTTACGAAAGGGCGAGGGGAATCGCAGGCGGATGCGGGCGGTGACGATGCGATGATCGGAGCGCACCAGGGGGATCACATGCGAGCGAGCAGCTAGTACAGATCCTTGATGACGCTTGCGCATTACAACATAGTCAATGCAGCGTTCAGTGCCAGTTGGCGAGGTGTGTGTGACCAAAGCATCTGGACTATGTGGAAAGCGGGTGTTGGCAGTGACCAAATCGCATGTCGTAAGCAAATCAGCAAAAAGTTCGGTGTTGGCATTGGAGACCGTACCGTTGGGGGCGTGCTGACATCCGCCAGTACCCGGTGGTAGCGTGGCGTTGGCGTCCAGCAGCAGAGCGAGGTAGTTGCGACCATGCATGCCGTTCGCCAGGTTCTCCAGCGCTGCAAAGAAGTCCTTGCGGTCTTGTTCTGGGTGGCCGGAGTGGGGTGCGTAACCAACGCCCACCGTCAGGGCGTAGGTCGAGTGGCCCTCCATCGAATGAAAAGTGGCCACGAGGAGCCGAGCGTTGACCAGCTGGGGTTCGCCCATGTGGCGTACGGCGAGCGGGGAGCAGAGGAGACCGACGCCCCCGTTCCCGGTGCCGTCGCCGCCTCCGTAGTAGAACCGCCAGCCGTCGATGTCGTCAGCAACAAGGGCAGTTGATCCGCGGGCCGATGCAGTGCGCCTGTGTTCTTGGATTCCCAGGATGGCGATATTATTGTCGATGCAGAAACCAATAAGATTGGAGACTCGATGGCACTGACAGTCGTCACTGCGCAGGCAGTGACAGCGGTCAGCGTCGGGCTGGAGCGTGCGGGCGTTGAAGGTGGCGATGACCAAGGGCGCGCGTTGACCGAAAAGGGGGGTGCAGGCGGGGGTGGGGGCGGAGATGGAGCAGGGTGGTGATGGGGTGGGGGTGGAGGTGGTGGGGTAGGGGGGGCGGGTTGGGGACTTATGCTTTCAATCACCATTTCGATTCTTCCTGCCAACGCGTCGAGGCGACGCCGACGGTTGGCTCGGGTGGCCAGGTAGAATGAGTTTGCGTCTGCACGCATAAGAAATGCGTGCAGTCTGAGGAGGTTTCGGAGGCGGCCGCGCGAGGCGGGGCGAACCTGGCTCACTGCCGACCCGTTGCTCTCTCTCCGACAGCCCGAGGGCTGCGAAGGCAAAGGGGCGGGAAGGGGAGTTAGGCAGATCCCACTGCTAGAGCCGCGGAGCCGCGGGGCCGCGAGCGTCGTCATTGATAGGAGAGAAGGGTTCGCAGCGCGGGCTCCGGCTCAGGTGCAAAGCGAACGAATTTATTAGGGGGACGGCCAAGCCTGGCAGCCATACCTGAGCTGAAGTTGCCCCGGCGGATCCCCACACGTGCTGGGGAGCAGGTGACCGTCGATGCCGGTGGCGATGGCGGTGACGGCGGGGGCCGAGCAGGGGGCTGGGGCGCTGGCACGGCGGTATCCATGGGGGTCGCCGTCATTGGAGGAAGGTCCTGGCCGTTAATGCGGACGATGAAGACGCCATTAAAGAGGCGGGCATAGATGCTGCACCGTAGTTGCGGGTTGGCCTGCTTGGCTGCCCGAGCCTCGTGGACCTCCGGCCGGTTCAAAGCGGCAGCCCGGGCCTCAAGCTGCTCCGGGGTATAGTAATCGTCGATGCTCAGTTGGGTATCGTGGAGGTTCCGGCGGGCCTTCTGCACCTGCAGTTTGTCCTCCTTGCGGTGGAATTCCACCAAGACAGGGGCGGTGGGGCCGCCGAGCCGTCGTGCCGTTTTGATGACGACGCTTTGGGCCACGCCGAGCTTCCCCAGGAAGGGGTCGCCCCGGAGGTAGGTGCCCAGGCGTGCATCGTTGACGTTCGAGGGGACGCCACGTACCACAATACTGCATGAGCGAATGGGTTCGTGCATAGCATCCCTTGTGCTGGCCTTGACGGCTGTTTTGATTTCGTTGATGAGCTCCGTAGGGTTCTGAAGCGTGGCGGCATAGGTGGTCTTGGCAGGAGTTATGGAGGCGGCAAGTTGTTGCTGGAGCTGGTGGAGGAGCTGCTGCTGCTGCTGCAGCCCTGCTGCAATGTGGGTGATGGCGGAGTGGATGGAGGTGTCGGCGTGTGAGGAATGGGCGTGGTGGGTGGCGAGGTCAGTGGTTGTGGACAGGGTTGAGGGCAGCGTTGAGGAGGGGAGGGAGGCGATCGAAGCACGTATTGGCGACTTGCTTGGCGGTGATGTTGATGGCGGCCGCAACAGTGGGGTCGGCTCCCAGGTCCAGAGAGGCCATGACAAAGCGCTCAAGGGCGCTGTCGGAAAGACGGGAGCACGTCCACCAGACTGCGAGGCAGAGGTCAGTGTCGTCGGGGTCGTCGTGGAGAAAGTCCGACAGGTGGGTAACCTGTTGGTTGCAGTCCCGGATCTCGCACTTTTTCTCGGCAGCCAGGTGCAGGATGGTGAGGGCGGCAGCTCGGGACAGGCGCATGATGGCGTTAAGGCCTGGCCATTTGCCAGGTAAAAATGCGGCAGCTTCCTCGGCAGAAAAGGCCTCCTCGCGGGTATCCATGGCAGGGTCGCTGTTCGGCGGAGCGGTGGAGTGGAGCGGCTGGATGCTGACAGTGGCGTTCGGCATAGCGTGCAAGGGTGTTTCCAATGACGCCATGGCTTCATCAGCGAGTTGGTGCAGGGCCGCGGACGCTTGTGATCGCTGGGATGAGTCGTATTCCGCCATATCGAGCTGAAAAAACAGCGATATTTGCTGGGCAGGGCGGTGCCGGTATCTTCGGAAATATTGAGCGATAGCTGGAGAAAATTATATCAGCGTGTTCGTCTTCAAAAGACGAGTCTAATGCAACCAACCCGATGAAGTTTCATGGCCGAAGTCAAAAGTTATGAGCATTCTCGTATATTACAACAGCGATGCAGGGCGGTGCCGGTATCTTCGGAAATATTGAGCGATAGCTGTAGAAAATTATATCAGCGTGTTCGTCTTCAAAAGACGAGTCTAATGCAACCAACCCGATGAAGTTTCATGGCCGGAGTCAAAAGTTATGAGCATTCTCGTATATTGCAACAGCGATATTTGCTGGGCAGGGCGGTGCCGGTATCTTCGGAAATATTGAGCGATAGCTATAGAAAATTATATCAGCGTGTTCGTCTTCAAAAGACGAGTCTAATGCAACCAACCCGATGAAATGTCATGGCCGGAGTCAAAAGTTATGAGCATTCTCGTATATTGCATTCCGTCACATCATCCTCATAGTCATCATCCCGGATCAGAATGGGTTATGATTAATCTAGCTTCTAGAAATCCGAATGCTTTCTAGATTAGATTAGCTTAGAGTTAGATTAGTTCGGTTTCGCGGCTCCGCCCACCTCCATCAATCCAGCAAGGGAATATGTGCTACATGATCTCCCAACGGAGTCATGTTATAGTTTCATTTCATTTAATCCATTCCATCCCATGTTCCCCTCCCACCGAGGACTTATGCTCACGTGATGCAGTCACGTGTCTACTAATTAATTAATTAATGCATGCAAATTTGCATGAAATCCACCCACACTTTATCAAGGAGACAACCAGCGCAGGCCAGAAATCGGGAGAATCCAGACCATGGTAGCTCGAGCCTGCCGTTATCTTGTCCGCGTGTTCGAGTCGTTCAGGATGATGAAGATGAATGGTGATGGAAATGTGTATCCGTGTGCATTGAAATCATGGCTGGCTTACGTGTAGAGCGACTAGATGACCTAGACGGTGGGGCCGGAAACAGCATGCTTGATCAGGGCGTGTGTTTCAAGCCTAACTGGCCGGGAGTGTCTAGTGGTGAGCACCATTGCCGCGATCGCTCTCCCACCATTTACGAGTACTTTATAATTGATTTGAAGACATGCATGATTGAGTGGCCAGTTCCATAATTATTCAATACAAGGTTCACTCCATGCACCCCCCCCCCCGAGTAGAAGCAGTTTCCTAGAGTCGCAGTCCTCACAACTGCAACAGGTGTTAAGTTCTTGCCTAATTGCATTATGGAACATCCATGAGACTACCAGCGCAAACTCTCGATTCTACAAACTAAATGTCCGCAAGCCCGTTGGGCAATTGTCAGAAAGCACGGAGAGTCAACGCCCAGTAGCCTCCCATGGAATGGAAACTCCCCTACCAACCAGCACGAACATCATGTTACCTGTCGAATGCCCATACTCCTGATGACATTGTGTTACTGGTCATTTCAGCTTCTGTGAAACCTTCACTGGCCTATCTGAGCGCCGGCTCATTAGGTCCTTATCTGCAAACCAGGGCTCAATGAAAGCTGACTAGGCCCGTACGAGGAAGCTGACCTAGGTACCAGCACCATCCACGTACGTCCAAGGCCATGGGCAGCTTCCCCTGCCCCGTCATACTCATCTTTCATAATCGCAGAAGTAACAGAAGTTTATACTTGCTATGTCATGCTCTGTTCATAAGCCCATTGAAGGCTTGATTGATGGTCCTGTTTGGTCAGGCCAGGCCAAGTCAGCATCGCCAACCCATGTCCACCCATATGGACGCCACGCCAAACTCGTGTGCAAAGTTTATGGCACAACGCACCCAGTATTACATCTCCAAATTCTTGCGTCCTATTACCCAGACTGATGAAGCACGACCATGGCCTTATGCCCAGACATCTCTGCCCCCCCCCCACCCCCCCACCCCCACCCCCACCCCACCCACCCCACCCACCACCCACCCACAAGGCCTAGGACTTTCCCAGGGATGATTGACTGGGAATTAATTAATTAGCACGTGACTGGGAAGAAGGATAATCCCGGTTATCTGCTGCATTGGATGTTTCCCCATCGGCCAACAGGTATGTTCCCTCAGGACACCGTATGGGCGTTCCTCATCTCACACCAATCCCCCAAACCGGCCTGAGGCGGGCCTGAACGCCAGTACAAAATCCGCCCTCTCGACATCGCGAGCATCCGCCCGACATCTCCACGACCCAAACCCCAACCATCCGGAAATCTCAAGACTGCCTTGCGACCAGTCTGCCCATTTCAGTAGCGAGGCAGCCTCGTGAGGCAAATATTATACCTCAGTCGCTGGCCTGGGCTCGTCAGCATCTCTGGGCGCCGGTGGTGCGGGCACCAGCAGCGGCGGGATGGGCTTGTGGACGGTGCGGGGACTGCCAGAGGTGGCGGGCAGGGGCGCAGGGCGGGCCGAGCGCGTAGGGGGCGGGCGGGGTGGCTCCCAGTGGCCGTGGGGCTGTGGGACACCCATGCTAGCCCCAGCCCCTGCGGCTGCGGCCAGGGTGGTCATCTCCACGTGAGTCTCCTCATGGGGGGACTCGGGGGCTGTGGGCACCGACAGGGGGGGGAGCAGCAGGGGATGCAAGGGAATGAGAGGGGAGAGGGGGGGAGAGGGAGGAGAATAGGTGGCCTTGAGGACCTAGAACCAGGACCGAGCTGTGCTCAAGAGCGCCAAACTCTACTTTTTCAGAAGTTGCAGAAAAACCATGACCACCAGTGAAGCTGCCAATTCCAAGCGAGGCCCTCTGGGATAGAGGCGTGCGGAGGGGTGGGTGAATGCCTGGTGGAGGCATGCCTAGCTAAGCAAGGAGGTATACGTGGCTTCCGTACCTCATGAATCATACACTTACTGCAGTTTGCAGCACCTTTCATGGGGACGCAGATAGGAAGATTGGGTTGCTGGGCAAAAGCGGATGTACTTGCCTGGGATTGCTTCAAAGCAGGCAAATAACACTTACTCGTAGCACATGTGCCACAAAAAAAAACTGAAAGATATCCACAGGCCAAGGACTGCCCTTACTGAGCATAGCCAGGTAGCATCAGCCCAAGAGCTGCAATGCTGGCGCTGCCACCGTTGCTTGTTACCCTTCTGCCGTCCCTTCAGAGCAGAAAGTGGTCAGCGCCTTCAATGGAGTCGGCCCATTTCGTGGCATGTGGGATGCAAGGCCGGCACTGAAATATCCATCGCGCTCACGTACCATCGCTCGGTCGGAAGTTGCTCTGCAGGAAATGCTCGTCCTCCTGGCTGGTCTCATAAATAGGTCTGCGTTCAGAAACAGTTCATATTATCAGGGAGCCGGGTGAACAACGGTCACAGCAGCTCACACGGCATCGGTTGATAAGGACAAAACGCATAAATTACACTAACGCAGTACTAGCATATCTACAAGGAGATGAAACTATTTACCAGGAACTCACGAGGCCATGAGCGGGGCATGACCTCCACGTTCATTCACTAGCCACGCCATACGGGCATGTTGCAAAAACTACTGCCCACTAATCAAGACAGAGGAAATCACAAGGAAGGTCAGCAGCCGCAAGGTACGTCCCTGTGTTACTCTGCCAGCCATTCGGGGCATGCACAGCAAATGCTCAAGGATTCACGCAGCTGCGAAACGGCAGGCGGCTGCGCCATCGGCCTGCAGACGCCTTCATCAAGCAGGAATGCTAGAAATGCTTCATGAGCAACAGGGGCACTCCCCCCATGTTGTGTCAACACAGCAACGTGCCTGTCTCGTTAACATTTAAGCACATCGCCATGCACAATTTCGACAGTTACAGCAGCCCCTACATTTTCTCCAAGCCTTGACATCACAAATCAACACCTACACTCCCTCCAAGCCTTGTAAATCACAAAGCAGCACCTGCATTCTCTCCAAGCCTTGTAGATCACAAAGCAGCACCTACATTTCCTCCAAGCCTTGTAGATCACAAAGCAGCACCTACATTTCCTCCATGCCTTCTAGATCACAAAGCAGCACCTGCATTCTCTCCAAGCCTTGTAGATCACAAAGCAGCACCTACATTTCCTCCATGCGATCCACCTCGGCAGCGACGTAAGCGGTCGCCGACGAAGGGTAGCTGGTCTCCACGGGGATATTGGTCGCGGTGGGGTAGTCGCCACCGACCGCCTCGATCTTCTGCAGATAACCTCATCGCAAGTTCCCGACCACACGCACCGTCGTCAGCTACATGCTCGATTCTATTTCGGGACATTGCACTCATGAACTTTTACAGCAACACACACCATCGTTCATTGCCTAATATAGCAAGTGCCATCACCAATGTCAACTGAGGCCCACACACCCACCACAGGCCATTATTGTCCAGACGTGCACGCTGCCTAACTCCACGCAATGCCAAGGCAGGTTAAGATCATTCCATCAGCAGAGTATAGATGTACATACGCAAGCATGTATATCCACACTACTGGCACCACATATGGCTATGTGAGGCTCTTTGGAACTGCCCATGCAACTGTCTATGGACTCCCCAATGAGACTAGTCAACAAAGCTCGAAGGAACTATCCTTATCCTGGCCCTTCTCGTTTCTGCCCGCACACTTGCCTTGAGGCCCCCCTCGCCGTTCACCACCGCGTACTTGCGGCCGCTGCCGCTACCCCCTGGCTCCCTTTCAGGGTGCACGCTCAGCTCGCGGCGCTCCGCCACGGGTGAGTGCTCGTGGATGGCAGCGTCGCCGTCCTGAGACGTGCGCGGCTCCTTCGAGCGGTGGCCGTGGTGGGTGCTGTCATCGCCGTCCTCATCGTGGCCGTGGCCCGCGCCGCCCTGCAGGGATGATAGCCAAGCGATGCAAGCATGCAAGCACGTAAATTATGTAAGTAAGGCAGAGTCCGCAGTGGACCATGGGAACATGTACGGATAGCCTGCAACAAATTGAGGGAGTATCGACAGAAAGCCCGCATTAAACCAAGACATGCGGATAGCGATAGCCGGCAGCAAAGACGGAGAGACATCCATGGAAGAGTAGCAGAGATGATGGCAGATAATTCAATAAGAAAAATTTGACCAGCGATTAGGGGGAAAAAAAAAATTTGACAAACGACAGTGCGATTATGAAGGTCATAGTCATAAGCAAGCATCGGTATCCAGAAACGTAGATTTGCAAGTTGCAACAAACTGATCAAAGAGCGTAGATTAGCATGCAACAATGTCCCGGTTGCGCCGCCGCTAGCAGAGGCAGCAGCGACAGCAGCAAGAGGCGCTGGCAGAGGCGGCAGCGACAGCAGCAAGAGGAATCGCAGCACCAGCAAGCAGCACCAGCAAGCGGCACGCACCTCCACCGGGTAGATCTCCAGGCGGTCCAGCGCGGCAGGCAGCGCGCCTCCCGTGATGAGCACCTGCAGGGGACGGTAGCCACAGCGAGTGGCGGATGAAAATTAGTAATTAGGTGAAATGAGGAAACGTGAAAGACTGGATATCAAACATGGATTTTAGCCTTTAAGGGACTACGGTGGCTCCAACACGAGTCTGGTAACATAATAATAAATGATCATCAGATAAATTAAATGATAATCAGGCTCTTTCAAAAACTGACAATTAAATCAAGGCGAGAATATATCGTCACCGTTTGCGGCAATCTAGCTCTACAATGCACGCAGCAGTTCCCTAATAAAGACTGGCAACGCGCTGGGCATGTTTCACTGAACAGGTGAGAAGATAGGTAAAAACACACCACAGGTGAATAGAAACAAACACATGGCAACGCTAGCCCGCAGTACCAGCACACCTGCCGCCCAACTCACCGCAAAGGAGATGATGTACGAGGTGGATGTGAGCATGATCCTGATAAAATTGCACTAATGCAGCCAATCTGACCAACAACATCTACGTTGCATCCCCTACCAGAACACAGCTCGCGAAGGTCTTTCCGCTTCCTCACCGTGAAGAAGATGATGTACATGGTGGATGTGAGCATGATCTTGCCGTGGCCGTCGGGCAGCTGCTTGGACGCCTGCACGCCCAGCGAGAAGGCGATCGCGCCACGCAGGCCTGGGCCACGAGGGGGGGGGGGGGGGGTACATGAACATGATGCCAGTAAACGGGTGATTAGACAGATACAGAAATACCCCCAGCCAGAAGGTGATCGCGCCACGCCGGCCTGGACCACGACGGGGGGGTTTGCACAGATAGACCTACATCAGGAACTACCATATTCAGGACAGATGGAAAACTAACACATACAGGAAAGATGGGAAACAAACAAATACAGGACAGATGGGAAACAAACAAATACAGCACTGCGCAGGCTGGGAAAGGGAAAGCAACGACAGATGCAGTGTGACGGGCATGCAAGCTGATAGACGTGTGCAACGACGCATACGCAGCATGCCCAGCGGAAAAAAAGCCTTTGCGCCAAGTAGGCCTGGACAACCCCCATGATGGCAAGGGTGGGGAAAAGCATAGATACACAAACATGGGCAAAGGCAAGCATGGCTCACAGAGGACCTCTGTTCCCCCTCTGTTCCCCCTCTGTGCACCCTCGGTTCACCCTCGGTAAACCTTCTGTACACCAACCATACAAACGCTAGCACACATGCACGCACCGGCATGCACAAATGTGCAGGTCAAGCAGTGCGTATGTACTAGGCTGCTGCTTGCTATAACTAATCATACTATGAGTTGCTCCTGCTAACCACTGAAATAGATGGCCTTTTTATAGTTGCTGCAAGTGAAAGGTGATCACACTGTTACGAAAGATGTACTGCTCACCGCTGAACCAGACGGCCTTCTGGAACTTGAGAGGGATGCGCTGGTCGGGCGCACGGAAGCGGTTGACGACCCAGCACGCGGGGAACACATTTATGCACCTGTCAGGGCAAACGATATTGTATAATGATATTTGAGGATAGGACATCCGTGAGTGAGACTAGAGATGCTTACATAGTGGGCAATCGCGGCCGAAAAAGCCAGTCGTGACAAATGTGCCAGAAATTTCTCATCAGCACCATTGGGCGGGAACGCCTGCGGAGAAGGCGGCTCATGCGGCGAGGCTGTAAAACCATCCCATCGCAGCCATTTTTTCATAAAACAGGGAATCGTGAAAGCGTCTGCCTCGTGGCTAACAAACAAGACCATACCTCGCGATGAGGACAGAGAACTGAAGCGCGTGGTCGCCGGGGAAGACCACATGTCCAGGTGTCGTCGGCGAGAGGCAGGGGACGAAAGGCACATTAAGGCAGGGGGCGACAGGCATTGACGACGCCACCCAGCGGTGCCAGATTACGACGGCGTTATGGCGCGTAGACCAGATGGGGCCATCGAACCAACAGGGGAGACATCTCCAGAATCATGCATCAGCAACTTGGGCTAAAAAAAAAAAATAGCAAACCAAGATGGGCTGAAACGATCTCCGACGGAGGCTCCCCTCTACCCATGGCCGGGGAGCCCAATGTCCGTGCTCACGAGCAGCAATCTAACGAGCCAAAAGACTAAGAACGAGGGCTCTCACGCGCCATTCTGGGCGTTGCAACATCAGTCAAAGAGGGTGCAAGCACCTGTTCACGACCATCAAGCAAGAAGACCGCTTGGCACATGTGCATGGCTATGGCAGACCTTGAATCAACGGCGAATTGTCCACTAAGATGCGAGTACGCTGGCACTACCGGCTGCCACAGGGTCACAGTAGCATGGGCATGCCAAACAGAAATGTACGCTAGTGGCTTAAAGAAGGTGTGCAACAAACGATACTGCCAGGCGCACTTTGTCATGGATTTTTGAACCGCGGGTCCAGACAGGACTTACCTCATTCATTTCTTACAGCATGGCATGGAGCGGCACTACCCCTGCGCTTCATCGTCAGCCAACCTACCGATGAGGTACCTCGGTAACTATCGTAGTGATACATGCTAGTACAGCCTGAGTGGGTGGGTGGGTGGGTGGGTGGGTGGGTGGGTGGGTGGGTGGGTGGGTGGGTGGGTGGGTGGGTGGGTGGGTGGGTGGGTGGGTGGGTGGATTGGCTGGTTGGTTGGTTGAGCAAGTACCAACACCAGTGATTGGCCGTGCGGGTGCTTGATTTGTTCACAATGATCTGCATAGTATCTGATGTGATGTGGTGTAGCAGTGGAGTGGGTTTGGGTTAGGGTTTGGGGTTGATGTTCTACGGCTTCGCACGGCAACCCCTCATGGGTCGTCAAGCACGTACCAACGCCAGCAGCGCCCACGGCACCGCGCGCCACGCCTGGTCCTGCAGGAAGAGCGCGCCTCCCATGTAGATAAACCTGCAGGGCACGGCGCAGCGCGAGCAGGAACGGGTAAGCACGCGAGCATCCCTATGAGATTAGGAGAGAAAAGGCTGAAAGAGAGGAGTGAAAAAAAAAAAAGAGACTAGGAGAGAAAAGGCTGAGAGAGCACTTTTCACTAGGTAGAAAATGGACGCTTCAGATGGCAAGCCCATTGGTAAGGGAGAGCAACCGAACAAAAAGAGATAGAAACCAAAGAACATCATTGATCCACGCAGCTCTAAGAAAAGCTATAATTGGTGTAACCTATAATTTGTTCCCTATCCACTGGATGGCGACCAAAAGTATCCACTCACACAAACGTCTCCGCAAGAGTGGCCAACACCTTGAACATCATCGAGGTGAACTTCTTGCCCAGCGACGAGAGGAGCGGGTATGAGTACTGCTTCATGACCTGCGGATGCAGATAAGGACGGCGTGTTACTGATGGTTAGAGACGCAGAAGATCAAAGGAGGGGTGGGCAAGGGTAACATAAAAACAGCCTCATAGCCTGCAAGCGGTGGAAGTCAGTTATAGGTAGCAATAATAGTAATTATGTAATTATTTTACATTTACAGAGAGAGAGGGGAATAAGCATTCTTTCATGACCTGCCGGTTGCATTATTATTTAATCATTAATGCGGGTGGCATTATAATGTAAATGATTATTACTTAATAACAAGTCTATTCTTGTTAGTTTATTAAAAGAAAAATAATGAAGCATCTTAGTGGTATAAGAAGAACAATACACCTGGCATGGGTAGCAAGAGTGTGACAGCAAACTCGCGGCCATGACCGCAGCGATCGACACAGAAGAGCTTGGCTCATGGCTGCATCTCGTATCTAGGGGCAAAGATAATGGTACAAATGATCGCAATGGCCATTGCAACAACGATCACGTACAATGCCGCAGAAGAGGATGGCCACGATGCCTGACATGTGCAGGCCCTCCGCCAGCATGTACCTGACGACATCCGGACGGGGAGAATATGACAACCAAGGGCAATGATGAAAAAATTTGTGAGGTATAGACAACCAAAGATCTCAGCATTGCCAAGAGGCGACAACTCACAACAAATCCCCCGGTGCATAACGGAGGGCTCTTGGAAGGAGCATAGGTGAATACAAGTCGCAAAAGCGGGCAGGTGTATTTGAGACCCCTGGAACCAGCCAGAACGGTGTGCCAAATACTCACGCGCAGTAGGGCACGATGGCCACGAACGCAGACTCCAGGTAACGGTTGCTGCGGGGCGGAGAAAAGGAGCAGGTGGTGCGTAGACAGAAGGCACATCGTGACGTCAATCAGTTGCCAGTCGAGCCAGAGGGGGTTGGGGGGCAACGTGGAGCAGTTTGGGCAGCGATGGCCAACCAGGCGCGCAGGCAGCGTTTTTCCGCTGCAATCCTTCCCCTAGAGTGCAGCAACCTTACAGCTGCATTTCAACCATAAATGATGTTAGAGGATCAGCGTCGCCATGCGGCTTCTTCACGGTGGGAGATTATGCCCTCGTCGCCATGAAAATACTAAACAACGTTTGCTAACCCTGAACGATACCCAGCTAGTAAGAGAGCGAGACTAGCGAACGGAGGTGAGGAAGAGGTACAAAAACTTTGCATAAAGACAGGGAGAAGAGGGTAAAAAAAGAAATAAAAACTTGCATCGTGACAAACTAAAAATGGATTTTGTGCTCATGGCTGACACACGCAGTGGCACACGACTTACTCGGGGCGGCTCATCTGGCAGTTCTTGAGGAAGTGCTGGTCAAGTCCGCCAACAACTCCATCGAGGAGAGCCAAGGACAAAGAACATGGGATTGGGGGGGCAAGAGGGGAGGGCAAGGGGACCAAGGGGGCCAAGGGGCCCAAGGGGGGCAAGAGGGGCAAGGGGGGCAAGGGGGGAAAAGGGGACACGGAAAAGTTGGGGGGGGGAGGGGTAGAAAAAGAGGGAGTGGGGAGCAGGCGGGGAAGGGACAAGGCACACAGCACGGGTACGCCACCAGGTAGGGGGGGAAGCCGCGCCAGATCCAACCCATGGGTGCAAGCAGGAACAGCCAATGACCAACGATGAGGCGTTTTACCCGGGTGGAAAGCCCACAGAGCGTTGGAGCACAGGAGAAACCCATGGCAGCGAGCAAGGATACGAGGCGGAAGCTGTCAAGGAACGAACGTGCCATGTGATGAGATAAGAATTGAGAATGTATGACAAACACACGCATGGTAGCATGGAAGCATAGAAAAGGAACTGACAAGGAATGAGTACGACTGCCACTCCACCTATCCATGAGGCTATGTCATTACCAGTGTGCTGGCCATGCAGGGCTTCAAGGAACCATTCTGCGAATGGAATGCTAGTGGTGAGACGTGGGTCCACTATGGTATGTCTATGCGCCCTGGGTGCTTCAAGGGGGAAAGGTGGGGGAGTGGGCAGGCGTGAGGAAAAACTGGGTGGCGAATGGAGTGGGAATACCAACACCTGTTGGTGAAAATGCCAAGCCTAATACAAGCACATCCTACTCAGAGTCCACGCCTGCTTCTTCGATTCTCAAGCTTCCGAAACAAGGCATTCCCCAGTTCTAGGGCACACTATTTTTCACTGTAAAGAGCGGAGCGAAGCAGGGCCCAGCTGGGAGGCAGGGCCACGCGGAGTCACAGCCTGGAAAAGGATATCATTTCGGCAAACCAAGCAATGAAGAAGCCTGCGATGGCAAGGGCAGGGAGGTGGAGCAATGGGAGGGACGACAAGCAGGTCAGAAGATAGGTTTGATAAGAAAAAAGATAGGATAAATAAGAGAGGTTATCCAACATACGATAGATGGAACAGGTTATGCGAGGCCTCTGCTCGACTGACAGAAAACTGTTGATTGATGTTCCGTGGCAAGCCAGAGTATGCAGTGATGCATAGGAATGGTTAAGAGGCAAGCTTACTGTAACACAATCATATCACGGTTTCAATGGGGAAGAGGGTGAGGTGCCAAAAGACTTGACCAGTAATGGTTTGCAGCAAGGGTCCGGACGAAGCAATTCATGCCCATTCAAACATGCCCTCTATTTATAACGAATCCCAGCTACCTCCAACCACCCTGGCAGCTTCTACATGGATAGAGACAACAGCTACTGCGACTCAGGCAAGCATGTTGACAAAAAAAGGTATGCCTTGGCACGCATGCTGGTGGTGGCAGGCCTTTGACTCACCCATAAAGACATGCCGAGTCACAGACATAAGTATATATTGCAGACGATCACTTATGCTGGGATAGTTAGGTCAAGTAAATGCGATGGCACTGATGAGACAAACCAGCATCGTTACCATTAATTCTACAGGCGATGACACTTCAGGCGTAATTTTTATTGCAACAGTGCCACCGCGACATACCGACAGAGAACGAGCCAACGAAGATGAACACGAAGTTGAGCAGCCCGTGCACCAGGCTGAACGCGGAGAAGCCCTCAAACAGGTATTTTTGGAAGGATCTGTCCCACGGTGCACAGATGTATAAGATATTTCAGAAATGTCAGGTCACAAAAGAAATGAAGAAAGCCAATGGCATACGCCAGGAAATTTGTAAGACTGCCTGTCAGACTATCAATGAGTCATCACCTTGGGAAGATACCGAAACACCCGTCATGGTGACCTGGGGAGGACATCGACAGTTTGGGTTTTAGGGTAATGAGGTAAACCCTTAGTCCATCAGTTAAGATACTCACATGGCAACAACAAACCATGAGCACACGACGATGAAAATCGCAGGCTGTGCACAGATGAAGGTGATCAGTTGCCATCAAAGCATGAAAGCAATCCCACTTCTCAGAAGTCCATATTTTCTCGGAAGTCCCTATATTCTCAAGCAATCCTCCTTTAACCAGGAAATCAAACCTATTATTCAGGAAGCCACAGGGAACACACAACAACCGCGCAGCAGCCAGATATAGCTCGGCAAAAGACTTTATTGCAGTTGATGCGATACAGCCGGTGCGGATGCTCACTTGTACAGGACGATGGCGACCTGCATGGATGCATTCATTCATCGGCACATTCCAAGCCAAAACAGTTGAAACAAACAACCAAAGAAAGCAGTGGTCAGTGGCAACGAACCAGCCGACCAACCACGATGAATCAAGGGTACATGACACAACAAACAAAAAACAACAGTCATGGGTGAAGAGCTCAATACCAGCAACCATGACCAGTAGCAGACAACCTTTCGGGAATGGGAGACAACGGTGGGGGTGAATGGGGTGGTGGGTAGGGGAAAGCATCAGCGGCCCTAATTTAACAATCAATACTTGATATGGTACAAAGGCAGTACTGCCCCCAGTATCGCTTTGGGAGCTCCACACCCATATGCACACACCCATGCAGCGATTCCAACTTCTGAGAAGCTTCTTAGGTTGCTGTCATGCCCTCCCCCATAAGACTGCCCTCTCTTTGCAATTGTCTGCCCATACATCAACCTGACGTGAAATAGCTCACCGCATCGTTCAGGACGCTCTCTCCAAACACCTGCGCAGCCGAAGCAAGACCCAGACATGCCAGGCACAACACCAAAGAAAAAAAAGGGGATGTTAGGGAAGCCAGCCAATTGAGGCATGCTCCTGGGCGCGAGCCCTGACGGGGGAAAGCAAGCGAGCAAAAGCAGT
The DNA here is from genome assembly GCA_009746045.1 of Mesostigma viride. NCBI lineage: Eukaryota > Viridiplantae > Streptophyta > Mesostigmatophyceae > Mesostigmatales > Mesostigmataceae > Mesostigma > Mesostigma viride. The sequence goes on along the minus strand of RPFO01000175.1, from coordinate 3,116,306 downwards.
TGGTATCTACAGTGAAAAGTCAACTAGCTGGTAACTTCAGGGAGGTGGCCACATGAAGAAAAACGTTCTCGGTGCCCGGGCCCACGGGGTGAATTGATACCATAAACCATGTATACAATTTATTGCTATCATTATCATTATCCATCATCATCAATCGCTCTACACAGTTAGCACAGTCTCGGGTAAAAAGGGTCTTACCGAAAAACGGGTAAGGGTCTTACCGACCTGCAGGGTGAAAACGACACCCACTCTTTCGCCGGTGCACTTGATAAACAATAGCACGTAAACCTAGTCTCAATGCTAGACAGCCGGTAGGCATAAGTAGGCGCACCGTTAGGGGGGTCACGGGGGGAGGTGCATCGTTAGTGCACATACTGGCTGGGACGATGCAGAACACATTCTGACTGGAGGCATGTCTAACACAGGGCACCTACACGGAAGTCCTAAAGGAGGGCCACAAAGGTCACACGGGGCAAGCCACCTCCTTTACAACATGGTGGGATTAGGTACACAATCCGAACATTGACAGCTACAACTAGGCGCACCCGAGACCCTATGAGGAAGTGCCCTTGCTTGCATGAGACCAGAAAGTTGACTAGCCACCCACCCATGCACTTGGAGCGCTACCTATCAGACAGCGTCATTAATTATTGAGATGCTGCACCTACGTGCGCCACTGCCAAGCCTAGACTAGCTTAGACTAGAACTATTGCGAGGCGCAGCAAGCTCCACATACCAAGTTGTAGAGGTTGGCGTCCACACCCATCCTCTGCAGGCCGGCACGTAAGAAACCGATCAAAAAGCACACGTCAGGAAACAAAGCATCGTCCCCACTACCACCCGCAACGAAAACTACAGAAACACACACACCAGTCTGCGCACACCCCCACGGACACAAATGGGAGCACGGGTACGCATACGCACACAAAACGCACACATAAAGACATGCATAGAGCCACAGCGAGCATCAATTGCTTCATAGCTGGCAAGCATGAAAAACTCATGCTTGCACTCAGAAAATCAAACATGACAACCCAGCAAAACGACCAAAGTAGATTGGTCTGCATAAAAAAACAAAATAATAAATTTCAAGGTGCTAGCCCTGCATGAGCCTCCCTGCGCAGAACATTCCATGTCCATCATTCACACTGTCTGCAACAGCATGCTCTCGCTGGTGACGGTGAGGAGTTCTCAACCCCGTGTCTTTACCTCGCCAGTAGTTACTCCCTGACCCCTATCACACGGCCCCAGCCCCCCCAGTAATACCCTGCCTCACACACCATTATCATGTCAGAAAGAACTCATGTCGAATAGAACTCTGTGCTGCTTGTGGTACACAAAGGCGGATGATAGCAAACAACAACAAAAGCTGTGGCAATTCAAACAAGGTAAGGACATATACTCGTACCATATCGACCAAGTGCACATGCGGCGCATCCTCTCAAAGCTGTCTTACCCTGTCCCTATTCATCCTGCCATCCCGGGCCCGGTCGCTAGCCAGTACACTGACCAGTCCTTCCCGGGAACATGGCAAATACAGGGACCAGCCCGTACCTGGAACATGGCCAGCACAGTGACCGGGTCGGTGGCGCTGATGAGCGCGCCAAAGAGCAGCGTCTCCATCATGGGCATGTCCGTGCAGATGCCCAGCTTGCCAAAGCCAAACCTGGGGTTAGCAGGCAGGGAAGAGGAATCGAACGAGGAGGGGAGGTTGGGTTGGAGGGGACAGGGGGAAACGGGGAGAGCATGAGGAAGGGGAGGGGAGGGGGAAAGGGGGAGAAGAAGGGGGAAGGGTTGCTGGTGGGCAGGGGGGCAGGGGGGCGAGGGGGGGGGAGGAGAGAGAGAAAGGAGGACTAGTCAAGCACAGGAAAGGACAGGCAGCACAGATTGATCAAAAGAGGCAGTGCCGAGTGGGAAAGGGAGTACAGGTAAAGAAAAGTGTGAAAACCACGCATGAAAACCGGCAGGAGCATGGGGACGAGATGCATTGGGATGGCAAATCTGAGTACCGTGCTGCGATGCGACCCTGGGTAATAATTGTTCCGAGGTCACAACCAACCAGTTTGCAAGTTCTTTAAGAACAGCTTTGCCTCCTGGACAGCCCCAAAACATCAAAATCCCTGGATGGCAGCCTATGGCTGCGATACTGGAAAGGCAGCGTCCCACGTTCGATACCCAAAATATTCTCTACCAAAACCTGCAGCTCCGAATAGCGCGACTTCTTTCCAAAAACTCGACTGAATGCCATATCAGCTGAAGGAAGGCAAAAAAATTCACACAAAAGTGCACCATCCACCTAAAAGGGCACATTCAACCTCAATGGTACGTGTTCAACCCAAAGGCCAGGAGAAAGGCAAATAGAACCGCAAATACAGGCACACACATGGTAAGTACATGCATGGCCATCAAAAGCACACCTATTCTGGAGCAAGACATCAGTACTCACATCATCGCGCCTGTAACGATCGCGCTGATGAACGTGCCGTAGAACGCGAGGAGGCAAATGGCTCCGAAATTCTTGAAAAAGGGAACCTGCCAGGTACGAGGGAGGCCAATGCCACGCCCATGCCAGGAGACAGAGAGTGTAACTCACTCAGTACAATGCGTAGAAACAGCCAGAAACACAATTTGACCCAGCTGAGAAACGTCATCAGCCGAGCTTCCCTTGCCTTCAACCATAGACAAAGAGCCTTTTGCCAGAATGATTTGAACAGACATTGGCGTGGACAGTCCCTGCTCGCACCTGCATTATGGCCATTCCAAGCATAATTATGCTGCCGCATCCCCTTACCCCTCCTCTCGCACCCTTCCTCAACCCACCAAGATACTATAACATTGCCCCCCCTATCCCATCCCCGCTCACACTATTACCCCCACCTTGCCCCATTCCCAGGAAACATCCATGGCCCCCAACAACGCAACTGCTAATACTCCGATTTTAAGTTCATCAACGGAATATCATGGAGGAATGACATTAACCGCTAGATAAGCGAAAAAGGTTCACGCCCAACTCGGCAAAGCTAGATGGTCATGTTCCAGGCATGTTCGACACATTCGTCTACGCAACCCACACAAGAAACAAAAGAAAAAATCCGGTCATCAAGGCACTGCCCGCTTCGATCCGGATTGCCATTCCACATTTAATCTTCAATCCAGCTTGCCATCCATGGCCCATCCAATGGATCATCTGTGTCCCATGCCCCATGCCCCATGCCGCATGCCGCATGCCGCATGCCGCATGCCGCATGCCGCATGACCCATGACGCATGACGCATGACCCATGACCCATGACCCATGACCCATCCCCATGCCCCATGCCCCATGCCCCATGCCCCATGCCCCATGCCCCATGCCCCATGCCCCATGCCCCATGCCCCATGCCCCATGCCCCATGCCCCATGCCCCACGCCCCACGCCCCACGCCCCACGCCCCATGCCCCATGCCCCATGCCCCATGCCCCATGCCCCATGCCCCATGCCCCATGCCTCATGCCCCATGCCCCATGCCCCATGCCCCATGCCCCATGCCCCATGCCCCATGCCCCATGCCCCATGCCCCATGCCCCATGCCCCATGCCCCATGCCCCATGCCCCATGCCCCATGCCCCATGCCCCATGCCCCATGCCCCATGCCCCATGCCCCATGCCCCATGCCCCATGCCCCATGCCCCATGCCCCATGCCCCATGCCCCATGCCGCATGCCGCATGCCGCATGCCGCATGCCGCATGCCGCATGCCGCATGCCGCATGCCGCATGCCGCATGCCGCATGCCGCATGCCGCATGCCGCATGCCGCATGCCGCATGCCGCATGCCGCATGCCGCATGCCGCATGCCGCATGCCGCATGCCGCATGCCGCATGCCGCATGCCGCATGCCGCATGCCGCATGCCGCATGCCGCATGCCGCATGCCCCATGCCCCATGCCCCATGCCCCATGCCGCATGCCCCAAGCCGCATGCCCCAAGCCGCATGCCCCAAGCCGCATGCCCCATGCCCCATGCCCCATGCCCCATGCCCCATGCCCCATGCCCCATGCCCCATGCCGCATGCCGCATGCCGCATGCCGCATGCCGCATGCCGCATGCCGCATGCCGCATGCCGCATGCCGCATGCCGCATGCCGCATGCCGCATGCCCCATGCCCCATGCCCCATGCCCCATGCCCCATGCCCCATGCCCCATGCCCCATGCCCCATGCCCCATGCCCCATGCCCCATGCCCCATGCCCCATGCCCCATGCCGCATGCCGCATGCCGCATGCCCCATGCCCCATGCCCCATGCCCCATGCCCCATGCCCCATGCCCCATGCCCCATGCCCCATGCCCCATGCCCCATGCCCCATGCCCCATGTCCCATGTCCCATGCCCCATGTCCCATGTCCCATGTCCCATGCCCCATGTCCCATGTCCCATGTCCCATGTCCCATGCCCCATGTCCCATGCCCCATGTCCCATGTCTCATGTCCCATGTCCCATGTCCCATGTCCCATGTCCCATGGTAAGGAACTCACCGGCTGCATGGAATAGCCTGACTCAGTGCGGGACGCCGAACACCATTAACAGCATTCGTTGCAGTCGCCCCCCCGAGGATGGTCAGAGGAAAGCAGAGCCGAGTTAAGGAAACAAATTTTGCCAAAAGATGTGTACATCTGAAAGAGGGGCGACCAGAAGGTGGCGCCAGCACAGCACGCAGCATAACTGGTATGTTTGCAGCACAATGTGCAAGCAGAACTGCCATTAAAAAAATAGAAACCATTGGCAGGGAGGGATCATATAAAGAATTTCCGCTAATTATGATAGCAAGGACAAGCCCCCACTCCCCACCCCCCCGCAAAAATCCCAACAAACATCTCAATAAACAGAATGGTGAGGATGGCGGTGGGGATGGCAGTATAATAATGATAAAGTAGGAGACGGCGGATTGAGGAGGATATAATATGATGGGTGGCAGCAGGAAGAGGAAGAAGAAGTACTCATCAAACTCAAGGAACTCGAGGAATTCTGCTGACGCCCCGGCCGTGGTCGCGACCAAGCCGATCAATATTCCTGTGTACGAAATGATGGTGGTGGCAAGTACAGCACAGGACAAGAGGCGGTCACTGTTAAGAACTGTCCCCGCAAAAGCGTGCCCCGACAAATTATTATCACAAAAACATGCCGCATGACATCTTGCTAACTGTGGCACACGTGAAAGCTCCCAAGTGTGTTTATCTCCATGGTTCACGACTCAAGAGTTGTGAGCATCCATGGCCACACCATGCGCTATACGTGATACTCACGCTTGCTAAGTGCATGTGTGAAACCAAGAAAAGGGGAAGGGGACCAGGATACCAAATCACCCCAGAAACCAACTCCGCCAAATGCCTCAGGAAAAGCAGAGACCAGATCTGGGCCTTCAGCATAAACAACAGCAAACTATTCCCCGGTCCGGGAAGCTGTTTCCCCAACCCCAGGCCTTATCTACAAAGGGCTTTACAAGGCAACCCCTAGTTCCCCAACCGCCCCCCCCAAAACTACGAGAAATGGTGTGTGCGTGGTTGGAGGAGAGGGAGGAAAACGGCGGGGCGATAGAGATAAGGGGATGGAGAAGAGGGAGCACATAACAAGCCGTTCTCGCAGGTCTGCCCCAAATCAGGACCACAACCAAGAGCAGAAACAGCACGAGCACACAAAACTACATGAATTCCCTAACTCCACTAGGATAGCCCCTTTGTGAATGAATATACGTTTCATGCTCAAAGAAGCGTGTTCCGATTTCACACTTTCACACGCTCAGCCTGACATGAATGCAGGAAGGGCACGTGTGGACAATGTTGACCTCGGAAATGACAGGGAACGTGAGCCGGTAATGAGGAAACCGTACCATCTGCCCACACTCTGGGAAGAACCACAGGATCTGCTACATTAATTGTAAAGCAAAGGATATCTGTTTCTGGACTACAATTCTCAAGTTCCACTTTTCTACCCTGCAACTAGAGGAAAGTCTTTCGTGTGAAAACCTAGAGTTATAATTCTACCAGCCTCTCTCATGCCGCAATTATATGCAAACAAAGCCACAAAAGTCTCCAACTGTAGTCATCCTGGCATTAACATTCATTTGTCCAAGTGGTGGTTGTGATTGCAGTGCAAGGATATTGCTCACTCCAAAAGACCTGATAAATTCCACCAGAAACCTCGTGACGAACTAGTGCAAGGCTGTAAACTATAGCCCATGTCAACCATGTTTCAACACAGCTTGTTGGGAGTTGCAATGTGGAACACGATGGATAGCCCGCAATCTACTAAACATTCGGCTACGACTTACCCAGAAACATAGCCGCGCCAGCCTCATGGAAAATTCGGAAATTGTATTTTCTAAGAAGGTAGCCGATGATCATAGAAAGGCCCAACAAGTTAAGCTGGATCAAAATGGAAAGACTAGCCGTGGAGTCACTGAACAGCTCGATCTTGGGCGGGGGCGGCTCCTCGAAAAGAGGAGGGGCCATCGGGGCGTCCAATGGAGCGTCAGCCATTTCCCAAGGTTCAAAAAACCGCAGCTAAGTTGATCCTAACCGCCAGTAGAATCCCGGGAGCGGGAACACCAGAAATGCGGCAGCAGTCTGCAATGCCGACAACGTGCAGCCGAGTGTAACGAATGCAGTTGAATCATTTTAGATGAAGCCAATGAAAGAATTCGAGTATAAAGGCCTAATATTAATGAAAAATTTTGCACTCTGTTGGTGAAGTCCAACCAATTATCTCAATTCCTTGAAGTACAAGAAGGCTGTGGTTACGACGTACCAGTCGGGTTAAAGGCTCTACCCGCCGCCTAAAACACTAGCTGTCTAAGCTCAGCCAACGCTGGGCTATGAGATATACAGCGTGCATGTAGCTGAAAACAAACAAGGAGAAGGGGCAAGTGACAAGCTTCCCGTTAGCCGACGACGTATGCTTTCTTCGCCGGTCACGTACGACATAGCCGTCTCACGGGCACATAGCGCGGCCGTAGTCTTCGATTTTTGCCGTGCAACGCAGTTGCCCTGCTGTCCATCGGTCTGATGATGAAAGCCTCCACGAAAGTTTTTTAGCCTCCCGTTGGCAGCCGTGCTTGGAGTAGTGGCAAACCGGTACGGCCCGTTCTGCGCTGGGGCGTTGGCTGTTTGTGGCTCGCGCTGTTTATGCCACGCAAAAGTTGTTTGACAGGTCTTGCAAAACTTTTCTGCCGAAGGCCACCGCTGTTCAGTTCAGTGCTGTTACGTCCCACGCCGGCCGTGCCGACCGCGCTTAATGCTACGGTATGGAATTCCCAGAAACACTAGAAAGTGGCGGAATTAGTCAACGACGTTGCTCAGAGAGGTCACAACGGCTCATCACCGTTGCTTCAGAATCTTCAATCTCACGCAGTACTTACATGGAAAAAATATTCGCACAAACAAAAATGAAAAATTTGGGATCCTTGATCCTCCCGTAGATGCGGATCAGCATCGTGCGCGATCCCAGATTCTCCGCGGCGGTCCGTGAGCTGTGTATTCCCACCGCGCCGCTTACAGACCAGGGATAGACCTTTGGTGGTTACATTACTCCCAAGGACGTGGGATGCTGGCACTGACATGTCAGTTAGGCGGTGCCGAGCGACGGCATACTTCTCTGAAATAATTACAGGGGAGGGAATGTTCACAGCAGTGACAGCACAATGCCAGCCAAGTGCTGACCCCTCCCAAAGGCCATTAATTTTCGCGAACGTGGCACACCACAGCGCGGGAAGAGAACACGCCGGTGCATTTTGTGGAAGTGCGGGCGACGCCATTTGATCGCCCATTCCCCGCTTGCACCCAGGAATGGCGCCGTCATGTCGGATGATCATGTGGGATTTTCGAAGTGGGACGGGATCGCATTGACACTTCCGCACACGCCGCGATACAAAATTACCCTTCTAATTAACTTTGTAGTGGTCGAGTCGAAGGCCTCGGCTTGTTCAGTCACTAATTGAAAGGGCATAGGCTATAGTTTTCGTTAGCTTAATGGCGTCTTTCGCTGTTGCATTTGCCCATGGAGCCGTGCAATGTGCTGCTCCTTTAAAGTGGAGGCGATCTGGAGTTCCCACACATGTTTTTCCTCGTCAAGCTCTCACCGGCCTTGCACCTGCTGCGAAATTGCCGAAGGCTCGGCGAGGCAATCGGCTTGGGTATTCCAAAGCTGTAACGCGGGCGCAGCTGTCCTCGTTAGCCGCGGATGAGGATTATGGTGAAGACCATGTTAACGCCCGCTGGGGCGACCCGTATGACAACGATGCCTTTTTTGACATGGAGGGTGAAGACTCTGGAGTTGACTACTTCGGACAATCTAGGGCTGGCGACTTTGAGATCCCAGCTGACATGAGTAAGTGCCTTAGGTTGTTTTGCACCGCTCATGGTGCTTTATCTGGTAGCCCGCATTCTTGTTTTGTGTAGAAGAGTGTTTGACCTGCATCGAAGAAAAAGGTGTACATTCAAGCCGGTTTATTGAAGAAAGCTCAGGGTTATAGGGATACGCTTATCAGCCTGACAGTGTGCGTCACTGTGCACTTGACTATTTCCTGCAGGCTGAATGCCCCCTGTAGTATTTGGCAATGGTATGCCCCTATGTGCCGCATGTTGGCATTTTTGTGCTGTAAAACACAATTGACCTGCACCTTGGTCGCATTTTACCGAGGAGCCCTTTGGTTTGCGTCAACATCTGGGCCATTGCTTATGTGGATGGTGGACTCTTTTATGGAAGATTGCTTTATTAGTACTGTACATGACTGGTCATATCAGTAAGTGATGGCCACAACAAAGTATGCGGTTATACCCCTAAGGGTTTCTTGGGTTTCACTGTACTTTTTCCGTGCCTTCCACATCCAAACATGTCAGCCATGACCCAGTTTAACCGATAAACAGGAAATCGTAGTGTTTAGCAGATTGTTAAATGTCAAGAGTAGTTAACATTACAGTCCAATATGTACTGGGAACATGCCCACATGCCTTACAAGAACGCAGCGTTTCCTTTGGGGTAGTATCGGTTGCTTTTTCCATAGTTTGGTTAATCTACTCGCTTTTTGGATGTTTTGCTGAATGAATCAGGTTCTTCATGGCACCTTGCACTAATTAGTGACTTGAAGGGACGATCCAGGAGCCTGCTGAGTCCATGGTATATTTTAAATAGCCTGTTACTGTGGGCCGCTTTGGACCAACATGTTGCAACGCTTTGGACCAACATGTTTTGCTAGTACAAAAGTGCTGTTCGGCCCTCCGTGGACTGGTTAATCTGTTAGGCACTGCTGACCTGTACTTAGCAATATGGTTTTCAAGCCTTTGATTGGTCGTTTGATTTGCCCGTTTTTTATTTTAAGCATTCATCCTTTCCACCTTATAGCGTGAAGTTTCTCTTCTCGACAGGTGGGATTGCTTGACCAATTAACTTTTACTTGATTTCCTTTATTGCCGCCCCCCCCCCCCCCCCCTCCTCGCCCTCCCTTGGCTCACCTGTTTTGCCCCAACCGGCCGCGATTTCGCGACCATTCTGCCCTGATCTTTCGCCCATCCACACCACCCCTGCGCAGAGGTGCCCTTGTCACGACCGCTCTTTAACGACCTCAACTTTGACGAGACTGATGCGATGAAGATGCTGGAGTCGTTTGGGGTGGAGGTGCGTGCTAGTGCTCGATATTCATGGTCGTGATCTGCCCTTGCTTCTCAGGGGAAGGTATGTGCGCGGTGGAGCTATTTGCCTGCTCGCGAGGGGTGGAGGTTCCTTCATTTCACCAATCAATTTTCTAATCAGAAAACTAGCACAGGCTTGCTGGACATGTCTGCCTACTAGCGCAATCAGGCCTGTGCTCGCATACGTCACGTCTTCTGTGCATCTGTAAAGTCCTACCATGGTCAATGCCCTCTTTGTTTAAGGCTGTCGAAGTCCTGATAGCGATTGAGTTTGTTGGCAGGATAGCTGGAACCTCCCGGGCAATCATGTCAATTTAGTTACAACAGAATAGTAGCAAAAGTCACATTATCATCCCATGTGAATATTACTGCTTCAATTAAAAAGTTGACAATGGCATGGAATGGCTTCGAACTATAAACCGGAAAATGGCCAAGGAATCACATCCAGTTAGCCCTCTTGCGGAACAGTTGTCAAGTTGTCGAATGCCATGTTGTCATGGTTTGTCATGATGTTGTTGCGATGCTCGCTGCTGTGAGCTGTCCCTACTGTGTCTTTTGCCATTATTCCCGCCAGTTCCCGAGCGCGGGCGGCAACGCCAAGCGCGACATCTTCTGCAGCCGCACGGTCAACCTACGCTCCATCTCCGCCATCGGATACGACATGGACTACACGCTCGTGCACTACGATGTGCAGGTAACGCCCCGCCTGTTTCCCCAGTTTGGGCCCCCTGTCTTCATACTTCAACCTGTCTTCATAATCCGTCTAATTTCATAGTCTGTTATTGCTGACAACATGGACTATTCAATCGTGCACCACGATGTGCAGGTAACGCCCTTCCTGATACCATCACTAAATGAGTGATAGAGCTCACTCTCATATGTTACAATGTCGATGTACAGCCTCTTTTTTACACCCTTGATTCCTTTGTACATCTCTCTATGTTTTCATCGTCAAATGCGGCATGGGCTACAGCTCATGTTTAGAGTGTTAGGCTGCGAATGAGTGGCGTTTCTTCCCCACTCACTCCTCCCCCTCCCCACAAGCCATAATTATGCCCATGTGCTGTGATGCTGCCAGGGTTGGTCCCCCCCCCCTCTTATTGTTTGTTTTATCTGCGCGCCGTCCCCTAGTTTTCCCTCCTTTTCTCTGTCCATCTTGTCTTTCTCAGTTTTCCCCTTGCTTTTCTTGCTCCACTCTACTGTAACTTCAATCAGACTGCCCTTGGACAGCTGTTCGACATCAATTTGGTGCCTGTCAAGCATCCGGTAGACACCCTTGTCGGGCATCCACTAGGCACAAAACAAAGGTCAATACCTTAGTGGCTCCATGTGCGGTTTTCCATAGCTCGTGGACTGTTAAGCGTTTTTTGCCCTCAGCCTATGCCACGTTCCTCTGCCCCCTTTCCTGCCAGAGCTGCTCCACCTGCCATTCAATTGACCACTTGATCCCAACCAACTTGCCCTAGACTGCCAACAAAAATAGCAACCCACTCAAACCCCGCCTCTTTTCCCTATATCTTCATCTTTTCGTTCTGCCCCACCTTGCGGCAGGCATGGGAGGGCGCTGCCTACGACTATGGCATGGCGATCCTGGCGGAGAGGGGCTGCCGCACCGACAACCTGGTGTTTGACCCAGACTTGGTATGTCCACACATCAACTGCTGAGCTGCAGTGCTAATAAAAAAATCATTTGGCAAAAAAAAAAAATCCATCCCCTCCCATCCTGTCCACTCCCTATCAGAGCAGCTCTTGTCGGATTGCTGTTGACTTAATCAGGACTGAGGAGATGGTACTGTGCCTCAATTAATAGAGGCCCCCTTCACATCCCAGGTGATCCGCGGCCTCCTCATGGACAAACCATGCAAATCCTTTCTCCCCCCCCCCCCTCGACCCTCACCATCCGCCCCCCCTCCCACAATCACACACACGCACATACCACCTAGGTGTTCCACTACCCCATTACAAACTATGCGAAGCCCCCGCCCCCTATCCCCGTGGGCCCTCACCATTCCCGCCCCCTCCCCCCCGCCCCCCCCCCGCCGTCCCCGGTCTCGTGATTGACAAGCCATGCAATTTACCCCCCCCACACACACATGTCGACCTGAACCCCCCTCCCCCAACCCCCCCCCCCTACACACACCAGGTCATCCGCGGCCTGGTCATTGACAAGGAGCTGGGCAACGTGGTCAAGGCGGACCGCTTTGGCTACGTCAAGCGCGCGATGCACGGGACGTCCATGCTGTCCAACCGGGCGATCAGCGAGCTGTACGGGCGCGAGCTGGTCGACCTGCGCGACGAGAAGCGCTGGGTGTTCCTCAACACCTTCTTCAGCGTGAGCGAGGCCGTCATGTACATGCAGGTGGGTGGGTGCATTGTTGTGGGTGGGTGGGCGGGTGTGCTAATAATGGAATGGCATAGTAAAGTAAACCCCGATGAGGAGGCCAGATGGCCCTTGTGAAGCGTAGATGTGTGTAGTGTAGCGCGTATTCTTTTCACTAAGAACTTGCATCAATAACATTCTTAAATAGCGGCTGTCCTGCTGCATGTTGTGCATCCCTGTGCCCTCCCCTGCAGGTGGTCGAGAAGTTTGACGAGGGATCGGTCCCTGCCGACATTGCCTCGATGTCATACATGGGCCTCTACAAGGTGACCAATATACTGGTAGCTGTGATTGCGGTAGTTTTCTTTTGGTTGTTGTCGTACTTTTATTTTGGTTGTAGTATTAGTTGTGCTACTGGTAGTATTAGTATGTATGACTTTGTTCTCTCCTGAACGATGAGGCGGTCATGGTGATATTAAAGGCGTGTAAAATTTGACGCTGAGCGTGTTCTCACCGCTCAGGCATCGCGTTTGTCAGCGTCGCTTGATGCATAGGTCTTAGACCATATGTGCCCTTCTTGGGTCTGCTCTTGGCTTTCTAATATTGGCGAGAACGTTTGGGTCTACACTACAGTTGGGATTGCATTGTTAAGCAATGACACAGGAGCCTTTCTTCTGGTGGCTTATTCACCCTGATATGCTTCCATCGCACATGTACTAGTGTTGACAGCATGCATGAATATAGCCTCATCGTTGCCAGTTCTCAGTGACTAGGCCTGTCTAGCAGGGGTGTTGTTACATGCACGCCTCAAAGACAAAGTTCTTTGAGACAATGATCATCTGCCTACGGGGCATTACCTTAACGTTTGTTTGCCCCCCAAATCCTGGAATTTTTCCCAAATCCTGGAATTGCTCCCGCCCCTTTCCCTCCACTTCTCCCTCTCCCTCCCCCCCCCTTTTCAGGTCGTCGCCGATGCCCTGTTCCGTGCTCATGTCGACGGACCCATGAAGGTAATTGCTGTTGTGCCATGTTGAGTAGCATTTGGAGTGGACAGCCCTGGGAACTCATGATGTAAAAGCTGTTCACTCAATGCTGCTGGAGAGTGCCATGATTATGACCCAAGGTCGTGTATGCCATATAGAACAGTGTGTTGCCGTATAGAACAGTGTTGCCTTTCCGTATTGGTCTATGTATTGCTGGCTTGGTTCCACCTCGCTTTGCTTTATTCCACATGGCTGGCTCTTCCCTCCAGCATCATGGTTGTGCCGGATGGGCCATAGCGGAGCCTGCAAGATTGGGTAGTTCATGGTTGCCGTGCTCACTTGATGGTTCGATGCCTCCTGCTTGCTTCCCGCTCAGGCATTCCTCATGGCCACCCCGGAACAGCTCGTTATTCAGGGCAGATATGATCTGGTTGTTTACCGCTATTCTCTGTCACTGAATGCCCCCTCGCTTCCTTTCGCTCCTTGCGTATTCCCGTCTGCTGAGGCGCGCATCATTGCCAGCCCAGAAAAGTTTGTCATCCAGGATTCACGAGTGCTTATTGTTCACCCCCCTAATTGTCTCTAATATAATATGATCCTTCTGTTTGCTCCCTCCTGCCTCTCCTCAGGCGCGCATCATGGCCAACCCAGAGAAGTTTGTCATCCAGGACCCGCTGGCCGCACGCGCGCTGCTGGACCAGAAGGAGGTGCATGGGGCTTATATTACTGATGCTGGGAGGAGTTTGGGGGTGGCGTCTATTATTGGTACCAAAAGGAAGTACGTGGGCCTTTATGACTGAACTAGGAGATACGCGGAGGTACGTGACATTGTATTGCTGAACCTTGAAGGAGCTGTGCATCCCCATACTAGATTGACCTTGCGTCACCATGCTCCTAGCATGTGTTATGATGCTTATGTCCTATGCCTCTACCCTCAGCCCCCAGGCCGGCAAGTGGCACTGCTGATCACCAACTCCTCCCTTGCTCATTCACTCTGCTCTCAGGCCGGCAAGAAGCCGCTGCTGATCACCAACTCCCTTGTCCATTCTCCCTGTTTTCATTTCGACGCCTATCTAAACTCCCGGCCTTACTCCCAGGCCGGCAAGAAGCTGCTGCTGATCACCAACTCCGACTACAGCTACACCAAGACGATGATGGACTACGCGTACAACCCGTTCCTGCCCGCGGGCATGGTCTGGCGCGACCTGTTCGACATGGTCATCGTCTCGGCCCGCAAGCCAAACTTCTTCACCGACACCTCGCCGCTGTACGAGATTGTGACGGACGATGGCCTCATGAAGCCCGCTAGCGTGGCTACCCCAGGTAATCATACTTGACTCCTTTCTTTCTTTCTTTCTTTCTTTCTTTCTTTCTTTCTTTCTTTCTTTCTTTCTTTCTTTCTTTCTTTCTTTCTTTCTTTCTTTCTTTCGTTCTTTCTTTCTTTCAATTTCTATAAGGCCTGGGTGGTAGGAGCACTGGGCAAGAGTGGAAAGGGGGTTGCTTGTGGTGTGGATGACGGCCTCATGAAGCCCGTCAGCGTCGCCAGAAGCGGTAAGAGTAGCCACCACAAAAATCGCCGGGGCAGCCCCTGATGCTTCAGGTGCCATAGGGGCTATCGGGGGTGCGTCCTGCCCCCCTGTTCCTGCCAACCCAGCCCACCCGACCACTCCCGACCAACCTGCACCTTTTTTTCTGCCATGAGTTATGATTCCATCAGTCTTAAGCATATTTCTCCACATATACATCCTGCTGGCTGTTTTGCCTGCATGCCCATGTCGCCATAATGCCTGCATCCTTGTACTGCTGTGCTGCCTGCACTCTGGTACTGGTGCCCTGCCTGCTCCCTCGCACTGCAATGCTACCTGTGCCCTTTGCAACATCCCCGCTGCTTCCACCGCCCTGACATGGGTGTGTGTGTTGTACGCCCCGTCCTGCTTGCCATCCTGCCTGCACACCCACCCACCCCAGGCGGCCTCTACAGCAGCGGGTTGGAGTCAAACGATTCGATAGGAATATTCACCATGCGACGCCATAGCACGCTGACCGCGCGTTGACCGCGCGACCCGCTTGCCATCCTGTATTCTGCTTGCACACCCACACCCCCCAGGCGGGCTCTACTGCGGCGGTTGCGCGATGCAGGTGGAGCGCGCTCTGGGCATCAGCGGCGACGAGACGCTGTACGTGGGCGACCACATCTACACCGATGTGAGCATCAGCAAGAACTATCTGCGCTGGCGCACCGCGCTCATCTGCCGCGAGCTGGAGGAGGAGGTAGGTCAGGTCCTCTTTGTTTTTCACTGGTTCTTAACTATTGAAGGTCATTAATAGCATTCTGTTTATTTACGGTGTCCATCTGGTGAGAACTGGAGGAGGTGGGTCAGCCTCTTTGCTTTTCACTGGTTGTTAAGTAAAGAGATCATTAATAGCATTGTATTTATTTACGGAGTATATGCTGAGAACCGGAGGTGGAGCTGGGGCAACAGACAGTCATTTCAATGTCACGGCATACGTACATGATCCTAGTATTCAAGATCATGACTAGCAGCTTTTCATGGGTGGAGGGTAATGTGCAGTGAGATGGACGAGGAGGCGGTTTAGTCTGTTCTTTGTTTTTTTTTTTTTTCCAGTCAAATACCAAGATCGACAAGTAATGACTGACGGGTCTTATTTGCCCTGATTTAAGGAGGTGGGTCAGCCCTTTTGTTTCCCAAATTCGTGAGCATCACTAACATCCGGTTGCTTATTCTGTGTAAAAACCCTGACCGTCGGTTGGCCCTGCCAGGTGGAGGCACTGGAGAAGGGCCGCGAGCACCGCCTGGAGCTGATCAAGCTGATGAACCGCAAGGCCGAGGTCGGCTACGTGTTCAACCAGCTGCGGCTGGCATTGCAGCGCAAGCAGTGCGGCCAGCCCATCGAGGTAAACACTGCAGAGCATGCCAGAGCCGCGGCGTGTGAAACATGTGTTGTGTGGGTGGGTGGGTGGGTGGGTGGGTGGGTGGGTGGGTGGGTGGGTGGGTGGGTGGGTGGGTGGGTGGGTGGGTGGGTGGGTGGGTGGGTGGGTGGGTGGGTGGGTGGGTGGGTGGGTGGGTGGGTGGGTGGGTGGGTGGGTGGGTGGGTGGGGGTGGGTGTTGTGGGTTGTCGGAGGGCAGAGAGGGGGACTGCTGGATTGGGGGAATATAGCATGGATGAAAGTCACCTTAAAGTGCAGGCTTGTTTTGGTGCTCTCCGTTCTCTCTCTCTCTCTCTCTCTCTCTCTCTCTCTCTCTCTCTCTCTCTCTCTCTCTCTCTCTCTCTCTCTCTCTCTCTCTCTCTCTCAGGTGTTCCAGCTACCTATTCTGGCCGGTTGGCTAGTTGGGCTGGCACCCCATTGCACCCCAAAACCCGAACCACAACCCAACCCAACCCAACCCATAAGTCCGAATCCGAACCGCTCTTCTTTCCACACAGCCGAATCCTCGAGCGATACCCCCAGCCCCCGTTCCCACACAACCCAACCCCTGACCCGAACCTGCCCTATGCTATTCATCTACGCTCTTCCCCACACACAGAATAACCCTGGCCTGAACGCGATGACGCCCGAGGAGGTGACACGTGTCATGTCGTCGCTGCTGCTGGTGATGGAGCGTCTGGATGAGGACATCGCGCCGCGGCTGGAGGAGGACGGGCACCACTTCAACAAGCGGTGGGGGTACCTCTCGCGCGCGGGGCTCAACGACAAGAGCCACCTGACGCGGCAGATCGAGAAGTGAGTGGGGGCGAGTGCATAAGGGCGCCTGACGCGACAGATTGATAATCAAATGGAGGGCAAGGGAGCTACTTTTTGGGAGGGGATGTCGTGGAAGGGGGTAGGGAGGGGAGGGTTTGAGGGAGCCGGCAGGAGAGGGATGGGGAGGGGGGTGGGGAAAGGAAAGGGGGGTAAGGGAAGAAGAGGGGGAAAAGGGGTAAGGCACCTGCGTGCCGCTATCGCGGTAGTCACTTGAAACGCTCATGCCAGTGATCATGGGCCCGCACCTTGCTGCTGCCAACCATAGGAAGAACGACTCGAACACGCAGAAAAGATAACGGCAGGCTCGAGCTACCATGGTCCGGATTCTCCCGATTTCTGGCCTGCGCTGGTTGTCTCCTTGATAGGAAGGTGTTGTCATGCCGATGCCTACATCGCTGTGGTCGTTCACATGCATGTTTACATGCATGCTTACATGCTTGCTTGCATGCCATGGTCCACGCATGACTCTTTGTGCGGCTTGTCTTGTCCCTTTCTACTATCGTCCTTTGCTACTGTGAGTACTGTCATCCCTTGCCCTGCACGCATTAGTTATTCTGACGTCTGCATGCTGCAGCCGCTCGCTGAATGCTGACCATGGTGGATATATTTTTGTGGCTACCGTCATCCCCTGCTGCGCTCATCACAGGTACGCGGACATCTACATGTCGCGTGTGTCCAACTTCCTGCACTACACCCCGTTCATGTACTTCCGGTCACCCAGCCAGGTGAGCGGCGTGGGCTGAATAACTTGGGCTGTTTGAAATGGAGCCAGGCATCACTTAGGCAAATGGCTTATGGCTTACGTTGGTTTGGCACTCACGTGCCAAACCAAGCACTTGCTTGTTCCACAAGGCCATGTGATACTGGCCTGGTCCCCTTCTTGTGGTCCTGTACCAACTAGTGTGCTACATCTGGGTTTTGTCTCGCATTGAGACATCCAAATGCTAAATTAAATACTACTATTGTAGTACTTATTTACAGAGTTTCACGTCCGTTTCACAGACTGCGAGTCGCTGAGCACCTGACCACAGACTTGCTCCTAGCACTCACAAGCACTAGCTAGCGCAACTTGATATCGACTTGTAACTGACTGATATCGACTTTCTAAATGGCTGTTAGCCATGCCAAACTTACCGGCAAGGTCGTACCAGCACCGCCCCCACCTTGATCACCATGTTATCTCCTTTGCCCTGAATACTTGTCCGTGCGGCTAATAAACAGGTGGGCTAGTGTTTTGGGGATGAGCCTGTTGAAGCACTTCAACAAGGGGCCACCCTCATGAAGCCTAGCCTCCCTGTCCTGGCCCTAGTAATTCAGGCCTGCACCACCACATGGATTGACATGCCAAGGTTGCCCAGCTTTGCCTGGTCTCTACATCGCCTGAGACTGCTGCCTTCTTGTTTGACCGAGGAGCGCAAGATATGGGCTGTGGGACAGTTATGCCGTTGCTGCTCGCTGGCACCTTGCTTGCTTGGACTGCATGTGCGTGGACTGTGGGCAGTCACATTCGCGTTGTTTGTGAATTTCTTTGGCCGCAAACTTTTGGACTAGGAATAGGGTTTGGCGGCAACCTAGCTATAGCGGCTACACTTTCACCTCACTACAAAGAAACTATGTTTAGAGAACCACGATAGTTTCTGTGGTGGTGGATTCGTGATTTGTAATTATTTTGGTTCCCACCTCAACTTTTTTGCGCTGGTGACAGACCCTGGCTCATGACCGCGTGCGTGGGTCGGAGCTGGGCGTGCGCAAGGGCCGCCGCTACAAACTGGCGGCGGCGGTTGAGGCGGAGAACCAGGGCCAGTCAGCCCCCCCGAGCGCCCCAAGCCGTAAGAAGCCTTCGGAGACAAGGGGGAGGGGAGCCACCGCGGGAGGGCCCGCTTCGTAGCCGCAAGAACAATATGTGGAGGAAGGGAGGAAGAACTAAGGCAGTCAGTCGAAGAGGTGCATTGGACGAGGAGCATCCGCGGAGGGACGGACGGCGAGCCTGCAGGCTTGATAAATATTGATCCGTTCAATCTCGCGCCTGTCAGTTCTTGCAAGGAGACCGCGGGGAGGTCTTGGAGGGCAACGTTGGCACGATCGCCGGGGAAAGCATTGCTGAGATTTGCTTTCGAGTGAAGTAGGCTGACATTTTTTTTCATGTGCTGCGCACACTCGATGTGTTCCGCACCATGCCATGCATCTCATACGGGAGGAGTTCGTCGACATGTGCCAACGTGAACAATGCTGGAGAAAGGCTGTGCTGAGATCACGTGTTGGAACCTCGTGTGGAATCCTGCGAAGGGGGTGGGGGCCTGTGTCGTTGGGTTGTGCCAAGTTTGATATTGTTGGTCAATGAGTTTCTTTGCTGGAGACAGGGATGGTTGGCATATTCTGCCATGCGCATGGCGTAGATTGCGCCGGCGATTGGACACTGGACACCAGCAGTGTGCACTGTGTATAAAAGAGGCATAATTCTATCTGGCGTGCATTTTCGCTTCTTCTTTTTTCCCTTTGTATAGTTGTCTCACTTAATGTGACACCCAGCATGATGCCGGATCTTGGATTTTTTGAAAGGCATATGCATGGTCGCCGATAGTCATGCCTGTCTTGCTTCAGTTGGTCGCTCGAAACAGCAGGTATTTTTGTAGTTATTTCTTATTATTGTCGCATATTTGTGCTTGAGGCAGTTGCGTGGGTTACACTAACAGTTTGTGTTTCCTGTGCTCTGTGACAGCCCAAGTATACTGATGTTATCCTTGTAATATACTGATGTTGGACTACAGTATTTCATGCGCAGGGTGCTGCACCTAGCTGCTGAGAAACTGAGAACATTATTTCAAAGCTATACTCTTGAGGACAGCATTTGGCTGCCAAACGCATTCGCTGCCATTGAATTGAATTGAATTGTAACATAACTCCGTTGGGAGAATATGTAGCACATATCCCTGAGAAGGGGCATATGGCTTTTAATACATTCTAGGCTACTTCCTGCAAGAGTGGAATGTAAGCAACACTTGCTCTAGGTGCACCAGGGCACCCGCACCCGCATGGTCTATCACGCTATGCCCAGCCAAGAAGGGGGGGGGAGCATGCCATGGGGGGGAAGATCATCATGGCTATACGAGGGCTAGGGCATGGCTTCTCGACAGAGAGCATCTCTCTGCATAGGTATAGCATAGCTAAATTCTTAATGCAACATCCTTGGGGGTCCCATTATAGGCATGGCTTGGCTAAATTCTGAAGGCAACATCCATGGGGGCCATTATGGGCGCACATGCGCGTGGGCCACATGCTAGGCTAAGCCTTACTAATCTACACTACTGGTATTCTGATCAGACACTCCGCAAAGGTGAAAACCTTTGCGTTCAGTGCCGGGCCGCGGAAAACGCGGAAAACGCGATCTGCAAATGAATCCGACCGGAATCGAACTGGGGACCTCTCGCACCAATTTTGCTGACTACTGGTATATATGCTTACTACTGGTATATATATTCCTAGTCTGAGGTGGCAGGAGGGGGCTGCCAGGGCTTGTGGTCAACGTGGATGACCGCCCCCCTCCAGTATACCGGCTTCCCCCTTGCGCTCTGCCGGAGCTGAAGGTAGGTCGGCCATAGCTCGCGTCGCCGCTGTCATTTGCAGCCATGTGCATTTGCAGTTCAAGGAATTTGAATAAAGGTCTCAAGGTGGCTGTCTTGGAGGTCATGGTGCTTGATTGCTGAGGGAAGGAGACTGTACAGGCCCGCGTTTAATACCAGCTAAGCTGTAACTTATCGGCGGTCAGCTATGTGTAAGCCCAATTGTAATTATCACGTCCAGCCCAAAAGCCCAAATTTGGTCCAGCTAGTGTCGGCCATTTTGGTTCACACCGACGGCCCCAATCCCTCGCGTCGCGTCTATGCGGTTTTTCGGTTCCCTCGCGTCGCGTCTATGCGGTTTTTCGGTTCTTTTTCGGTTCCTCGCGTCGCGTCTATGCGAATTTTTCGGTTCCCTCGCGTCGCGTCTATGCGGTTTTTCGGTTCCTCGCATCGCGTCTATGCGGTTTTTCGGGTGTACCTGTCAGTCGGGCCGTTTGATTCAAACATCTGACGGTCCAGCTTCGACC
Organism: Mesostigma viride; assembly: GCA_009746045.1. Classification (NCBI taxonomy): domain Eukaryota; kingdom Viridiplantae; phylum Streptophyta; class Mesostigmatophyceae; order Mesostigmatales; family Mesostigmataceae; genus Mesostigma; species Mesostigma viride. The sequence goes on along the minus strand of RPFO01000175.1, from coordinate 3,095,489 downwards.
AGCAGGCAGGTGAGACCTCCACGAGCCTTCTTGAGGCATTTAAGCGTGCCATTCTTGCCCCCATGTTACTCACTGGTGAGCTGGACATGTCGGCTGTCCGCCTCCCCCGCGCGCGGGGGACGGCTGGCCCGGCACCCGTGCTCCTCACCTTTAAGTACATGGCGGACAAGCTGGCGTTCCTTAAATGCCGCAAGAAGCTCTCGGAGACTCGCTTCACGCTGGACGACGACTTGACCCTGGCACAACAACAACGGCGACGCGAGCTATGGCCGACCTACCTTCAGCTCCGGCAGAGCGCAAGGGGGAAGCCGGTATACTGGAGGGGGGCGGTCATCCACGTTGACCACAAGCCCTGGCAGCCCCCTCCTGCCACCTCAGACTAGGAATACATATACCAGTAGTGTAGATTAGTAAGGCTTAGCCTAGCATGTGGCCCCCGCGCATGTGCGCCCATAATGGCCCCCATGGATGATGCCTTCAACATTTAGCCATGCTTTGTCTATACTGGGACCCCCATGGATGTTGCATTAAGAATTTAGCCATGCTATGCCATGCAGAGAGATGCTCTCTGTCGAGAAGCCATGCCCTAGCTCTTGTATAGCCATGATGATCTTCCTCCCTCACAGGCATGCTCCCCCCTTACCCGGGCATAGCGTGATAGACCATGAGGGTGCAGGTGCCTTGGTGCACCTAGAGCAGGGGTAGCTTACATTCCCACCCTTGCATGAAGTAGCCTAGAATGTATTAAAAGCCATATGCCCCTTCTCAGGGCTATGTGCTACATCTACTCCCAACGGAGTGATGTTGATAATTAATTAATTAATTAATCTGACGGTCGTAAATCGGTGGGAGAGTAAATGGGTGGGAGAGAGGAGCTACAAAACCCAAAGGTGACCCCATTTTTACTTGCTAGCTAGTATACGTAAAACCCCAATATGGCATGAAACTGTCATGGGTAACTCATAGTTGTGGGTAAACATGCATTACAATGAAAACGTGGAAGGGAAAGTAATTTTATTAAAATCAATATTAAGTTTAAATTGTGTCCGGCTGGAACCCCGTCACCTCCTGGTCCAGGGTGGACATGCCCACGGTGCCCACCGGCTCGTCACAGAGCAGTGGCGACCCCTGCATGCCCACCATCTCGTCCTGGGGTGGAGGCACCGCCTGCATGCCCACCGGCTCGTCGGAGGGGGCGCCCGCGTTGAGCGCATCCTGCATCATGGGGATGATGGCTGCGTCGATGTTTAAAGAGGGATCCACAACAGTATCCAGCAAAGAATAGGCGGTAAAGGGGGGAAGAGCGGGGAGGTAGGGATCGGCATCGAAGGTCGACAGGGTGGGGGTGCGCGGTGAGGAGGCCGCCTGGGACGTCTCGCCCTTGGCTTCGGCAATGCGCTCCGCCCAGGCCTCGGCGACCTCCCCCTTCTTGGCGATTGTGTACCCGGTATCCTTCGCCACCGTCTCTTTCCACCTAGACGCCACGAATCTATCGAATGAGACGGCGCAGTCGGGGTGGAAATTGTCGATTTCCACCCACGACTTGCCGTCTCCCCCTTTCCATTGGACCTGGATCAGCATGGTGTTTTCTGCTGACCATCTAGCATCTCTTATGTTCCTGATCTCATAGTCGTGGTACAAGCCCTCCTCGCCTGCTTCCATCGTCTTAGCAAAGGTCTCCTCGTCTGTCCTACCGATGGCGGCCGCAGTGAGCAGGTCCTTAATTGCCTGGGCCTCGGCAATGACTTTATTGATGCGTTTGATCGCTGCACACGTACACGTTTCGATTCACATGCACGCGCGGCTTTGTGGTCACTGCGACCTTTTTCCCCTTAGTCATTGTTGGGCGGGAGATTGTTGGGCGTGTTTTGGGAGGTGGTGTAACTGCGGAGGCGGCTGTCCGCCCAGGCCCGGGCTATTTGTACTCAGCCGTCCTGCAACGGTCAAAAGTACGATGCAACGGTAATATTTGATATACAATCGCGTCCCGTAGGCAGTCAGGACAAATTCGGGCCCGAATGCAGCGAAAATGGCTAAGTCCCAAGCCATTTTTCGCTCAAGGCCCGGTACTGCACCGGCACGTAGAGGTACTAGGCCTGGATACGGACCGTGGCATGAAAATTGAATTGAACTATGTCCGTATCCCGTGAACTAATATAAACGCACGATGCGTCGTTTGTACTATACGTCCCACCCAGCCGTACCGGTTTGGCACGGAAAAATCGCAGTTTCGTGGTACCTGACCGTACCATACGGAAGATTCTGTGCACGCATGGAATCTACTGGACCCGTCGTCGCTTCGTTCCCCGGCGCTGAAAGATGTTCTGCGGAATGCGTGAACGATGATCGCGATCACGGAGTCCGTGATGGCGTCCCTCCTGTTCGCGTTGCTGACAATGGTCGCGCGGCTGTGGCGGGTCGCGTGCCGTCTGGGCCGCCGAATCGGCGCGCCGATCGACTCGGGGTCGGCCGTCGTGATCCATCGCGCGTACGTGTCGGACCACGACGCGTGGTTCGACGTGACGGAGCGGTTCCGCGATTGGTGGCCGGCGTGCGGGAGCACCGGGGCCACCAGGGAGTACCCAGGTCCGATGAAGATCTCGTGGGAGGGCCAGTTTCCACAGGTACAAAGGTCGTGCAGGCCTACCAAATGCACCATCACACCACAGAACAGCCATAGCCAGCGCAGAAAACAACAGCAGACCGCCATGTTTCCCGTTGATGCAGCAGCTGGGCCATTGTTCGGGCCTCAGACTAGGGCACGGACTAGGGCCTTGCTTGGGCTTCAGGCTCCCAAATGCTATGGATTGCCATATCCTGGCCGCACAAGAACTAGAACTGGTTGTTCCGCCATAGCTCCTGCGCTTGTGCCAGTGCCTGCGCCTGTGCCAGCGCCAGTGCCTGTGATTGTGCCAGTGCCAGTGCCTGCTGCGCCAGTGCCTGAGCCTGTGTACGTGCCTGCTCCTCTCCCTGGGCTATTCGCCCCTCGGTTTAAGGACTCTGACATTTGGCCTCAAACAGGCCATGTGTGGCCAAATGGTAGTGGCGATTCCAAGTTTCCTCTGGTGCATTGCGTCACCTGCAAAAAGGTGCCGGAGAGGGCAGTGTGCAAGAAGGAGAACGGGGAGATGCAGTGCCGGGGGTGCGCTCTGGATGAACTGAGCGACAAGGTGGATGCACTAGGTCCCTCTCCTCCCACGGAGCAGGTGCAGGAGACTGTCAAGAATTTTGACACGGGCTTGCAGATTTACAAGTACGAATATGAGCCCAAGCGTCTCCCGCCTCCTCCCACCGGCTACCCTCTGTCCAAGTGCATGTGCGCTGTGTGCAAGAAGCCTGCTCTCCACGCGCACGAAGTGGTGAAGGAGGTCACCCCTCAGATGCTGGAGACTACTTCCCATTTCCGTGTTGCCAAGCTCGTGGTTGGCGACGTCGTTTGTGGGATCTGCCGCAACGAGTTCCTGGCCCAGTATGTCGACAACAACGTGGTCATCAGCAAGGCCATGTCTCGCGGCATGCAGTATTGGGAGTACAAGGGCCATATCGATGAGGTGTTCCAGTACAACGAGGAACTCCACAAGATGGCAGAGCGCGCCCAGGACAACACGCACGACGGCCCCTCCAGTGACAAGTTTTACTGGCCTCGCAGGCAGTGCCAGAAGTGCATGAAGCGCATCGACATCAACGTGCAGAACCTGTATGTGGCTCCAAGGCCTCGTTCTTTAGACGTTGACTTGGTCTGCTACGAGTGCGCCAAGTTCTGCAGCCTTGTTTCTGAGGCTGTCGCTTTCCCGGGCTTTAGCCGCCCCAACAACCGCCTCAAGCGTAATGCAGAGGCCGGGGGCTTCCTTCTGTACGATGTTGTGGGGTCCAACAAGCCCTATTTCTTCGCGTAGGGTGTCATCTGGGCACTTCATTGGCCCATGCAAGCCTATGGAGGCTACTGTTGATAGGGACTTGTGGTATTCTATTTTGTAATGAATAAGACTCTTTGCATGTAAATCCAACACTCATGCACTAGGCGTAGGACTTGACTTGTTTGCGAAAAGTTCGGGCTATGCGGATAGCCCGAACTTTTGGGGATAGCCTGAACTTTTGGAAACCTTGCTAGGGAAAAGTAAAAGTTTCCGGTGGGGATCCCAGCCATTTGAAAAGTTCGGGCTATGGTTCGGGCTATCAGTTTATAGCCCGAACCGGACCCTTTTTCCCCTTGGGCGGTGGTGTCATGCATTGTACATGGGGTAGGGACTTGGTTATTTGGACAGTGTGCAGTGTATGTGTGTGTTTCTTACTTAGATTGCTAACACATAAAATATAGGGGTATTTCCTGTATATACAGATAGGATTGCTAACACATAAAATATAGGGATGCGTGACCTCGGTGGTCGGGAGCACCCCGGGCCCCACCCGCATGCCGGCGTGCCCTCGGTGGGTACGGTCGTCTGTCTAAGTCCGCGAGTCCGCGCCGCCGGGCTATCTATGTGGGGCTCATTGTGGGGACTTTATAAGGAAAACAATCCAAGCTTTATTAGTACTGCACCATTCACATATCCTCATAGGCAGCAGCCAGCAGGCTCTTCTCGGGGCTGTACACAAAGTACGGGGCCTCCGAAAGGTGTTTTGCGCGGCCCAAATCGATCAGCACTTCGATCAAAGGGTCCGCAGCGCACAAGGGGCACCGCATGCCGCGCTTGCCGCTCGTTTCTATGGTCTGCACAGCGCAATCCACACACACACCGTGGATATGGATATGGTCCTGAGGGTCCTCCCCTCCGCTGGCAGCCTGCTGCGGATCCAGCAGGAAATCGGTGTGCTTCTTGCACACGCCGCAAGTAACAGGCCCCCGCACACTGGCAGCCCTGTTCTGTGCAGGCGGTTCTGCGCGCGCGCTCTTCCCAAAAACGCCCGAATCGCAGAGGAAGGCGCCCACCGATGCGGCATTCTCGCAGAAAATCTCGCCGCCCGGCAGCACTTGGATATCGTGCATGTGCGCGTCCCGCTTGTACTGCTCATCGAATTCGTGCGTGTTTGCGTGCCCCTGCTTGGTTTTCACAGCCCCCAGGAACTTTGCCACCTTGTCCTCGGTGTCCCGCTGTTTCAGGTACACCTTCATGGCGGGGGACTGCTCGCCATTGCCGTTTGCAGGCGGCTGGCGCTTGGCAGGAGGGACATCCGTTGCCGCCATAGCCGGCTTATCGCGGGAGGGCTCCATTGTAGTGAGAGGAGTTGGTTTTGAGTGGTGCTGGGCGGATTGGGACCCCCAAACGCCCGCCTCCGCCTTTTATCCCTGCCGAAGCCCGCGCGAAGCGCGCGACACCCACGATAGTCCAATGGGAGTCCGCCGCGTGTCGTGCTGGCGCGGCGAGGCGGCATATTCCCACGGATATTCCGAGCGGACCAATGGGACGGTGCCACGTGGCGGCGACGCGGCGCTTCCACGGGATATCCGTGGGAATATTCCCGGCGCGACGCCCTTCTGGAAGGCGCGGCGCTCCGCGGATATTCCGTGGGAATATTCCATCTCACCAATCCGGGCCTGCCGCGTGGCACGGGACTATTGGGCGGGGCGGGTGGGGTGCGGGCACATAAGCGGAGGAGGGCGAGTTTGGCAGCCAAACCACGCCAATCCGCACGAGCACACACACACTGTCAGCCGCTATGGATTCCATCCCTCTGATTGCCAATGAGCTCCCTCAGGATCACTCCGACCTGTTCGCGGAGTTGTGCGGGGGCTGGTACCGCTTAGTGGTGCGCAAGGCCATGGAAAACTCCAGCAATTTGTACAGCTGCGTGAATGAGTGGGAAAAGAAGCTGAAAACCCCCTTTTGCGTGCTGGTTCGTTTCGACTCCTTTACGGCTCTGGATCGCCAGTTGGAGTTTGAATTCATTGAGGTCCGCACTGCGATCAGCAGGAAGTACTGCGTTCGCAGTCAGATCCTGTCCCACATTCGCCCTGAGAGCGAGTTCATGCTTCTGTGCGTCCTCCTTCGCGAGAAGAAGGAGGACGACGGGTTCATCGACCTGGTTACCAGGATTGGCCTGTCCTTCCGCGTGCCCAAGGACGCGGACAAGATCGTTGCGAGGACGGCGTTTCCCTATACCCGCCCCTGCGAGAAGGTGGTGATCGCAGTGCGCACGCCCATTTTGGACAGCCCCATTGGTCCTTTCCCCGAGTCGGTTCGCGGTTTCTGCGCTGCGCCGGGGTGTGAGAAGAAGGGCAAGAGAGAGGTGAAGCGCAGGTGCGCCAGCTGCCAGGATGCGCGGTACTGCTCCCGCGAGTGCCAGGTTGCGCACTGGAAGATCCACAAGGCGGACTGCACTCTGCTCACCCACGTGTGGACTTGCACCTCTGGTGTGAAGTTCCCCCTGCGCGGGGACACTCTGCGTGTGAAAGACGATTGCACTGGGTTTGAGGGCCGCCAGACGCCCTGCCTGCGCATGTACAACCGCTAAACAGTCAGGCCTGCGTGCCTGCAAAGGGGTCTAGCAATGGCCTATTCCTTATGATTCTTATTGTAATGAAATGACATTTTCCCTACACTATACTTTTCGTCCGAGGGTGGTAAAAAGCATCCGAGGCGTAAATTACGAGGTGGTAATTTACCGTCAAGACTACTCTTACAGTTTAGATACTACGTCGTAGTCTGTGTCGTAAGTTACGAACTAGATCCGAGGTGAGATCCGACGTAGTAATTTACGAGGTAGTAATTTACGAGGTAGTAATTTACGAGGTAGTAATTTACGAGGTAGTAATGTACGAGGTAGTAATTTACGAGGTAGTAATTTACGAGGTAGTAATGTACGAGGTAGTAATTTACGAGGTAGTAAGGTACGAGGTAGTAATTTGCGAGGTAGTAATTTACGAGTTGGTAATTTACGATCCCGGTACTCGGTCCCGTAGGTTACGACGTCGTATGCTTCTCGCGTACACTACCGGTACTACAATCATGTCGCTATGTCGTTCTGAATTGCAGTACGCATGTCACTTTGATTTCACTTATCATTTCGGTCAACCTAACCCCTAACACCCATTTACCCGGGGGAAAAAAATGAATGGCATTTGCAGCAAGGCTCATGCAAGACGAGTTCCTATTTCATAAAAAATTTCATTATTAAATGCAGGATTACATGTCATGCACAAAAATCCAACGCCTTCACAGAAAATAGCATATCAAGTCTTCTGACGACAATATCAAGTCAATATCAAATTCGTGGCTTCTCTTCGTGGCTTGAAATACTGTTTCCATGCGGTGCTTAGGACAGCTCCGGGGATGTCGGCACCGCACAGAAGCTCCATCCGGGAGCAAGTGCGCCGGGGGAAGATGTTGTACATCCAGAGCTCGATATGTGCGGGAAGCCGTCGTGTTGGAAACCGAGGTGTCTGCACATAATTCCGCGCGCAGGCAGCTTGTGCCTTTACGGGGGAAGACCTGCGACACAAAAACCGTGTCCGGACAATGCAATACGGAGAAATGGCAACGGCAGATGGAGTCGGCTAAGGCCGCTTGTAAGGAAAGTGATTTTTAATGCACGAATAAATGTATAATGCATGCTACATCGCCATCGCTTGGGCGGTGAAAAGACAAGGACCAACCACATGCCCCCACCTACCCTTCGTGCATCCCGCCCTTGACGAGGCACAACCATGTGCCCCCACCTACCCTTTGTGCGTCCCTCCCTTGACAAGAAACAAGCACGTGCACCTATCTAACCTTTGTGCATCCCTTCCTTGGCAAGGAACAAGCACACCCACCCACCTACTCCACATGCATCCCTCCCTTGACAAGGAACAAGCACGATCACCCAGCTACCCACTAGCACGGCAGCAAGGCAGACCTTACAATGGCAAGTGATGTTTATCGGTAGAAACTGTTAGACAACTAGCAAACGAGCCAGCCGGTGAAGAGCAAGGCACGCATGCAAGGAATTTGTCGTTGCCTATGTCTACGCTTGTGTTTGTCACTGCAGTTGAAATCTGCATTTGCATCAGCAGGCCCGATCGAACCCCATGTCGCCACCCGCATTTCCACTTATACTTCACGGCCCCTTATTCTTCTCTTGTGCCTGCCTTTGCCCTAACTGTTACCCTAGCATCTGCCCTTGCCCCTATCCTTTGATCCCCAGTGTTTGCCGTTGCCCTCATCCTTTCCCTAGTGCCTGCCCTTGTCTTCATCTTTTCCCTTGTGCCTGCCCTTGCCCTTGTCCGTTCCCTCGTGCTTGACTTGTCCTAATCTCTTTCCCTTGCGCCTGCCCTTGCCCTTATCCGCTTCCCTTGTGCCTGCCCCTGCCCTTGCCCTTGTCATTTCCCTTGAGCCTGCCCTTTTGGCAAGCACAAGTGCCTTTGTCCTTTCCTTGGCCTTGTGCTTGCTCTTCCAGTTTCCCTTTCCTTTGCTCGTGCGGTTGCCTTTGCTCTTACCCGGGTGCTTGCCCTTGCCGTTTGCAAGCTGCATTATTGTCTTAGCAAGCTAGCAAGTGCAAACTGGCACTGAGCCAGAAATGCAAGCAAAGCAGCCAGTGTAAATAAGGATGGACGGGAACAGTAGAAAGCTAGGGGTGGCAACGGTGCTAGAGCTCATGGCAACAAGGTGGTCCCATTCTTGCTGCATTGGGTGCGTTGCGTGGGTGGGATATTGCGAGAGGGGGACATTCTTGCCTTGGTTGTGTTTTCACATGCACCCGGTGCTTGAATTTATGCGTGCAAGGGTGGCTGGTATCCCAACCAACAGCCTAAGAGGAAAAAGAGTGCTTAGAAAGCAAGAATGACTTAATGTTGGTAATAGCAGTGGCGGCGGCAGCAAAAACTGTTGTTATAGATGCAAGCTACAACACTGCGGATGGTTTCTCACACTAATGTGGATAATGATAATGCATGCCACTTAACGGGACCATATAAACCACAACAAGAATAAATCGTGAGAGCAAAAGAAAGGGGAGTACAAAATGGCCGGCTTACCTAGCTACAGCAAAAAAATTACATGAAAAACAAGATAACTCACCTTTGTCGCAGCAGTGACCATATCAGACAGCTCACAAAAACTTGTTGATCCTTGAAACTTCCTGCTTGAAGGCAGCCACCAACGGTCTGGAGTTTTCACCCCAGTCCTTCTCAACAGCCAAGGAAAAGGGAAAGAGAGAGGAGGGGTGCGGGAGGGACAAGAGAGCGGGGGTGGGAAGGGAGAGAGAGAGAGAGAGAGAGAGAGAGAGAGAGAGAGAGAGAGAGAGAGAGAGAGAGAGAGAGAGAGAGAGAGAGAGAGAGAGAGAGAGAGAGAGAGAGAGAGAGAGAGAGAGAGAGAGAGAGAGAGAGAGAGAGAGAGAGAGAGAGAGAGAGAGAGAGAGAGAGAGAGAGAGAGAGAGAGAGAGAGAGTAGGAGAAGTGCGGGTGGGGGTGGGAGAGGTGGGATGGAAGATTCACTACGTTAGCAGGCGACTAAACTGCTACAATGACACAAAACCACGGAGCTAGGCCCTTCACTCCATCAGATCAGAGTGAAAACCCATGTTGAAACTGGGACAAATGCCATTAGAATGTTACTATGACCGTGGCTAGTAAACGTGAATTGACACCCAGGTTGTGACTTCAACGATTGGAGGCAACCTTGCCAAGTCTCCCAAATGCAGTCGGCTAGACAAGCTTCACAAAAAACGCAGCAAACATGTTAACGTTGCTAATATTCCAACGACGCGCATCCGCAGTCCGGCTGCCAATGAAGTCTTCTTGGTCGCCAGCTGTGCACAGAGGAGTAACCGCTAGAGACGCCAATTTGCGAACAACTCATTACAATTACAAAGCGCAGGAAGCAGATGGCTATGCATCAACAATTACTTCCGCTCGCCCTCGTATTTAGCCAGGTCTATCTGCCCAAACTGGGTAAATGTTTTGCGATCGGTGAAATTGGCACTCTAGTGACTTACTTTCCCAGAAAGTGTCCATTCACACGACAACCGACTCACGCTCACACGTCGTGAGGAGTTGCCGATAGGATAAAGAAGCCGAACGATGAATTGCTGTACATAAATGCCACGCTAACGGCGTCGTGAACTGACTTCTTGCAATCACGATTGAAGTGCCCGGCCCAACAACAAATTGGCGACACACGACCCCGCAACTGGAAAAGAATTCTGGCCACATTGATATACATCGGTTTGATAAAGTAAAACCTCGCATTCGGTTCTGGCTAGCCTCAAACGCATGCGCCTTGAAACCTTTATCCTCCTGGCGGCCACAGTTTCTCGGTTCTCTTGTTCCGTTGGTCGTGCCGCTAGCGTGCCAGCCGCTCCAGTCCCTAAAATTCAAATTCGTGTTGTTCGAGAAAACGTTGTCGGGTCGGCGACGGCACGATGCCGGGCCGGGCTGCATGGGCCATGGAGGGTGGTGGTACACAAATACCGTACAGGTGGTACCATACACAACTGCAGCCAGGACAACAGCCGGGCGCTGCGTACCTGCCGTGGGAAGGAGGGGGTGGTACACAAATACCGTACAGGTGGTACACAACTGCAGCCAGCACAACAGCGAGTCGCTGCGTACCTGCCGTGGGAAGGAGGGAGGTGGTACACAAAAACCGTACAGGTGGTACACAACTGCAGCCAGCACAACAGCGAGTCGCTGCGTACCTGCCGTGGGAAGGAGGGGGGTGGTACACAAATACCGTACAGGTGGTACACAACTGCAGCCAGCACAACAGCGAGTCGCTGCGTACCTGCCGTGGGAAGGAGGGAGGTGGTACACAAAAACCGTACAGGTGGTACACAACTGCAGCCAGCACAACAGCGAGTCGCTGCGTACCTGCCGTGGGAAGGAGGGGGGTGCTACACAAATATCCGACCTATATATTAGCGATAGCCGCCGCCTATTAAACAGGTCCTATTCATCACGAGCGTCAACGCCCCGTCATCGCCCCGTCATCGCCCGGCCGAGGGCCTTAACCTGTTAACTGTTTATTCGGAGTGATAGTCAACGACCTATACTACCAATAGCTGCCGCATATCAAACATCGGTTTTTCATCGGGCCCGTCGAGGGCGATGACGGTGACGGTCGTCACCGTCATCGCCCTCGACGGGCCAACATCTAAACTCTTCTCTTAATCAACAATCTATATTACCAATAGCCGCCGCCTATCAAACAGATCCTATTCATCACGCGCGTCAACGCCCCGTCATCGCCCCGTCATCGCCCCGTGATCGCCATGCCGAGCCAGCCGAGGGCCAACCTCTTAACTCTTTACATTTGTATTCGGAGTAGTAGTCAACGACCTATATTACCAATAGCCGCCGCATATCAAAAAGGTCGTATTCATGACGCCCGTCGAGGGCGATGACGGTGACGCCGTCACCGTCATCGCCCACGGGCCAACATCTAAACTCTTCTCTTAATCAACAATCTATATTACCAATAGCCGCCGCCTGTCAAACAGATCCTATTCATCACGCGCGTCAACGCCCCGTCATCGCCCCGTCATCGCCCCGTCATCGCTCCGTGATCGCCATGCCGACTGCCGAGGGCCAACCTCTTAACTCTTTATTCGGAGTAATAGTTAACTGCCGGCATTGCCATACAAGAAGAAGCTCTCGATCCTAGGTATAGACTACCTCGGGTATCATCATCGTAATTGCTAGCATCGAGATCATTCATACCTACCGACGATGGCCAGCTGCAAAAGAAAAATGTCGACCAACAGACAGGACCTATCGCCGGGAACCCTCAAGGCAATAAGGGCGAGACAGGCTTTCACCGTTAAGTAAAGTTGTCCACATCGTGCTAAGGAATTTGTGCTAATCTATGAGTACCTATATGGACACTTTGTCGCATTTTTTACATGGCAAATAAGCGATGTATGTGTCATGTAGGCTGCCATTGGTGCATGCATGCATGGGCCAGCAATGATGGTCAGAGGTACATTGTGCCTATGAGATAACCATCGATTTGTTGATCAGCAAGTGATTCATTACGTGAGACAACAATATGTTTGGGGGCTAAGCTTCTTACATTGGTCACATGGCCCGCCATAATTGTTTTCTTATGTGTTTAAGGTTAGGGCTCTGTTCATGACTGAACGTCATGAACGCGCTCTATTCATGACATTGATTAATTGATTTTAATTAGTCTCATGTCCATGTTGGGGGACCGGGATCTCTGAATTCCCCAAAGAAGATATAGTGGAAGTCCCCCAAGACGTCAATATCCGTCAAGACGTCAATAACTACATGTATGTCCACAGCTCAGCTAGTAGTCTAAAATATGGGCCTCGAGCTAATCTTGCACGCAAGCAATGCCTATCATCAAGGATGAATTAATGCCTATCAACAAGGAGACAATCATGCTTGTTAAATTTCCTAGGACCCACAACTGGGGGGTCGTAGTCTTTGACAATGTCCGCCTGGGCAACGCTACTAATCCTACATATCCGAGGTCCCATGTATGAATAAGAGGGGTTGAGCGGATGACGCCAACAGTGTCTGTGCTCTGCATGTCAGCTAAAATCATATCGCGGAGACAAACATATGGCGGTATGTCCAATGTTGGCCACTGCGTCGCCTAACAGGTTGTTACATGGTCGGCAAGGGCCTGACCATGTAAGAAGATATCTCCCTGGCTGGCCAGTCCACAAGGAACCAGCAGGGACCTCATCTGAATCAACCTGATTTATCTAACTACTTAATTCATTTATTAAACTCATGCCCCCATTAGGGAGTCAAGGAGCATTAGTTAACCCCGATTCATTCATTAATTAATTATTTAAACACGTGCTCCCGTTGGGGAGTCACGGAGCACCGAAGTGCTTTTAATGCCTGTGTGTGCACAACAGGAGAAAGGGCAGAGACCCCCACTCTCCTTCATGCCTAAGGCATGCCACAGCTGCATTCGGGAACGCTAGCTAAACGGACACGCTAACGATCCGGCAATCTGTGGGTGCAATAAGACTCATGTGAGCATGGCATAACACTAGGAGCGTGGGCAAGTAATCTCATCATAGCCAGGACGTAGCATGGCTGTACTAGGACTATACCCCGATGGATGGATGGATGGATGGATGGATGGATGGATGGATGGATGGATGGATGGATGGATGGATGGATGGATGGATGGATGGATGGATGGATGGATGGATGGATGGATGGATGGATGGATGGATGGATGGATGGATGGATGGATGGATGGATGGATGGATGGATGGATGGATGGATGGATGGATGGATGGATGGATGGATGGATGGATGGATGGATGGATGGATGGATGGATGGATGGATGGATGGATGGATGGATGGATGGATGGATGGATGGATGGATGGATGGATGGATGGATGGATGGATGGATGGATGGATGGATGGATGGATGGATGGATGGATGGATGGATGGATGGATGGATGGATGGATGGATGGATGGATGGATGGATGGATGGATGGATGGATGGATGGATGGATGGATGGATGGATGGATGGATGGATGGATGGATGGATGGATGGATGGATGGATGGATGGATGGATGGATGGATGGATGGATGGATGGATGGATGGATGGATGGATGGATGGATGGATGGATGGATGGATGGATGGATGGATGGATGGATGGATGGATGGATGGATGGATGGATGGATGGATGGATGGATGGATGGATGGATGGATGGATGGATGGATGGATGGATATGGATGGATGGATGGATGGATGGATGGATGGATGGATGGATGGATGGATGGATGGATGGATGGATGGATGGATGGATGGATGGATGGATGGATGGATGGATGGATGGATGGATGGATGGATGGATGGATGGATGGATGGATGGATGGATGGATGGATGGATGGATGGATGGATGGATGGATGGATGGATGGATGGATGGATGGATGGATGGATGGATGGATGGATGGATGGATGGATGGATGGATGGATGGATGGATGGATGGATGGATGGATGGATGGATGGATGGATGGATGGATGGATGGATGGATGGATGGATGGATGGATGGATGGATGGATGGATGGATGGATGGATGGATGGATGGATGGATGGATGGATGGATGGATGGATGGATGGATGGATGGATGGATGGATGGATGGATGGATGGATGGATGGATGGATGGATGGATGGATGGATGGATGGATGGATGGATGGATGGATGGATGGATGGATGGATGGATGGATGGATGGATGGATGGATGGATGGATGGATGGATGGATGGATGGATGGATGGATGGATGGATGGATGGATGGATGGATGGATGGATGGATGGATGGATGGATGGATGGATGGATGGATGGATGGATGGATGGATGGATGGATGGATGGATGGATGGATGGATGGATGGATGGATGGATGGATGGATGGATGGATGGATGGATGGATGGATGGATGGATGGATGGATGGATGGATGGATGGATGGATGGATGGATGGATGGATGGATGGATGGATGGATGGATGGATGGATGGATGGATGGATGGATGGATGGATGGATGGATGGATGGATGGATGGATGGATGGATGGATGGATGGATGGATGGATGGATGGATGGATGGATGGATGGATGGATGGATGGATGGATGGATGGATGGATGGATGGATGGATGGATGGATGGATGGATGGATGGATGGATGGATGGATGGATGGATGGATGGATGGATGGATGGATGGATGGATGGATGGATGGATGGATGGATGGATGGATGGATGGATGGATGGATGGATGGATGGATGGATGGATGGATGGATGGATGGATGGATGGATGGATGGATGGATGGATGGATGATGGATGGATGGATGGATGGATGGATGGATGGATGGATGGATGGATGGATGGATGGATGGATGGATGGATGGATGGATGGATGGATGGATGGATGGATGGATGGATGGATGGATGGATGGATGGATGGATGGATGGATGGATGGATGGATGGATGGATGGATGGATGGATGGATGGATGGATGGATGGATGGATGGATGGATGGATGGATGGATGGATGGATGGATGGATGGATGGATGGATGGATGGATGGATGGATGGATGGATGGATGGATGGATGGATGGATGGATGGATGGATGGATGGATGGATGCCGATGGATGGATGGATGGATGGATGGATGGCTTGTCTTACATGATGCAGTGGAACTTTGGTGCTGGAGGGTTAATTGTGGCCCGGTCTGGTTTAGCTTCAGTGCTCTCATGGCGGCCTTCATTTGTAATTATTTGAATGCATGCCCATTGGGCCATGCATAGTGTATATTTTTTACGCATGCACGCCCATTATGTATCGCTGGGTCCATCCCATCAATGCTTGTTTATTGCCAGGTCTGGTGTAAGTAAGTTAGTACTTGCGTGTCATGCGCATGGGCATGTTTAGCCCTTAGTCCGCTAACCCCCCGACCTGTCGGGGGGTTTGACTAACGGTCGAATTTCGCGCCGCGCCGCAAGCGCCGCGCCACTTGTGACGGAGGACAGTTGTCCGGTGGGTCCGGGAACACTTAGGGACGAAGGTGATGCATAGGTTTGGGGGTAATATTCGCCATAGCCTGGTAATTACAACGTGTATTGAGAATGTATCACGTGACTTTGGCGGGAAATTTTCGCTCGCGCGCGCGCGTAATGAGATATGGCTGCCAACGTGCCGCTGTCACGAAATTTTTGCGTCTCGCGGCTCGAAACGGTTCAGAATGTTGCTCAGAATGACGATGCATGATTTTCGTAGGTCAGGCACGGCCAGATTTATAGGGTTGGGAAAATACAGGTAGGAAAATAGAACTTTCCTGGTCGTCAGTTCCAGACGATTCATAGCTTATCATAGGTCGATTTTCTCCCCATTGCCGGGCAATCTGCGCCAGCCCGGGCATCCAGTTTGGGTAAGGGACGTCAGCTGCAGCGATTGCTGAGAATGCGGACTAGTTTAGTGGCCATCTTTGCACAGAACATCAACCTGGTAGTCATGGAGGATCATGCAGTATGCGGCTATGGCGGCCTTTGCCTGTAGAGCATCAGTATGTGTGAGATATGAGGGTCCCGGCCAGCGGAGTCCGGGTAGGGCATGAACGAGCCAGGTACGACAGCGTATTTGCGTGTTGTTTGCAGCGGAATACGTATCCCATGCATTATAAATGACGATTTTATGCATGCATATTTCAGCAAGCTTCCATGCCTGTTGTAAAGAGTGGTATTAGCCCTGAAGTGCCCAGTTTATGGCATTTCTTTGGAGTTTATCACTCCGTCAGTGCAGGTAGGCAACGTGTTTGTATTCCAGCACTTTTGGCAGCCTTTGATGGCTTGTTATAATGCATTACTGTGTTGCATGTCATAGATAGCTGTTTACACGCGCGTAATCCACACACATGTATGAGCACGTTATATAGGGGTAATGGGTTATCCGGGTGGTCTGACCCAAGGAAACCACCATTGGACTATCCAACTAAGTTGTCCAATGTTGGTATTGAGATTCCCTACCCTTCCTGGGAAGTTAGGGGGGGGTAGACTTTTCCTTGGGAAAAAAAGATCGTCTTTTGTCCAACTTTGAGTAGAGCTATCATCCAAATGCTTTGATAAACCCGTGGTATTATTGCATATTCTGAAAGCCCTTGAAGTGTAGATACTCCTAGCATCTTGGTTGGGGGTATTTGGAGTAGTGGCCTGTGAGTTATGATTTTTTTCATTTTCAGGGGTATGAAAGTGCCAAAAATGGGTCAGCGGACTAAGGGTTAGAGTACTATGCTAATCTCTTTAGAAACATAATTACACGGAAGTTACAAATCTCATCTGCATCATGCCCCAAGACACTACATTAAAGAATCAAATAAAATTATAACATGCCTCCGTTGGGAGATCATGCAGCACATGCATATTCCTTGCTGAATGGGTAGAGGTGGGTCAAGCCGCAACATCGAAATAAGCTAACTCTAAGCTATCTAGTCTACAAAATCCTCACTACACTTCTCCCCAAAGCGCCCCTTCCGCTTTGGGGGAGGGGGCTTACCCACATGGGCTGGCGTGTGAGCCGGGACATTGGTCTTCCACCTCTTCTTGTTCTGCATAGGAACAGAGAGCGAAGAAATGCGGTGTGGGGACCCCTTCTCGTGGTAATGCGTTACATGTACTCCCCACCGGGCTTTGCTCTTCATGGGTTCATAAAGACAACAATTATTCAGTAAGAATTTAATAAATTAGGAACATATATCCGTTGGGAGTCACTGTTACACATATACCTGAAAAGGGGCATATGATTTTAAATACATTCTGAGCTACAACCTGCACGTGCATGGGTTTAGTTAACTGGCACCTATACTAGAGGCCTGACATGGGGTGGAGCTTCAGTGCTTCCCCGCCTTCTCCTTCTCCCACACTGGGTGCTCCGCGTCCTTCTTCTCCGGCCCTGCCCATGGGTGCACCGGCCCCGCCTCCTCCTTCTCCTCACGGGACGATTCGCGCTCCACGCATGGCTGCAGCATCAGTTAGCACGGGCAAGACATAGCAGTAACCGCGCTATGGCTGTTCTAGCACCAGCCTAGCAGACTGCCATGATCACTCAGCAAACCCACGACAGCTAAACCCTTGGCTGTCACAACCAGTCCATGCATCATTAAGTATGGGTACAGGGAAAGCTTCCCGCATATCCATGGCCATATGGATGGCAGCAACACAACGACTTGCCCCCTAGCCCCCCGTGCACACACAAAAACGTGGGTCGTGGCTTCCACGCCCCATCCGCCATGCATGACAGCGCGTACCTTACTCGCATTCACACCGGGCTGCATCCCAGCGCCGTTGCTGTCCCCATGTGACACGTCGGCTGATTAAGCAGATACACAGCAGAGTCTGATGTAAACCGCTAAACCCCAAACCCATGCAGACCACAGTCAAGGACGCGTGCATGTCAAGCCATGCCAATTGTGAACCGTACAGCAATTTACTTTTCAAGCCTGAAGAGGTGGATAGCAGATACTAGCCTGGAAGAGGTTACAGGGGCACATGTCCATTAGCGAGCGGAACAACACAGCTTACACCCTACAAGCGTACCGCACAATGTCCTCCTGCAATTGTCTGCAGATCTCCCAATGCCGCAGACATCTCCACTGCTCTCATGGCGATTGCAAATGCTTCATGCCGCTGACATCTCCACTGCTCTCATGGCGATTGCAAATGCTTGATGCCGCACCTCTGCTTACAGCAGAAAAGCTTCCTCCGGGCGAGGCACCTGACTGGAACCAACACCCATTCCTTGGCTTCACAACGTGGCCATGACAGCATCGTGAATCTGCTTCGCCAACGCCCACACTTCAGGACCCGCGCCCTGCACCGCCATGGCCACAGGCTGCACCGCTGCAATCGATGCAGCATTCACTGCCTGCGCCGCACCATGTACTGCATGCACGAAAGCCAATCCTGGCTCGGTTATCATGGTCTTGCCCGATTCCTGCTGCTTCTTCTTCTTCGATGCGGTCATGCGCACTTTATACCCCTTCCTCTCCAAGCACGCCTTCAGCACCTGGCTCGTGCGGTGCTGAATATGCTTCTGAAGGCGCGCCTTCTAAACACGAAATGTTGGCAATGTATGATTCCCAAACGGCATGATAGGCACATAATCAGTCCCATTAATTGCTTTGCGGCAGTCAATGCACCAGAACACCTGTTGAAAAAAGAAGGTTATGCACGCTAGCGATTACCCGCGGCAAGAAGCAATCAACACGCCTCGCTAACAACTGCAACCACAATGTAATTCATGACGGGCCACTCACCGCTACCCTGCTCTCCTGCTTCAATGTCTCCCCATTCTCAAGGCCTCCATTGTAAACCTCTCCGTCTTCACCATCGTCATCGTCTTCCTCTTCCTCCACTCCGACGTATCCGTGTTTCCTTTTCCTAAGATACCTAGGGTTGTTCAAGTCGTATGTGCGGCGTTGGCACACTTCCAACAAAATTTTGGCCGCCTCTACCCATTACCATTTATTCGTACTATCATAACATATCCAGGCGTTTGAAAAATCATTCCCTCGTTCGAACTTCTACCCCTGGGCGTCCATGACGAGGCAGTCACGACGGGACGCAGATGCAAAAAAATAAAACAAGGCGACATCCCTTCAATCATTGACCAAAAAACAGAATACGCGCAGAACTTGGATTTCAACACCACGCACCCATTACCAGCGAGCACGGCTGGCCTGCAACCGCCATCATTTCATAACCAGAAGCCAGGGCCCACACTCCATCCCGTTACCTCATCTTCCACGCACGGCTTCCGCTGCTTCCCTCTGCTCTTTCGCATTCTCCGCCAGCAACCTCGCCTTCTCCTCGTCCAACAATCCACTAAGAATAAAATCCCCTCTATTGGACGCCATTCAGACGAACTTTGCTAGCGTCTTTTCACCGGCCCCAGCACACATAATCTATAGCCGCTTAATGACAACGGCCGACAACGACAACTGCTGAATAGGCGAAAAAGGCTGATAACTACATTTTTATATTTCGCTGCATTTGCTAATAGACACGCACGTTCTCCCACTTCTCCATTACAATATAATTATCCATCTGGCCGTGTACAGGCAAAGATCCCCGAAGTAGCTTACTGAAACGTATCTTACAGCATCGGATCACTGGCACCTAATCTACAGGTGGTAGATTACCAACCAAGACCCGTCGCGGTAATTTACTCTGTCGGTAATGTACTACCAAAGATGTGCAGTCGTAACGTTACTCTTACTTACGGCTAGTAAAATTACTACCAATCATCCTACGTAGTAATGATTACGGCGTTGGATCTCACGCCTCGGATCTAGGTAGTAAGATAAGACCTCGTAATTTACGCCTCGGATGCTTTTTACCACCCTCGGACGAAAAGTATAGTGTATGTGCATGGGACTTGAATTATTCCAATGAGTCATATAGCAACTAGGCACCAGGAGCATCATGCCATTAGTACAGGACGCGTGGACTTAGTTTAAACCATGTACAAAGTACTAGAAAGTGACTAATATATAGTCCAACGCGATGCTGGTTAGTATATACTAGTATCTGATGGTACGGAGGTGACGAGCATGTGGGTGGGGATGGACGCCTGCAAGTATGGCGATAGGCGTATGGAGGTGGCAACTCTGGCCATCGACCTAGAGGTTAAGCTGTCTGAACGCGTTTGCGCGATTCCCCGCCTGTGGGATGTGATGAAGGAGTATGTTGAATCCATTCCTCAGGTGGATAAGGATAAGACCGCAGAGGAGCATTGCCGTGTGCTCGTGGACCTCGTGAAGGCCGAGTACGACGCCTATCTGCCTGTCAACTTTTCCCCCGCTACCTGCGAGAGGGAACTGAGGGTCATGAATGCCACCTGCGACAAGATGTACGACAAGTTCTGTCGCCGCCTGGCCCTGGAGGGGGTTCACTAACTAAGTGCCCCTTTGGAATAGACAAAGTCCCCTATGGGCATTAAGCCTTATTATGATTTAATGGAAATCCATGACTTTGTCTCTATCTCATGGCGTCTCATAGTACAATTGCACTAGGATTCGTAGTACAGAGAGTATATTCGAAGTAGAAATTCACCAGATGATACTACAAATACTACAGATTACTACAAATACGCAACTGCTTGTACATTGTAAGATTTCCCACTAGAATCCGTCCATGTGTCGTGCCAGACCGCCACGTGGCAGATTGGACGGTCTGACATGACAGTCCGTACAAGACCGTACCCGCCAGCTGCCGGATCGGACGGTCTGCCACGTCAGTACCGTGCCATGTCGGATCTGACAGCGTGCCACGTCAGTCCGCGCCGCGCCGGTTCCGCCGCGCGTCGGTTACGAAGATCTGCCATGACAGTCGGCACACTGTCCCGTCTGACACCTGTCAGATCTGTCAGACTGCCATGACAGTCCGTAGCACTGTCGCGTAACTGCCTACGCGGCGCGACCGTTTCCTTCTAGCGACCGTCCCATGGCATATTCGTGGGAATATTCCTGGAATATGCCGGGAATATGCCGTTCGTCCTCCTCCCCACGAGGCCAAAAGCCCAAACACGACCAAAAATGCAGCCAAACCCTCACGAACCACTCAGAACAGCAGCAGGATACCACTATCAGCAGCTAGCCAGCTATGGCGACGACCCAAGAACATGAGGCCCAGGAACCTGAGCGTACGTATTTTCCCATGCATGTCTGTTTTTGTGTTTCCTTGGTTTGTTTTTTGGGCATTTTCAGCAGCTGACAGGAACGCCATTGGCATTTTCTATTCATTCTTTGCAGGCTGGAACCCCTCTGACGACCTTTTCGACCACAACGACTACGACCACCTAGAGGACGCACGCACGGAAGTCAATTCGCACGCTGCGATCGACGACCTGGTGGCTCAGTCTCGCCCTGCGGCTGCTCCCAGTACGTGGTCTGCTGTTTTATGCATCCCTTTTTGATTGCCTGTTGGATTTTGCAGGTGATGGCCACTATCTGTTGGATGTTGCAGGTGATGGCCACTATCTGATAGATTTTGCAGTTGTTTGTGTGTTTTCCTTTGCATGCAGGCCTGCTGCGTGGTGGTCCCAGCTCCCGCTCTCGTTCTGGAGGCACTGGGCCCAGCGGTGGGGACTATGCCGCATTGCAGCGCCAGCTGAGGGAGACGCAGGAGGAGTTGGAGCGCACGAGGAACCGCAGCAGGCGTCGTTCTTTCTCCCCTGATCCCACTCGCGAAGAGCTCAAGAAGATGCGCTTGGCTCTCGAGGCTCAGGCGAACCACAAGATCACGTGGTTCGAGAAGAGGCTGGCGTGCTGCGAGATCTGCACCGAGCCCTTCGGCACGGAGGGGAAGTACCCCATCATCTACCTCGTGGAGGGCGTCCACACCTGCGTCCCTCAGCACTGCAACAAGTGCGCTGATATGCTCGAGGCCCACGCTCTGGAGTATAATTCTACCAGGCCCAACGCCCGTGTGTGCGGCAAGCGCTGCCCAGAATGCAAGGAGCTCCTGATGCGCACTGGCAGCCAGTACAAGCGCAATGTGGGTGTCGACAGACTCACATTCACCCTTGTGAATGTGCGTCTGTGCGCTCGCGGGTGCGGCGGCGAGGTCGTGCTCGGCGAGGAGGCGATTCACGACAACACCTGCGCCAAGCTTGTCAGGCCCTGCCCCAACAAGCTTTCTCTCCCTGGTGATAACGGCACCGTGACCATCCTGGGCTGCACCTACCAGGCCACCAGCCGCGAGGACTTGGATCGCCACCTGCGCGTGGTGGACAACGTGTCAGAGTGTGGTTTCCGTGGTCTGCCGGCCGCCATCGCCGCCGCCGCCGCCGCTGCTGCTCCTCCTGCTGCTCCTGCTGCTGCTCCTGCTGCTGCTCGTGCTGCTCGCGCTTCTTTCGCTGTTCGCGCTGTGGGGGGGAATGAGGATTACCCCGCGGGAGTCAACGGTTTCCTGTCCGCCCTGCAGTACATCAGGGATCACCCCCAACTGCAGTGCTCCGGGTCTGCGGGCAATGCACTGGCTGTGGCCTTCTTTGAGGCACTCGGCGGTGGCGTCGGGTGGGACGCGCTGGCCGTGAGGCGGTTGGTGGAACGCTTCCGCGATGCGACGAGGCGCATTGTTGAGAGGGACGCACAGTTGGTTGCTAATGTTCAGCCCCAGGAGGTGATTGTGGTTGAGGATGAGTAGGGGGTCTAGAAAGGGGAAGGGGGCTATTCCTCCCTGTAGTGAGTGTGCCCTTGGATGCACCTCGTTGAGGACATTGTTGATTAGGACTTTGCCTATTGTACATTGTAATAAATAAGACTCATTGCATGCAAATCCAACACCAATGCATCATTAGATAGGACATTTGATATGCTCACATGGGTCTTATTGCACCCACAGTTTGCCGGATCGTTAGCTTGTCCTTTTAGCTAGCCGCGCCCGATTGCAGCTGTGGCATGCCTTTGGCATGAAGGAGACTGGGGGTCTCTGCCCTTTCTCCTGTAGTGCACACACAGGGATTAACAGCACTTCGGTGCTCCGTGACTCCCCAACGGGAGCACGAGTTTAATTAATTAATTAATTAATTAGATAGGAACCCGCGGCCCGCGAATAGGACTTGAACGGATATCCCATGATACTAGAGATTCCCATGATACTGGCGCCTGTCACAGTACGGTCAGGTGGACGGCCGGGTGGACGGTGGGGTCGCCCTAGGGTTTAGTAGAGCATTCTTGGGACAGGGAGGCTGACATGGAGAGGTAACCTCCCTAGGTACCATGCCCCATGCATTAAATTAAATTATAACAAGACTCCGTTGGGAGATCATGTAGCACATATAATTCCCTTGCTGGATGGATTAATTAATTAATTAATAGACTCGTGACTGCGTCACGTGAGCATAAGTCCTCAGTGGGAGGGGAACATGGTGCTGGATGGATGGAGGTGGGCAAAGCCGCGAAACCGCCCCATGCATGGTCATGGTAATTCCTGGGTTGATGTGGATCCTTATATTGCTCCGGCCATCGGTCATCGGTATTTTTTGGTCCGGGCCAGCCACCATGCATACGCGGTTACCAGGCTTTACCGTTTCGATGAGCATGAGGATGGGTACAGTTTGACCGCATCATGGTCCGGATTCTCCCAATTTCTTCTAATATTAATTCTAATATTAATTCTCGCACTAGCCAGGTCGACACCGCCCTTGGTCTGGCAGGCCCCCAGCGGCTTGGCCAGCCAGGGCGGCACATTCTGACCTGGCCTGGCCCCAAGGGCATTCCCAAAAGGGTAGGGAAACATGTCACGAACTACGTACAGATGTTGCTGGATGACCTACTGGTCCCAGCCCAGTTTGAATACCGCATCCACTCTCTCTCCCTTCTTTGGACTGCCATGCAGAACAAGACGCGGTGGCAGAAGATTGTCAAGGCTCACACGCCCGACCCTGTGGGCAAGCCCCCTCCCCCCAAGAGGAGGAGGCGTTTTGACGAGTAGGGCGGTTAGGATTTTTCTAGACTAGGTAGATTAGCGTTAGGATAGTTAGAGTAGATTACGCGGCTCTCTCCTTTCCACCACCCATCAAGGAATATGTGCTACATGATCTCCCAACGGAGGCATGTTATAATTTAATTTTAATTCTCCCGATTTCTGGCCTGCGCTGGTTGTCACCTTAACATATTTATCAAGGATCCGTCTCCATAGCGATGCAATGTTCACACGGGACATATTGCACCCACAGGGGATGCCCTGGATCGTTTAGTTAGACGGGTCCGATTGAGCACCCTGTGGCATGCCTGTGGCGTGAGGTAAGGGGGGGTTCTCTGCCCCCCTACCCGTTGTGCACACTCAGGGATTAAAAGCACTTAGGTGCTCCGTGACTCCCCAACGGGAGCACGTGGTCAATTAATTAATTAATATCAAGGAGACAACCAGCGCAGGCCAGAAGTTTATATCTCTGTCGGCACGGCCGGTGTGGGACAGCTCTGAACTGAGCTGAATAGTTTGACCTCGATGTGAGATCGAGGTCTCCCTTGTCATGCTAGCAGGC
Source organism: Mesostigma viride (assembly GCA_009746045.1). Taxonomy (NCBI): domain Eukaryota; kingdom Viridiplantae; phylum Streptophyta; class Mesostigmatophyceae; order Mesostigmatales; family Mesostigmataceae; genus Mesostigma; species Mesostigma viride. The sequence goes on along the minus strand of RPFO01000175.1, from coordinate 3,071,016 downwards.
CAGTTAGACGGGCTGCAAATGCACGTACACAGCCAAAGGCGCTGAGCTAGTTTGCTAGCCTCATGGGCACAGCAGGCGTTCCAGCCTGGTAGTGGTATCCGTTACAGATTGACGCATGCGTCTAAGTGCGTTGCTGTGGCAAAGTGCAATTGTTAGGGATAACTATACCGATAGAAATAAACAGGGATTTATTCCTTACAGGAGCCGCAGCGGAGATAAAGTTGATGGACAGCACATTAGGGCGAATAACACGAAACAACGGTATTGTCAAGGAGACAACCAGCGCAGGCCAGAAATCTGGAGCACCCGGTCCATGGTACAGTAGCTCGAGCCTGGTGTTATCTTATCCGCGTTTGTCGAGTTGTTGTTGAGGACTCTGATAGAAACGGATGGAGGTGGAAATGTGTAGCCGTGTAAGTAAAAAATTGTGACTGGCTAACGTTCAGAGCGAGAGCTAGACGGTTTAGCTAAAACAAAAACTCGCGTGATCAGGGCGTGTGTTCCTAGCGGCCAGGAGTGTCCAGTTGTAAGCACCACTGCTGCGATCATTATCCCGCCATTTAGGTATTTTACCTTCAATTCCGGTCAACACGCCGTAAGATACCATCGTGGCGAGCCTATGCAACTGACGCGTGCAAAATGACACCTCCACTTTCTAACGATCGTAAGTCTGCTCAAAATTCACCATTCCTGAGTTGCACGCAACCGTGAGTGTGCTGTAGCTCTCTTTTATAAGGTTTGGGCTCGTCTGCACTCTCGCATGGATGCCCGATTGCCCGTGAACGCTGGATGCCTCATGCCTCATAATAAGGGATGCCGATTTGCCGATTTGCCGAGCTCGAGGGGTGATAAGCAGAAGCGCATGTTCCTTGATCTCTATTCTCTAGAGAGGAAAAATTATCCCTCTAGCCAGGCTCTAGCTAGCAGGCCTGTAGAGGAAAAATTCTGGTGTACTTACACGTGGCAAGCGTCGAAGGCTTCTGCCTCCAGATATTTACGTGGCAAGAAAATGGGCCCAGATCTCCGACGAGCTGTGCTGGTGGGACGCTGGACAACTTTAATTACCATCAGCATAATTACTATCAGCCGCTATAGCAATCTCTTTCTGGCTGCCATGACCGGCGTGGGATCCATCTGACTGACTGGCTGACAGACTAACAGCAATGGCATGCGATGGGCCATGGCGCCTCCGCACTGGCAGGGCAGCCAGAAAGGGGGGCTGGGAGTGTCGCGGAACGTGTTGTTATTTGTAATGACTGCTGCCTTGCCAAAGCGCCAAGGTTCATGTCGGCGAATCCGCCACTGAGACGTTGTCTACGTCGAGCGTAAATATGTATGCTGTTTGCCCTGGTTTGTAGTATGCACCAGTACTCGTTGAAGCTACAGATACTGTGGTTGGCCAAGGCATGTAAGCGTATGGGTTAAGCAACGACAGGAACGCCCGCATTCCGTGCATAGCAATGTTCTGGCGACTACTGATCGTGTGTCCGAATCAATTAAGGCACCTGCGTTACATGTCTGCATTTTACTATCTCCTCGCCGAGGAAGTGACCCGGCATTGACGAGGAAACTCTCTTAGCAATAGATAGCTTACGCTTCAAGCCTCAGTATTCATCAACCCGGCTTTCATTCTCGGAAGTCGTTGAAGCGGTCTACCGCCGGTGACGGAAAGCGCTGGAAGTGAGCAAGAAGAGCCAATTTACGCTGGCTCTCGGAGTGCGGCATACATGACTTAAAACCTTGCCGCTTCTGGCCGCGCTTCTCGCTTTCTGCTACTCAACCTCTAACACTGCCCCCGCGCCAGTAGCCCTCGAGTAGGTGGTGCACGTTTGAGAGGCTTGCCGTCGGACGTCGGCCATGGCGTACTACGCCCCCCCCGCGATCAGCACCTGCGACGTGACCCTGCTGTCCCACACGCACGGCCGCCTGCGCCGCGAGGAGCGCGGGATCGAGCGCTCCGAGCTGCAGGCCGCCGTCAAGCACGGGCGCAAGGAGGCTGCCAACCCAGGGCCCCTGGGCGACCCTCGCTGGCGGTACACGCACAAGGGCGTTGTGTACATCACAGACGCCACCAGCCGGCACGAGATCACGAGCTGGCGCATCGACGGCGACGACGGCGGCCGCGACGGCGACGCCGTGTGCCAGCTGGTGCGCGTTGGGGACTCGGAGTACACCTCCCACACGGTTCTCATCGTGGACGCGAGCGGCTCCATGAGGAAGGCAGATGTCCCTGGGTACACCTGCCGCACGGACGCGGTATATGACTGCCTGGCGAGGGAGTTTGTGGAGCCGCAGCTGGCAATGAGTGGCGGGGTTCATAATGGCGGGATAATAGGGGACATGGGGGGGAGAGGAGCCACGCAGGGGAATGGAGGCAGCAATGTGAATGGCAGCGGCAATGGCAATGGCAATAGTGGCGTGTATAACTTCAGTAACGGGGGTGGTGGCGGGAGTACACCGGGAGGCGGAGTCAACAACAACATCAACAACGTCAGCAGCAACAGCAACAACGATTACTGCGGCAACACCGCCAACAGCAACGCCGTCTACGGCAGGAGTCGAGCTATAAACAGCCAGGACAAGGCGGTCGCGTCCCTCATCGAGATGAGCGACGAAGCCAGGGTGATCCTGAACAGGGTCCCTGTGAACGAGGCCCTCGCCGAGGCGCTCCGCGGCCGCCGCAGCAGCCACGCGCGCTCCCACGGCAACTACCTGCCCGCGCTCCAGAAGGCCATTGAGCTGCTGCGCGAGGACGCGCACCACAACGCGCGGCTTTTCGTGCTTTTTCTGTCCGACGGGGCGCCCTCGGACCACAACGAGCTCGCCTGCGACCACGACGTCCAAGTCTGGCAGCCCGACTTGGCATCCGGCCGGCGGTTCAAGGGCAAGCCGGCACTCATGGTATGCCCGACGGGACGGGAGGCGTGCCGGCGGAGCGTGCTCGACCGGGTGAGGAATGACTGCCTGCGCGCTGTGACCACCCTGGGGGACTTGTTTGGCCGGGACCGGACCTATCTGGGCACGGTCGCGTTCGGGCCCCCCGGGGATGACTATGCTGTGCTTCAGGAGATGGCCAAGCAGCTGCCGCGGAGCAGCTTTCAGAAGCTTGGGCTGCAGGTGGGCGGGTTGAGGACGGCGCTGTCGTCGCTCACGAGCGAGCTGACCATGCTGAGGACGGAGGCGGGGGGGGTGGAAGGGCGTGGCCTGAGGGGAGGCTTGGGTGGAGGGGTTCTTGGGGGCATGGGGGGGGGTATTGGGGGTGGGGGCGAGTTTGGTCCTAGCAAGGGAACCCTGAGGGACAAGGTGGTGCACAAGGAGGAATCGGGCGGCAGCATTCTGTCGAGTTTCCTGGGGGCGGTCGCGGTCACCGAGTGGGACGGCTGGAGCCTGTACGATGGCGCCGATGTTCGCAAGTATCGCTACGACGTGAACGATAGGGACTTGGTGGAGGTGGGGTTTGACGAGGGGGCGTCGGGGATGGCGTTTTATAAGGACCCGTTCGCCCAGGGTGTGGAAAGGTGCGTTGTCATCATGTTGAGAGACATATTGTTAGTGTTTTCCGTGCGGCGTGGGATCTGACTGACTGACTGACTGGCTGACTGACGGACGGACGGACGGACGGACGGACTACTACTACTACTACTACTACTACTACTACTACTACTACTACTACTACTACTACTACTACTACTACTACTACTACTACTACTACTACTACTACTACTACTACTACTACTACTACTACTCTCTGCTGCCCATGTGCGGCGTGGGATCCAACTGACTGGCTGACTGGCTGACTGACTGACTGACTGACTGACTGACTGGCTGACTGACTGACTGACTGACTGACTGACTGACTGACTGACTGACTGGCTGGCTGGCTGGCTGGCTGGCTGGCTGGCTGGCTGGCTGGCTGGCTGGCGGGCGGGCGGGCGGGCGGGCGGGCGGGCGGGCGGGCGGGCGGGCGGGCGGGCGGGCGGGCGGGCGGGCGGGCGGGCGGGCGGGCGGGCGGGCGGGCGGGCGGGCGGACGGACGGACGGACGGACGGACGGACGGACGGACGGACGGACGGACGGACGGACGGACGGACGGACGGACGGACGGACGGACGGACGGACGGACGGACGGACGGAGGACTACTACTACTACTACTACTACTACTACTACTACTACTACTACTACTACTACTACTACTACTACTACTACTACTACTACTACTACTACTACTATTACTATTATTTCTATCTTATTACTCATCAGCAAGGAGCTGAGTTTTACCCTGGTATCGATCAAGTGGGTGGGTGGCTGATTGCATGAATAACGAGTGCTACCGTTTAAGTGATTTTCAGTGCTCCTGCGTGTGGAGGTGGTCATTCAACCGAAAGCAGGATTTCATTTAGTTTATTCTATCAAGGGGCTTCAGTCCTAAGGCTGGCAAAGCTGCAATAGGGTGACATCAAAGTTTTCTTCTCGAAGTTCGTGTTATTATGGGTAAGAAAGCAGCAGTAGCTTTTCTATGTCTGAATCCTTTCTGTGTCCCATTCCCATTCCCATTCCCATTCCCATTCCCATTCCCATTCCCATTCCCATCCCCATTCCCATTCCCATTCCCATCCCCATTCCCATCCCCATCCCCACCCCCATCCCCATCCCCATCCCCATCCCCATCCCCACCCCCATCCCCATCCCCATCCCCATCCCCATCCCCATCCCCATCCCCATCCCCATCCCCATCCCCATCCCCATCCCCATCCCCATCCCCATCCCCATCCCCATCCCCATCCCCATCCCCATCCCCATCCCCATCCCCATCCCCATCCCCATCCCCATCCCCATCCCCATCCCCATCCCCATCCCCATCCCCATCCCCATCCCCATCCCCATCCCCATCCCCATCCCCATCCCCATCCCCATTCCCATTCCCATTCCCATTCCCATTCCCATTCCCATTCCCATATCCACTATCCAGTTATACTTTATCCAGTTATACTTTCATTTCCTCTATTTGTATTAGTTTGGCTTTTTTCCCAGTATTTCCATTTTCTTTGAAACGTGTGTGTGAATGAGTGAGTGAGTGAACGCACACATAGCTCTCTGTACAGTACCATGGAGTCCCCAATCCCCAGGTGCATCTTCCGCGGTATGGAGGTCAGCACTGAACGGTTTGTGTCTGTGTGTTCACGCGCACTTAATTGCCGGTCTGCGCACTAAGTGTACCGTATGCGCAGGTACGTGTACCGCTGCATGGAGATCAGCGCGCCGCGCTTCCTGGTCGGCCGCGCGTTCGCGACCCAGGTCGGCAAGAAGCTGGTCGCCAAGGAGGCCAAGGTGAACGAACACCTGGGGCTCAAGTTCCAAAAGGACTTCTGTCGCACGCAGAGCGAGGCCGCCGCACTCGCGCGGCTCTTCAACGACCGCGTGCGCGCGACCGACCCCTCGTGGCACCTCGACTTCCTCCAGTGCCACATCTACCAATGCGAGGACGCTCGCTACCCGGACGGCGTCGCATGGGTGCTTGCGGAGCCCGAGCTCGAGGGCAGGTTCTATAAATGGAACAACAACGGCGGCGGCGTGAGCGGGCGTGCGTACCCCCCGACTCCCGGGCGTGGTGGCGCGCATTCTGGCACACAAAGCGTGTATTCTGGCGGAGGAAATGCTTATGCTAACGCTGGCACGGGGGCTGTCGCCAACCTGGTCAGCGGGCTGGGCGCGTTAACACTAGGCGCGATCGTGGAAGATGACGAGGACTCGTTTCCTCAGGGCCACCCCCCCGGGTACCGTGTGCAGGGCAGCGTTAACCAATTGTCTTTAAATAGCAGCCATCGGGAGGATGGCGGCGGCGCTGACGACGGCAGCAGCGGCGTCGAGCTCCATGAGATCCCCCAGTGCTTCAGCCACTTCACGTACGTGGTCACTGGGCGCAAGAAGCTGGTGTGCGACCTGCAGGGCGTGTGGAATGCGACCGATGGCTTCGTTTTGACCGACCCGGTGATCCACTATGTGTCCAACAGCGGGCGGCGTGGCATCAACGGGCTCACGGACAAGGGGCAGGAGGGGGTGGACCGATTCTTTCAGACGCACCGGTGCGGCGCGCTGTGTCGCCGGCTGGGCCTGCAGGGAGCTACATGAGTCGAAATGCCATTTTTTCCCCATCAGGGCAAATACTGCCCGTGGAGAATGCCCATGGAACAGTTGAGAATTCAATAATTTACCCGTTCATGTGCCGAAAGTAAAGGGCCGTGAATGATACCAGTTCCCTTGTTTTTTGTTTTTCTCGCGGGGAACTATCTGTGGATTGTGATTGGCAAACGTTGCATTCGTGCAACTGATTGTGTGGGATGTCGACCTGCTTCCTTGGGAGGTTACCAAGGACATGTCTGAACACTGTGCAGTACTGTACCGTTCTGCAGCCTCAGATTTGATTGTGCTTTGAAGCTGAACTTGGATTCTGGGACAGCTCACACGCTGCAGTTTTGCTAGGTATAGTCTCATTGCTGGAGGTTTGATGTCGCCAACCCATCGGTTTTTACCATCAAGTAGCTTGGCGCCTGGCCGATGGCTGGATCAAGCTAAGGGTGCAGCTAAAAACCCTGTGATGCTCTCAGGAAGGCATGCAGATGTCTGGAATTAAGCTCGCCTGTTGTAACAGCAGGCAGGTTGAATTGCACGTTATGTTTGTGGTCAATCGCCCTTGTGGGTGTAGCTATAGGTGTTATAAGTAAGTATGTAAGTAAGTACTTGCGTGTCATGCGCATGGGCATGCCACGGAGTACTACGAGCACTAACAGGAGGAAAAAATGGTTTCGACTTAAGACTTAGGTTTTTTGCAAAACTTAGCCCTGACCGGGAGAAGACACGTCTGCGGCCTGCGGGGGCTGAGATTAAATAAGAGGTACCTTGAAATTAAGTAAGAGGCGTGCATCTATGAATATATAGTTTTGGAGGCGAGTTTCTGTTGGCGTTAAGTCGTAGTATTGTACGATTGATAGATTGGTAGTGCACTGGTGGTACTGCACGACGGTATTGGACGGAGTTCCCGGAATCCCGGTCTGGCAAGCGGATTTTGCATCTCACGGGTACATCTCACGGGTACATCTCACGGGTACACGACGCGGCACGAAAATGGCTCGCAGAAAAGCTAGGAACCTAGGCGACTACCTATTTGGCGCCGCGTCGGTCGTGACGTTGTTTACTCCGTTGGATCTGCATCTACGGCGTTCGTGGGTTGTTTCGAAACCCGGTCGATGAGATTTAACGGAGAAGTCGGGTATAAAAATGATCCTTTTTTGACAACTACGAGAAAATGTAAAAGTCGGAAGGAATTAAACGGCTTAACATGTTGTCGACTTGCCGTCCAATACTACAAGTTAACGCCAATCGAAACTCGCGTCCAAAAATATATTTGGATAGAGGCATGTCTCTTATTTAATTTCAAGGTACCTCTTAATTAATCTCGGGCCCCGCCTCGGGCTATAAGTTTGCAAAAAAAAAGTCTGCAAGTCCGGGCAAAGGTGAAAAGGAGGAAAAGGGGAACTAATCTAACTAGAAAATAGTTACGCGAAAGTTACAAATATCGTCTGCATCATGCCCCAACCATATAGTCACTAGAGGGGGATATAATCTTCATCTGATGAGCTGTCCTCTACTGTAATGGCAGCAAGGCGGTAGTGTAGCGGCTATCCTCAGGGCCAATAACCTCCACCTGCGGACTTCTACCCTGGCTAGCAACGGGCCGCGCGGCCCGTGGGGAGAAAACAGGAGCATACCCCTCACGGAAGGTGCTTATCGCAGATGCAGCAGCCCATTTCTCCTTGTCTATCATGCGGGCGCGGAGTACAGATAGTCCCAAAAGCCCTGCATCCTCAAGCAATTTTGTCACATAGGTCCGGGTCGCGCTGCGTCGATCGGTGCGGGGCGCACGCAAGATTGCGAGTGGGTTGAGACGGGACAAGGGGACCCTGCCATAGGAGCTACAGCTGGTTGTCTCCTTGATAGGAGGCCCGTGTCTACCTGCACAGTGGTTGGCCAGTCCTAAGCCCGCCCGCACGGCCCAAATCAGTATTCACCTGGTCTGTGCGGGCAAGATTAATTAATTAATTAATAAGCACGTGACTGCGTCACGTGGGTGCCAATACAGAGTAAAGGAACCTTCAACCCTATATACACAGTGAGAAGGAGGGAGGGCGCCCTAGCTTCTCTCACTGCCGCAGGTGGGCAGGCCACAGAGCGCTCATCTCCACGGCATGGTGCCGGGGCGCAACACTGTGGGTGCAATACAACCAGTGCAATACCATAGGTAGGCTGACGCATAGCTTATGCTACAAATGTGAGGTGGGCTCAAGACGTCGGCTAATTAAGGCGCAAGCTGATGGCCACAAGGTGCCAGAGCTAATTGAAGGTACTATAACGCTGTGCGCTAATATATACTATAACGCTGTGCGGGCAAGATGGCTGGCAAAGAGGAGGCGGCGGTGTCGGATGGTATGGGTGTGTCCAAGTGGGAGCTCGCAGTAGAGCTCAGCCCGTGTGCGGCGCTCTAAATTTGGTAGCGGACGCCGAGGATGTGACAGAGCATTCGAGTGACAGTACGTGCCGTCAAGCTGCTTGCTCAGCGCCTGGTCCAGGGTCCACGCCTTGCAGCCGTAAAGGAGGACGCTGAGGACAACCGGGCCTTGAACAGAAAGCGCTTGTGCCGCTTGATCACTCAGGTAGCGACACGTCCAAAACCTGTTGAGGCGGCCTGGAGGGCCGCCCAGGCCTGGCCAATCCGGGTGTTAATGTCGTCGGCCGTGGAGGGGAGCCAGCTGCCAAGGCGCTTGAAGCGGGTCACCGGGGGGACGGGGCTGCCGTCCAGCAGGAGGAGGCGGTGGGTGCCGCGGGTGGGGCGGTCCCAGCAGGTCCGAAGCCGATGGCCTTGACCTCCATTTTCTTGCTGATCATAAGCCCCACCGCCCGCGCTTCCAGTGACAAGCTTTCTAGCCAGAGTTGGGCGGACTCCGGGGTCTCCGCGAACGTCGTGTCATCAGCGTAGATCAGATCGCTCAGTCGGTAGGGTGGGTAAACCCCGCCGTAGCGGGCGTACTCCGTGATCTCGATCCCCGGCGGTCGCCCCTCCGGCCACTCGGGCAAAACGGCCGGGCTTGTGCACGCCTCATAACATAGTCCACCATAATTATGAATAGATATGGGGAGAGCACGTACGTACACAGCCCTACCACACCCCAGTGTGCAGGGGGCTGGAATGCCGGAGTGACGCCGTCAGCGGTACGGACCTGGGCTTGGGACCCTTCATAGAAAGTGGCGGATGATCTCAACAATGTACGATGGGACACAGAACGTACAGCTAGGTGGAGGACCACCCATTGGGCGTCCAATATAACCGTATCCAATGCCTTGGTGTAATCCATGAAGATCAACAGCAATGGTGGTAAGAGGCCGGGGGCCAGGCGGCCAACTTACTCGATCAGGCGGCGCGCAGTCATGGTGACCATAACACAATTGCAACCAACACGGAAACCCATCTGCATGCGACTTGTGAACCTTAATTCGAGGTGGGTATCGACTGGCTGGCACGCATGCGGTTCAGCAGGAGGTGCATGAAGACTTTCAGCACGCAGCTTTGGAGGCCGAGGTAGCTAGTGAGATGCCGCGGTAGTTGCCAGCTGATCCGCGGCGGACCGGCCCCTTGCCCTTGTAGAACATGACCCCCGGCGGATCGAGGGCGGTCTTCCAATACAACGGCGGGGGGAGGCCATCTCGTAGAATCCATCCGGTTGCAAACGCCCCGCGGAGGAATTAAAGGTTCAAGCTCAGGCATCTTAACCTGGCCTCCGGTGAATTCAGTAATATTGTCCACTCCCATGGCAGCATCGTTGCGGAGGGTGGAGATGGCATGCAGCAGCCCATTCCCGGGAGGTCCACTCGCCGTGGGGGCCGTCCGGCACCATGGGGGCCCGGGAGAGCGGTGGCCGGACCAAGTAGTCCATGTTCGGCGGGTCGGGGCGCCTGCGAGGGCTCGAGATAGGTCCGCCGCGGCTAGCTAGCCGAAGGGTGTGCAGTGGCAGCGGGGTCCCGCCGGTCGAGCGGGAGGGGGGGGGGGGGGGCCCAGGAGCCCCCGATAGCAGCTTTTTTGGGATCGAGCTGAGCCAAAGCTCAAGGCGTTCACTGGGGGTTCCCAGGATGTCAGCCCTTCGCGTTTCCTGGCGGTTGAGAGACCGCCATGCCACCTTGTGCTGGTTGGCAGCTGTGTGGCCGGCGATCAGTGATCTCGGCGGCATTGAGTGTCTCCACCTCCTCCGCGTGTGCGGCAGCATATGCTTGAGTATAGGCCGCTCATGGTATGGTGGGACAGTGCCGGGTGCACACATGGGTCCTCCCCGCGCGGCGGCGGGCCACTGGACTTGAGTGCACGGCTAGAGCCAGCCGGGCGGCGACCTCCCGGGCATCGCGCAGGTGTAGCGGGGCGGCTGGCCGGGAGGGCGCGCAGGGTCGCTCACTGGGAGAAGCTGCAAGAGCCAAGATCCCGGCACGGATCGCATGAACAGTTCGTATAATAGGGTGGCGTGAGAATCATCCAGGTACATCAAAGGTTGCAGCCACAAAGGCAGACCTGATTGCGTCGCGGCGCTTCTCCTCGATCCTCTGACCACTTCTCCCGGTGCGGCGGCGCCCGCGGACGGGGCGTAGGCAGGTCCGGACAATCAGGGCGTGCATGGGCGGGGGCGGCGGTGCTCGGGGGCCTGAAGACGTAGCCCGGCAAGTTTGTGGTGACCATGCGGTTCGATCTGATGCATGCGACACTTGGGGTGGTCAGCATACGGGCATCGATGACGGAAGAACGCCAGCACTTGCGCACAAGTATGTAGACTGTCCAAGCAAACACACCGCCGGCGGGGGACTACCCGGAACCAGCCGCCCTGCGCACGCGCGCGGGGGCCCACAAAGGTCACTAGCGCATCAGGCGGCCGGGCTTATTAGCAAACAGCGTATTGGCAGCTGTCAAGTCACCCTCATGCAGGGAGCTAGTAGTTGCTCAAGGAGGGGGGGCAGTGTTGGCATTGCTATTTGTTAGGCGCGGCGCGTACATGCAGCCCCCGCGCGGCCCCCGCGGGCAGGGTCGCATAATATAAATTATATAATATTTGGCATCCGGAACTGCAAGATGACAACGATGTATTGACGTGGGATCTGCGCCGCTCAAGGTCGAGCAACTGGTCGAAAAACGCTTCGCGGTCTTCGGCAGGGTACGTGCCCGCAGCATGTGGGGCATGGCCAACAATGACCGAGAGCATCATGGGGGTCGATCCGTCCTCCAAGGGAGCGGAAAGTGCACTGAAGGATCCGATTAGAGCAAAGTTTTTGTTCCACGAAGTTGGGCGGCAGCGGTGGGGGAGTACAACAAGCCCACCCCCCCTTGACCCGCTGCATGCGCCGGGCCGCAGTACAGCAGTTGCCATATTGTAGTGCAAGGGTCACACGCTGAACGGCCGGGCCTGGCTCAAAGGAGCGCCGGTGCTCTTGAACACCGAGCACATCAATGCCCGCATAATTAGGCGGGAGTAGTGGACAAGCAATCGTTGGCCTGCGGGGGGGCATCCCCCCCAGGCAGGGTGCGGACATTGTTGTTGGTAGCGATGCACAGCGAGTGGTGCCGGTGTTGATGTATCCAGCAAGGGGCGCCGCCGGGGACCCGCAGTATCGGCAGGGGGTTGGGGAGAGGCTGGCGGGGTGCATGTGTGCGGCGTGAGATAACATAGTACTTTTCAGCGCGCATACCCTCCAAGCGAGCGGCGCGACTTGCTCGCCTGGTCGTTGGGTCAAAGAATGCAGCACACCGTTGTTGGGAGTGCCGGGTGGCGAAAGCCAGCAGGCGTACCTTGTTGCGAAAATGGCGACAAAGGTCGCGGCTTTGACTCCGTTGCGTCGTCCATGAGATTCAATGGGCTATCCAAGACACGCTCAGCCATCGGACGATGGGCCCTAAACAGTTCCAAGCCTATCTGTGGCCACTGGACCATGGGCCGGCAGCCCTACTGCATTCGCTATACGCTTTATGTCGAAGCTTTATTGCACCCACAGTAGTCAATTAATTAAGTAAAATCATAGCTCCGTTGGGAGCATATGTAACACATAGCCCTGAGAAAGGGGCATCGATGGGTTTGTAATACAATCAGGGCTACAACCTGCAGGTGGAGGATGTACAACTATCACCTGCTCTGGGTGCACAAGGTGCACCTGCACCGCCATGATGATTCATGCCTCCTTAACAAGCACAGGCACCCAGGGGGGGCTTGAGGAGAGGGCCTAGAAGGCCTGCATGACATATGGGGTGGAAGGTATGTGGCTAGGCTATAGCTGGTGTACACATGGCATCTCAGCAGAGAGTAACTCCCTGCATAGGCATAGCATGGCTAAATTCTTAATGCAACATCCATGGGAGGTCCCATTGTAGGCATGGCGTAGCTAAATACTGAAGGCATCATCCATGGGGGCCATTATGGGCGCACATGCGCGTGGGCCACATGCTAGGCTAGGCCTGACTAATCTACACTACTGGTATAGGTTCCCTAGTCTGAGGTGGCAGGAGGGGCCTGCCAGGGCTTGTGGTCAACGTGGATGACCGCCCCCCTCCAGTACACCGGCTTCCCCCCTGCGCGCTGCCGGAGCTGAAGGTAGGTCGGCCATAGCTCGCGTCGCCGCTGTTGCTGGGCCAGGGTCAAGTCGTCGTCCAGCGTGAAGCGAGTCTCCGAGAGCTTCTTGCGGCATTTAAGGAACGCCAGCTTGTCCCCCATGTACTTAAAGGTGAGAAGCACAGGTGCCGGGCCAGCCTTACCCCGCGCGCGGGGGAGGCGGACAGCCGACATGTCCAGCTCACCAGTGAGTTGCATGGGGGCAAGAATGTCGCGCTTAAGTGCCGTGAAAAGGCTCGTCGGGGTCTCACCTGCCGGCTGGTCGAGGTGCTTGACGATGACGTTGTGGCTGCGCTTGTCGATCTCGGCCTCCTCGCGAAGGTCGAGGGCTTGTTGCTTGAGTTGTGCCGCGATGGTGGAGGTGGTGGAGGTGGTATGATGCTTGAGCAAGTCCGCCCAGGTGGAGTGAACATCACTGGCCGGGCCAGCAGGTGCCGGCTGGGCAGCGATTTCCTGCACCGCCTGGGCGGTGAGGCCGGCGGTGTCATGCAAGCACTCAAGGGCTGTGGCGGTGGCTTGAAGGCGTTTGTCAAGGTCGAGGAGCTGGGCTTTGATGTCGGCGGTGGAGGCGGAAACGGCGGTGGAGGTGGAGGCGACGGTGGTGGAAAGGTGAGGAAGCTCAGCACAGTAGTTGCTATAGACTCTCCCTGTTCGAGCCTGCACATGGCCTGCGGTTTCAACTTTCAAGGCGATGAGAGAAGGGGGGGATGCCATGCCCCCCTACATGGGATGAAACCTACTTAAAAGTTGGTACCCCGTGACTCTCCCAACACTAGGCGCGAGAATAAATTCATTCAATAAGTGCATGAATCCATGTCTCATGGGCAAAATAATGTGCATTGAGATCATGGTACCTTGGCCAGCTTTTTATTGTTTGCAAACATAAAGATATCCGTGACTTTCATGGTAATCGAGCTGCCATAGGCCCCAAAGTCGGAAGCATGCAGGTGCGCGCACGGCCATCTATCACATTTATTCGTTGCTCACTGTTACTGTGAAAGGGCAGGAACGTGCGTACTGACTTATACCAAGTAATCTCACTACTAATGCATCTGTCGCAAAGCCATGGTGAATGCGTGCCAGGCAAGCAATCACGCTCACCACGGCGGTCCCCTTCCTCTTCACCCCGCAAAGGCATGCCTGGATCATGTCAAGGCTTGTCCCTTGAGTCTCGGGGTTGTCCGGAATTACACTTTTCCCTCAAATAATCACATAGGAATAATCGGCTGCAATTACTGTCCCCATAATCCAGCTGCCGGTACCATGATGACCCCGTCGCAGATCAACACACGATGACCAAGTCTCGGAAATAGCCACAGTGACCTCGTGTCGCGGATCACTCGCCAGCATTGACTATGGCAATGCCCCCAACACAGGTCGACAGCAGTGACCATGTCGCCGCGACCCTCACTATATGAAAGCTTGATACGCTTGGGAAAGCCTCCCTATAAAATCAGATTTGAAATTCACATTGCTCACGATGACGCGAGCAGCCGCTCAAACGCGCCCGCGGCCATCGCCACCTGCTCCAGCTCCGCCGCAAACTTGTCCATCTTTGCCTTGTTCTCCTCCTGCACTGCCACAGGCACCTTCTCCTCGTACCCCTTGGCCGCCATCTTCTTGGCAAGCGTGTCGCGCTGCTTCTCGACCTCCTCGCGCTTCTTCGCCAGCTTCTCCAGCTCCACTTTCGCGTCCACCACGCCGTGCAGCTGGATGGCGGACGAGACGTCCTCGTTCACGATCGCGATCGCGCACCCGAGGGGGACCTCGGAGGCGGAGGCCACGATGGTGGCGGACGCCAGCGAGGCGAGGGTCACGAGCGCGGGCAGCGCGGGGGAGAGCGACTCGGCTTGCTTACCGCTGCAGACAACAAAGACCTGGGGGAAAAGGGGGTGGGGGGTGGGGGGTGGAGAGGGTTATATCATGCCGGGGGGAGAGGGGGGGGAGTTCGTGGGGGGAGGGATTGACGTATTTATAGGGGAAGGAACGATCAGCAGCAGCATGGGTTAGGAGATGGGCAGCCGAGGAATGTTACCAACGGTTGAGATCAGGACAGCATCGTATCTATCTAAAGGTTCAGAAAATTCAGTACCAGAAGAGGTTTGCTGGACATTCAGTAGCAAAAAGAGTAGCGGGAAATTTAGGAGCAGAAAAGAGCAGGAAATTCAGTAGCAGCGAATTTGTTTTACGAGTACGCATCACACACAGAACGTAGCCCATAGATCAGGCACGTGGTTGGCAACACAGAGGGCAGGGCTGTGCGCTTTCCACACAACAATTAATCATTCTGGTGGAGTAGATGATGGCAACATAACTGACGAATGGCATCCATGATCAATACTTGTTGTCGGTGGATTCAAAACCGAGCAATGTGGCTATTGAAGGATAGAAAGCCGCACACCTTGGGCTTCATCTTGGGCGTAGTGAGCTTAGGGGACAAGAGACTAGAAAATTCCAACACATCCAGAGGCTACTGAATGACAGACAGCCGCACACCTCGGGCTTCATCTTGGGCGGCACATTGTAGGTGGAGCGCAGCGCGCGCGTCTCCTTGACAACCGCCAGCAGAAGGGACATGTCGGCCTCCACCGACGCGTTGTCCCAGCCGGACACGGGCTCTGGGTACGGGGCGACCTGGTAGTGCCACGAAGAGACGTTATATGCACAGCGCTGAAAGGTGAATTTAGGCATATAGTGCCACAAGGCGATGTTTTACATGGTGCCACAAGGTGACATTAGGTACAGAGCCAGAATACAACATTATGCACATGATTTGTGCCAAAACATGACATTTTGTGCATTTCCAAAATACAACGTGGTTCACAGTTCAAAACATGGCAGCATGTACCGTGCTAGGAAACGTGCGCAATCACGTACAGGATAAGGACGGGTGCCTCAAGATGGGAATCCGATATACCGTGAGAACCGCATCCGCACGGAATTCGGCTAGGACAATAGATAGTGCACCATAAGACATTACATGCCACACTTCACAGTATTCCCTTATATGGGATGTCCTGTCATTGATATTGCGTCATTAGATATCACATGCCACACTTCATAGTGTTCCCTTATATGGATGTCCTGTCATTGATATTGCGTCATTAGATATCACATGCCACACTTCATAGTGTTCCCTTATATGGGATGTCCTGTCATTGAATGACACACACGCCGTGATGGAGGGGTAGGCGGCCGCGTCCTTGGTACGTACTTTACAGTTATATAGCACACAGTTAGTAACTTTACTCCGCCCGTGCTTACATCCATATGATACTAATATGCTATATGCACCATAATGGAGGGGTAGGCGGCCGCGTCCTTGGTGCGTACTTTACAGTTATATAGCACACAGTTAGTAATTTTACTCCGCCCGTGCTTACATCCGTATGATACTAATATGCTATATGCACCATAATGGAGGGAAAGGGGGCCGTGCCCTCGGCGCACATATGCATCATACAAGCATGCGCTAACACTATAAATTTACACGGTGATAACAATAATAATAATAATGATAAGAATAGTGATAATTTACCATTATGGATGGGTAGGCAGCCGTGTCCTCGGCGCGCCGCGGCAGCCGCTGCCACAGCTCCTCACTGACATAGGGCATGAACGGGTGCAGCAACCGCAGGCCGTAGTCCAGGCACAGCCACAGCACCTCGCGTGCGGAGCGCTTGGCGGCGGGGGCGCCTGGCAGGGAGTCGTCGCCGTACACGATCGGCTTGAGCAGCTCGATGAAGACGTCGCACAGCTCGTACTGGAACCAGGAGTAGATGACCTGCGGGGGTGGGGAAAGATGGTTACCAAGAAAATGGATTAAATGCATTTAGGCATGAGCTCGTATTGGAACCACGCGTAGATGACCTGAGGAGTTAAAGGGGGGGGGTGCGGGCGCGCAGGAGGCAGATGATTCATCATTGGCAAGAAGATGCATTAAAGGCATAAAGGAATGAGATCGTATTGGAAACACGAGTAGATGACCTAAAGGGGGGGGGCGGGGGGGAGGGCAGGGTCAGGCTGCGCTATGATTTCAGTAGCCAGAATATGCATTAATCGAAAAAGAAACGCAGTAAGTGATGAGCTCGTATTGAAACCGAGAGTAGACGACCTGCGGCGATATTGATACTGGGAGTATGCGTGGAGGAAAGAGCCATACTGAAGAGAATGAGCTGTTACTAGAACCACACGTAGATGACCTGGCGTGTAGTAGGGGGGTCGGGAAGGTGGCTAGCAAGTAAAAACATCCCATGATTGTAGGAATGGGCTAGTATTCGAACCACGAGTTGACGACCTGCGGCGCTGGGGGCAAGTTTAATTAGACTCTCCCAGTGAGCAGTTTACTTGAACCTGTGGCCTGCCTTTCAAGGCAACGAGAGAAGGGGGGGTTTCCATGCCCCCTTCTTGCTGTGCATCAAACAGGGATGAAAGGTACCTAATCAAAAGTTGGTACTCCGAGACAATCCCAACAGAGGCGCGTGATTGATTGATTGATTGACTGACTGACTGACTGACTGACTGACTGACTGACTGACTGACTGACTGACTGACTGACTGACTGACTGACTGACTGACTGACTGACTGACTGACTGACTGACTGACTGACTGACTGACTGACTGACTGACTGACTGACTGACAGACTGACAGACAGACAGACAGACAGACTGACTGACTGACTGACTGACTGACTGACTGACTGACTGACTGACTGACTGACTGACTGACTGACTGACTGACTGACTGACTGACTGACTGACTGACTGACTGACTGAGATGGCGAGTTTGACAAGTGACGATGTTGAAGGAATAATTAAGAAGAGGCTGTATTCGAGGCTACCAACGGATAACCTGCTGCAGAGGTTGACATGTCATTATGCTATCAGCCCTACATGCAGCCCTAGATGCAGCCCTAGATGCAGCCCTATTTGCAGCCCTACATGCCGCCCTACATGCCGCCCTACATGCCGCCCTACATGCGGCCCTACATGCCGCCCTACATGCACAACCCCATACCCCCTGGCCTCCCAAACAGATTTCGTATCCCATCAGGTATTCTCATGCCGGCACGTGACGTATGCCAAACCCCTGGACACACAGTCCCCATGCCGCCATGTGGCGTGCGGCATACGCCAAAGCTTTCGGACCCTGAACTATGTTCCCATGCAAGGCCCCAGACCACGTTCCCATGCGCGCGCCCGACGTACGGTGGTGGCGTCGGAGAACTCGAACTTGGTCATGTTGGTCACCATGCCCGAGATCGCCGCGTTGATCCGGCTGAGGATCCATTTGCCTGGTGCGTGTGGGCGGTGCGGAAGCAGTTATTGCCACCGTAAGGAGGTCGGGGAAAAGTAAGACTGAAAGTACCATGAGCCAGGCAGGATCCACATGTCTGGCGCGTGTGTAGTGGCGGGTGGAGTGGCGGCAGGGGCGTTTTGTTTACGAAGAGAAGCAGGTGCCACCACATTGTTGAGGTACTAGTACAACAAGCCGAGGATCCTATCAAGCCTACATGCAAACGGCGTGGCGGCCACGTTCAACTCCGAGCACATTTGACGCACAAAGCATATACCTTCCTGTGCATACTACTATCCCTACTCCACGCACACACTAACGGCGCGGCGACCCATGTCCAGCTGCTTGGTGCCGTTCACATAAAGGCACATACAGTATCCTTTCTTGAATCCTATCCTAAGAAAACCCACATGCGAATGGCGCGGCGGCCACGTCCAGCTCCTCTTGCTTGGAGGGCATGAACCCCTCGCCCAGGTTCATCATCGCAAAGCGGATGGCATTCCACAGCTTGTTGCACCACATGCGGTAGCCCACCACGCGCATGATGTCGAGGTTGATGTCGCGCGCCTGCAGGGGGGGCGGAGGGGTGGGGAGATGGTTGGTTGGTATGGAGTTGGTTGGTGAGTAATTTTGTTCACTAGGGAAACAGTTAGGGTTGATGTCGCGCGCCTACGGAGAGCAAGAAGGAGAGGGGTGTAGGGGAAGAGGTAGAGGGTGGGTGGTGGGTGGGTAGATGTATGGATGGGGTGTGGGGTGTGGGTGGTGGTGGAGGTGAGGAGGTGCGTGTGTGTAAAAAGGGACATGAATAGAGCAAAGCGCTCAGTTGATCCGCTCGGCTCCTTTTCTTCTACAACCAAGTAACCCAGAATAAACCTACTCAATGCACTTGCCGAATCAATTGATTCGTCAACTAAGTGCAACATAAACTCACCAAACGAGTGAACAGCAAGCTCACTTAGTCCAACAGCAAACATGCGTGACTAGCCGGATCACAAACAAGCACAACAAACTGGCCTCACTAGTTGTGTACCAGACCCGACTCAACATACTTTAGGTGCATACTGTACCAAACACACCAAGCTAGTACTTCACCACCGTTTACGGTAAACCCACCTGACCACAACTAGTTGGACAACAGACTCACCTGTGAGGTGTACGCCACCAGCGCAAACCGCAGCGCGTCCGCCCCGCACTCGGCGATGCCGTTGGGGAAGTCGCGCGACTGGCCCTCCTTGGCCTTGACCACCTCACGAGCTGCCAGGCGGCGCGAGCAGGAAGAAGCCAGCGAGCAACCGGGCAGGAAACGAAAGCAACCAAAACGGTGCCAGCCACCGTTACTCCCAAGCAAGCATTCCAAGCAAGCATTCTTTGTAATCTGTTTACTTCTAGAACACCGAAACATGAAAGACTATGAAAGAAGTTCACCACAGGCATCTCACGGGCTCATCTTGTAGGTCCGAAGAAGCTGTCAGACTGAGAACCCTACCAACCTTATTCCCAAGCCCCAGACGCAAAGGCCCTGAAACCTTTTGTCCTATCTGGGGGGAAACTACTCTATCCGTATCCCATCAAGGTCTACACACAAATACTCAGCTTCCTTATGCCCAAGTTTAAAAGTTAGCACATTTTTTCCTGGGCGGCCACGGACCGCCCACGTTGCCCTCGTCCAGCTTCAACTCACTAGCCACAGGAGAATCTCATAGAAAAAGGAGGTATGCACAGCTCATACATGCATCCCCTATTGCACCGATCCTTCAAAAAGGCACGCACCGTCCAGGTTTCCCTCGTCCAACTTCTTGTGCAATGCCTCCAGGGTGATGCCGTCCATCACCTCCAGGGGGTCGATCACGTTGCCCAGGGACTGACCAACAGGGGAAGGGACGGGCAAATGGCAAGGGGTGGTGCAAGGTGGGCCAAGGACAGCATGAACTTCGAAGGCATCCTCGGACAACGCAACATAGCATATGCCTCATGTGGCCAGTCTATCCAGGCATACCACAACCCGTGCACAGCCCACCTCCCAACCTGAAACTGCTACTGCGCAGCAGGGAGCTGTCCTTCTCAGACGTACTTACAACACAAGCAACCTGTAAGAGGAGAAGGGAAACTTAAGTCATTCATCGCCCTCAAAATACCATTTCCCTCTCCCTCCCTCGAAGTATACTTCTTTTCTTCGCCTGCCTGCCAGCAAATTGAGTATTTATTATATCCTGACCATTCCTCCGTGCACGTCGCGCACCATCACACCAAAATCAAACAATGTCGCAACACAACCCATCCGACCTCTGCTCATGGTCATGCTCTAAACACAAACGTTCCCCTCCACCCCGCCCCCCCTTACCCCTCATTCCCGGCCCCACCTTGCTTATCTGCCAACCTTCCCCCTTTTGTCCTTTAATCAAATAGCAGTAACACTGAATAAGCTCCTTTGACCGTCGCGCCCTCACCTTGCTCATCTGGCGCCCGTGCGCGTCGCGTGCATTTGCGCCGTAACAAACCATCTACCCTCTGCCCATGGGCGTGTCCCAACCAGAGATGCTCCCCTTGCCCCCACCCAGGCCTCACCTTGCTTACCTTGCAGCCGCGCACCATCGCGTGCACTCGTGCGGTCAACAAACCCGTCTTTGCTTCCCGCTATCATGCCCCAACCCCAAATACTCCTTTGCTGCGCCCTCACCTTGCTCACCTTGCTCACCTTGCTCACCTTGCTCACCTTGCTCACCTTGCTCACCTTGCTCATCTCGCTCACCTTGCTCATCTTGCGCCCGTGCGCGTCGCGCACCATCGCGTGCAGGTACACCTGGCGGAAGGGCACCTGCCCCGTGAGCGTGATGCCCATCATGACCATGCGCGCGACCCAGAAGAAGAGGATGTCGTGGCCCGTCTCCAGAAGCGTGGTCGGGTAGAACGCGCGCATCTCGGGCGTGTCCTCGGGCCAGCCGTGGACGGAGAAGGGGAAGAGGCCCGAGGAAAACCTGGCGAATAGTGTTAAGTAGCAAATGGGCAGCATTTGGCAGTGATTCGATTAAGGTTTTCGTTACTAGTGGCGCTAGGCCACTTGTGGCGTTTCGAACTATGAAAACTTCAGTTTACTCGGCCAATGTGTGGCTTTAAGCCAATTAAAATTGGGCTTGGCACGGCCCCGTGTGGCGGGCTGGCTTTTTGGTGCAGCAAATGACCCTGCCGGCAGCGGGGTCAGCGCGGCGCGGCGCCGTACTGGCTGTACACAAGGTGGGCGAGCGTCTCCGTCTCAGGCATCGGCGCCGGGCGCCAGGCCGCCGCCCGCCAGCCAGCTGAAGCCTGAAAAGTGAAGATGCACACAAGCTGCAGTCTGCACAGTGCACTCTGGTCTCTGGCAGCGGGCCACTTCAGTGCCACTTGGCACTTG
Source organism: Mesostigma viride (assembly GCA_009746045.1). NCBI lineage: Eukaryota > Viridiplantae > Streptophyta > Mesostigmatophyceae > Mesostigmatales > Mesostigmataceae > Mesostigma > Mesostigma viride. The sequence continues at coordinate 3,049,642 of RPFO01000175.1, read as the reverse complement.
GCCGGGCTCTACGTACATGCACTATGCAGTCAGTTGTTGTTGTGGTTGTGTCCCACGCCGCACATGGGCAGCAGAGAATCTATAGTGGCCGAGGGCCGGATATATTTAGTATCGGTGGTACTATCGGGGCACTGGGACATGGACGGTTGCATCATCGGATACCTATGCGTGAGTTCACAGCAAGATGTATCCTAGCAATCGATCGCACGCCAAGTAGCCTAGTACTCATAGTAGTAGTCTAGTACTAGGGAGGCTTGTGGCGGAACGCCGGCCGGAAGACCGGCTGACACCGCCAATTGTGGCTGACACCTGTACTAGAGTAAACTTCAGGCACGGCCACCCTGTGGCGAAACGAAACTACAAAGTAGAACAGCACGGCCAAATTGTGGCTTCTTGGGAGCCCTGTCAAAGTGGGTGGCACCACCACATTTTGCCAAAAAAAGTGCCACACCGCCACATTTGGCGGCATATCGCCACTAATCGAAACACTGGCATTTGGGCAGCCTTTGGGCATCGATATGAATAAGGATAATGTGGCAAACAGGGGAAGAGGCCCGAGGAGAACCTGGCGAATAGCATTAAGTAGCAAATGGGCAGCATTTAGGCATCGACTTGAATAAGGATAATGTGGCAAATAGGGGAAGAGGCCCCAGGAGAACCTGCACAAATAGCGTTAAGTAGCAAATGGGCAGCATTTGGGCATCGATTTGAATAAGGACAATGTGGCAAATAGGGGAAGAGGCCCCAGGAGAACCTGCACAAATAGCGTTAAGTAGCGAATGGGTAGAAGTTTCGGCATCGATTTGAACAAGGGGAAAGTGGCAAAATAGGGGAGAAGGATGCAAGCAATGGGAGGTGTTCAGCATGAACTGGAACCTGCCCCAAATGGGCGAGAACAAAACCGCCGTTACCTGACCACCCCTATACACCAAAACACCACCCACCAGGTGTCCAGCACATCTGGGTCCTGCTCCAGCGTGAACTTCTTGCCGGGGAACTTCGCGGCCGCCGCCGCGTTGGCGTCCTCGAGCGTGCGGCCGACCACCCATCGGTCGCTCTTCTCGCCGGCCATGGCCAAGGAGGGCTCCCCCTCCAGGTTGACGTAGTAGGCGGGGATGCGGTGTCCCCACCACAGCTGGCGCGAGATGCACCAGTCGCGGATGTTGTCCAGCCAGCTGGTCGACAAGGAGAGAGAGGCAGGGCAGAGCCGATGAAGACAGCAGGGAGTGTTTAGTTAGTGAATAACTCACCGACGTTGTCCAGCCAGCTGGGGACGCCACGGAGGAAAGGGAATAACAAAGAACATCACAGTGCAAAAAGGGAATATTGTAGTGCAAATGAACAGGGAGGGGTAAGTTTAATCAGCAGTCACAGATGTTGTCCAGACAGCCGGTGACTGCCAGAGTGGGTCTAACTATTTCACATAGAACGGGTCCAACTTTTTCGCATAGAACGGGAGAGGCCATTATATGCTAATAGACTACATGAACCATGCCATGCAGCAGAACTAAAAAGGCCACCAGGTGCCAATAGACTGTACAAAAAATGCTATGCACTGGAACCAAATAAGCCACACTCTCTTTTCTCTATAAGTCATGCTGCCCACCGGAACCGGATGACTTCAAAGTTTAAATACCTTGGGCAGGATCTGGAGCTTCCTACACAATCAAGAAGATGCTAATAAACCAAATAAAGCGTGCATGCTACCCACCACAACCAGATGTCCTCGAAGATGTCGAGGGAAGAATATCGAGCTTACCAAATCAGCCCTATCTGATCGTATTAGACTCTGTAAGCCATGCTACCCACCGGAACCAGACGTCCTCAAAGATGTTGGGCAGAATCTGCAGCTTGCCCTCGCGCACGGCAGCGGCCCCCTTGGCCGCCATGTCCGTGCAGTTGACATACCTGCCAGGGAGGGTGGGGGGTGGGGGGGGCAGCATAGATAGCAGAACAGGCACATAAGCCGGGGTGTGACATTATTGTTATTAGGAAAAGGGAGGGTGGGAAGAGGAGGATGGCGGCTAATCCAGCACCCCCCCATATATAACAAAACAATGGTGTCCACAATGCTGTCACACCTTACCACTACAGCTTGATGAGCGGCTCGGCTTGACCATGCATAATGCTGCCTATACCGCGGCCAACCATATCACTGAAAATCTGGAAAAAAGGAGCCTACCACTGTGGCGCAGAGAATGCCCCTATGCTACTCTCATGGTTTCAAAGGATTCTAGCAGGGGGCGCTTCCAGCCTTGGTATCTACCCATACTGCCCTGGTGCTTTCTGCCATGCTGCCCACAAACCCACCGCACCGGCTTAATGAATGTCCCACTCACGTGAGTACATGCTCAAAAAATGCCATTCACAAAGTCAAACTCTGCTGCAACCCACCACTGCGGCTTGATGAGTGGCCCCATCATGCCTGACACTGCGCACGACTGCCGCGACCAGCCAATCCACTCAAACCTCGCACTTGGGCAAGAGAATCCCAACCCACCACTGCGGCTTGATGAGCGGCTCGATCACGTCCTTCGTGCGGGAGCACACACCGAGGCGCATCGGGTTGTCGGCCACGCCGCGGAACAACCCCAGCGCCTCGAGCGCCGCCTTGACGGTCTTGCGCGCGTCGAACCGCCGCTGGCCCGCAAACTGACCCGCGTTCGCGTTCATTAGGCCGTCATCCATCATCACGTTGATGAACTCGAGGCCGTGGCGCTTGCCGGTCGCAAAGTCGTTCGGGTCATGCGCGGGGGTGACCTGAGGGAGAGGGGGAGAGAGACGAAGAAAGGAGAACCAAATTGCAGATTTCCTTTTTTTATGTGTCTTCTATTACTAACATGGAAAGAGGCGTTGGAGGTGATGGTGTGGTGGGGGCGGGGGATGGGAAGGGGGGGGGGGGGGGGAGGGAACGAAAAAGGCATAAGAATGCACAAGGGCAGAGATGAACTGGATGCAACCTTCGAACTCTTTCCTGGGTGGAAGGACAGCATGCTTGCACCAGTACTTGACTTCCAAGGGCATGGAAACGAGAGGTCTGTTACTATTCATACTGGAGCAACCTGTGAGGCTGCCATTACTAAAACAGAACACCCAGAATACTTCGATCAATACTTTCCCAATAGCCTATTACAACATGTCTAGAAAATGACGTGGATGCATGAGTACCGCTTGCAACAAAGATACCTCCAGACATGCAAAAGAAACCCATCAAATAGTTTTCGTACCCCTCGCAATTATCTCCCGGATAAGTTCTCCCTCTTTCTCCCACACTAAGACCACTTCGACCCAGACATCCACAAACACACTTGCTCACCCCATGCCTCCTTGGATGCCCCCTCGACCTCAAAACCTTTCACACAAAAAACTCGCACCCCAAGAACTTCCCATCCCATTACCCCGCCCCACCACCCCTTGACACGCACCTTGACGGCACCCGTGCCGAACGCCATGTCGACCAGCTCTGCGTCGCAGATGATCGGCACGCGGCGGTCCACAAACGGGTGCTTGAGGAACTTGCCGTGCAGGTGCTTGTAGCGCGGGTCCTCCGGGTGCACTGCCACCGCCGTGTCGCCCAGCATCGTCTCCAGACGGGTGGTCGCCACCACGATCTCGCCACTCCCGTCCTCGAGCGGGTACGCAAAGGACATGATCGCGCCAAACTCGACCTTGTCGCTGCCGTAGCCGGGCACGTGGACCTCGGTGCGCTTCTCCAGGGTGATGTAGTCCACCTGCGGGGGGGGACAGCGCAGGGTGTTGGGGGGGGGGGGGGGGCGGAAGGCGCAGTGTGTGTGTGTGTTGGTGGTGGGGAGGCAGGGCGAAGGATGTGTGTCTATCAGATCAAGAGTACGTATCTCTCAAAAGAGGGTGGACATGACTATTGTGCGAACATGATTTTAGGGGGCAACAAGTCAATGGGCATTAACGCAAGATGACTGTGTAAGGCACAAAAGCCGCTCACGTTGCAGGCACACGCTATTTTCAAGGCAGCGCAATGAGGGACAAAGCATGGTATTTGTGGACAACATAGCGAGCAATTTAGGCCCCCCACACACGTTGACAAAACACAGGAATCTATTGCGTAATCGATACCCAATGCTCTGTGGCACTGCCTTCTCAACGCAGCTCGGATTCCACAAACATAGTAGGCCGACAGACCAGCAACTGCCCTAAAACCCAGGCCGCCCACCTCGATATCCGAAATCGCAGTGCGCAGCGTGCAGCACCAATTCACCAGGCGGTTGTCCCTGCAGGAGGAAAGGGGGAAGGTAACCACCCATTCACGCATACAACCATTCATGGAAATTTGGGAAGTATAAGTCGTAGGCCACGCAAGGTCACTATAGACCCATACATGGAATCAAGGAGCAGAAAGCTCTCGAGCAGAGATAAACCCTCCCTTTCAATCAAAAGACTTCCCATGTCCAAAATTCACGATATGCACTACAGCCCCTGCCATGGAGGAAAGATATACATGAAACAGACCAGGAAGGACTTCAGGTGGCAAACTCAATCGCAAATGAGCAAGTGGGCAGCAAAGAACTAATTCGCACACATGCACACGGGGGCTGTCAAAGGCAAAGGTAGAAAAGCTACTCACTGGTCCAGGCAAGGCGGTGCAAACCCACACGTTGAGTTGCAGCCAAGCCAATGCGCAAAATATGAGCGAACGGAAGATGGGCGTACCTATAGATGAGGCCTTGTTCATATGAGCGGACGGAAGATGGGCGTACCTATAGATGAGGCCTTGTTCATATGAGCGGACGGAAGATGGGCGTACCTATAGATGAGGCCTTGTTCATATGAGCGGACGGAAGATGGGCGTACCTATAGATGAGGCCTTGTTCATATGAGCGGACGGAAGATGGGCGTACCTATAGATGAGGCCTCGTTCATATGAGCGAACGGAAGATGGGCGTACCTATAGATGAGGCCTTGTTCATATGAGCGAACGGAAGATGGGCGTACCTATAGATGAGGCCTTGTTCATATGAGCGGACGGAAGATGGGCGTACCTATAGATGAGGCCTCGTTCATATGAGCGAACGGAAGATGGGCGTACCTATGGATGAGGCCTTGTTCATATGAGCGGACGGAAGATGGGCGTACCTATAGATGAGGCCTTGTTCATATGAGCGGACGGAAGATGGGCGTACCTATAGATGAGGCCTTGTTCATACATGCGCACAAAGGCCTCCAGCACAGCCTTGGACAGCTTCTCGTCCATGGTGAACACCTGGCAGACGCAACCACCCATCCACAAGCATAATGCAACGATTATCAGCAACTTAGCAAGGATAACACAACCATGACGGAACCACCACCACCAAGCACAATCCAGCAATCCACCCACCCAACCACCCAACCACCCACGGAAGCAGAGGGAAGCCAGCATTCTCAGCCCAAGTTGAGCCCCCTGATGCCCGGGCGTTACAAAGAGCATCGGAAACCCAGCGTTGGCTGTGCCATGCAGATAAAATGAAGACCGTGGGATCGCCTTGAATGATCCCGTTGTCAAAGCGGCCCCACATCCACTCACCAACCAAAAAACGGAAAAATAACAAGTTCAGATAGCAACGAGTCCATGACTCATCACCATGGAGGTTCCCTATCCCACACAAAACAAAATGCTAAATGAGGGCATTCAGGGTTCCAAATCAGCACGCAAGACAGAAGTTAAAGAAGCACACAACACAGAAGTTAAACAAGCACACAAGACTGAAGTTTAACAAGCTGGTCCCTGGACCCACCTCGCGATCCCAGTCGACCGAGGAGCCCAGCCGGCGCAGCTGCGAGAGGATGGTGTTGCCGTACTGCTCCTTCCACGCCCAGACCTGCCAAGGGCGAGGCACGGGTGTAGGGTCTTCAGGCACCCACCACGTGGTGGCCAAGTGGTGGCCAAAGTACCACAGAAGAGCACCGCACCCACCGGAATAGAGTAGCGGGCTGCCAGCGCAGCATGCGTGCGGTCAATGACGCGGGACACTCTCTCTCTCTCTCTCTCTCTCTCTCTCTCTCTCTCTCTCTCTCTCTCTCTCTCTCTCTCTCTCTCTCTCTCTCTCTCTCTCTCTCTCTCTCTCTCTCTCTCTCTCTCTCTCTCTCTCTCTCTCTCCCCCTCCCTCCCTCCCTCTCTCTCTCTCTCTCTCTCTCTCTCTCTCTCTCTCTCTCTCTCTCTCTCTCTCTCTGTTACTGTATACATGGAGGCAGATGGCTGAGCAAGTTTGCAGTCACCATTCCATTCCATTCATAGTATAGGTGGTGAGCCATATTGATACGGATGCGCGTCCTCGTGCCCGCTGGCTACCTTCCAAGCATGCCCCATCCCCTCCCACCCTCCATCCGTGAGTCTAGCTAGCCCCTACCCCCTCACACGTACACGCAGTCACGCTTGCTACATGCTCGTGGCACACGTGAGCCCGGTTATTGTCTGCCAACATCCCCCCCTACCTTTTTCCCGCCCCCCCCACACCACCACCACATGCCTGCTTGAGGAACTCCTCGCGCCCCAGGTCATGCCGCGTGAGCTTCTTGTCGCGCATGATCTTCTTCTCCACCACCGTCTGGTAGGGGGAAGGGGAAGGGGACGAGGAAGAATGGGATGGGGGAAACGTGATGGGAGTACCGGAGATGTTAGGCGAGAATGGAACGTGTTAGGGATGAAGGCAAGGGGTTGGTAGGAGAAAGAACGGGATAGGAACAAGTGCAGCATGTCAGGGGAACGGGATCTGTTAGGGAAAAAAAGACATGTCAGGAGTGGAATGATTATATTTGGAGAAAAGGCGACGTCGAAGGAGGTGGGATGTTTCCTATAGTGTGTGTGGATTCGGTGTTCTCTGAACGTAGTTTCTTTATAACAGATGAGAATGAACGCCGCTATGTGAGTGGTACTACGGGACGGTGGGCCTTGGGCTGGACCGGTTCCATGAGTTAGAATTAGTTGGCCAGTTTTGTATGGCCATTTCTAGTTCGTTAAGTTAAGTAGCAATTAAGTTACTGTTGCTGACGGCTCATGAGGCGAGCCCGGGCTACGCCGCCCTAAAGTGCCATTTGCACGATGTTCTAGGTCTCTTTTTCTTGTAATCGGATGTATGGGGTATGGGTATGGCGGATTACAAGAAATTTAATGCTGCCCTAATCGCGTCAGCCTTTTTGGCTGGCGGTGGCCGATTAGAGATGGCGCGTGACTGACATAGCTTGAACAGTCACGTGACTGTGAAAAAGAAATTAAAATTACCCTCGTCGGTTTTCTCCCCGCAGCTGGGTTCTTGGCCGACGAGAGACTATAAAATACTTCGCGTTTGCCTGCGCGTGGCACCTGTACAGAACTCTGAAACCATGAGTAAGATTTCCGTGCCACGCTGCAGTGCCTACCGCTTTGCTGAGGAATGTCGCAGCAGGGTTGCAGTTCCTGACTGCTGACTGCCGAAGGAAGGGTGGTTGGGTTACTTTTAGTGGGCATTGTGATGGACGACAAATCTGTCGGCCCTCGCGTAAGTAGAAAAATATTTACCAGCATCCGCTCTTATGGGTGCGTGAGGTCTCGGAAATGTGGTAGGGACGGACTCCGGAATTATGCAATATTTCGATTCAGACCGAGACTTAAGGGGCCAGTTTAACAGACGGACCTGGGCCGGGCAGGACCAAATATTTTGGCCGGCCCAGTTGCGCTTGCGCTTTATCGGCCGCTGGGGTGTGTGATGAGAGCCTGCTCATCAACTAAAACCTGAAATATGGAAAGTTACTCCCCCAGGTGACAACGTTGACAGTAATCGAGATATGGTGGCATCGGGTGTCGTCCTACAAGTTGTCGTCACGTTAGGGCGGCACTGGCCTTTGAGGGAGGTCCGTGATCGTTAAACGAGGCGTCTTCTTCCTTGTCTTTGCGTGCACATCCAACACCCTCTTTTACTGGCCGAGGGTGGAAGGCTGGGGGGGGGCCTGCGAAGGGTTATCGTGCATGAGGCTCGCTACAGCCGCCGGCGATTGTAATGGTCGTGACCGTTGCGGCAGGGCAGCCTCGAGAGCCACTGAGCGAAAGTGGTTGGCGGAGCTTTGGAGATAAAGCACCAGGAAAGGGGGGCTGGGTAACGAGAACTACAATCAATCATGAAATGGGTGCAGCGTGGCAGGCTCACTCATGGGTTCTGTAATTGCCCGCTTATTGTTTTAATCAAATGTTGGTGGATTGGTAATAGTGGGAATAGAATCGGTGTTCTCTGAACGTAGTTTCTTTATAACAGATGAGAATGAACGCCGCTATGTGAGTGGTACTATGGGACGGTGGGCCTTGGGCTGGACCGGTTCCATGAGTTAGAATTAGTTGGCCAGTTTTGTATGGCCATTTCTAGTTCGTTAAGTTAAGTAGCAATTAAGTTACTGTTGCTGACGGCTCATGAGGCGAGCCCGGGCTACGCCGCCCTAAAGTGCCATTTGCACGATGTTCTAGGTCTCTTTTTCTTGTCCCCCCCCCCCTCCCTCTTCTTGTGTTTGTTTCTGGGTAACGAGAACTACAATCAATCATGAAATGGGTGCAGCGTGGCAGGCTCACTCATGGGTTCTGTAATTGCCCACTTATTGTTTTAATCAAATGTTGGTGGATTGGTAATAGTGGGAATAGAAAGGGTATATATACGATGGGTATAGTGTGTGGATGGGGTATATATACGATGGGTATAGTGTGTGGATGGGGTATATATACGATGGGTATAGTGTGTGGATGGGGTATATATACAATGGGTATAGTGTGGATGGGGTATATATACGATGGGTATAGTGTGTGGATGGGGTATATATACGATGGGTATAGTGTGTGGATGGGGTATATATACGATGGGTATAGTGTGTGGATGGGGTATATATACGATGGGTATAGTGTGGATGGGGGTTACAGTAGGGACAGTGGTGTTAGGGGCGTTGGGAGTTAGGGACCATCTTTGGGGGAAAGGGGCGGGGGGGGGGGGGGGGGGGTAAGAAGGGGGGAGGGCAGAACGCACTTAATACCCAAACCATGCCACAACTTGCAACTTGCCGGGGGCTATGATGGGGGGAAATGGTGAGCTAATGGTTAGCAGTGCCTACATGAATTAAAAAAGGAAATAATGAAGATAGAATTGGACCAGACAAAAGAATGTGCAGGGAAGAAGATGCCCGAGTGACTGCCTCCCTATAAACCCGTATTACCTGACAGCAGGGCAAACCACATGTTACAACTAACACTAGCAACAACCCTATGCCGCACACGGCCGCCAATATTGGGCATGCGCCACACAACATGCTAGCCCTGGAGCGACCCTGATGGCGTATACAGCGGGCAAAAATAGCCCAGAATGAGAAAAAAGTCAGAATGAGAAAATGAAAGCCAGTCGCCTGGAAAGAAAAACAAAAGACTACGTTGAAGTCCATGTGCGATGATGGATAAGGTTGCTCACCTGCGTGGCAATGCCGGCGTGATCCGTCCCAGGGACCCAGAGCGCCTCGCGGCCACTCATGCGGTGCCACCTCGTGAGCGTGTCCTGGTGACGGCAGCGGCAGGCAGCACACATGGAAGATTAACAAGGCGCAGGGCGTGCGTTAGGATACATAGCCATGTGGCGGTGTGAGAGAGCAGCGAATCGAGGTGTTGCGATATGATGGGGGAGGGGAAAGAAAACCTATCAAGCAGTCTCAGCACTCAGCTGGAATAGTTCCTACCAAGCTTCTCCACGTGATCCATCCTAACCAGCTCATATGTGATCCATCCTAACCAGCTCATATGTGATCCATCCTAACCAGCTCATATGTGATCCATCCTAACCAGCTCATATGTGATCCATCCTAACCAGCTCATATGTGATCCATCCTAACCAGCTCATATGTGATCCATCTTAACCAGCTCATATGTGATCCATCCTAACCAGCTCATATGTGATCCATCTTAACCAGCTCATATGTGATCCATCCTAACCAGCTCATATGTGATCAATCCTAACCAGCTCATATGTGATCCATCCTAACCAGCTCATATGTGATCCATCTTAACCAGCTCATATGTGATCCATCCTAACCAGCTCATATGTGATCAATCCTAACCAGCTCATATGTGATCAATCCTAACGAGCTCATATGCTCCACACCTCTCCCACTCAAACTTGGAAGAAGGCACGGTGTAGGGCATGCCTGAGAACACCCATTCATCTCACGTTAGGTGTCAAGTGCGATGTCTTAGAGAGCTATTAGCATGACAGGATTTTGGAAAATGCAGCCATGCGCAGCAATGTGCCAAGACCTTTCCAGAGGGCTTCTCAATGGGAGCTGCGTGCGTCTGCATAGAGCCAGGCAGGCTGAAGCCACTGAACGACCCTTGGCAATCCCACGCCCATGGCGGCATACCTGGATGGAGTTGGTGAGGCCATGACCCAGATGCAGCGAGCCAGTTACGTTGGGTGGCGGGATGACCTGCACGCAACCCACAGAAGGAAGCACATGGCAGTAGGGAGCCACATGAAACGAGTTTTTATTGACTGGTTGCCTCGACTACAGCGTAGGTATCAACAACATCAAGCGTGGGAGTCCATTTCCAAGCAAAGCAATCCGCACCATCAACATCTGTACATACGTGAAATTATTCCGCTAGCACCAACACGCGTTCACATGTACAGGCACACCTTCATGCACTAGCAACACAACATCAAAGACTCTCCTACTGTTGCAAACTCTGGCCGTCACAAACTCATCACTCTACCAAACGCACCATCACAAACTTCTCCTTTGTGGACGCCGGGTTGGCGGAGAAGAAGCCCGACTTCTCCCACCAAGCGTACCACCTGGGCGGCAGGATTGGTGTGGCAGGATAAGAGGGAGAAGAGCAAGAATGAGAACAACAAGAACAGGGATAAAAAGACTGCTGGCTGGCGGGCGGTACGTTTATAGCCTAGATAGAAGCGCATGCAGGGAGAGGCCTAAAAAATGAAGTGATTAACGTGGAGTGAAAGTCTTGTGGTGCAAAATACGCAGTGGAAAGCTGAAATGCGGGTGAAAACTTGGTCAACACAGCCGCAAATGTATGCTGATGATGCTGGATGCAGGGATGATCAACGCATGGTGAAAACTGCCATCAAGTCGGTGAGGGCCGTAAAGCTCACCCCAGCGAACACAAGCTAACCCAGCTTACACCAATCCCCGCCAGCTTTCACTCATGCCGGGATTTAAACTGCTGCAAAAACTTGCTCTGCGCCCACATACCTATCCTTGACAAGCCCGCGGGTTGTACGCTTAGCCCACATTACTCTGAGCTCTGCAACAACCCCCCTCTGCCATGTGGCAACAATCTGTCCTGCCCCCATGCAACCTACCCTTCCTCCACGGCCTTGGGGTTGTAGGCCTTAGGCATCTCCCCGCTCACATCCTTCTTCTCGCCAGGTGGCGTCACCTTGATCTCCTCCGGCTGGAACCAGGTGGAGTAAGAGAAACGGAAAGGGGGAGCAGGAGGGCCAGGGCCAGGGCCAGGGAAGGGAAGGGAGAAGAAGAAAAGATGTAAGAAGACGGGAAAATGGACCCAAACCCCTTATTTATGTTTAGTTGAAGGCACAAGAGCCAGGGCAGGGAAGGGAGAAGAAGAGAATACGATAAGAAGAGGGGAACAAAATGGACCCAAAGCCCTTAATTATGTTTGGTAAAAGGCACAAGATGAGAAAGGGGGGAAGGGAGGGAGGAGGAAGAAGACGAGCAGAAGGAAGGGATCTTATGAAGGGGAGGGATGGGGAGGATCTGATTGGGCCAAGTTGCTGTAGGGAGCGGAAGGGCTGGTTGGCAGGTGGGTGGGGTATGCATAGGGTTAACAGAACTCGGTGTGGACTGTGGAGCAGGGTGAGAAATTTAGCTATAAAACCCTGTAATGCAACGACGCAGTCGGGAATAAACACAGACAGGCACGATAATTCCTGCAATCACAATCCGCCAAATAACTCAAAAGACGGCATCCATCATACATTCGCAACCACTCCACTGGTGCCGGGGTTCCAACACATGTTCACACGGACTCATGTTTCACGTTCGTAGATACTGTGACTTTGCAAAGCAACTGCTCCTCCAGTGGCTGACTTTTGATCCCTTGCGCTCAACCCACGCTATCCAGATACCCAAGCAAAATAGGTCAGTCCCCCGCATTGGGGCAAGAGCTAGGATTCAACTCCTGGCAGTGCCTCCTGTCGTCCCTCACGGCCACAGCACCGCTTCGCTAACCAACGCCTATTTTTAGCACCGCGCCACCCACCTCTGCGTTCACGAGTGCTGCAGTCTTGTTCTTCTTCTCCTTCTTCTCTCCGCCGGCACCGCTGGCAGCAGCAGCATCCTGCAAAGTGCAACAGCGGTTCAGGGGATGGACATACATATGGATGTCAGGCCTTGCGCGGTTCGTCTATTTGATACGTCAAACGGCAACGACCATTCCACAGAAATGGGAGTAGGGAAAGGCGAGGGTACAATTTTGTCTCAAAACGAGGCAAGACTTGTAGCAAGCCGAACAAGGAAAACTCAACAGGTGGAAACATAGGCTTCAAGCTCCTGGTGAGCGGCGTCTCTTATGAGGACCCCATTCATGCGGCCCCCTCTAGTGTCTGTGTCACTTTAGGAAGTCGAAAGATACATGGCGGACGACATAATAACTACATAGTCGCGACCTGCAAAGGCATTCGCGACCTTTGCCAGTTTGCTGCCAAGTATGTTGTTGCGTTGTATAGGCAAAGCACTTGTTCTCACATTCTGTTATACAGCTGAAATATACCATGCCTAATTGATTGCCAAGAAATGCCTGCCTAATTCATAGTGAAACACTGGCATTTGCATGCAACAAAGAAAAGGTCCACTTTGTGACACCGTGCTTGCCTTCATCCTGCTTTACGACCAAAACAGAATTCATCCTGCGCATGTGCTATAAACGACCGTATAAACAAGTCGCACCATGGCAGACCACTGATAGTATGTTGTCCAAAACATACCATGCTATTCACGACATGGCTCCCCGCCTGCAAAATGCCCCGGTCTTCTTGATAGGAGAGCGCAACATGGAAAAAGAGGCCTACTCACCGCGGCTGCCTTGGCGGCAACTTTTGCCGCTGCTCTCTCCTTTTTGGCCTCCTTCTCTTTCAGCTGATTATCTCGCGACCAGACGCAGCGGACATTGAAGGGGGGGCAGCAGACAGCAAATTGGGCGATTGTCGATACACATACCGTGAGGTTTGGCAAGCCGAGGGGAGACAAGGGCACCGCGATGTGCCGAAATGCTATACCACATCCTCGAGAGAATAGCATTTCAACTGCGGTCGGGCGCCAAACACGTGGTCTGCTCAGCATCACAACACACTCTTAAATGCGTGTAATTGAAGTGCATTACTAAGCGCCCCCATAACACATTTTCTCTCCAAATCTATGCACACGTTGAGAGTAAAAAAAAACTCTCGCTTGCCTTGGCCTCCTTCCTGGCTTTCTTCTCCTCGTCAATCTCCTTGGCCCCCTCTGCATCCTTTGGAGGCTCTCCATTCACAGTTAGGTCGGCCATGGCCGCAGTAGCGGGTTTCTGCACACGCGCATAATTGCAAAAGCCCCCCACACCAGACGGGCTTTCTATATTAGCATCCGCTGGAGTGAATCTAAGATCGTCCATCGCGGAGTTCCTTCAGTACTACCCACGGGCAAAAACAAACAACGCATAAATAAATTAAGGCAGGAAAGAAGCATACCACGTCAGCACTGTCCGCCATGGATCATGCGGACAAGCCTCACAGTTTCGGCAAAACTCTAATGGAGCCTCGCTCCTCGCGAGTAATGCAGCGATTTATCCAGGCCTTGATGTCCCGCAGCCATATCTCGGGCAGGCTCGTGCCAGCCAGGAGCCGCTGCCACCTGCTGCCACCTAGCACCAGTGCGGCTGCCAGGGCAAGGGCCTGCAAAACCTGAGCCGTATATTTGGGTCTCGTCTTTTCCGGCCAACAATAATATCCGTTCTGCACCCAGTGACGGTTTGCCCTCGTTCAGCGGTAGGCATTCTTTCCTAGTCAGATTAAACCGTCCTAGAATTTAGATTTTACATGTACCAAATTGACAATAAACCAATCAAAAGCTTCTGAAGGCAATACGGTGGATGGAGATGTGATAAATAAGCGCCACCTGTCACCCGCCGTTTCGGAATTTTTACGTGGACAATCAGCGGGAGGCCGAGTTACGAGTACAGGCCGTGCATTGAGCGGGGCCATCGCAGCGCAACTTGCGGCAATGGCGGGCCCGTGACGTACTTCTGACGTCGCCATTTCATTGGGCGTGTGACTGCCGAGCACAAAAACTCTTGCGTCCTTTGATGAGCTGCAGGCAGGCACTGAGAACAAATTGTTGCTGTTCTGCACGATTCTGAAGTCTAGGCGCACGCTGCTGTTCTGCACGGCAGGTGAATTGACATGTGAAGTGTTCCCGAGCAGTGGCTTATGGGCAAAGTCGTCGATGCGATGGCGTTCCGAGGAGGCCGCACGTTTTATTTCGATTCGGACGATTCGCCTGCGCCTCGTGGCTCAAGCAGGCGGAGCAATAGTCAATTTTACGGAAACCTTGAGAATGGGCTCAGCGCCATGCAGAACTTACTGCGATGGCCGCTACTGATCTGTATATTTATCACAATTGCGGTAGAGCTTGCCATTTATTGGATGCTTCGGACCTTGGTCCGGTTCGGAGAATATGTCGGGACCTGCCTGTACGGAAGCAGAAAACTGCTTACGGCTCTTCAGAATTCGAAAACATATGGTGAGAAAGCATGAAGCACATACTTTTAATTCTTTGTTTGTGTAGCCTCTTTGGCGTATCATCGCACCGGTTTGCTGGATTTGGGATAGAGCTGAGCTAAGCGCAAGAGGCTGGCGCTGTCCGTATCAGCAAATTTTCTTCAACGCCTTTCGTAAGGCAGCTTCCCGCATCGCTAAAACTTTCCTCCATCTTGCTGTCTTGCTGGCTTAGCGTCGATCTCTTCGATTCGCTAGTAACGGTCTCGAATACTGAGTAATAGCTGCGTGCCTATATTTTGTGCGTGCACGCGCGTCTGGAAAGCATACTTTTTTTGGAACTAAATAACTCTTTGATGCGGTGGCTGGGTTGAAAGGGGCATGAGCGTTTCAGATTTATAAACATATTGTAAACAGTTGTTGGCAGCCAAAACGGAACCAATCTGGTTTCCATGTGCTGTGGTTTATCCTCGTCATTGCCAGCAATCGGCGCAGCCTACACACAATCCCAATCGCAATTCGCCACCTACTAATCTTTTCCCTCCGCGTCCTAATTTTATCCCGCACCAATGCGCAGACGAATGGTATAGCACGGCGCTCAAGCTGGACGCGTTCTGCCACCTCGTCCCCTGGAAGCGCGTCGAGCGGTCCGCGTCCCCCTTCTACGACGCACGCGCAGTGCAGGACCTGCTCTTCCGGCTCGACTCCTGCAGGGTGCGCGCAGGGATGCTGCTCGAGGCCTCCGCCAGCTCGCCGACCAAATCCGACAGCCAGCACCCCCGGAGCGACTACGCCGAGAGCGGCGGCGGGAGCTGCCACAATGGCGAGGGGGCATCCGGCGATTGGGCAGATCGGGACAACAAGGATGGCGGCCACCTGGACAGCTCGCCAGCCAACCACGGGATCCTCCCCCTGCGCCCGCACGGGTATGCGCGCGACCTGATGTCCATCCTCTCGGCGGTCTATAACGCCAACCTGGCTGGCCTGGGCATGGACAACGAGGCGCTCTACTCGCAGACGTACGCGGGCACCAAGCACCTGATTGAGCGCTTTGTGGACACCGTGCTGGAGTGCACCAAGCTGGTGCGAGACGCGCCCGAGCAGGAGGCAGGTGAGGGCTGGGGGGTGGAGGTAATTTTTGCAAGATTTTCTGGGTGAATGAGCTGGGGTCAGGTGAGGAGTTATGGCTGGTCGGAGGCAAGGTGGCTTGTTTCACCAGCGGCTTTCTACTGGAATAATATTGTGCCTGTTTTCTAACCCTTGTGCTCAAACAACGTTCTCTCATAACCCGATTTGTTGTACTACACCTTTAGCCTTCCCCCCCAACCTTCCCCCGTTGTACTAGATGTACTAACCTGTTCACTCCCCTTTGCCTGTTGTACTAAACCTGTTCACTTCCCCATCGTACTCCCAAAATGACGCGCCCCCCCCCCGTCCCCAGAGAAGCGCGCCAAGGTGGCCTTCTTCACCGCCGCCTCGCGCGCGTACGGTCGCACGGCGCTCTGCCTGAGCAGCGGCGCGTGCATGGCCTACTTCCACTTTGGTGTAGCGCGCGCGCTGCTGGACCAGGGTCTGCTGCCCACCATCATCTCGGGGTCCTCGGGGGGCGCGCTCGTCGCCGCCATCGTGTGCACGCGCACCGACGAGGAGGTGGGTGGGTGGATGCTGTTCGGAGCGGTGAGGAAGCCGGTGGGAGGGGTGAGTTGGTGGGTGGGTGGGAGGCGTGAGGAGGTGGGTGGGAGGGGTGAGGAGGTCGGTGGGAGAGGTGAGTTGGTGGGTGGGTGGGAGGCGTGAGGAGGTGGGTGGGAGGGGTGAGGAGGTGGGTGGGGAGGGGTGAGGAGGTGGGTGGGGAGGGGTGAGGAGGTGGGTGGGGAGGGGTGAGGAGGTGGGTGGGAGGCGTGAGGAGGTGGGTGGGGAGGGGTGAGGAGGTGGGTGGGAGGCGTGAGGAGGTGGGTGGGAGGGGTTAGGAGGTGGGTGGGTGGGGTTAGGAGGTGGGTGGGTGGGGTGAGGAGGTGGGTGGGAGGGGTAAAGAGGTGGGTGGGAGGGGTGAGGAGGTGGGTGGGAGGGGTGAGGAGGTGGGTGGGTGGGCAGGGGTGAGGAGGTGGGTGGGAGGAGCGAGGAGGTCGGTGGGCAGGCGTGAGGAGGTGGGTGGGCAGTTGTGAGGAGATCGGTGGGAGGGGTGAGGAGGTCGGTAAGAGGGGTGAGGAGGTGGGTGGGGAGGGGTGAGGAGGTGGTGGGAGGCGTGAGGAGGTGGGTGGGAGGGGTGAGGAGGCGGGTGGGCAGGGGTGAGGAGGTGAGGAGGTGGTGAGCATTGAGGAGGCAGCTGATGGTGCGGAATGGAGCGAGTAGGTGGGTGGCAATAAAATAAGCTCAGAATACAACGACCTGGGCCGGATGCGCCTATTTTGGGTGTGTCCTCTTATCAGTGGCTTGTTGCGTGCCCACCCGCCCTGCTACTGTCACTCATGTACGCAAGTATTCGTGCCGGTGTATTCCGCTCGCACCGGCTGCGCGAGTTCCCTATCTAAACACCTGCTGCCTGCCCATCCACCCGGCTATTGTTACCCATGTACCCATGTTTCCATGCGGATGTGCTGCGGCTGCGCGATTTTTCTATCTAAACAAAGTTTGGTGACTGGGCCCACCCACCCTGCCACTGTCACCAATGTATCAAGGCTTCGTCATCCGTATTCCCATGTCTGGCGCTGCGCTGCCCAATCTGCAGCTGCGCGAGTTCCTCACGCCCGACCTGCACCGCTACTTGACGGCGTGCGAGGAGGGGCCGCTCGCGTGGTTCCGTCGCTGGTTGTCCACGGGGCAGATGTTCGACACGCACAACTTCATGCTCAAGTGCCGAGAGGTGGGGCGCCAGATGGCTTTGCTTTCTTAGTAAGGATAGAACACTTTGCTCTTTAAATAAAGATAGAACGCTTTGCTAACTCGATAAGGAATGAGGTTATTAAAAGTAAGGTAGAGCACTTTGCTTCATTGAATTCGATGGTGACCTGGGGATAGCTATGCGGCACTTTTATAAATTTGGTAGACGATGTTTTGGGGGCTTGGGTTACTTTAATAATTGGTAGAAGAGGTTTTAGGGAGCTCATTATAAGTATTGATTGGCCGGTAAAGGGTTTGGGGTGTTATTCAAAGGTCCATGTGGACGTAATGCGCAGCAGCATATTGTGAAATGCCGTCTGGTGTGTTGCTGTATGCGTTTGCCATCAGGTTGCATAGCTGGGTATACAACCTTACAAACTCGCCCACCTGGACATCTGTCCCACCGCCACCCCCCACGCACCCTGCCCCTCCCACCCCCAGGTCACATTCCAGGACATGACGTTTGAGGAGGCCTACCGCAAGACGGGCCGCATCCTCTGCATCTCGGCCAGCAACAAGAGCAAGGGCCGCGCGCCCATCCTGCTCAACCACGTGACCACGCCCAACGTGGTCATCTGGTCGGCCGTGCTCGCCAGCTCGGCACTGCCGCCGCTGCTCAAGCCCATCACGCTCATGCAGAAGGTGGAGCGGCGCAGCAAGCGCGCGGGCGGGGGCAGCGAGGTGGTCCTGGAGCCGTTCCTTCACTTTGGGCAGTGCTGGAGTGACGGCGCGCTCGCGTCGGACATCCCGGCCAAGCCACTTTCGGAGCTGTTGAATGTGAACCACCTGATCGTGAGCCAGGTGCGTGGGGGGCGGGGGGGTTGGGGGATGGGGGATGGGGGGTGGGAAGGGGGGGGGTATAGGCCAGGTTTTGCCAAGTGGGTGGTTGGTGGTTAGCTAGTTGATGTGCTGATTGAGTGCAGTACCAGGTCTTTGGAGGTTCTGAATGTGGACCGTTGGATGATGAGCCAGGCGGGTGGGTAGATAGCTAGTTGGTTTGTTAATCGAGTGCAGCTGTGTGCTCTCAGAGCTTTTAATGTGAATTACGGGATGATGAGCCAGGCGGGTGGGGGAGGGGGGGTTATAACCCACACATGGCAGCCCTAGAAGAGTTGTCTTTTGGTGGGCGCATCTTTTTTCACGAGCCCTTTGCAGCTTCCTTATTCAAAGTATCCTTGAACCTTCTGTTTATCAAAATGTTTGCCTTGTTTAAATTGCAGCTCTCTCATTTCCATGCAGAGCACCCGCACGTCACGCCTTCTTCTACCCGAAGATGGTGGTGTGGTTGCATGCAAGCTGTTCATCGTGAGCCCTTTTTACTTAATTAATTAACTAAGCCCTCGTTACTTATTTCTATGCCCGCAGACAAACCCGCACATCGTGCCCTTTTACTAGAAGAGGGTGGCGTTATAGTGGCATGCTATTCACCAGGATCCCTCTTTAATTATCATGTCTATACGTCTCTACAGCCTGTCTCTCTTTTATTATGTCTGAAATAATCATGTCTATACCTGCAGACCAAACCACACATGGCGCCATTCTTCTAATTGTGGGTGGTATTTGGCGGCATGCAAGCTATTCACGATTAGCCTTTCTTTATTTGTTTTGTTTATGTGCGCAGACCAACCCGCACATCGCGCCCTTCTTCTACGAAAGCCGGGGGTCGTCCGGTCAGCCGACCACGCGGCGCTTTGGTGGCCTGCGTGGCGGCTTCATCAGTGCGGCGCTCGAGTCGCTGCTCAAGCTGGAGATGAAGAAGTGGCTGCGCCTCGTGGGGGAGCTGGTAGGAGCCCGCTACGCTCGTTGCCGATGCCTTGTTAGTTGCAGGCTGCTAGACGCACCATGTTTGGTTTTAATTAAGGGGATCAAGAAGTGGGTGTGCTTCGTGGCGGAACTGGTATGCACCTGCACAGGCATTCCTTCAGACCCACCTGGAGGAAAGGAAGGTTTGACCCGTGGTATTCACCACTTTCCACCACGGGTCAAACCGCCGAACTGTCTCCTGACACTACGTTGAGCGTTTCTGGCGTGCAGCCGACTTGGGCATCGCTATCCTCTCATATCTCTGCTCTTGTTGTGTGTCGCTGGTTCCCATCTTGGTTTCGCCTTTGTTTGGAGATGTTAATGGAGTCAGTCAGGGATGCGTGGTTATCCTCGGCGGTGGGTATGGGGTTGGGGGGGGATAGGAATGGAGTCCATGGGGGCCATGCTGGCGAGACAGAAATGTTTTTTACTAGGGGGAACTGAGGCCCAGGTGGAAAGGTGAAGAAAAAACAATCGATCAAAAAGGAAAAGAATGCCCGGGCAATCCATGCCTTGGTTTCTGATCTTGGTTTATGCCCATGATAGAGAAGGATAGGCCGTGTTTTGTCCCCTCCCTGTGTGGGGGGGGGTCACGTGTCCGTGGACCAGCAGCCTTGCCCACCCTCGATTGCCATCGTGCATGGTTTTTTCACGTCTCTGTGATGAGGCCCTTTATTTCCCCTCCTGTCAGTGGCGAACGGTGGTTACAGGCATCTGACTCACGCACGGTGTGGTGTATTGTCGCTGTTTGCTGGTTCGGGCTGCCCTGTTTTCCTGTGGTCGGTCGTGTGGTGGACCACAGGACTTGATGCCCTCGCTGTTCCAGCAGGACTGGAGCCAGGTGTTCCTCCAGGTACGACGCTCGCTGCCAGGGACTCTGCCACACTGGGCGTGTGGGCATTTGTCGGCGGTCCGGCAATTGCGAACATAACAGGGGGGATGTCTTGAATAGCATGTATATTTATTGAGAATGATAAAAGCATATTACATATATGTACTAGCAGTATATATGTATTTATTGAGAATGATAATAGCATATATACTAGCAGAATATATATATGCACATTGCCACAAGTGTCCTGACTAAGCAACGGTGTCAATTGCGATTACGTTTTGAAAATTGCAGCTGCTTCCTGCGCTTTTGAACATTGCGCTTAGCATCAGGTTTAATGGTATCGACTTCCTTGTTGTGCTGCCTGAAAACAGCATGGTGGGGAGCGGGGGGGTAGGGGGGAAGGAAAGCAGAGGGGAGGAACTGGGAATGGTTGGCTGAGCGGTGGCAAGTCGTTGGCAACAGTTCACAAGCCCATATCCTCTGAACTTGCCTTCCTTCTCCCCTACACTGGGAGCCTTTCTTCCCCTCCCCCCCCCACCTCCCTCCCTCCCTCCCCACCTCCCTCCCTCCCTCCCTCCCTCCCTCCCTCCTCCCTCCCTCCCTCCCTCCCTCCCTCCCTCCCTCCCTCCCTCCCTCCCTCCCTCCCTCCTCCTCCCTCCCTCCCTCCTCCCTCCCTCCCTCCCTCCCTCCCTCCCTCCCTCCCTCCCTCTCTCTCTCTCTCTCTCTCTCTCTCTCTCTCTCTCTCTCTCTCTCTCTCTCTCTCTCTCTCTCTCTCTCTCTCTCTCTCTCTCTCCCTCTCTCTCTCTCTCTCTCTCTCTCACACACACACACACACACAATGAATACACACGTATGCATGCACACACACACACGCACGCATACACACGTACAAGATAACAAGTTTCTCCTGCTTATTCCCCTGCCCCCCCCCCCCCCCCCCCCCTAATCCTTTCCCAGAAAATGTACGGCAACGTGACGATCGTCCCCCGCCTGCGCCTGGCTGACTACTTCCGCCTGCTGAGCGACCCGGACCGGGAGGCCATGGCGCGTATCCTGTGGCGCGGCCAGCTGCACACGTGGCCCAAAGTGGCGATGATCCGCAACCACCTGGTGCTGGAACAGATGCTGGACACGTGCCTGCGGGACCTCACGGGGCAGCAGGTGCCGTGAGTGGGTGGATGGGGCCGAACGGATGCTGTGAGGGAGTTGGGGGGCGAACGAGTGCCGTGAGCCAGTCCGGGGCCTAGCAGGAGCCGTGAAGCCTGGGGCCTGAAGGAAAGTCAGGTGCCATGAGGGGGGTCATGGGGCAGCAGATGCCATTAGGGGGCTGAGTGAAGGCAGGTGCCTTGATGCCTGGACCCTTCCCCAAAGTGACTCGGGTGGCCAAGGACCCCCTTAAGGCGTGAGGAGAAGGCGGCTGCCACCATGCCTGGGGCTGAAGGAGAAGCAGCTGCCAGGAGAGGGCCGACGGGCCAGCAGGCGCCATGTGAGATGGGAGGGGGGGCAGCTAGTACCATAGAGGGCTGACGGGCCGTCGGGTAAGAAATCCTTATTCCTTTAAGGGATGTGGAAGGGTTGCCGTTGAGGGGGCTCCCAGTGATGAGAATCGTGTTGTCCGCCACTAGGTGCCATGAGAGCATTCTGGCTGTGACGTGCGTGCGCGTGCACTGATGGGTACGCAGCGGTGAGCGGGCGGAAGGGGGCAGTGATGAGAGGGCTGGTGGGAGCAGTAGCCATGAGATGCGCCACGGGGCAGCAAGTGCCGCCAGGGAGCCGTGGGCAAGGGTGGCAGGACAGTTGGCATGGCAGAGCCCATAGGGCAGTGGAAATGGGGTAAGTGTTGGGACGCCACAATGAGCCGAGGAGGTTGGCCACCATACAGCTGAGGACGGTGTCCCAGGTGTCATGGACACACTGAAGAGGCTACGGCTCACGAGGGTGACCCCCTCTTGCTGTAACTATTAAACAAGTGCTGCTGATTACTTCAGTACTACGGCTCACGAAGGTGACCCCAATGATGGGTCAGTTTGCTCGGGCGTAGGGGGCGCCACTGCGAGAACGGGGCACAGCAACCCCCCAGGAAGGGTAGCCCTTGCGAAGCCTACAGCAATGGTGCTGTGGTCGGTGTCATGGGGCAGCAGGTGGCCCATGACAGCAGGTGGCACACGGCACTACTGCTTGCGCACACGGGGTAGCAGGGGATATTGAAACCGTCCTGTGGCCAAAGCTACTGTGGCCTGACGGGGCAGCGGATGCAGCGGGGGCTGTGGCCCGCAACGGGGTTGCTGGTTTGGAAACGCGGGACTCAGGAATGTTTTTCGTGCTTGTTTGTCAGAGAGGGTGGAGGTAGCACGGAAAAACTCGGTCCCTTGGGGAGCCAGACGGGGTCCTTAATTGTATTTGTCTTCATAAGAAGAGCACGGAGCACCCATGCGGACATCTCTGTGCCCGGCACTACGCTAGCCAGTGCAACTTTGTAGGGTTGCTGACGGCCGTGTGTGTGTGTGAGTCATCGGATGGCTCCATGTGTGTGCGCTCACTGCGGTGAGCTGAGTGCAATATGGCCATGCGGCTGCCATGAGTTGCTAGCACTCATACTAGCTCCAGCTGGGTCATTCATGGCAGGAGCGATAACAACCGGGGAAGAGGTCCATCGCAGGTTGATTCGTGCAGAGAGGCCCAAGTGTGGCGGTGCGCATGGACAACCTGCATGGGGATGTTTTGGTAAGGGCTAATGCCTTCATATCTCCATGGCCTGGAATATTGCGATCGACCCTAGATGTGGGGATACCATGTTAGTTTTATTTGAGGTGGGAATGCCTTGTGTTGGATTTTGCGTCAGCTGGCTGGTGGCGCCTTTCATTGTACCTGCCGTTTTGCTCAAAAGCGGCGAATCAGTCATGTGCAGGGATACAAAGGAGCTTGCTTGCATAGTTTCGTCTTGGGCATGGCGTTCTTGAGGTGTGCTTATCGGTTGTGTTTCTTAGTAGTGTAATTGACTCCTGGTGACGATGCTAATGGTATGGATGGGCTTTCACATGTACTGGTCATATCTGGTGGCAAGAGGATTTCAGCCGTGGGCAACCAAGCACACATGTCGTCCGGCTAGTCCGACGAGTGCGCACGTGAACCGGCACTCCCGGTCACACACGACACCATAGAGATCAAAGAGACAACCAGCGCAGGCCAGAAATCGGGAGAATCCGGACCATGGTAGCTCGAGCCTGCCGTTATCTTTTCCGCGTTTTCGAGTCGTTCAGATAGTCAGCTGCACCGCCTCATGTCGGCGAAACCCATAGTTCCATCGGAATCGTTTCAGCGGCCGGCACTACCTCTCCGCGTTTCCTCAACCTCGTTTTCAGGATCATACTCATCGAACGACTCGAACACGCGGACAAGATAACGGCAGGCTCGAGCTACCATGGTCCGGATTCTCCCGATTTCTGGCCTGCGCTGGTTGTCTCCTTGGTACTGGTCATTAATTAATAGACACGTGACTGCGTCACGTGAGCATAAGTCCTCAGTGGGAGCGGAACATGGGATGGAATGGATGGTATAAGCTATCTAGGTCCTAGTTACAGGGGTGTGGGCACCGCGGCCCGAATCGCTATGAATGCCATACTTGGTCACACGCGGAGCCCCCACAGGCTTGGGGGTGGTCTCCTTCATCTGATGTATCTACCTGATCTGTGCGGGCCAGGTGCCCGGCTAGGCCCAGGCGCCTGTGCCTAATAATGTGGGAAACATAGGGCAAATCAGCGTACAAATCCTCATTACTAATGTTCAAACCAAAGGGGATGTTGAGGGCCTTGCGCAGCATCTTGGTGACGGCGCCGTCGAGTCGTTGCTCCAGCTCCTGCATCAGTGTCCACGTCTCGGCGCCGTAGGTCAGGATCGTCAGAATGACGACCTTGAAGAGACAGGTACTGGTCATATCTGGTGTTTTCTATAAATGATGTTTAGTTCGGAGCATAGATGAGGACTTATGCTCACGTGACGCAGTCACGTGTCTATTAATTAATTAATTAATAGATTAGGGTTACGGGAAGTCGCTCACAGATAAATTAGAAATATAATGATACAAGGCTGTAACTACAAGACCAAGACAAGCAATCGCTAATGCCGATATGAGTCTAATGGACAATTTGTGTATATAATTGGCCCTTGGCCGTTCTAAGACAGCACCCGAGAAGCCTATACCTATGCCCATAGCCACCTATGATTTCACCACTCTATATACCACACTAGATTTGCACGGTTTGAAAGCTCGTTTAGATAGCCTCCTTACTCGACTTTATGCACGTAGGCCTCACGGGCGCAACCACCTGCACGTGTGTGTTTCTCAGACCAAGCCCACGGCAGCGTGGCTCTCAGGGATTGCGGCAGGTGCTATCGTGCGGGATGCTTATAGTTATATTATCACGAAGGCTGACCTTGTTCATTGGATCTCTTATCTTGTTGATAACACCTTCATTTGTTGTGCGGGCGATGTATACCAACAAGCTATCGGCATCCCTATGGGAACTAACTGTGCCGGGCTCCTTGCAAACCTCTATCTATACACTTAGAGCTTGCATTCATGGAGAATCTCATTGCCTCAAATGATGATGTTCTCATCAAGCGTTTTATCCACACATGTCGATACATGGATGATGTCATTGCTTTCGACAACCCTGATTTCGCAACCCATTTGTACATCACAGCTGGTCTGCCTGGCATCTACCCGCAAGCGTCCCTCACACACAGCTTACGTCGGAGGATACTAGTTGCAATAACCTCAATCTTTACATTGCCCATAACAAGAAGGGCTGCATGGCGTACGGCTGTCTATGATAAGCGCAAGGATCCTAAATATCAGAAAATTCCTTTTATTCGCTACCCCGATATTCACAGTCTCCTTTCCCACACAGCAAAATATGGTGTTGTTCTTAGTCAGTTGCATCGTTTTTCCCGTCTTTGTTAATTCTTATCGTGTCGATTTCATCACGACTCTTGTTGAACTCTTGCATCGTTTGTTGGTCAAAGACTATGACCGAGACATTGTGCTCCGTCAAGTCCGGTGTTTTTTGCAACGTCACCCACAACTGTCCGGTGCTGCCGGCCCCTTGGCACAAGGTCTACAAACATGCAGGTCGTGCATGGACCGGCTGGATCGCGTAGTATGCTGATCAGGCACTCCGCAAAGGTGAAAACCATTTGCGTTCAGTGCCGGGCCGCGGAAAACGCGGAAAAACGCGATCTGCAAATGAATCCGACCGGAATCGAACTGGGGACCTCTCGCACCAATTTTGCTGACTATAGGACGGACGTCTCCGGTTACCATGGCATCGCCAACTGACACCTACAGTCATCCGCAAAAGTTCTCCTGTCCGGGGAGTGATGCAAGCCTTTCGGATTTGGTACTAGATAAATCACTCGAGATCTGTGTGTAGGAGTACTACACACGTGTCTGCACGCGAGACTTGTTCAGTCTCGCACCGTGAGACGGGCTGAACACGGCCGAATCCTTCTTTTTAGTAGAAGGGGGCGTAGCCGGTACTATCGATGTGCGTAGTATCTCCGCACATCTGAACCCTGTGATGCCAGATCTCCTTTGCGGCCGTTCCGAGCTTGGCACTGGATTCGTTGTCCACACCGTCGCGTCGCTGTAGCAACACGATGTTTTCCGGCATACGCGGGCCGTTTTGGTTCCCGCCGCACATTTGAAAGTGCTGTCCTCTAGATTTTTGCCTTTGCACCGTGTGCAGTTCTTGGACGTTTGGAATCATGGCATGGCTAACGTAATGACTGACTAGCTAGACCTTTTCAGTGGTTTTCCATTTGCGGGTATTTCCTCTTAAATGGTGGGAGAGCGATCGCAGCAATGGTACTCACCACTAGACACTCCCGGCCAGTTAGGCTCGAAACACACGTCCTGATCAAGCAAGCTCTTTCCAGCCCCATCGTCTAGGCCATCTAGTCGCTCTACACGTAAGCCAGCCATAATTTCAATGCACAAGGCTATACACATTTCCATCACCATTCATATTCACCATCCTGAACGACTCGAACACGCGGACAAGATAACGGCAGGCTCGAGCTACCATGGTCTGGATTCTCCCGATTTCCGGCCTGCGCTGGTTGTCTCCTTGATAATAGGCTATATATTTTCTTCACCATTTCCCTCACCAGAGTAAAAATGATCCATTTCATCATGCCTAGTGGTCCACACCACATGCAGGATCTAAGCTAGTAAAGAAGATCTTTATATCTGGGTCTCCCCACGGAGGCATGTTATAATTTATATCTGGGTTGCGTTCTTGAAGGATTAGTGATGTATCATATACCAGAGAAATGTTAATTGTTGATGATGCTCAACAGTCTAACGGCCTTAGACACACGTTTTATTTCCACGTCCACGACTGTTGAACGATAAATTGAGGGGGAGCAGGGCGCCAGCTTTTGGGATGGAAAAAGGGCTCAAACTTAAATTATACTATACCAGATCATGATAACTGTGATGACAACCAACGTGCCAGCAATAGCGACCCATGCAATGCTGCGCTAAATGCTGCCATAGTGCTTGTCGGCGGTATGACATTGAACCAATCAGCATCACGGAATCCAAGGGTAGGATTCCCCCATCACACTGAATATAACAGTTGTCATAATTCATGAGACAGTCTGGCAGAATCTTCATGAATGGCACCACCTGTGAGGAGGGCGGGCTGCGATAGCGATGATGAATGAGCTTGCCAGGCATCTCTGGCTGGTACGGTCAGGTGGCTAGCTAACGCACACAGGTGGTATTATCTTCCACATTTTTAGCGCCGTTGTAGTCCGAATGAGCTCAAATTTTGTGGCATTACTTGTCGATCTCCCTAGGCCTGAAATTAATACGTGTTATTGATTTGATTTTTTGAAGGCCAGAACTTATAACGTTAACCCCTAAATGGGCAGAAATACTGCCGATGCATCGGCTGTAACTTCACAATTTTGCAAACCAGATGCCATCCAACCCACCCATATCCAATGGCTGTCCTTGGGGGCCAAGCATGTCCATGAGTTGCCCTTCGGGTTGGTATATCACAACCTTACATATATGCAGGGTAGGCCATGTATAACTGCCTTCAAAGTCAGGGGGGTCAAGACGAGCGTTTTCATTTTTGGTAGAATGTGCATTTTGAATTATGTTGTAAGAGCTAGGCACCTACCACTTCAGGGATGATAAACAATTAGTTGCTGAACAGTTTGAGCCATTGGGGTCATCATTTGGGTGGGTATACCAGCAGTTACGCCCAGTACAGCCCATAGGGGTACCGTTGGTAAAAAGCAACCAAGGGGGTAGGAGTGGGCATACTACCTACTAATACCTACTAATATGGCCCCCAACCATGCCACACAATACATTTCCCTTCCACAATGATGGGGAAACATAACTGCATCATCACACTGCCCTTACATGGCACCTATGTGCAGGTGCCACCTTGTCCATGCACGTAGGTAACGTGGTGCGGATACCCTACGCAAGGCATGCATTCTAGGAGGCAGCCACCAACAAACTAGTGATTTTAAGCCTATTTCAGCTTGCCCTAGCAAGGATAAACTAGGCCTAAGCTGCTATAGCTTGCCAGGTGATGGCCAGCACACCTGGTGGCACATGCTGACAATGGGAAGCTTCTACTCACCGGTTACATGCTTGATGACGCCACAGAGACCAGCCAACTGCCTCACACTCATGCAATATGTGTGTGGGAAATGTATAACAAACATATATGGAGGTATTCAAACCCATACAGCCTCTAAAACTTTTCACCATCACCCTGTGGCAGGTCAACTGACTGAGGGAAGCATCTAAGAAGGGTGTTTTAGAAAGGGGCCAGGCCAGGGTCAAGAAAGAGCATGAATAATGCAAAAAGAATGTGCTACACAAGCTAGAACGTATATATAAACGTCAAACATCGATAGGAAAACGATGATTAAGCTTTACCAGGCATGGATGGCGTTACCTTGGCCCAGGCGGTGGCCGCAAAATGGCGCATTTCGGAACACCAAAGTTGTGCAGCATGGTCGCTGGATTCGGCGATTTCTGGCCACCCTTGCACGTTTACGACTACCATGTATCATAAAAAGTACAAAGAAACCAATATATCCTTTAAAATACGCCGGAAAGGTATTGCTGTCAACGTTTCTATCGTCCGGCCTGATCGCATTTTTTTCCAGCAAGAACGCTGCCGACACCTATCAAATGGCATTCCCGCGAACCAAAAATTGGCCTGTATCATCTTTAGGACGTATAAAATCAATTTCCTGAGTTTGGTCAGAAAATTCGAACGAAAACGTAAATGCCATGCGTGTGCGCAAGCCGCCATGGCCAGGTCGTCGTTTTCCGGAATGCACGTTGTACGTGAAAAAGTACCCTGACCCCTTGTACTTTGACCGGCCAGAACACCTCTATAACTTTGTCAGAAGTATGCAAACCCTAGTACCATGCTGTGAGGAAAATTATAAACTTTCGATCTTCTCAGCTAAACGTTTCCTAATTCTCAATAGTTTTCGCGGCATTTGGTCCCCCGAGAAGGTGCCGACGTGTCGGCTGTAACTCAGTTTTAGGCGGAAAATCGGCAGCCAGACCATTTAGGGGTTAACACTTGATACTCATCATTCCGGGGCTCCATTCCGGTAGGCTAGTGTAACAGAAAATACTGTTACAGTAGGCAACCTCACTGTAGTACGATAATATGTGGGAATATAATGAAACATGTGTAATGTTTCCCCCGTTGTCCTCGGGAATATCCCCCTAAAGTAGCGTACTATTTTGTCCGTTAATTACGTTGTACCGGTTCGGTCACTGCAAGGGGTATATACCCCCTCAGTGGGTGGGGTGAACCCCCCACACGTCCTACAGTATCATCTACATGCCAAAATCATGGCATCCCCTGGGTAGCCCCAGACCAGCTTTGAATGTTATTCCATGTTATGGGTCAGGCATGGGACCCTCGCCTTAATTGCACGGTCCAACTGCCTTGTCATATACAGTAATAGCTGCACAACCCCAGTATAGTCGACTGGCAGCGGCGAAGTATGGAAACAGCCTGCGTTTGCGCATGCGCCCACATCAGTGACGTGAACCCGGAAAGAGTTCTTAACCACTCAATTACACGTAGCAATGGCCAGCCGTGCCAAGTAAATCAATATCCTTTCGCGTTAAGATTACGTTATTTGATGGTATCCCCCAGAATCTGTTACCATTGACCAACCCACTATCCACTATCGAGCCATTTCCGTCTGACGCCATACACAGAGAGCCATGGGGATGACGGCCGTTGGCGCAACCAACAAGGCAACAACTAACAAGCCGGATTCTAGGAAACCTGCACGAATGGGGAAAGTTGGCTACTTTGAGCCAGTATTATTAGACGGAAAACCGAGCATTCCTTTTGTAAACCTATCCTTGTTAGATGTAACCCATTTGTAACCTGGAAAACCGAGCTTTTTTCCGGGGAAAACCGAGCTTTCCTGAAGGGCCGCAGAACTGAAGGATCCGTCTCCACAGTCCACGCTACAGTCCAGCATAATTTCCGGGGAAACGGGTGTTGTTTATTTCCATGTCACCGTAATTAGGGTCAACCAAGGTAGATAATTATGCTACAGCCCACAAATAACCAAAAGCCCAGTTCAGCCTAGAAATTGTCATCATCAGTCCAGGATAATCATTTACTGTAAGAAGGTCTTACGCCTTGAGTACCGTATGTACATGACTTGTACAGTGACCTGTACTGTACTGGTAAGACCAGGGTAGAACCAAGGTGCGTGCTAGAAGTATGGACAGGGTCATTTAGGTACGGCGTCGAACTCGGCGACACCGGCCAGGCAGCTGCTGTGAGCTCCTGGTCCTTGTCGCAACTGTTAGGACCGAGGTCGCGTAGCTTGCAACCTTTGCTCCTCGCCCCAGGTAACGCTCTCGCTGGCTTGCTCACTCCAAGTGACAACCACGGTGCGTCGGCAAAGAACTGCCTTGACCTGCCTTAGGCCATAGCTTTATGTTACCTCATTTCCATCGTGCCCTAAGGCATCGCCCATCGGCTTCGCACAGTGCACCGCTACCTTGCCAGAGCTCTTCTTACCGCTACCTTGCATCCTTGCTGCAGGCAGCGTTAAGGATCTCTGACATTCCGCGACTAGGTATCACCAGTTCCTGTCACAGCTCTGCACGGATGCGCATCCTTGCAGAGCCCGCGACTGGCCTACTGGTCTCTACTTAGTCGCCGGACCGTTGCGCCCTCAGCCTCCATGGACCTGAGTCACGTGCTGGTCCAGGCTAAGCCTGTGCAGGCCCTGCCTGCCACGTGTCCTGTCCACTGCGGCCTCGGTGTGCACTGCCGCCGCCGCCGGTCGGCAGGACTTCGGGACCTGATAACTCTCACGTCCCTTGTCTGTTTCAGGCAGTCAGCACGGCGTTAGAAAGGTCTCCTCATCCTGCATCCAACTAGCACATTGGTGCCCCAATATGCTAACTCCAACCCTTTCTTGTTTTGGAGGCTGGACCAGCCTGAGATTCCAATCAGCCATGCTCACTCATGCCACAGACTCCTGACCTCTCCCAGAGGCCAGGGCTGCCCTTCTTTTGGAACTTGAGGTTTTACCCAAAGATTAGTCCAGAGCCAACATTGGTTCCAAGGCCCAGCCCTGACCCAGATGTCAGCCCCCAACCCTTTCTTTTGGGAACCTGGTTGAGGAGAAAAGTGAGGTCTCTACATCCAGGCAGCTGAAGTTGGACAGAGGAAGTTATGATACGTATTATTGTGAGTTCCTGGTCCTTTCCAGTTATCACAGGCGCCCGTATCAGAGGCGCCCGCTCACAACCATTCCCCTTCCTTTTCATTCAACAGACATGGATAGAGCCCAGTTAATGCTTGCCAAGCTGGGGAGCCCATGTCCTCACTGAGGGATAAACTCAGGATTCACACATGCCAGGCTGTGGTCA
The DNA here is from genome assembly GCA_009746045.1 of Mesostigma viride. Lineage (NCBI taxonomy): Eukaryota > Viridiplantae > Streptophyta > Mesostigmatophyceae > Mesostigmatales > Mesostigmataceae > Mesostigma > Mesostigma viride. The sequence continues at coordinate 3,018,420 of RPFO01000175.1, read as the reverse complement.
GCTGGGGAATCGAACCCCACCCCATATCCTCCAGGTTTGGAACAGCTCCTGGAACTGTACATTACAAACAAACATGAAATGGAGATAACACGATTATGTTATTAATATAGAGAAATAACCCATAATGAGGCTCCCTGGCAACCACGTCCAACATGGTCACACAACCAGGGTTTTATTAGCATGCAACAGGTTGGTTACAGAGAATATAAACAAATGTACAGCAACCTGTAAGAGCCAACATTTGGGCTGCCCTTTCAGGGTCCATTCCATGAAGACCCAAGGCCGGTTACAAGGTCCTTAAGACCCTTCTGCAACCCCATGACAGGGCCAGGCGATATTCTCAGCCAGGGGAGTGACTCCACCCTGACCCCTGTTCAGCAGGGTGTACGAACCCTGAAGAACCTGCTGTCAGCCATTTCTGGCTACCCAGCCCACCGGGACACATCCCACCTCAGAGCAAGGCGTTGGTCTCCCTAGCACCCCACCATGGGGCCCATGAGCCCACGGAGCAGAGGGTACTGCTGCACGGCCTTCTCCTCAAGCTTGGTGAGAGCATCTGCAGGGTTATCCAGGCCAGCCACATGTTCAATGTCAGCTAAGCAGGACATTTCCTTGAGCAACAGATAATCAAGGTCCCTGCTTCTGGCCAGCTGTCTGTGCACGAACTGCACCATGCCCATGCTGTCAGTTTTCACCAGTGTGTGCATCTGCAACCGACAGGAAGCTACCTTACATAGCTGGTAGAAAAGCTCCCTCAAGTAAAGGGCTGTGTGCAGCCCCTCACAGATTGCCCTGCACTCAGCAATGTCACTGCTGGGGGTTACCCTATTCTGCAACCGACTGTACCAGCAGACCAGAGAGGACTGTTCCTGCACCAGGGTGATTAATGCTGCTGCCCGCCCCCTGACCTCTGTGACCTTCCTACTATCCATAGAACTGTCCACATAGAGAACCATGTCAAAGGGCCTGTACAAATCCAAAGGACCCAAGATGAGAGGTGGAGACATCCTCACAGATTGCATCACACTCTCAGCACCCACCTCGACCAGCTGGGAATCTGTCAACCGACTCAAGACCAGCAGGTCAGGCGCACAAATGCTAGCCAACCATGCCAACATACCGCGTATGGAAGCACACCTTGGCTGGGTAATGGGCTCCCGCAGGGCATCAAGGATCTGCTGAGGATAATTGTTACCACCCTCCAGCCTGATGACCCAAGAACCCTGTTGTTTAATCAGTGTCGCCTGCATCCCACAAAACACCATGGGCTCATCCTCGACCATGTGCTGGATCTTACCCAGCTCAAACCGTTTCTGGATCCTGGACAAAGTCTTCTCAATCCAGGAGGGAGGACCCATGAGATGCATATCATCACCATGTAGGGAGGCAAATACAGGCAGGCCACCATCGCTAGCCTGGAACAAGCAAGGATCAACTGGGGAAACAGTCAAGCCACAGACAGTTTTGAGAAACTTCTCTAGGCTCTTCCTCCAGATGATGGGACTGGACCTAAGACCCTCAACACCCTTGAGAATCCTTAGGTACCTTGCCTTGATTTCTGCCCTCCACACAGCAGGCACACTGACAAAGAAAGGTGGTATCGTTCGCCATGTCTCCCTAGCCTCTTCCTGGTCACCCTTGAGAAAAGCCCTCTTGAAATCTATCAAAGCAGAGCCATAGGCAATGCCTTTGACCAGGAAGGATAAGAAAACACACAACAACATTCTCCACGTGTCATGCAGCATCCCTGGTGTATAGAGCTCCTCATCTGCTAACTGTCCAGTGCCATGGTACTCGGTTACAACTGGTCTGACATGTGGCACCTCGACACCATCTACCTGTTTGAGCTTGAGGACAAACATCAATCTGAGCAGCTGGTGATCCTCTGGGAGGACATCTACAGGCTCTGCACAGTTGGCAATCATCCACTCATGCCCAGAAGCAATGAAGCCAAGAGTCCATGCCTTAGCCATCTTGGGGCTTTGCATCATCTCCACTAGCTTGTGCCAAGGTACAGGACTCGTTCCAGGGATCTGGTACCTCTGCACCCCCAACTGGCGTGGGTCAAACGTAGTTGGGATGATCAGCAGGTCCTGAGCAATGGGCTCCTTAGAATCAGGCCCCTCCACTGCAACACCCTTCACAGCCCTTACAGCCACACTAAGTCCCTGGGAGTAGCGATATCTCTGGAGGGGTAAACTACCCTGCCCTTCTAGTGCCAATTCCTCAGAGGTTATCGTCACCCCCGGCTGGCATAAGAAATTCTGCCCCAGTATGGCTGGACCCTCATAGCCCTCTACCACACAGAACACAGTGGGCACCCCCAGAATAGGCACACTCACCTCCCCCAGAACTTTCATGGACACATTCCCCGAGAAATCAGACACGGCTGGGCAACCGGCTACAGACATCCGCAACCCTGCAGCATCCTCAGCCCTCAGAATGGACACCTGCGAGTTGGTATCCACCTCTAATGTTGCTGCCCAGCATGACCCCCACCCCGTGAGCTTAGATACCTTGGGATCACGCTTGCCGCTCATCAGTGCCCGGATGACGTCCGCCATGAGGAGCCCCTTGGGCTTTGGTCCAGCCCTGGCCCCCACTGGCCTTGTGACAGTTGCTGCAGCAGATTCCAGCTCACCCTCGTCCATCCAGGACAGACCATCATCCAAGCATGGAGGGTTAGCATCTACTGCCTGGCTCTCCTCCTGAGCCTCAACCTCCAAGGGAGGCTCAGGGCCGTCTACAGGCCAGATTGCACATGGCCTCTTCTCTCGGATGTGAGCCCAGGACAACCTGTACACGCGCCTAGGATCCTTGTCCAAGGCTACCAGACAAGAATGGTTGGCCTCATCCAACTGGGTTACCAGCCCATCCTGCCACTTGCCACGCTTGCCTGGTATTGATGGCTCCTTCCACATCCTGACCCCCATTCCCACATGGGGCCTCAGCATTTTCCAGCCCTTGTCCTTGCGCCTCAGCCGAGCAAACACTCTATCTGCCTTTCTCAGGCAGGCACCCACTACCTCTGGGGACAACAACCCAAACTGCGCTGCTAAGGGAGAGACTGCCACACCATCATAGTAATAGTTTACCCTGTGGTTAAGCTGTTCCTCAATCCCCTTGCACCAGGCTGCCTTTTCCAAAGCAGATGCTACCACTGGCACAGTCTTTGCTGCTAGCACCACTGTCTTTACCTCACGGATAGATCTCTCTACAGCCCCTGCTGCCCATGACTCTCTCTAGGGACCACTACCAGCTTACACGGAAGCTGATCAGCATGCTTTCTCAAGCAGTCAAACTGCAAGTCAGCTTGCACCAAGGTGTACACCCCAAAGCATGGCAACAAAGACTGGAGACCCAACAACAAGTGATGCTCATCCATGCCAGGCAGGATGGTCAACAGCCTATACCGGCTGAACCTATCCACCCCCACCAACAGATACAAACCACGAATGTGCTGTATATCTACTTGGATATCTCCCCGCTCTCTAGCAGGCTCTCTAGCGTGGGACCGTGGTGGGTGAATCTGATTCTCCTGACAGACACAGTTCTCAGCAGCTGCAGTGCAGGCCTCCAACAGAGGCTGCTTACCTAGCTTCCAAGCAAACATTTCTGCCTGTTTAGAGTGCCCAAATACATGGTGTAGAGTATGCCCAGCGGCTGCATAGCTCAACCCCCTAGCAGTCTCACTGCATAAGGAGGAACTAGGACCTGGCTGTGTGCGCGGGACCGCACGACCCACCTCCTGCTCCTTGGAACCAGGGACCTCCACAGCTTGACTCCCAGAGCCAACAGTGGTTCCCTCGGCGCCAGCAGGACTTTCCAGCTGAGCTGCTTGACTCCCAGAGCCAACACTCACTGAAGACCCTGTACCTGCCACAGGCCCAGGGAATTGCACTGCTGCAGCAGCGACATTGCAATCATGTGGAAGAACAAGCCCATCAGTATTCCCAACCCCCTGCTGCTGAACAGGAGGTGCACCCCTATCATCCATATTTACAAGTGCCACCTGCCCCACCTGGGGTGGCTGACTATTTACATGGGGCACTGCACTAAGTCACGGCTTCCTGGACTGACCACCTGCTCCTGCAGCATTGGCCAGATCAGGGCAATCACGGCGCCAGTGACCTGTCTTACCACAGCCAAAGCACTTATCCTCCTTCCCAGCCTGGGCCTTCCTCTGACCCCCCTGGTTCTGGTTGCCTGGCTTATTCTGGTTGCCTTGGCCCTGGCTCTTGCCTTGCCCTTGGCTACCTCCCCCCTGTGTCCCCCTTGGTGACCACCAGCCTGCTTCTGACCCTTGTTCTGAGCCCCTTGCTGCTGGCCCTTGCCACCTTGGTTCCCACCCCCCCTGCGCCTCCCAGCCCTCTGACGCCTGCTAGGACGAGGACCTCCCTGGGCTGCCTGCCCTGGGGCATCCCCCTGCACCTGGCTAGCGGAGGCTGAAGCACCTGAGGTCTGAATGGTTTTACAAGCAGGGGCAGATGGGCGAATGCTCAAGACTACCCTCTCTAAGGCAGCCAGCGACCCATCTGTCTGATCTGCAAACAGCCTAGCTGCATTGCGACCATCCACACTGAGCCCCATACGATCCATGAAATAATCCACCACAGCCCTGATGGGGATCTTGAAGCCCTGGCTAGACCCCTTCTCCACAATGCGAAGGAGCCTCTGCCATTCCTCAGCTATGGTGCCCCTGATCTCAAACGTATCATAGGCCAGCTTGTAGTGATTAGTGAGGTTGAGGACTTTGTCAGAAAACTCTTGACGCAGGCCCAGGAGAAACTGCTCCCAAGAGAGCTTATCCTTCACTGCAGACCTGGCTTTGTCCCTCACACGCTCAGAAGAATCCCTATTCACTGAGGAAGCATGGAACACCTGGACGAGATTGACAGTGGGATCTACGGAGTAGGTGACTAGCTCCATATCCTCTAACCACTTGTCTAACTCCTCCTGACTCACGGGTGGCTTCAGAGGCTTCTGGCCGTTCATCACGGCTACAGCACTCATGTGGGGCCTAGTTCCTGGCAACGCGCGAGCATCACTACCCACAGCAGAAGCCCCAGCACCCCCAGCCATAGCGTCTACAGAAACATGAGGAGGAACGACTGCCTCGGCCACACGGGCCGTCTTACCACCGTTGGCCTGCAGCCCCTCCCCTTGGCCTTCTCCAGTCAGCTCAATGCTGTCCGTTGGCCCTTCTGCGCGCTCCTTCCCCCGAGCTTCCTCCTTTCGCTTCCGGTACCGCGTCCTTTGCCCCGCCACGCCCTCCATCGTGGGAATCGCCTCCCCTTCTGGCTGGCCGACTGCTGGCACTGACGCTCCCGCCTCTTCACCCTCCATCGCAACCGCCTTGCTCCCGCCGCCGACCCCGTTCTTGCCCTTAACACGTCCCCTGTAGAAACTCAGTCCTAAAAATAGGACTGAGTATACCATCTTTGAGATCATGTGGCGGTAAGGGTAGGGGGGTACCCCATATATTTGATATGCATCATAGCACTCAATATCATGCTAATGCTTGGGCATGTGCTTAAAAAATCATATGTTAACCAAATCATGTAAAATTATACATGACTCTCAACCCTTACTCGCGATTTTGGAATTTTCTGTGGAAGCACGAGTGTGTAAAATCCAATAAAATCCATATTCACTATTAAAAATCATAGGCGTGTAGATATTAGAGTTCTTGAACTGTGGAAAAAAACTGGACTCAATTCGGCCACTGGCACTGCCTGAAACATGCAAAACACTGCCAGTCCTATAAATAGGACTGGGCCTTGGTAACAAAATGCTAGCATGGGAGTGCGGTCGTACTACACACCACCGTGGCCACCAACCATGCCAATCAACTCATTTCCCTTCCAGCATAATAGGACAACATGCTTGCATCATCATATTGCAGTTATATTATACCTTATAATGTGTGAGAGCCTATGCAAGCACGTAGGGAATGGGTTTGGATACCTACCCACGAAAGGTTTTTTTTTGTGTGTTAACCACCAATGTATTGGGCAGGTTAAGCATATTTCAAGTGTCTCTAACAAGAATGGACATGGATGAAACTGTTTTGCCTTGCCATGGCATGGCCAACATACTTGCTGGCACATGATGACAGTGGTTTACCACCAAGATCTTTCACTCACCCATATAAGCTTGAAAGCACCCTTGACGAGGCCCATGGCCACACAATTATGCAGTATGAACGTAGCAAAAGAACAACTAACATCTATGAAGGTGTTTAAACCCATAAAGCGCCTAAAAACCTGCACAACTACACCAGGGCAAGGCAAATGCCTGGCAACATCATCTAAAAAGGGGGTTTTGGAGAGGGGCAGGCAACGGTCAAGAAAGAGCATCAAGACTCGAAACTGGCAACACCTCGCAAGCTTAAACTCATGTAAGAACATCAAGAAATGATGAGACAACGATATTCCGGCTTTACCTTGCATGGCTGGCGTTACCTTGGCCCAGGCGGTGCCCGCAAAAGTGGAACTTTGAGGCACACACACCATGAAGTGACAGAGTGGTCGAAATCATCAAATCTATACTGCCACTAAGTCAATTCTATGACCATGCATGATAAAAAGTAGAAAGAAACCTATAAACCCTTTGACTTGCGCCGGAAAGCAGTTGTAGTAATCAATTCCGTCGGCCTGCCTGATCGCAGCTTTTTCCAGCAAGAACGGTGCCGACACCTAGTAAATCGCATTTCCGCGAGCTGAAAATTGACTTGTATCATCTCTATGATATATAAAAACTATTTCCTGAGTTTGGCCAGCTATATCGTCGGAAAACGTAAACTGCATGCATGGGCGCAAGCCGCCATGGCTAGGTCGTGCATTTCCGGAACACACGTTTCACGTGGAAAAGTACCCTTACCACCTGTTCTTTGACCGTACATTTAGCCGCTCATACCAAATCAAAAAAAATCGCAAAAATATGTCCAAGAAAGATCTTTTCACGTAGTATTTGAATAAATTTTGAGGGAATTTTTTTGACAAACCTTCCGATCGGGGCAAATTTTCTACGAAACCCCAAATCTCAGTCCTAAATTTAGGACTGAGTTGAACTCAGTCCTAAAAATAGGTGTGGCTACAGACGACGTGTTAAGCATTATGGGCACAGACACAAGATGGCAGCAATGAAAGCAACACCCTCTATCCTCACGAAGCCTCCCCACCTGGCTCGGCCTCCTGGCTCAGCCTGGCTTGTTTGGACTCACGCTCCTGCTGCTCTCTCACGCCCGCAGGTTCTGCAACCGGTGTAACAGGACGACGCGCGACTGCCAAGTCCGCGTTGAAGACACCGTAGACGCACCCTACCGGTCGCTGGCTGTCTTGTTGACGTTCCACAGCGACCCTGGGCTCACTAGGATTCCGGAACCACTGCTGGTTCCTCACCCACCGCGTGTTTCCGTTAGCGAGCTGGTTCTGCTCACCTCGCCCCGCCCGATCGTATTCGTGCACTGAATCCCTAGGAAGGTTTAGCTCTGAGCCCTGCTCAGCCTCGCGGATCTGCTGCGCTGTCCTCACCACTATCCCCCTCGGGCGATCAGTGTAGGTATGGAAGATGTTATCTGGCGACCTCGCAGCCCCGGCCTCAATCGTTACCGACAGACCTGGTGCCGATGCCGCCCTCGCGCGTCGAGGAGTATCCAAAAATGTGAAGATTCCAGGTGGGTTGGTGGTGATCACAAACCTGTCTGCCTGCCCCCTTGCCTCTTGCAAAAGCACAGCAACTAAATTCTCAACAGTTTGCGAAAACACTTCAGCCGATACCCACGGATTGATCTCCTCACGTCTCCTCGCTTCCCGGATCTCGTCTGTCTCTGGAATTCCCTCGCCCAGCACCGCCGTAGCCACCCAGTGGTTAAAAAGGCGCGTGCTTCCCAAGGCTATAGCCACAATCTGGCTACACGCTTCTCTCGCAAGGTCAAGGCTTGCTGGCGTAATATGACCCCCCTGATACGCCACCTCAACGCCGCTAGCTGTGATAGCCAACGCGTCGCGTAGCCGCACCAGTTCTTCAATGGCCACCCGCCCAGCTTCCCCTGGCGCGCTTGTCACGCGGGCCCTTTGCACTATAGGATCCGCTGCAGCCGCCCGGTTGCCCCCCCCCGAAACTGCGACCCAACCCTCGTCGGCAAGCCCTCTCGCAATGTATGCCGCCTGCACAAACGTAGGCGCACTTGCTGGCTGCCGGTATGGGTAAAAAGGAGCTTCTTGCGAGCTCTGACCTTCGTCTCCCGCGGCTGGATGGCCCGTAGACGATGCGCCAGACATGAAATGGCAGGAAATCACGAAAACAATAATACGATTTAGCGATTTAGTATGATTCTTGCTGGACGAATTTCTGCCCCATTCCGTACTTACCAAGCTGGGAAAAAATGACTTGGGAGGATTTTCAAGTGGGTAGTACGCGGTGCTGGACCGCCTGGACGCGCCCAAGCAATCGAACGTGCAAAACCAGGACTGCGAGGGGGTGAGGGGGCGACATGCTGCGACAGCACTTAATTTAATTTCCTGCTGGCTGGGGATGGCGGTCAACGCTGCCTGGAAAATTGGGGATGGACAATGCGTGGGCATTGCTTTTATAGCGTTCAATGTTCCATTTCGATGCGTACCTTTGAATTGTTTCTGATCTGGCTGGACGTCGGTGGGTAGTCACGTGCGTGGGAGAGGTTCGGGGCGCTATGGCCTGCTGCGATAGCTAGCGACCTGGAAATGGAATGTCGTTTTAGATTTAGGTATTATGTTATCGTGCTTCTTTGCTTGACGTATTGGGTGCCTAGTGAAATCAGTTTGCTGTTCGTGGAAGGCGTGGGTGTGGCCGACGAGTTTCTGTTGTCGTCACACTGTTGTGCAGGACGCCATCTTCATGGTCCTTCGGGTTTGCCGTGTGAACGTCCGTTGCCAGAGGATCTGTGATGATTTTTTCTGGAATATACTGGGCGGTGAAAGCGGCCCCCTGTGGATGCTTGCCTGGTCATGAGTTTAGGGCTCACTCCAAGTGACAACCACGGTGCGTCAGCAAAGAACTGCCTTGACCTGCCTTAGGCCATAGCTTTATGTAACCTCATTTCCATCGTGCCCTAAGGCATCGCCCATCGGCTTCGCACAGTGCACCGCTACCTTGCCAGAGCTCTGCTTACCGCTACCTTGCATCCTTGCTGCAGGCAGCGTTAAGGATCTCTGACATTCCGCGACTAGGTATCACCAGTTCCTGTCACAGCCGGATTTCATCATATACACGGATGGCGCCCACGTCGTCATCGTCGAGGTCGACGAGCACCAGCACCGCTCGTACGACCAGTACTGCGAGCTCGTGCGGCTGTTCAACCTCGGACAGTCGTGCGAGGGGCTGCCGCTGCTGGTCATCAGATACAACCCCCACTCGTACCGCAGCTCCGGGGGGGAACTCGTCCACGGGGGGACCGATGCCAGCGACGAGCAGCGACAGGCCGTGCTGCTGTCGTACGTGACGGCGCTGCTGGACAATTCGTACAACCCCCACGAGCGCAAACCGAAAGCGCACTGCCGAGCAGTGAAGCTTTTCTATGATGGGTGGGATGACGACGCCATGACCGTGCCCACCGACGAGGGGCCCCACTGGCTGGACATCCAGCTATTCGACAGGCCCAACGAGATCGCCTGCCTGGCGGAGGCGGCGATCGAGCCGTAGCTGGCGCGTCGCGCATGTTGTGTTGGCCTGTCACACGCTCGTGGATGTAGACCGACCGGTTTGGTTGTGCTGAACACCGGCCTCTTGTAAACCACACATGTGCCGAGATGGCTGTCCTGATGCCTGCGAAAACGCCTAAATGGAGGACGCTGGGACCGTATATTTAACCAATAAATGGGCATAAATACTGCCGATAAATCGGCCGTAACTTCACAATTTTGCAACCCAGATGCCATCCAACCTACCCATATCCAATGGCTGTCCTTGGGGGCCAACAAGCATGTCCATGAGTTGCCCTTCGGGTTGGTATATCACAACCTCGCATATATGCAGTGTAGGCCATATATAACTGCCGACAAAGTCAGGGGGGTCAAGACGAGCGTTTTCATTTTTGGTAGAATGTGCATTTTGAATTATGTTGTAAGAGCTAGGCACCTACCACTTCAGGGATGGTAAACAATTAGTTGCTGAACAGTTTGAGCCATTGGGGTCATCATTTGGGTGGGTGTACAAGCAGTAACACCCAGTACAGCCCATAGGGGTACCGTTGGTAAAAAGCAACCAAGGGGGTAGGGGTGGGCATACTACCTACTAATACCTACTAATATGGCCCCCAACCATGCCACACAATACATTTCCCTTCCACAGTGATGGGGAAACATAACTGCATCATCACACTGCCCTTACATGGCACCTATGTGCAGGTGCCACCTTGTCCATGCACGTAGGTAACGTGGTACGGATACCCTACGCAAGGCATACATTATAGGAGGCAGCCACCAACAAACTAGTGACGTTGAGCCTATTTCAGCCTGCCCTAGCAAGGATAAACTAGGCCTAAGATGCTATAGCTTGCCAGGTGATGGCCAGCACACCTGGTGGCACATGCTGTCAATGGGAAGCTTTTACTCACCAGTTACGTGCTTGATGATGCCACAGAGACCAGCCAACTGCCTCACAATCATGCAATATGTGTATGGGAAATGTATAACAAAGATATATGGAGGTATTCAAACCCATACAGCCTCTAAAACTTATCACCATCACCCTGTGGCAGGTCAACTGACTGAGGGAGGCATCTAGGGAGGGTGTTTTAGAAAGGGGCCAGGCCAGGGTCAAGAAAGAGAATGAATAATGCAAAAAGAATGTGCTACACAAGCTAGAACGTATGTATAAACGTCAAACATCGATAAGAAAACGATGCTTAAGCTTTACCAGGCATGGATGGCGTTACCTTGGCCCAGGCGGTGGCCGCAAAATGGCGCATTTCGGCACGCCAAAGTTGTGCAGCATGGTCGCTGGATTCGGCGATGTCTGGCCACCCTTGCACGTTTACGACTACTATGTATCATAAAAATTAAAAAGAAACCAATATATCCTTTAAAATACGCCAGAAAGGTATTGCTGTCAACGTTTCTATCGTCCGGCCTGTTCGCAGTTTCTTCCAGCGAGAACGCTGCCGACACCTATCAAATGGCATTCCCGCGAACCAAAAATTGGCCTGTATCATCTTTAGGACGTATAAAATCAGTATCCTAAGTTTGGTCAGAAAATTCGACCGAAAACGTAAATGCCATGCGAGGGCGCAAGCCGCCATGGCCAGGTCGTCGTTTTCCGGAATGCACGTTGTAAGTACTGTCGTTTATGAGGGTGCCCATTCCAGTCGGGTGTTGACGAGCGCCAGAGCGGGGGGGCGCTGCCAGAAGAAGGCATGCACGGTCTCGAGGGGACGGCATCGCGCTGCGTACTTTAAGGCAGGGAAAGGCGCCGACGCAGGCCTTCTCGATGACCGTGGACATCGCGTGTTGAACAAACTTTGTTCGGCGTGTGAGTGTCAGCCGTGTCACCAATGGACACCGCGAGATACGCCTGCTCGTTCTACATTCCGGCTGAGCCAAGCACGCCCGGTCCTAGATTCCATGAATGCCCCCGCTACCGTTCGTGGAATCTGGTCCAGGGTGATCGGGTCCAGGGTCGTCGGTTGGCGCGCGGGGAGCTGTGCAGTACTGTAAAGATTCTCTGCTGCGTGGGCGCGGCGATTCTCCCAAACGACGCAAACAGATATGTACTCAGACAGGACTCAGAACTCAGAAAGTCAGAACCAGGCTGGCCTTGCCAAGGGTGCTGCGGCTAGCCCATCAAAAGCCGCGATTTTCATCAAAAGCAGATAAAAGCCGACGGGTCCATCCACATTGCAGGCCCGGTATATTCGATACCAAACCGCTCAAGTGTGCCTCACCGATCTAATTTTCCCGGGCCCGAAGACTTTGATAAGGACGGGACTAGTGCATATTCATGTTCGAGGTGGGAGCGCCAGATGACAATAAATGGAATGACCTCAACAAATGTACTTCCTGATTACAGCAAGCTACTACAATTGCATCTGGAAAATCTGCAACTATCGAATTTACATCGACTTGAATGAGTTGAATCTTGTATCAGACCAGGATCAGACTTGGAAAGCGCGGGGCAGCTGTGCAGCAGGCCGGAGCACTTGCCAGTTGCCACGGTGGACAATTTAACGTCAAATTTTTCTTGCCGGTGGAGATGGCAAACAGCCAGAGCCTTATTTGGCAACACGCCAGAAAGTGCCCGTGCTGCAGGCACAGGGAAGGCATCAAGATTTTGTGTTGTATCCAACTCTACATCCCTGCCGTGATCGCCATTGGCTGCACCATGTGTAAAAGTTAAAAGCATGCGGCCGCACTGAGCTTCATCAATTCCTTGCCAGCCGGTCCACGGCGGTGCTTTTTGGCGGGCTTGTGTCCGTGTTTTCTACTGGGAGATGTCTCTTGCTGCCAGCAGTACAGCCGCTTCGGGCGCAACTGAACGCAACCGGACATCACTATATTTGGACAAGTGTACAGGGAGGTATGAAGTACCAAAGTACAGGGGGTACCCAGTAAAATGGGACGAAACGTGGATGTAAAATATTGACGTGTATGCAAATTCGAGGCTATGGCGGTGCAGAAAATTGATTGGTGTAGGTGCACGACTTGTTTGATATCACCACAGCTGACCGCAACACGTCAGCCGCGCACGTGAGCGCTGACACGACTTGCATCTAAGGGAAAGCTGCCACGCAGTCTCGAAAAAGATCGGGAGAAATGGAGTGCGCTACCGACTACAATCATGACGGGATGCTTGCCAGTCAGTCCAGGGGTGTAACGAAGACGTCCCAAAAATACAAGTCTGCAGACGCCTACCGTTTGGGAACGTTATCCAGGCAGGGATTTCTGAGCGAGACACCGCTCTAAGAAATTTCGCGTCGAGCAGTCCGGTTGGATTTCGTAGTGATAATTACTAGGTCTGTTAAATCTACGGGGAATGTTGCGCGCGTTGTGGGGTGCAGCCTTCCTGACTGGACGTGCCACATGCAAGCCATTAAAATTTTCGGTGGTTGAACCTGTTGCATGTAGCTTAATGAGTAAGTGCGGAATGGTTCTTGGGCATGACCTTTCAAGCCAGGACAAGAGTGGCTGCTGCACCTTTGGACAACGCACATTCTCCACAAGTCGCAACACACCCGAGACGACTTCCGGCCGAGAGAGTGCCAGACCATTCGCCGAAGTGGGCAGCGGAGAATTGATACGAGACTATGTGTATCAGTCCATCCTTACCCTTCCCCAATGGATCGTGGAATATGGACTGTGGACTACGCAGCGGATGTTGGAAAGCCAGTATCGCGGCATTGCAATTGCTGCCCTCCGGGCGACGTCCTTCCGGCACTTCTGCGCAGGTCAGATATGGTGTTCTTACTTATCATAGCGATGGAGTCACTAAGAATCTCGCGATTTACAGCTATGACCGCAATACTGTCTATTAAAAGCTGTGCATGTTTTCATGGTTCCTAAAGTTATACCTTCCGTTACTATTGCTGAATTTCGCAGGTAGCGACGCAGCCGAAGCGACGGAGACCCTTCAACGTCTAAAACAGCTGGGTCTTCGTGGAATTCTGGATTATAGGTTTGTGACCCTGTCTGATGGCGCCATAACAAGCGTAGGACATATCGGTCCTTAGAGTTATGTTATCAAGGTCCTATATATTCCTCTCACTCCTTGATGCGTGCATTGATGGCCCGCCAGCGCCAGACATAAAGTATCAATGCAGATGGCCAAACGGGTAAGGCCCTATGAACGCATGTTTGAGTTGATTGTGGGCATATGCTGCCACATTGCAGTCGCAACTGGCAGCCTTACTTGAACAAGCAAAGCGCATACTACAATATGCCTTCAGAAATAATATTCACAATGATAATATGATCTGACGAGCTGTACATTACCGCGAGACTTGTACAAAAACTGTCGGATCACACGTCAGGTCTCCTCACCCCGAATGCCACCCAACCTCACCCCACACGACCCCAACCCAACCCAACCCAACCCAACCCAACCCAACCCAACCCAGCCCAACCCAACCCAACCCAACCCAACCCAACCCAACCCAACCCAACCCAACCCAACCCAACCCAACCCAACCCAACCCAACCCAACCCACCCCACCGACCCGACCCGACCCGACCCGACCCAACCCAACCCAACCCAACCCAACCCAACCGTGTCATCCCCACTACATTTCAGCCGTGCCCCCCAACTTGGGCTTGCATATATAACAATCACGACGAACGGGAGTAAACGAGCTTCCCCTGTGGGCCCGATGCTGCCCACAACGGAGAGTTTTTGCATAAAGACATCGATGTCCTGCGGAAAAGTTCAAAAGCCTCTGATGTTTTCCACGGTGGCACCCATGCTCCCCGCGACGCTGATTCATGAATCGACTAATGCCTGTTGAATGCTGGCCCCCACGACGTTTATTCAAGAGCGGGTCAGCATGGGTCGTTACCGGGCTCCATTCTGCCCCTAACATGTGTCGGTTCATTAGGCAGCTTACACGTCCTGCTCTCAGGTTTCGCACGACTTGCCAGCTGAGGCCCGCCCATGGCGGCACACTGTCACATGTTACCGTCTGCTTAGTCACATGGTATTTACGGATTAGGCACATGGTACTGCCGGATTAGCCACATGGTATTGAAGGGTGAAGCGCATGGTATTGAAGGATTAGGCACATGATATTGAAGGATTACGCTCATGGTATTGAGGGATTAGGCACATGGTATTTAAGGATTAGACACATGGTACTAAACGATTAGGCACAGCCTCGGGTTCCCTGGCCTCCTCGATGTGTTTTAAAGAATTGAATGAAACATGTGTGCGGCTCACAAGACTCCCTGCATTGGTTCCCACGGCCCCCACGAACGTGCCAGCCAATGCCCCCAGCGAAGGCAAGTCTTACTAAACTAGTATGTTACTAACATATGTTACTATTAATAAATAACATCATCTCAGAAATAATAGGTAAATAAATATTGTTTCCAAACTTGTAAGACCCTCATCCCCGCGGTTCCCATGATCCCACCCCCACCCCCCCCACGAACGCGCCAGCGTGGAGGATGCGTCGGACGACCGCGCGTGCGACGCCAACCTGGAGACCCTGCTGGGTGCGCTGGACTATGCGCTGGCGCACGCACCCGCCGACAGCATCACGCACGTGTGCCTGAAGATGTCCTCGCTGACGCCGGACGGTCTGCTGGAGCGCATAAGGTAGGACGCGTTCAGGTGCATGGTTTGTGATACCTACCTTTCTCAACTCGGTTTTGCGGGAGCGCATCCGGTGGAAAGTGCCGTGCTGCCTGCGCTACATGAGTCTGCGGGAGCGCATCCGGTGGAAAGTGCCGTGCTGCCTGCGCTACATGAGTCTGCGGGAGCGCATCCGGTGGAAAGTGCTTTGCTGCCTGCGCTACATGAGTCTGCGGGAGCGCATCCGGTGGAAAGTGCTTTGCTGCCTGCGCTACATGAGTCTGCGGGAGCGCATCCGGTGGAAAGTGCTGTGCTGCCTGCGCTACATGAGTCTGCGGGAGCGCATCCGGTGGAAAGTGCTTTGCTGCCTGCGCTACATGAGTCTGCGGGAGCGCATCCGGTAGAAAGTGCCGTGCTGCCTGCGCTACATGAGTCTGCGGGAGCGCATCCGGTGGAAAGTGCCGTGCTGCCTGCGCTACATGAGTCTGCGGGAGCGCATCCGGTCGAAAGTGCCGTGCTGCCTGCGCTACATGAGTCTGCGGGAGCGCATCCGGTGGAAAGTGCTGTGCTGCCTGCGCTACATGAGTCTGCGGGAGCGCATCCGGTAGAAAGTGCCGTGCTGCCTGCGCTACATGAGTCTGCGGGAGCGCATCCGGTAGAAAGTGCCGTGCTGCCTGCGCTACATGAGTCTGCGGGAGCGCATCCGGTGGAAAGTGCCGTGCTGCCTGCGCTACATGAGTCTGCGGGAGCGCATCCGGTGGAAAGTGCCGTGCTGCCTGCGCTACATGAGTCTGCGGGAGCGCATCCGGTGGAAAGTGCTGTGCTGCCTGCGCTACATGAGTCTGCGGGAGCGCATCCGGTAGAAAGTGCCGTGCTGCCTGCGCTACATGAGTCTGCGGGAGCGCATCCGGTAGAAAGTGCCGTGCTGCCTGCGCTACATGAGTCTGCGGGAGCGCATCCGGTGGAAAGTGCTGTGCTGCCTGCGCTACATGAGTCTGCGGGAGCGCATCCGGTAGAAAGTGCCGTGCTGCCTGCGCTACATGAGTCTGCGGGAGCGCATCCGGTGGAAAGTGCCGTGCTGCCTGCGCTACATGAGTCTGCGGGAGCGCATCCGGTTCGCAGCGGATCATGCAGTACCTTGTGTGTTCAAGTGCATGGTTTGTGCGATGCCTCACGGCCAAGGCCAACCACAAAAAGCCAAACGAACGAATAATAATATCACATTAAGGTGTTGCTTGGTGTTGTTTGGGCCTGTTTTGTGGACTTCCTTTGGTCCTTTTCTTGCCCTATTGCAGCCTCACTGCGGCCCCATTGCAGCTTCACTGCGGCCCTATTGCAGCCTCACTGGGGCCCTATTGCAGCCTCACTGCGGCCCTATTGCATCCTCACTGCGGCCCTATTGCAGCCCAATAGCGGCCCTATTGCCGCTCTTTTCTCGCTGCAGCGCTGCTATTGCCGCAAGGTGGCTGCACTATCACGGCCTCACCGTGTCTTGTCTCTGAAGCCTTGCGTCTCCCAGACAATTCTGCCCGGTCATCTGCCCAATGTTCTGCCTTTCTAGCCTTGGCTTGCGCCTTCACATGCCCGCTCAGCTGCTTTTTTATTATAAACGGATGCGTGATGGCTTCTTGCCTGTACATCTGCCTGCTCATCCCACTCCTGCCCTGTGATTCGCCGGTTCGCTGTCTTCGGCACCAGGCCCACACCACAATAACACACACACACGCACACACACACACACACATACGCACACACACACACACACGCACACACACACACACACACACGCACACACACACGCACACACACACGCACACACACACACACACAGCGAGTGCCTTTGGTACCACCACCACAACCGCGTGAACGCCGCTACGGACGCAAGCACCAGCGACTATGGAAAAGCCTCCACTGCACGCGAGGATGCCTCAGGGGCGGCCTCCGGTGCTGCATCTGCGCTGGAGACGCCTCAGCCAGGGCCCGCTGGGCAGGGCAACGGGCACTCGTGGCGGGAAGGCGCCGAGTTGCCAGTGCTGGTGGACAGCAGCATCATGCCGTACGCAGGTGGGTTGCGACATACGCATAGGCTGCTGCTTTTGATTGACGT
Organism: Mesostigma viride; assembly: GCA_009746045.1. NCBI lineage: Eukaryota > Viridiplantae > Streptophyta > Mesostigmatophyceae > Mesostigmatales > Mesostigmataceae > Mesostigma > Mesostigma viride. Next base: position 3,001,052 of record RPFO01000175.1, on the reverse strand, counting down.
GCTTGCATTTTCTTTTCAGTGGGCAGGCGCGGGATCTACTCACTAGGCAGGTGGGTGGTGGACAAAGTGCACCGTGCACTAGGCAGATAGGCTACTGTTAGGCTAGATAGGCTCCTATTGATGGAGTGCCTTTCTGTTGCGTCCCTATCATGACAGTCCATCCACAGACACGCCTCTGTTCGCACGTACGTCTGTTCGTATGTATCAGTCACATACCTAACTGATCCTTGAATATTACACCAATTGTGGCGGTGCGCCCACAAACTTTGATGGCCCACCTGCAGACGTGGCTCCTGGGGGGGGGGGGTTGTAAGTCACATACCTTACTCATGCTCATTTTGTGTGAAACTCACTATTATTCATGTTGTGTAACTTACCAAGGGTGACGGTGCATCCACCGATTCTGGCCGGTGCGCGCGCAGACGTGCCGCCCCGCCCGTCCCTATCGGGCGAGGACGAGGCAGCCCTGCTGCGGTGCCTCGAGCGCCTGCGCGCCGTGTGCCTGGACGTGGCGGCGCGGCGACAGGCCGGGCATTCCGAGCTGCAGGTCATGGTGGACGCGGAAGATGCGTCCATACAGGTACGGGAATTTTTTAGATAGCATTTGAAGTAGCGTTTTTTTACGGCATTGAGAAGTTTCAGGTTTCTACATGCAGAGCTGCAGGTTGCGTTGGACGCTGAAATCGCCTCCATATAGGTGAGCGGCTTCTGAGTAAAATCTTGTTGGAGTGTTGAACAATAAGATCAAGTAGACAATAAGATGGCTATATGCACAAGGTATATTGTGCTATGTTGTAGAATGTCGTTTACAACAAGGTGGCTACTACTATATGCGGAACAGGGGGTCATGGTGGGCGGGGAAGGTCCATTCAAGTAGGTGGCATTTGAGTATATTCATTAGAGCTTTGTAAGGTGCTTTGTTGTAAGGTCGTTAGTAGAGCTTTGTAAATACAGCAGTGCTGCAGGTTAGTGTGGAGGATGCGTCATTTTCGTCGGGGGACAGTTACTACTTAATAGCATGGTGTGGGCGGTGTGTTTCTTTTGCACGGCCAAGCTGTAGTGCGCTCATACGCACTCTCATAGGGAGTTCAATGATGAAATAGATCTATCGTAGGGTCATGGGGGAATACCATGATGAACAGTTCTTGAAAGAAAATTTAATACCGGCGTGGTTTAATGAGTCAGATTGCCTGCCGATGGGCTCAAGTGCCTGTCTGAATAGCCAGCGATGCTTTTCCTCGAGCGTTGCTGTAAATATCCCCAGGTTGTATCGGTTGGGACGAGGATGCAATGTATCTGTTCTGGGGACACAAGTTAATAAATGAGACAACCAGCTCTCACCCCTTGTTTCGTATTGGGCAGGAGAACACCAGCCAATGTCTGCTTTCACCATCGGTATCACTGTATCCCCGAACGCGATGCGCGCTTTGCTGGCGTTTTGTCACTCCCACGCTCTCTTTCTGTCTTTTCTGTCGAGCTCCCTTTCATTGTCTGTCTCAGCTAGCACAATCGCCGCCTTGTGTTGAAGAATGATTCGCCGCTATCGTTATTCTTAAGCAGCGAGGGGCCTATTCAGCCTCTCCTGCTGTCCAGTGCTATTTCTGGTTTCTTGAGTAGGGTGTCTGATGCCGTGTGCTTGCGTGGCCACTGGCTGTTGCTTTCTTATTCTCTCTCCTCTAGCCAACAAACAATGAACGACAACAATCCATGTATTGCCACTCTGCTTGTTTCCCTCCTCTTCCCTGCCCCATGGCAGCCGGCCATCGACCACCTGGCGCACCGCCTGATGGCCGAGTTCAACCAGGGGGGCGTGTGCGTCGTCAACACCGTCCAGGTAAGAAGGTGATGCCAACTTTGATGCCAACTTTGATCCGTGGGGATGCCAACTTTCCAGCTATTCAGTGAGGGGGTAACCACCTATTCCGGGGTACCGCTATTCCTGGGTTGCCACGCTTTCCTAGCCAGTGGCCATGAAGGCTAGAAAACTTCGTGTCTCACATTGCTTGTAGAGCAGTAGTAGAGTATGTAGTTAAGTCTGTCAGAGTTAAGATGTGCCATGATGTAGCCTTTACATGGTCCGCCAGGGCATGTCCTTGTCTATCATGTTTTTGCGCAGTGGCGCACGCAGACCGGAATGACTCAACTGGAGAGGTATAAATGAGGTATAAGCGATGTTTAATATAGAATGGGGTATAAATGTCGTTCACATGAGATAGATGCCAGGTATAAATGAGGTATCAATAAGCTATAGATGAAGTAGAAGTGAGGTATGCATGCATATAACGGGGTCACGAGACTAATTAATTAATTATTAATATTATTGATTTATTCATGTATGTTATTAATGCATGCGCATGTGTACGAGCGATCCTACGAGTTGCTCTTGCACGTGTCAGTGCCTTGTGTCCACAGGTTGCCATGTGTCGGCGTATGGCAAGGAATCGGCCAAGGAGGTATTAGAGCAGGCCTTAGCTCGGGGAGTGCCCATACATCTGCGTGGTGGCATGATTTTGTGACTTGTGTAGGTGCACCACAAGGACTGTTGCTAATGCGGTATTTCACAAGATTGGGCCCAACCAACCTACGGTGGTGAATCAGCGGTCCTCGTGCTACCAAGTACCACCCGTGCAGGCGTTCCGCAAGGACTTGCCATTCATCTGTCTTCACTACTCGTAATCATTAGTTGCCAACACATCCACTTGGGGTGGCGTATGGCATATCCAGGCGTATTGCAAGCACGTGGTTTTTGAGGCATACAACCAAGTCCCTGATCACTGCACCCACTTGGTGGCGTAAATAACGTGCGCAGGCGTACCGCAAGGACTCGGTGGCCCTGTTGGCGGCCATCCAGAAGGCGCTGCCCAAGACAGGCATCCAGTACGGGCTGAAGCTCGTGAGAGGTACGTCGTGGGGTGCCGGTGATTCAATACTCGTAATTGGCATACCCATGTTTTTGTGTGTGGTCGTATTTGTGGAGTCCATTGTGGGGATACAGGAACTTGTGGTGGTAGTATTTGCGTAGTGCGATGTGGGGATATAAAAACTCGCGGCGAATGATGAAGAAGGGCTCTGTATCTTTCATTGTGGAGAAACGCGCTGCCTCTGTGCATGACCGGGTCCTTCTGACACTCCAATGAATGAACATTCCTCGCTAAGTGACTCTTGAAATGAATGGGCGTCCCTCGTCAAGTGACACGTGTGCAGTCTACGGGAGCCCCATACCGTGGACAGTTGCCTTGCGAAGCCGTAGTTTGTCAGTAGCAAGAGCCTCCCTATCGTGCGCAGGTCCACATGTTTGCTGGCATCTGTGACGGATGCTTGGATCATACCTTGAACTGTTTGTCAGTAGCAAGAGCCTCCCTATCGTGCGCAGGTCCACATGTTTGCTGGCATCTGTGACGGATGCTTGGATCATGGGAGCTTCCAAAGTGTCCCGTGTGGGTTTTAGAAGACGTCCCGTACACTGTATGGGTTTTAGAAGACGTCCCGTACACTGTATGGGTTTTAGAAGACGTCCCGTACACTGTATGGGTTTTAGAAGACGTCCCGTACACTGTATGGCTTTTAGAAGACGTCCCGTACACTGTGTGGGTTTTAGAAGACGTCCCGTACACTGTGTGGGTTTTAGAAGACGTCCCGTACACTGTATGGGTTTTAGAAGACGTCCCGTACACTGTGTGGGTTTTAGAAGACGTCCCGGACACTGTATGGGTTTTAGAAGACGTCCAGTACACTGTATGGGTTTTAGAAGACGTCCCGTACACTGTATGGGTTTTAGAAGACGTCCAGTACACTGTATGGGTTTTAGAAGACGTCCCGTACACTGTATGGGTTTTAGAAGACGTCCCGTACACTATGTGGGTTTTAGAAGACGTCCCGTACACTGTATGGGTTTTAGAAGACGTCCCGTACACTGTGTGGGTTTTAGAAGATGTCCCGTACACTGTATCCATTATGCTGTATCCATTCACAGTGCGTGCAGGTTTCTATTACGCTGCAGATGCCCACTATCTCTGACGTGTGAACCCCTGATGTAGCATAAAGCCTAGACATCAAGACAAGGATAACTCTATTTTCGCTCGTTGCGGCCATAACCTGTCAAGGAGCCTTGCCTAGTTACTCCTGCTCGCTACTGGGCAAACTTGCATGCTTGCATGGTTTTACACTTCCTCCCCGTCCTGCCCCTTTTGCTATCTTTTTTTTCTTCCCCCATAGGGCTTCCCAATGTCCATCGATTTTCCACCCAAAGTCCAGGATACCTGCAATGGTGCGCCCACTGCCCCAGCCCCCCAGCTTTCCGGACACAAAGCTCCTTGCACTCCACCACTGTCCCCTGCCCCTTGCGCATGCGCCGCCCCACTACTTCGCTCCGCTACTTCGCATCTCTTCTGGTTCCTGCCCCACGGCGCTTTCATTCGTTCTCTGTGACACCCTGGCATCCGCCACCCCCGCAGGCGCCTACCTGGAGAAGGAGCGCGCGCTCGCGGCGGCCCAGAACCGCGACTGCATCATCCACGACAACATCGGCGCCACGCATGCGGGATACAACAAGTGCGCCGGCATGGCGCTGACGTCCGTGGTGGCCGCCACGCCCGACACCTCGGTATGTGTGTGAAGTAGGTAATCGTGGTATGTGTGATGCAGGCCAGGGCAATACTTTTTCTAATAGGCAATGAGTAGGTAATCATGTTATTTGTGATGTAGGCCAGAGCGGTACTATTTCTAATAGGCAATGAGTTTGTTTTGCATATGGTCTACCTTGTTACGACACCCAAGCCTGAGCTATAATTCGCTAAAGCGGCAAGTTTACTTTTTTCTGTTACAGCGTTTACCCTGTTATGAGGCCCATCGTGATCCATGGTTATCCTTTCTGAAAGCATTGTGGTGTGGTGTTTGTTTCGTGCAAAATCCCGCCGTGTAGAGGGAGTTGTTTTGCTTCAGTATCTGTGGTGCCCTCCCTCCTTCTCGTTGTGTATACAGGGGTTGAAGGTTCCTTTTCTCTGTACTGGCACCCACGTGACGCAATTGCGTGTTAATTAAGTAATTCAATTATTAATTAATAGTAGTATGTGGATTAACATCCTGACGTGACGTCCGCGCGCGGACTCTCCATGCCCTTGTGCTGCCGCTAGAGGTAGGATGGAAGGTGTGTGACTTACTTACATGATAGAAGGAGCATTTCTGGTTCTCATTCAGCATGGTACTACAGCGTCAATGTACTACAGTACTACAGTACTACAGTGCCCATGCACTATTGTAGTATCAAGGGATGGACCACGACCAACAGCCTGTGCCAACGTTGACACCAGGGTTGGGCGTTAATGGGTTTAAGTCGAGAAAATTTAAGACTTAACTTACGCTTAATGTAACGTGTAATTGAAGTCCAAGAAACAAGGACGTAAAAGCTTAATTTAAGTATGGGATTTTAGTCTGAAATCTGGATTCAATTTAAACTAACAGAAGTATGAGGCCGCGACCGCAATTAACGCGCACCAGCCAAGCCAGGCCTGCCACTTACTCCGGATGACAAATATGTCATACTCTCGACATCGCTAATCAATGTCTCAGGTATAAATAGCTTGGATCACTTGTTTGACTAGTTTGCCCAACGTACCTCCAAATGACAAGAAATCTACACCCCTCAAACGTAGTTGTCTCACTTAGTGCATTAAATTTAAGCCTTAAAACTTGAAGGTTTACGTCCAGACTTAACTTAAATTTAATTATAAGTCCCACTTAATTGAAGTCCCCTTTCGGACATTTAATTTAAGTTTAATTCAATTCACCCCAAAACCCATTGACGCCCAACCCTCGTTGACACGCTCAATGTCCCTGCCCTTTGTGTGCTTTTTACGTCCCTGTGCGGCAGGTCGGGCGCGTCGCCAGCCTGGTCCTGGCCACGCACAACGAGGCCTCCTGCGTCACCATCGCCACCAAAGGTACAGTGGTAGTTAGCCATCTCGGCCAAGTGCAATTTGCTTCCTGCATCGCCATCGCCACCAAGGGTACAGTGGTAGTGCCGCTGCCATGCGTGCTGGGATGGATCTGGATGGCACAAGTGAGCATTATTTTGAGGATTGATATGAGGATTTCTGCAGGGTGGCTTCCTCGTGGGCACAGGCTTATGTCTCTTGTTTGTGCGTCGTTTGTGGCATTCTTCTGTGTTGCATGTGCTGGTGGCGTGTGCTGGTGGCGTGTGCAATCGATGATAACTCGCCGCAGCGCTGGAGCTCGGGTTGCAGCCGACGGATCGCCGCCTTCAGTTCTCGCAGCTCAAGGTGAGGTAGCGGCGACCTACGGAGCCCTACTGCCACCCACGTAGAGGTAACCTACGGCTTCTGCCGCCCATGTAAAGGCAACGTACGGCCACTGCTGTAGTTGGCCTACTACATCTACTGCCAGCTAGAGCTGAAATAGTTGGCCTGCAGCGACGTTCAATCAGCAGGGGTGCGGGGGTTATCACGTGTGGTGTTTGAGACCTACTAGGCAGTAGGCACAGCTCAAATTATAGCATCAGGGGGCCCGTGGCACTCTGTACACAGGTGGTACAAGCTCGGGCATGACTGGTCACGTGTGATCAGGCCGACATGGCCGGCACGGTCGGTGAGCGATGGCCGATTCCTTGGTTTGAAGGCTTTGTTCAGGGGTGACTTGGTTGAAAGCTTGGCTATGCGAGGTTCAGGTTGATTGGGTATAGAAATGGATATACGAGGCTGAGGTGGTTTGAATACTACTACTAGTATACGAGGCATAGGTTATTTGAATACTACTAGTAGTATACGAGGCTGAGGTTATTTGAATACTACTAGTATACGAGGCGTAGGTTATATGAATACTACTAGTAGTATACGACGCATAGGTTATTTGAATACTACTGCTAGTATACGAGGACCCAAGGGAGCTAAGTAACTAGCGCGCACAGATAGTTGGGTATTCATGGCGGTCGGGGGGGACTAGGCACGGGACCATCTTTTCCACAAGTTCTGTCCCCTCTGCGTTGCTGCTACGCTTCGCAAGGGCGACCCCTCGTCTGATGGTGACCATTACAGTGACCATGATAGTGACCATGATAGTGACCATGACCATTAGTCTCGGCTTCGCGAGGGCAATCCCTTCAGGGGGTCGGTTGCCCCGGACCTGATGACACACCTGCGGTTGTGCAGCTCAGGTGGTCGCACTATGCCGAAGTGTATTTGCAGATTCCTGGTAATGGTATATCAATACCAGGAATCCGTAGTAGGAACAGGGATCTGTCTGTTATGTAACAGTCCTTCTTTGAGTCTTGTAAGTACTGGGGCTGTGGCGGCAGCCATGCTGTCGCTTTCTCTGTCATATGCTCTAATGCTTTTGGTGATATTCTTATGCTGGCGATGTTTTTTCCATGGCTTATCATAATCTAGATTATTACCATCGAAGACTTGTTGATGAGTTATAAGTCTCACTGTACTGTACTCTCACGATATGCTGCGTGCATCTAACGTTGCACACTGTTCGCGCCTGGTCTGCCCTGCATTTGGCCTCGCCCTCTGATGCTGGCGCACTGCAGGGCATGGCTGACAGCCTCTCCCTGGGCCTGGTGAAGAGGGGGTTCCAGGTGTCAAAGTACCTGCCCTTTGGCCCCGTGGACGTCGTGGGTAAGCCTGACCACCGACGTTGCTCGTTGCCCATGCCTCGATGTAAATATGGCCAATGTGACAAGAAATGATGCGCCTTCTTTTGGGCTTGTGGACGATGTATATGAGCAGGGATGCCTGATTTTAGACTCCCTGCACGGTACTGTCATGGCCAATCCACGGTAAAGTGACTGGTGGACCCGTGGCTGATTCACCCAACAAGAGAGAGATGGGACATTCTATTGTATGCGCCTGTGATTGATGTACATGAGCGCGACCAGCTGGTAGATACTTCCCACTCCATGATGTTTATCATTTTGTATTTAGATACTACCATGTGTCTATTTTTATTTAGAAGTTTGCTGAAGTAGAACGGTGGCAAACAGTGGCCGCTTGCTGAATTAGCTGCAAAAATGGCTAAAAAGAGTCATTGGACACCCCCTCCTTCTTGCTCCCATCGTTGCCACGCGTTATCCTAACTGCATAGTTTTCCACGGCCCGATCTAAGCAGGGACTATCCTACTGCGTCCTGCTACCATCAACATTGCGCTCAGGCCATTTCTCTCCGCGCCATGCATGTTGACCGCTACTAGTAGCATTCACAACATACGTGCGCCAGAGTGCCGCACCCCGCATTCATTGCAAGGCCGAGCCCATCAAGGCCACGGTGCCTGCTTGCCGGGACACTAGGGCAGCCATTTCATACCATACCAGGAGGCACTTGCCGCCTATTTAGCCATCATAGCATACTAGTATATCCATCCCCACTGTACCCACATCTCTGCTAGGATGGGCATGCTTGTCTGCGACATTGTTTTTCTTGAAACATTAGTACACTCATGTGTTGACTCTGGTTGCATTCTCCCCACTGGATGAAAACGTCCGTCCTGGTGCTGCACTTGGCAGTATGCAAATCATAGTCAGCAAGAGGACCTCGGACTTCCTATACATAAGAGGTGGACGCACCCACGTGCTTTTCCTCCTCTGATATGCAACGCTTTCGTGCGATTCGAGGTTGAACCCCCCATAGGGTCATCCTGTTCACTGGCATGACCCCGCAGATGGGTTCTAGCTTGTGGGTAGCTCCCGGAGCTCATTTTCCCACCCTCCTTGTTGTGGTGTATGGTGCGTGGTCGCAGTGCCGTACCTCCTGCGGCGGCTGGACGAGAACAAGGGCATGCTCTCGGGCGCGCGCAGTGAGCGGAAGAAGATTTGGTGGGTGCTGTTGTGGTGAATGATGCAGTGAAGGGTGCTGTTGTGGTGAATGATGCAGTGAAGGGTGCTGTTGTGGTGAATGATACAGTGAAGGGTGCTGTTGTGGTGAATGATGCAGTGAAGGGTGCTGTTGTGGTGAATGATGCAGTGAAGGGTGCTGTTGTGGTGAATGATGCAGTGAAGGGTGCTGTTGTGGTGAATGATGCAGTGAAGGGTGCTGTTGTGGTGAATGATGCAGTGAAGGGTGCTGTTGTGGTGAATGATGCAGTGAAGGGTGCTGTTGTGGTGAATGATGCAGTGAAGGGTGCTGTTGTGGTGAATGATGCAGTGAAGGGTGCTGTTGTGGTGAATGATGCAGTGAAGGGTGCTGTTGTGGTGAATGATGCAGTGAAGGGTGCTGTTGTGGTGAATGATGCAGTGAAGGGTGCTGTTGTGGTGAATGATGCAGTGAAGGGTGCTGTTGTGGTGAATGATGCAGTGAAGGGTGCTGTTGTGGTGAATGATGCAGTGAAGGGTGCTGTTGTGGTGAATGATGCGGTGAAGGGTGCTGTTGTGGTGAATGATACAGTGAAGGGTGCTGTTGTGGTGAATGATGCGGTGAAGGGTGCTGTTGTGGTGAATGATGCAGTGAAGGGTGCTGTTGTGGTGAATGATGCAGTGAAGGGTGCTGTTGTGGTGAATGATACAGTGAAGGGTGCTGTTGTGGTGAATGATGCAGTGAAGGGTGCTGTTGTGGTGAATGATGCAGTGAAGGGTGCTGTTGTGGTGAATGATGCAGTGAAGGGTGCTGTTGTGGTGAATGATACAGTGAAGGGTGCTGTTGTGGTGAATGATGCGGTGAAGGGTGCTGTTGTGGTGAATGATACAGTGAAGGGTGCTGTTGTGGTGAATGATGCAGTGAAGGGTGCTGTTGTGGTGAATGATGCAGTGAAGGGTGCTGTTGTGGTGAATGATACAGTGAAGGGTGCTGTTGTGGTGAATGATGCAGTGAAGGGTGCTGTTGTGGTGAATGATGCAGTGAAGGGTGCTGTTGTGGTGAATGATGCGGTGAAGGGTGCTGTTGTGGTGAATGATACATCGGGCACCGGTTGTCGTGACGATCACTTTTGTATGCATTCACGTGCCTCCATAGCGGTATTCTCGGCTGTTTCAGTCACTTCTAATCAAAATCCAGCAATCGGTTTTGTGGCCTAGTCAGAATCCAGCGGCTTTGCGGCAGCCATTTGTTTGTCAAACATGCTGTCACCGCGAAACCTATTGTCGGGGTTTATGAGATTGCCAGGCACCGGGCGTGCAGTGGCCGGGCGAGGAGGGGCACAGGAGGGGTGGCAGGGGGAATCAAACGAGGAGCGAAAGGGGCAGAGGAAAGGAGGAGGGCGGGGGAGGAAGTAACGGCCGCAAACGTTGCAGAAAATAGCAGTGGTTGGGGAGGGCCGAGGACTTCGGAAAAAGAATTGAAAAGAATTTACAATGGGATGGGATGTGGGTGGGGCTTGGGTGCCTGCAATTTCAAGCAAAGAAACAGCTGGGTGGGAAAATATTTCGTTTGGCGGCAAGCCATGCCGGGACCAGGTACTTGTGGAGCTCTCCCATTTGCTGCGGTGTAGAGTAAACTGTATAGAGTGCCAATGAATGTTGACTACCTTTTAGAAGGACACAGACCTCGGTTTTCCTAACCAAACAATCTTGGCCAATGGGTTCTTTGCCTTTATGGCTGCCCAGCATATAGAGAGAGATTGATTTAATTTTGTCTGATGGCGAAGCTTTACTGTGTACGCTGAACAGGTTAACGTATACTATGAAGTGGCTATGCACACTGCTGGATAATTGCTCTCGACCACTGCAGGTTTTTCGTTCCATTCCGCAATAGTAGTACATATACTTCTTACTTTCCCTGACCACCCACTCTACCAGGTAAGCTTCTCACGCGACGCCATTGCGTGCCTTAATTCAATTTTAGTTTTAAGTACCCTGAACATGCCCTTCCCTCCTTCTCGCTGTGTATATAGGGTTGAAGGTTCCTTTACTCTGTATTGGCACCCACGTGACGCAGTCACGTGCTTATTATTATTATTATTATTATTATTATTATTATTATTATTATTATTATTATTATTATTATTATTATTATTATTATTATTATTATTATTATTATTATGCCCTTCCCTATCATAACATGGATCACACGACCGTATATGTCTTGTGCGGCATGGATTTCTTGATGTTTGCAGGGCGGAAATGATGTCCAGAATGGGCTGGAAGAAAGACAAAGCATCTGCATAGATGGCTGACCATGGACGACCGTAAAATACTCTCCACTGCGGTACCTCCATATCTAGCTAAATGCCCATATGAACTATTGGAGTAGCTGCTGCTATTCAAAACCAGAATTTTGCTGATGAAAGGTTGTGTAAACAATCTGCCACGACCGTGGGCAGCAGAGTCAGATTTTCTACCTTACGGCTGTCGCGCACTGGCCGCTTTAATGGCTGAGTTCAGTACAAGGCCAAAGTGTGATGGTTCCTGTTCTGACTTGACTTTTAATTAGGGACCTGTGTATGGAGTGCACTTTCAAAGGTCCTTGGTGTTGGGCCCTGGATGGTACTGGAGAGTACCTTGCAATCTACAAGTAAACTGACTGAAGTCAGTTGAGGACCTTAAGTACATGCCTTGAGAGAACCCGGGCGCCTCTCAAGCTTGATCCGTGTTCTGATTTGCTAGAGCTTTGTGAATCACATTAAATGCATGCCTGAGGCTCGATCGCGGAGATACAAGCACTTCTTGCCTGCTTGTCACCATAGCCAGTCCCCCACGTATCCAACATGTGAAGTTATTTCTAATAACCAAACACCTGGCTTCAGGCAATGTCATTGGGCAGCCATATCCGGTAGACAGAAAGCATTGTGTCTTTGTTAATTAATTAATTAATTAATTAATTAATTAATTAAGAACATAACTCCGTTGGGAGTACACGTAACACATCCATGCATGGCCCTGAGAAGGGGGCCTAAATGGTTTTTAATACATTCTGGGCGCTACAACCTGCAGGTGGGGGAGGTAAGCAGCCACCTACTCTAACTGTCTAAGCGAGCTAGACCTGCATGCCTCGATCCATGTATTCCAGCAGCTATAAGTTGCGGACATGGGGTGGAAGTGGCTATAGGCAATAGCTAGGGCATGACATCTCAGCAGAGAGTACCTCTCTGCATGGGCAAAGCATGATCAAAGTTTCTAAAGCTAATGCGACATGTGGTGTGGGTCCCATCATAGGCATACATGCACATGGGCGTGAGCCACGTCGGCTAAGCCTTACTAATATTCTGCACTACTGTTATAACAAGGAGACAACCAGCGCAGGCCAGAAATCGGGAGAATATTCCCCTAGGCTGTGTCTTTGTTGGCCGGCCCAAAGTGGTTGTGAAGGATGCATGGTGCAGCACTTGTCCCACACGGTAATCCCACACAGCAGCGACGCGACCTGTGGCCGGAATACCTCCGCCACAAGCAGCTAGGACCCCCAGAAGTCCAAGGTGTACTGGAGGGGCGGGGACCTGATGGTTAACCACAAGATGTGGACGCCCCCTGCGGGCTAGAATAGCTTGTATAACAGCCCTAGCTTGTATCCGTTGGTAGTCACTGCCCCCATGGCAGCCATGCCTAGAATGTTTGCCTAGCTGTGCCACATACCTAGTCACGTGCACCGCTAACACACAGTACACAACCAGCCATAGCCTCAGCTTAGCCCTTGTACAGCCATGCTACGTCCTGGCTATGATCAGAGTACTTGCCCACGCTACTTGTTACTGATGATATGCTCACATGGGTCTTATTGCACCCACAGCACTTGCCGGATCGTCTGTGGTGTGTCCGATTGCCGCTGTGGCATGCCTCTGGCATGAAGGAGAAAGGGGGTCTCTGCCCTTTCTTCCTGTTGTGCACATGCAGGGATTAAAAGCACTCCGTGACTCCCCAAAGGGAGCACGAGTTTAATTAATTAATCAATTAGTTAATTAATCCCACATTATGTGTGGCCTGGCACTTACAGCGCTTGACAGTGCCACGTGACTCCTCTGGGCACCTGTTTGGGTACCAATGCACGTACGCTAAAAACACTTTTAGATGTATGTACACGTAGACTGTGTCACGTGACCGTAAGTCCTCAGTGGGATGGGAATGGGATGGGGTGGATTAACTTTAATCAATCAATTTACACGGAACTGCGTCACGTACGGAGCAAAGTCCTCAGGGAAATGAATATGGGATGGGGTGGATGGATGTAGCTATGTCTAGTTCATCAGTAGTGGCAGGGTTGCGGGCACCACGGCCCGAATCGCTATGCTTGCCAAAGGCTTAGTCACACGCAGAGGCGGCCCCACCGACTGGGGGGTGGTGTCCTTCATTACTGGCAATGACCAGCGATGGGGTGGACGAATTGAGCTATCTAGCTTCTAGTTACAGGTTTGTGGGCACCCTACTCGGCCCGAATCACTGTGGTTATACCAAACTTGGTCACACGCGGGGCCTACACCTACTTGGGGGCGGTACCCTTCATGACTGTCTGCCACCTATATATCTTAAAATTGTCATCTGCCGCCATACTACTACAGGTCTACATGCAAGCCTAGAACCCAGCGGACAAGATTTCTTTTCTCAGACCGACGCCGCAAGCGGCTCGAGAAGACTCACGACACCCTGGACGGCGACTTGACCCTGGCGCAGCAACAACGGCGACGGGAGCTATGGCCGACCTACCTCTGCAGCTCCGGCAGACCACGGCGAGGAAGCCGGTGTACTGGAAGAGGGCCGGACCATCTACGTCGGCCACAAGCCCTGGCACGCGACCCCCGCGGCCCCAGCACCTCCAGACACCCTGGCAGCTTAGGGGAATACAGCAGTAGTAGTGTAGAATAGTCACTGCATGAGGCCTAGCCACCGTGGCCTTGTACATGTTCGCCTATTATGGGCCCTCTACCAGCTGATGACTTCGCATTATTTAGCCATGTACATGTGTGCCTAGTGATGTGCCACACACCAGATGATACCTAGCTTTATTTTGTTATGCTGTGCACCCATGCAGAGAGCTACTCTCTGCTGAGAAGCCATGCCCTATAGCTAGCCATTGTTTAGCCATGATGATCTTCCCCCCGGCCGGCACGGTGGCCAGGATGCTACGTCATGCAGGCCCTGAATGTAGGTTTTTCCACCCATGGGTGTTTAGAATCTTTGTACCAGGGTATGCCTCGCATTTCGGACGAGATTAGAAAGCGTACAGTATAGCATTCGTAGGACATCTTGCTCGCACCAGCCAGGTAGACACCGACCTCGGTCTGGCCGGCCCCCAGCGGCTTAGCCAGCTAGGGCGGCATGTCCCCAAGGACATACCTAAGAAGGTATAGGCAAACATGTCATGACCTACCCACAGCAGTTGCTGGCCGACCGGCTAGTGGTCCCAGCCCCGTTTGAACATTGCATTCACTCCCTCTCTCTTGCTTGGACTGCTATGCAGAACAAGAAGAGGTGGAAGACGATTGTCCAGGCTCACACGCCATCCCCTGTGGGCAAGCCCCCCCCCCCCAAGAGGAAGGGGCGCTTTGCTGAGTAGAATAGTTAGGGCTTTCTAGATTAGATTAGCTTAGTAGAGTTAGATTAGTTCGGTTTCGCGGCTTTGGCCTCCGGCCTCCATCCATCCAGAGGACTTATGCTCACGTGACGCAGTCACGTGTCTATTAAGTTATTAATTAATCCATCCTGGCAGCAAGGGAATATGTGCTATGTACATGATCTCCCAACGGAGTCATGTTATTATAATTTAATTTTAAATTTTTTAATCTTCCCCCCTCTGTCGGCGCCCCTAGGTGCCTGAATACATAGTGGTGTGCTGGTGCACTTTGTGCACCCAGAGCTGGCGTAGTTTACACGGCCCTACCCTTGCAGGAAGTAGCCAAGAGTGTATTAATTAAAAGCCATATATGCCCCTTCTCTGGGCTAATTGTGCTACATTAAACTCCCAACGGAGTTATGTTACAATTCAATTCAATGCAATGCAAGCCTATACCTGTAGGCTGCCCGCGGGCGTGAGCCCGTCGCGGGCCTCCTAGGGTAACACAGGTCCATTGCCTATATGATGGAACGGAAAGTCCAGTGGCGACCTAGCTAGCTTGCCGTGCACACGGCCAGGGGCTCGCCATGGGAGCTAGGACGAAGCGGGCTTGGTTGGGCGGGCCGCTTGGTGCCGGCTAGTCTCTGATCTGATGTGACTTACACATGCAGCTAGAGCAAAGACGCTGTTGGCGTCATCCGCTCTTGCAACCCCTCTTCTTCTTAGTCAAATATGGTCGGATATGCAGGACAAGCAGCGTTGGGCGGACATTGTCAAAGACTACGACCCCCCAACTGTGGGTCCTAGGAAATATAAAAGCATGGTAGGCATAATTTGCGTGCAAGATCAGCTCGAGGCGTCACTTGAGGCCCATATTTTAGACGACTAAGCTGTGGACATACATGCAATGATGTACATATTGACATACGTCTTGGGGAGCTAGACGTCCATTATATCTTATATGGGGAATTCAGTTAGGTGCATGCATGCCTGTGCCTAAGAATGTGGGAAACATATAGGGTAAATCGGCTGGCATGTACAAATCCTTCGAGCATGGCCAACACATGTGCAAACTGTGTGGGCCTTGCATGCGCAACATCGATCGTGGTGACAGCGCGGTCGAGCTGAGCGTCCTCTAGATAGATAGCACGTACGTTTCTTTATATTAAAAATTATAATATCTTACATCAGAGTGAAAGCACCCAATCAAACATATAAACAAAGCCAACAAGCTAACAAGCTAGAGATGCCACGACAAAATAACTACAAGCCGGCATGGGACACGCGATCCACACCGCGGAATGAATTAAAACAGCCTAATAACCGTGCTGCGCCGCAAAGTCAGCCCGCGTGCGGCGGAGCAAGATATCAGCCATAGCCCGGGTAAGAGCTACAAAAAGGCGTTGGCGCCAGTACGACGTCCAGGTCCGCGCTGACCAAGGGGCCCGCTGGCCCTCCAGGTTCAGGCGGTCCTCCCCGAGCCGGCAGCAATCCTTCGGAAGAAGCCGGCGGTCAGGGTTCCCATGGCCCCGAACTCCTCAAAGACAAAGGGCACCACACCGCACACGGTGGTGCCCGATGTCGCCATTGGCCGTGAGCTTGGCCCGCTCAGCCCGATCCGCCGTGTAGCCCGCCGCCGGCCTGGGATCGTGAACCAACCACATGGCTAAGAGCCATGGGGCGAGCCACAGAAACGTCAATGAGCAACTGCCTGCCACCTCCCTCAAAGTACAGAACCACGATGTCAGGTTGCGGGTGGTTGGGGGAGTAGAAACCCGCGCCGCCCGCATCCTCAGACCGGATGTTCGCGTGGGGGAGAACGGACCGGACCATGGCGAGCAGGCCACCGTCAGCAGAACAGGTGAGCTTCTTTATATAGTTCATTCTGGCGCCTATATCACAACAAACTTCGCGACCAGAGCCGGCCTGCGCAAGATTGACAACAACTTTACTGAGCTAGTGAAGCATGGAGCAGCTTCTCCAGCGAGGATGACATGACGAGGAAGATGACATCTACAACATAACATACTGTACTTGTCAAACGCATGTTATGACAATATGGACATTGGCATTAGGAATCAAACCATTATATGAAGGGTTGTGTCAGCGTACTGTAATAAGAAACCATAGTTAATTTTGATGCATTACAATGAATATATAATACCAGGCATGGACCTGGAAGTTCTGTATTTCTAGGAGGGGGGAATTCCACAATAATTTTTACAAGTATTCTAAAAATACCACTATTATATTTTTAAATCAGGTGGTGCCACGTGCTTACGAAAGGGCGAGGGGAATCGCAGGCGGATGCAGGCGGTGACGATGCGATGATCGGAGCGCACCAAGGGGATCACATGCGAGCGAGCAGCTAGTACAGATCCTTGATGTCGCTTGCGCATTACAACATAGTCGATGCAGCGTTCAGACGTCTGTGCCAGTTGGCGAGGTGTGTGTGACCAAAGCATCTGGACTATGTGGAAAGCGGGTGTTGGCAGTGACCAAATCGCATGTCGTAAGCAAATCAGCAAAAAGTTCAGTGTTGGCATTGGAGACCGTACTGTTGGGGGCGTGCTGACATCCGCCAGTACCCGGTGGTAGCGTGGCGTTGGCGTCCAGCAGCAGAGCGAGGTAGTTGCGACCATGCAGAGATGCCGTTCGCCAGGTTCTCCAGCGCTGCAAAGAAGTCCTTGCGATCTTGTTCTGGGTGGCCGGAGTGGGGTGCGTAACCGACGCCCACAGTCAGGGCGTAGGTCGAGTGGCCCTCCATCGAATGAAAAGTGGCCACAAGGAGCCGAGCGTTGACCAGCTGGGGTTCGCCCATGTGGCGTACGGCGAGCGGGGAGCAGAGGAGACCGACGTTCCCGTTCCCGGTGCCGTCGCCGCCTCGCTGCGTAGTAGAACCGCCAGCCGTCGATGTCGTCAGCAGCAACGTTGCAGTTGATCGGCGGGCCGATGCAGTGCGCCTGTGTTCTTGGATTCCCAGGATGGCGATATTATTGTCGATGCAGAAACCAATAAGATTGGAGACTCGATGGCAGTGACAGTCGTCACTGCGCAGGCAGTGACAGCGGTCAGCGTCGGGCTGGAGCGTGCGGGCGTTGAAGTTGGCGATGACCAAGGGCGCGCGTTGACCGAAAAGGGGGGTGCAGGCGGGGGTGGGGGCGGAGATGGAGCATGGGTGGTGATGGGGGTGGGGGTGGAGGTGGTGGGGTAGGGGGGGCGGGTTGGGGACTTATGCTTTCAATCACCGTTTCTTCCTGCCAACGCGTCGAGGCGACGCCGACGGTTGGCTCGGGTGGCCAGGTAGAATGAGTCTGCCTCTGCACGCATCAGAAATGCGTGCAGTCTGAGGAGGTTTCGGAGGCGGCCGCGCGAGGCGGGGCGAACCTGGCTCACTGCCGACCCGTTGCTCTCTCTCCGACAGCCCGAGGGCTGCGAAGGCAAAGGGGCGGGAAGGGGAGTTAGGCAGATCCCACTGCTAGAGCCGCGGAGCCGCGGGGCCGCGAGCGTCGTCATTGATAGGAGAGAAGGGTTCGCAGCGCGGGCTCCGGCTCTGACAGGTGCAAAGCGAACGAATTTATTAGGGGGACGGCCAAGCCTGGCAGCCATACCTGAGCTAAAGTTGCCCCGGCGGATCCCCACACGTGCTGGGGAGCAGGTGACCATCGATGCCGGTGGCGATGGCGGTGACGGCGGGGGCCGAGCAGGGGGCTGGGGCGCTGGCACGGCGGTATCCATGGGGGTCGCCGTCATTGAAGGAAGGTCCTGGCCGTTAATGCGGACGATGAAGACGCCATTCAGAGGCGGGTATAGATGCTGCACCGTAGTTGCGGGTTGGCCTGCTTGGCTGCCCGAGCCTCGTGGACCTCCGGCCGGTTCAGGGCGGCAGCCCGGGCCTCAAGCTGCTCCGGGGTATTAATCATCGATGCTCAGTTGGGTATCGTGGAGGTTCCGGCGGGCCTTCTGTACCTGCAGTTTGTCCTCCTTGCGGTGGAATTCCACCAAGACAGGGGCGCGGTGGGGCCGCCGAGCCGTCGTGCCGTTTTGATGACGACGCTTTGGGCCACGCCGAGCTTCCCCAGGAAGGGGTCGCCCCGGAGGTAGGTGCCCAGGCGTGCATCGTTGACGTTCGAGGGGACGCCACGTACCACAAGACTGCATGAGCGAATGGGTTCGTGCATAGCATCCCGTGTGCTGGCCTTGACGGCTGTTTTGATTTCGTTGATGAGCTCCGTAGGGTTCTGAAGCGTGGCGGCATAGGTGGTCTTGGCAGGAGTTATGGAGGCGGCAAGTTGTTGCTGGAGCTGGTGGAGGAGCTGCTGCTGCTGCTGCAGTCCTGCTGCAATGTGGGTGATGGCGGAGTGGATGGAGGTGTCGGCGTGTGAGGAATGGGCGTGGTGGGTGGCGAGGTGGTTGTGGACAGGGTTGAGGGCAGCGTTGAGGGAGGGGAGGTGATCGAAGCAGGTATTGACGACTTGCTTGGCGGTGATGCCGATGGCGGCAGCAACAGTGGGGTCGGCTCCCATGGGTCCAGAGAGGCCATGACAAAGTGCTCAAGGGCGCTGTCGGAAAGACGGGAGCACGTCCACCAGACTGCGACGCAGAGGTCGGTGTCGTCGGGGTTGTCGTGGAAAAAGTCCGACATGCATGTGGGTAACCTGTTGGTTGCAGTCCCGGATCTCGCACTTTTTCTCGGCAGCCAGGTGCAGGATGGTGAGGGCGGCAGCTCGGGACAGGCGCATGATGGCGTTAAGGCCTGGCCATTTGCCAGGTAAAAATGCGGCAGCTTCCTCGGCAGAAAAGGCTTCCTCGCGGGTATCCATGGCAGGGTCGTTGTTCGGCGGAGCGGTGGAGTGGAGCGGTGTTGCATCCCAAGGCAACAATACTGTAGCATGATAAAGTGATCAACGTGTGACGGTCCGCCGCTGGAAGCGGACAAAACGGACAAGTATTTTTAGAGTTAGCTTGTGCCGATCGGAGGGGACCGGCCCGGTCACCGTCCGTTTGGTGTGTTAGAAGTATAGTCGTGGCACACTATTTTGTACACTTCTGAGCCGACCAAGAGTCGTCAGATAGTTTGTGTGTGTGTGCCAAACGACCCTAAGTGTGTGATCTATGTTTGTTCAGGGCCGGTTGGCCCGGTGTCTGTTGTTCGTGTGGTCAAGAGACAAGTTGTAGCGCATGGCGCCGAACGCGTGCGTCGCCGCCACCGCGCGGTTGTCAAAGTATATGGATGGGGAAGGTGGGCCAACCTTCCCACGCGTTCATGCTTCCTGAGCCTGCGTCATCCATTTTAGTTCTTCCCCCCTTGTCCCGATTATAGTTGGCCCCGGATTCACCGTTTATTATTAATGAAATAAAGACGTTGGCACGAGCCATTGCCAATTGTTGCAACCCATTGTCCAACGGGTTAAAGATTCTTTCCTGATACCTTGATCAGGACCCGGCCCGGGTCTGATCACAGGTCTGGACGTAACATTGGTATCGGAGGAGCGCCCGTGCTGGACTGCACAGGGCTGCAAACGGCCAAACGCGCCGCATTGAAGTCATTAATTTCATTATTCAATATTCGGTCGTCAGCCGAAGTCAACGAATCGGGCAAGCTACAAGGTACGCCTAGCCCACTGAGTTAGATCCCAAGTGCTGCTTCCTACTAAGAGAGGATTCCTAGAGAGGACACCGGATACTCAGTAAAATTTGGCAGATCGAAGCCTTGCAAGCTTCTGTCTTAATTAACACTTAGTGCTAACGTAGTAAATCGAAATCAGATCGCCCCGTTCATGGAATCTTCTTAGTAACGAACCTTTTTGCAGTTTTTCCCTTTACGAACCTTTTTGCAGTCTTTTAACGAACCTTTTTGCAGTCTTTTGACGAACCTCTTTGCAAGTCTTTTAACCCTTAATTAAACCGTACTGACTGATATTTGCAGCGGACAGTACCAACTGACCGCTACAAATAACGGACAGTTGGTAGTGAGAATAACGCGAATGCCAGTAGATATTTCCGTGATATTTTTAGCCAGGCGTCTTCAGCTAGATGTGTCTTGCGTCCCGTACCTAAACATCACTATATTCTGACAAGTACACAGGGACTAATTATTGACCCAAGCACAAGGGGTACCCTTTTCAATGGGACGAAAACGTGAATGTAAAATATTGACGTCCGTGCAGATTTGCGGCCATGGCGGTGCAGAAAACTGACTGGCGCAGGAGCATTCATGCACGGACTCGTTCCAAATTTTGTAGGCACACTTTATACGTCATAAAGATGCTATAGACCTAGTTGCGCAACCTCTAACGAGGCGCGCAATCATCTCGGGCTGGTTTTTATTGCGTCGACACGCGTTTACTACCACGGGGATGCCGATGAAGCTAGCACTTGGTATTTGCCGTTGTATCATCGAATATTTTGCAACGATTAACTTAAGTATGATGTATATCTCATAATTCATCAGCGCTGTGGGCCAGAATAGCCTCGGGGCATCGTTTCTGTCATGAGCTTGCTATCTGTCAGCCAGCCTTTTTTGCTGTAGTTGGACCTGGCCCAGTTTGCTGTCCCTGCCGCTGCCGTGAAGGAGGTAAAGTGGTTTTATCGTTCGGTAAGTAATCCCGGACCTTAATTAAGTTTTAGTGATGTTTAAGTTCCTTCCTTACTACTTTTATGTAACGGTTTGTCTTGGTGGCTGCGTACAACCATTTCGCCTAGTTTGTCATCCGTTTTGTTCATGGTTAGCTGCGTCTGCACCCTGTATACTAGAGTAACGATCGATGTAATGCATATATACTGTGCATATATACTGTGCATGGTTTTGTGATGGGTTTTCTTGTCTACATTCTTTTGGAAAGATGGTATATTGGCCAGGTTTTGGTTAGCTCTTTGGCTTTGTTAGTAGAGGACACCCCATAGCCAGTCAGCAGCTAGTATTATAAAGCCCAGCATACAGGGAGCACTAGCTAGCATTGCCATTGAGCTTGGCTTACTTGCACTTAATTATTGCAGCATCAGCACAAGAAAAAAGTGAGCATCATGTTTGGCTTGTGTGGTTTCAAGGGTGTGCCCTTATCATGCTATGATACGTACAAATGTGACTGTACATAGGCGTGGTCACCTATCTTTATATGCTATGATGGATGTTCTGCAGCCTGGACAGGATGTAATTAGCATGTTTGATCATCCATGATGTTTTTTGTTGCTACGGGATGAGAATTTAGCTTTGTAATGCTAGCAGGCGTCACCAACGAAACTGTCCGCTATTTGTAGCGGGCATTTATTTTTAGAGACCCACTGGCAAACTTGCGCGCGCCGGGCACCGGCGCGGCGCGACCCGGACCTATGTGACACAACTGCTTGAAGATGCAGGGCTTCTGGGACTATCCGTACTCCGCGCCCGCATGATTGACAAGGAGAAATGGGCTGCCATCTGCGACAAGCACCTTCCCGAGGGGTATGCTCCTGTTTTCTCCCCACGGGCCCCGCGGCCCGTTGCTAGCCAGGGTAGAAGTCCGCAGGTGGAGGTTATTGGTCCTGAGGATAGCCGCTACACTACCGCCTCGTCTGCCATTACAGTAGAGGACAGCTCGGATGAGGATTATATCCCCATCTAGTGCTTAACGGTTGGGGGATGATGCAGACGATATTTGTTTAAACTTTTGTGTAATTATTTTTCTAATGAGATTAGCATAGTACTCCGTGGCATGCCTTTGTGCATGACACGCAAGTACTTACTTACTTACTTACTTATTTTTAGAGCTTGCAGCTGGGTCCCTGCTCCACCCCATGATGTCAGTGCATGTTCAGGAGCCCTTACTAGCTTCCTTTCTCACTGCCTTGTTGAATCCAGGACCAACAAACGTGATTTGACATCCAATATTGCATTATATGTGTCTCTTGTCTCGTACCCTGCGCACCCCCTGCCAGGGGGTGCTATATTTAGCACCCATGGGACATTGCAATATGACCAATGACATGACCCCCAAGGAGGTCCATATATGTGTGTGCTTTGGTCCTAGTATGGACCATAAATAATTATTAGGTTGGTTTGTGGACATTATCATGGAAAGTGCCAACTGCCCGCTATTTATAGAGGGCAGTTGGACACGGTTTAACCCATACTCCGTCAGGCCATTTTTTGCACTTTCAGACCCCTAAAATTGCCAAAAATCATAACTCATAGACCACAACTCCAAATACCCCCAACCAAGATGCTAGGAGTATCTACACTTCAAGGGCTTTCATAATATGCAATAATATCATGAGTTTAATTAGTCCTTTGGATGATACCTTCAGTCAAAGTGAGCCAAAAGACGATCATTTTGTGCCAAGAAAAAGTATACCCCCCCCCCTTCTACTGAGGGGAGGGTCAGAAACCTCAAACCCAACATTGGACAATTTAGTTGGATAGTCCAATGGTGCTTTCCTTTGGTCAAACTACCCGGATAGCCCATTTGACCCATACCATGCCCGCGTTTACGTGTGTGGCTTACGCGCGCGCAAACAGCCAACTATGCCATGCCATACAATGATGCAATATAATTGACCACAATAGACTGCCAAATATGCTGGAATACAAATATGAAGCCACCTGACACTCACTGAACGGTATCCCCCCAAGAAATGCCACAAACTGTGCAACATAATGGCTAATACCCCTCCTTGAGCAGGCATGGAAGGCAGTTGCAATTACCACTAATATATCCACCATCAGACATGCATGAACGTACGAGTTTCCATGCAACCAACACGGAAACGAATCGCCGCACCTGCCTCGATCACGACCTGGCCGGGTTCCGCTGGCCGACATGCTCATACGTCCCGGATACTGATGCTAGTGGCACAGGCAGCCATATCCGCTCTATCCATGCATCCGTCATGATAACCATGTTGATTTATCTATGCAAAGATGACGTCTAACGCGTCGACGTTCCCAGCAGATGGTGCCTGCGGACTTCCGTAAAACAATGTAAGGCCCAGGCGGAAAGAAGCTACCAAGAAACCAAAAAGAAACCGGCGATACCAAACGGGACGTCTCTTCTGATGGTGGCGACCAAGACAGAGATAATAACCACTGCGTATTTTCACAGTTCCGTGAATCTGATAATTCTTGACGAACCAACATGCATCATCGTTCAGGGGTCATCATCTGACCCATTTCAAGCTGCGGAACCCCAAATTTCCACCAAATGGCACGTTGACAGCCATATCTCGCTATCCGCGCGCGCAACGGTCAAAAATGTTAGCAAAAGTCACGTGATGCACAGCCTGGCAACGTGGTATTTAGGTGGCTATGGCGCAATTATCCCACCAACCTATGCATTTACGTTCACATTGGGTCTGTCCCGAGTTGCCTGACCACTTACATCCGTACCCGATGGCGCGGCGCTCGCGCAATATTTTGCCACGTGGCGGGGGGTGCAAGTGTATCCAAATGGATACACTTGACGGAGTATGGGTTAAGGGTTAACGAATCTTTTAGTTGAGTAACTCTAGAGCCCTAGGATCTGGCTCTAAGTTCCCCATGTCCGTCCGCACGCCTTCCGCTAAGCCGCCGGCTATCATCCGGCGGTCCGATGCGGTCGACCGGTCTAAGGGCGGCGCCTATAGGGCCGGCGCCACCTATGCCCCAGTCCGGGGCCTTATCCGGGTCGGTACGGACAGCTAGCCTGTCCCACGGTTACGGCTAACCGGATAGGCTTTGCTGGCTAAGACATAAACCAGTGGTTGGCCAGCTCCGACAGCAGTTCTCTGTGTTCACCCTCTCTCAAGCTCAACGTGACCGACCGCCATAGCTCAGTCGGTCGGGGGCTTTAACTTGTATTCATAAACATCCCGATGGCTTCCGGCACACGGAGCCGCACGGGCGAACACACAGATACGCCAAGTGGCCAGGCCGCAGGCTCCGTCCTGCCACGCTTTAGTGCGGACGACGAGGCCACGAGGCTGATGCAAACCCTCGTGGCACAACCTGAACTGGCCAAGCAGTTCAAACATTTGATGCTTACTGCTGATGATGCTCTGAATCACGGGCCTCTGAAGCAAACCACTAGGAAGTCGGAAAAAATTCGCACTGAGATCTCTTGAGATTCTCCTGATTTTTTTTTTGACAAATCTTGAGAAATCCTGAGAAATCCTGAGATGTCCTGAGAATATCTTGAGAATGTCTTGAGATTAATCCTGAGTTTTCCTGAGATTGTCCTGAGATTCATCCTGATATTTCGTCTTCACAAAATCTGGTAAGTGCACACCTCGGGTCCTGAGATTTCTGGTGAAAATCTCAGGACAAAATCTCAGGACAATCTCAGGACAATCTCAGGACAAAATCTCAGGACAATCTCAGGACAAAATCTCAGGACAATCTCAGGACAAAAAAACGAGTAGAATCTCAAGAAAATCTCAGGACAATCTCAGGACAAAAAAACGAGTAGAATCTCAAGAAAATCAAGAACATGCACAGGCGAATTCTCCAGCCATTCTGGGACAAAAAAATGGTGTTATCAGGGACCGTCAGAAATACGACAATGCAAGATGATTACAACAGGGGCATGACTCACAATCAGTGCATTTATTACATTGATAAATATTATTTAAAAAATCTTTTATTCATAGGCAAAAAATAAATCACAACAAAAAGTGGATTGTTTCTTCATCGTTTGGCAGATCTTGTAGATCATTTGGTTCTTCATATACTCTGCCAAACTGTGCTTCGTTGCACATTTACCTGCACGCATAAACCAGGAAGGGGGAAAAACAGCATTAAACAGGACCATGATTAGAAACGCTGGGCTGCAGCATGTGCACATGTACACCTAACCAGACCAAAGGCATAGCAAACAACATCATGCTCGGCATAAAAAAAGATACTTCTGACTGGTACAAAACATTGAAAGGGTGACCCCAAGTGAAAGCCTAGCACCGCCATTATTGAGATGTGCAAGACCAAGAAACCACGACATTGCATATGACCGATGCATTGAAAAAGGGAAAACACGTTTATTAACTGTGAAGCTCCAGGGTAACTAGACTAAATTTCTTCAGGGCAAGGGACTAATTGAATTCAGCAAGCAAGCGTACATGCGCGCAAGGACGAGAGTGGCTAAATAAGGAAGCAAGGGCCTAACAAAGGAAGCAAGGGACTGATTAGATTCAGCCGCAAGCAAGCAATTGCAAGCATGCAAGGAAGAGGGGCTAACAAAGGAAGCAAGGGCCTAACAAAGGAATCAGGGGACTGATTCCATTCAGCAAGTGGTCAAGCATGCAGGGAAGGAACGGCCTAACCAAGTAGGCAAGGTCATATCAAAGGAAGCAAGGCATTAATTAAATTCAGCAAGCATGCGAGGAAGAGTGGCTTACAAAGGAAGCATGGGACTAAGAAAGGAAGCAAGGGACTAATTACATTCAGGAAGCACGCATGCAAGGAAGCAAGGGAATAAAGCAAGGAACTAATCAAATTCAGCAAGCGGCTAAACAACCAAGCAAGGGCCTAATCAAGGAAGAAAGCAACCACGCAAAGAAGCAAGCAAGCACGCAAAGACGGAAACAAGCATGCAAGGAAGCAAGGGGTTTATCGAACTCAGCAAGCAAGCATGCAAGGAAGCAAGGAGCAAGTGAGGGACCAAGGGACTAATCAACTTTATGACACTTACCACGCAGAAGGGACAACCTCATGACCGCGGAGAAGATAACATTCCGTCCCTCCTGTTGCGATTGCAAAGGGGAGAAAGAATAGTAGTGATGTAAGGAATGAATTCCAGTGCAAAATTAGGAAAATGCCTTCAATAACAAAGCTAGTAAGTAGGCAAGGTAATTAAAAAGTAGGTAGCAAACTGATGACAACATGCACATACTCACGCATGGACCAACCAAGTTAGTATCTAATCTACTATGTGGCTTATGAGGAAGCACCATGAAACATTTGACCTTACTGGCTTCATCAGAACACGTCTAGATGCTTTTCCTTTGCAAAGATAGTCGCAATTGACGCTTGGGGCTTGCATGGGATTCAGGTCTGCATGGACGTGCTTTGACAACAAACGGGCATGTACGCACAAAAATGCCCAAGGACGGTACTTCATGATGGTCATCTTCATGAACTTGACCAGGCATGTAAGAGGACAAAAAATCAAGTATTCAGAGTTCATGCTATACTAAGAAACCAGCTTTTGCTCAGAATGCCGCTTTTGCGGTCTATGGGCCTTCCAATGCAACCTGCCAAGCAATTCTCATAAGTATCCTTGCTCAGCTACGCAGTTGCTCATTTTCCCGGCTCCATTCCTCTTCGATCACAGCCTGTCCATGACGGCCTTGTAGGTTTTGGATAGCTCCAGAATCTTGCTCTGTTTATTCTCCGTTACTTATGTCACTCACATGTCGTCGCTACTAGAACCGCTTCTAGTGCGGTTCTCGCTGCCACCCCTGCTGCCACACCTGCAGCGCTTGTTATTCGGTGGTTGCATTCATTGGTGTACGTATGGAAATCGGTTGCCCCATCGCTCGAGCTAGCGTGTATGTGCCCTCACTGCCCGCTAGCCCCAGCACTGACTTGACTGCGAACAACGGCTAGGGCTACGGACGTGGTGTCTTTTTGGTGTTAAGGGTTTTGGTGTTAAAATGGTGTTAAAAATGGACCAATCGGCGCGAAGAGACTGAATTCGAGGATTTCGAGTATTAGCCAACGATATTACAAAATGAGTCCATACCAGGATTTCTGAACTTTACTGAACGAAATGGCTTCGCTCAGCCGTCTGTTCAGGCTGAACAAGGTTAGCGTAGTACCGGTGTTCAGTGAAACCGCGTTGACGGTAAACAGAGCCGTTTCCCGCGCAATTCCGCGGCGCGCTGACCGTTCCGGTGTGACTCGCGGAGTCGACAGATAGATGGCTATAACTCATCAGCGCACAAGAAACATCACGGGGACACACCCATGCCGACAGGAAGTCGTGGACTATATGCAGGTAATGTGGAGATGCCTATGTCGTTGTTCTTTACGTGTTTAGTACCATGTTTGCTTGCCTGCATTTCACATGTCCTTTCCATTGGCCTGTCGATCACAGCATGTTTTGTGCGCCCACGTACACACGTCATTATACACCGGTTTGCCACCTGCACTGCCGTCAACTCATTCCTAGTACGCCCACTCTTAATCATAACTGCTGGACTATGGGGTGCTGTACCATACATATATTGCCACGTTTCTGCAGGCACACGCACCCTTCTTCGCTTCTTTTAATGAAAAGGAAGAGGTCTCCTTTCTAGATTATTTGTCACGGATGCGCAAGGATGGCTCATGGGGCGGCAATCGAGAGCTGCAGCCCTGGTGTACCGCGTTAACATCAATGTCCACCACGTACGTGGTCTCACCCATTACATGTTGTTACTAATTTACAAGCTCCATTGTCAAAATGATTTGTGTGTTTTATCCATGATAACAAGTAGACCCGGTAGGGGCCAAGCCCCTACTGGTACAGTTATTCCGTCATTCACGTCTTTCGTTGTGTTCAAGGTTTTTGTGGGGTCGACCCAACTTAACACATGAATGACTCTACTTAATTGTACTAATTTGAACTAAAGATACTCAAACATACTGTTCTGAACTACTTTGAACTTGAATACCGAAATCTGATGCGACCCAACGGGAGCACGAGTTTAATTAATCATGCGACCCAACTTAAGTCGTGAACACAACTTAAGCCAACCCAACTGAAGGCATGAATGACTGTACATACTATATTATTAGGGTGAAGAGACATGCCGTTTGCTTTCAATTGGTGGTTGGGTTGTTTGCTTGGCTGTTTGGTTCGGTGGGTGAGTGCAGTGTAGGGGCTAGGGCAACTTGGCAGCACCTGGATAACCCGTGGATGATGGTACTTACCCGGAGTGCTTTGTTTAGTATGGTGCACCCGTGCGTGGTCAGTGGGTAAAGCCTGTGCTTGGTCATGCAGTGAGTTGAACGTGTGGTTTTGGTCAGTATAGGGAACCCGTGTTTGGTCATGCAGTGGGTGGAATGTGTGTTTGGTCAGTAGGCGGAACCCGTGTGTGGTCAGTGGGTGGAACGTGTGCTTGGTCAGTGGGTGGAACCCGTGTGTGGTCAGTGGGTGGAACGTGTGCTTGGTCAGTGGGTGGAACATGTGCTTGGTCAGTGGGCTGAACGTGTGCTTGGTGAATAGTGTGGGTGGGAGGATTACCATTGCCATGATAGTACTTAGAAACATGACAAAGGTAGAGACACTGTACCTCCTTTAATGCATTAACCTACTGATGCCGAAAATGCCCGGTAAAAGTCCTCTGCAGATTGATCATCACGATTTTCGGAGCTCAAAATCCAAAGCGTATTTCCCCGGCCGTTTGCACTCCCTCCCTCCCTCCCTCCCTCCCTCCCTCCCTCCCTCCCTCCCTCCCTCCCTCCCTCCCTCCCTCCTCCCTCCCTCCCTCCCTCCCTCCCTCCCTCCCTCCCTCCCTCCCTCCCTCCTCCTCCCTCCTCCCTCCCTCCCTCCTCCCTCCCTCCCTCCCTCCCTCCCTCCTCCCTCCCTCCCTCCCTCCCTCCCTCCCTCCCTCCCT
The DNA here is from genome assembly GCA_009746045.1 of Mesostigma viride. NCBI lineage: Eukaryota > Viridiplantae > Streptophyta > Mesostigmatophyceae > Mesostigmatales > Mesostigmataceae > Mesostigma > Mesostigma viride. The sequence goes on along the minus strand of RPFO01000175.1, from coordinate 2,972,075 downwards.
CCCTCCCTCCTCCCTCCCTCCTCCCTCCCTCCCTCCCTCCCTCCCTCCTCCTCCTCCCTCCCTCCCTCCCTCCCTCCCTCCTCCTCCCTCCCTCCTCCCTCCCTCCCTCCCTCCCTCCCTCCCTCCCTCCCTCCCTCCCTCCCTCCCTCCCTCCCTCCCTCCCTCCTCCCTCCCTCCCTCCCTCCCTCCCTCCCTCCCTCCCTCCCTCCCTCCCTCCCTCCCTCCCTCCCTCCTCCCTCCCTCCTCCCTCCCTCCCTCCTCCCTCCCTCCCTCCCTCCCTCCCTCCTCCCTCCCTCCCTCCCTCCCTCCCTCCTCCCTCCCTCCCTCCCTCCCTCCCTCCTCCCTCCCTCCCTCCCTCCCTCCCTCCCTCCTCCCTCCCTCCCTCCTCCTCCCTCCTCCCTCCCTCCCTCCCTCCCTCCCTCCCTCCCTCCCTCCCTCCCTCCCTCCCTCCCTCCCTCCCTCCTTCCCTCCTCCCTCCCTCACGTACGCACGCACACACGCACGCACTCACGCACGCACTCACGCACTCTTTCATTCAATGCATCATGCCCTTGGAACCGTATATAGCCACTTCAGATCAGAGTATATAGCCAGTTGAGGGGGATAAAATCCTCATCTCAGCTGTCCTGTACTGTAATTGCAGACGAGGCGGTAGTGTAGCGGATATCCTCAGGGGCAATAGCCTCCACCTGCGAACTTCTACCCTGCATTCTAGCAATGGGCCGCGGGGCTCGTGGGTATTAAACAGGAGCATGCCCCCCATTAAAATTAAATTAAATTAAATCATAACATGACTCCGTTGGGAGATCATGTAGCACATATGCCTGTGGATGGATGGAGGGGGGACAAAGCCGCGAAACCAAACTAATCTAACTCTGAGCTAATCTAATCTAGAAAACCCTACCTATTCTACTCAGCAAAGCGCCCCTTCCGCTTGGGCCCACCCCCATTAAATTAAATTAAATTAAATGATAACATGCCTCCGTTGGGAGATCATGTAGCACATATTCCATGATGGATGGGTGGAGTGGAGGAAGCCGCGTAATCGAACTAACCTAACTCTAAGCTATCTAGTCTAGAAAATCCTAACTACACTACTCATCAAAATGCCTCCTCCTCTTGGGGGGAGGGGGCTTGCCCACAGGGTAGGGCGTGTGAGCCTTGACAATCTTCTGCCACCGCGTCTTGTCCTGCACGACAGTCCAAAGACGGGAGAGAGAGTGGATACGGTGTTCAAACTGGGCTGGGACCACTAGGTTGTCCAGCAACATCTGGATGTAGTTCGTGACAGGTTTCCCTACCCTTTTGGGAATGCCCTTGGGGCCAGGCCAGGTCAGAATGTGTCGCCCTGGCTGGCCAAGCCGCTGGGGGCCGGCCAGACCAAGGGCGGTGTCGACCTGGCTGGTGCGAGCAAGGTGTCCTACAAATGCTATCCTACGCTGCCTAATCTCGTCCGAAATACGAGGCATACCATGATACAAAGACTCTGATGACGGGCGCTCAGAAAACCCTACATTAAGGACCTGTCGGAGCATCCTGTAAACCGTGCCGTTGAGCCTAGCTGCCAGTTTGGGTGTGATGGTCCACGCCTCGGCGCCATACGCGAGCTAGCACCGTGAGGACGAGGACCTTGAAGAGCATGCGCTTGCGGTGCTCGCCCAGGCCCTTCGAGCGCCAGTAGGTGTTGAGCGAACGGAGCCTGGCCCAGGCCAGGCCGATGCGGGTGTCCACATCGTCTGCAGTGTCAGGAAGCCAACTCCCCAACAGTTTGAAGCGATCGCGGAATGGGACCTCCGTCCCGTCGAGCAGGCGCGGCAGCGGTGGTGTACTGAAGGCCCCAATCACCATCGCCTCAGTTTTGACACTAATCTCCAACCCCACAGCCCGCGCCTCCAGGCCCAGACAGTCCAGCCAGGTCTGAATTAATTAATTAATTAATTAAACTCGTGCTCCCGTTGGGGAGTCACGGAGCACCGAAGTGCTTTTAATCCCTGTGTGTGCACTACAGGAGAAAGGGCAGAGACCCCCAGTCTCCTTCATGCCAAAGGCATGCCACAGCTGCAATCGGGCGCGGCTAGCTAAAAGGACAGGCTAACGATCCGGCAAACTGTGGGTGCAATAAGACCCATGTGAGCATATCATAGCAAGGAGCGTGGGCAAGTAATCTGAACATAGCCAGGGCGTAGCATGGCTGTACTAGGACTAGGCTAAGGCTATGGCTGGTTGTGTACCGTGCGTTGGCGGCACGTGACTAGGTTTTTGTTGGCACAGGTCTGAATGTGCTCGGGGCTCGCGATGAGGGTGGTGTCATCCGCATAAATCAGGTCGGCCAGGCGGTAACCAGGTTTAACCCCGCCGTGCTCTTTCTCGTTAAGGATGTCCAAGCCTGGCTCGAACCCCTTAAGAGCAGTAAAGCGCGCACGTGCCCGGCGCATGACGTGATCCACGACAATAATGAACAGGGATGGGGACAGGACACAACCTTGCCACACCCCGCGTGGTGAAGGGGGAATGGTGGGGTGGTGCCTTCCGCAGTCCGCACTACTGCCTGTGAGCCCTCATACAGTCGGCGAATGGCAGCAATAAACGCAGGTGGTACCCGATCCAGAGCTAGGATGGCCCAAAGAGCCTCCCAGAGAACCGTGTCAAAGGCCTTGATATAGTCAACAAAAATGAAGACCAGCGGCAAACTGTCAGGGGGAAGGCGACGCACCTCCTCCATCAACCGGCGCGCGACAAATACAGCCATGACAGTGTTACGACCACGACGGAAACCCATCTGAGACTCACCCAGGTGTGGGTCCAGCCCACCCCCATGCCAGGCCTTAATTTTGAGCTCTGAGACATCGATCATCCGGTGGTGCAGGTGCCCTTGGTGCACCTAGTAGAGCAGGTGTAGTTTACACCCTAGCCTTGCAGGAAGTAGCCCAGAATGTATGAAAAGCCATACGCCCCTTCTCAGGGATATGTGCTACATGTACTCCCAACGGAGTTATGTTCTTAATCAGTTAGTTAATTAATGCCCCTGATGAAGGAAGGTACACTTATCGCAGATTGCGGCCCATTTCTCCTTGTCTATCATGAGGGCACGGAGTACAGATAGTCCTAGAAGCCCTGAATCCTCAATCATTTGCAATCGTACGTCGTCATGGATTCGCCTGCCCACCCACTCACTCGATCACTGGCTCTACGTTGTTGCCGTCTCCTCCCCAATGCATGGGAGGAGTCGAGTATCCATTATCCTACACGAGTATCCATTGATCCAACCGTATAGGCATCTTCATTCGATTGCTCCGTGGGACCGTGGCTCCCCAACGCGACGTGTTCCTTATTAAGCAATCAAGCAGTTAATTAATTAATTAATTAATTAATTAATTAATTAATTAATTAATTAATTAATTAATTAATTAATTAATTAATTCATTCATTCATTCATTAATTAATGAATGAATTAATTAATTAATTAGACTCGTGCTCCCGTTGGGGAGTCACGGAGCATTAACCCCGATGGATGGATGGATGGGTGCAAACAGTCCTACCGGTCTAATCTATCTACATCAGCTACCTACAACATCTATCTAAACAACATCACGCTACCCTAGGGGAGCTGTCTGGCGTGCCTCCCGCGGGTTTGCACACGCGGGCGCTTCCCCACGGGGGGGGGCTCGTTGCCCTCTATGACCTGGGCCCACTTGGCCTTGTCCATCAGCTTCTTCCAAATCACGGAGAGGCCTAGGCCCCCCATGCATGTCCTCTACTAGTAGCTGTTTGTTGAAGGTGCGGGCCTTGCGGTGTCTAACATCACGGGGCCCGGCCCACGTCAGGAGGTGCCGGCCAGGCTGAGCTGGTCGCAGTCCCGCGGGGGGGGCCACGTGAGGTGTCTACCTGGTTGGTGCGAGCTAGGTGCCCTACGAGCTGCAGGCGCCGCTGCTTAATGGTGCTGGTGACATATGACATTAATTTATAGCCCTGGTTTGGCGACGCGGTGGCCAATATTGGACATATACCATATTATACCACGCCATAATTTTAGCTGACATGCAGAGCAAAGACGCTGTTAATTGGCGTCATCCGCTCAACCCCTCTTACTCAGATAATGGGATCGGATCAGCAGGATAAGCAGCGTTTGGCAGACGTTGTCAAAGACTATACGACCCCGTAACTGTGGGTCCTAGGAAATATAAAAAGAATGGTAGGCATCGTTTGCGTGCATGCGCAAGATTAGCTCGAGGACTAACTTGAGGCCCATATTTTGGATTTGCAGTGGACATCATACATTTATACGTGTTGACGTCCATCTTGGGGAAACTTGCACTGTATCTTAAATTGGGAATTCAATGCTCCGTGGTCCCCCAACTAACGGGGACACGAGACTAATTAATTAAATTTGTATTTTAGTGAAATCCGTACATTGTCAAGGAGGTAACATGGAAAATCAAATAACGGTTCATGCAATTGGAGCGCGATATTGATAAATGTTGTACACTAAACACCAGTCATCACGAACAAAACAAACATAAAAAAGCTCTTATCTAAAAACGATGGCAAGACGTATAAAGCAACATACTATGTATACGCATAGTTTCTCTCTTAATAAGATCATTAAAGTCGTTTGGCCATGGGGTACACAACAAATTGTGAAGGCATACGTCGAGGCAAACCCTCCCTTGCCTGCTTTTTTCCAAAACACAACATGGCCATGACATTAGTAACTCTTGGTCCTCACAAAGTCTAGCTACACCTATATGGATCAAGCACAAATGAGTGCCATGGTATTCTGGCCAGAATTTTCCCCGTGATTCACAATTTGCTCAATGTCCCTTCATTCATTGGCCCAAGCTAACACCATTAATTAAGAAAAGCTAGAGCTCTGCTATGGCACAGCTGGATGTGGACTTGGTAAACTCCAGGCGAAGTTCAGGACAGGAGTAACTGGGAACCCAATTGCATCAAAATATCGCTCCTCCGTCAGGGACAACGTGACGGGGGAGTCCCACAACCTGGGCGGGTTGTGCACGTCAATGTTGCCGCTGAGTGACTCATGCGGCTTCTTCACGCAGGCGGGGCAGAAAAAGACAAGCTGTCGGCGCTGCACACCGTGCTCATCAGTGACATCCACCTCAATGGACGGGTAAACGTGCTTGCGGACATGCTGATGCGAGCACCGGTAGACGATGCCCTTCCTTGATCTAGTGCCCCTTCACCGCATTTCAGAGGCACCCCCTCAATCTCGCGCAGCCTCCAGACCTTGGGGTCGTCCTCACGTATGCCAGACCGCTTCTGCATGCATATGACATCACGATGCATTGCAGGGCACACAATATAGATAATATAAGATAATAGATCTAGGTAGGACACATACGAATAAAGAGCAAAATGTAAACAATATGCTGCATTACGCCAGACCTTAAAATTAAGCGCATGAAACTAAGACGGCTTTATATGTAAATAGGAACCGGAATGACAACTGACTCACAGTATAAAATATAACGGGCGATGAAGATAGAACTAGGTTAAGACAACAGCCTGTGAAACCCACCATTCGAGCCAGGTCATGGGCGATAACAGGGGGGCTGCAGCCGATCACACAGCAAGGCTTCCCCTGGTGTGCATGCACCCGTGCGGGGGGGTGCCTTCCTACGGTCGGCCGTTGGAGCAAACACGCGCTGTTGTGCAGTGGCCGGGGGCGTGTCTTCCTCGACGCGGCCTGTGGAGGCAGAAGGTGCCGACTTCTTCTTGGGTGCAGCACACCTGTCGTTGAGCGTTGAGCGGTGCACTAGTGGCCGGAGGCGTGTCTTCCTCGACGCGGCATGTGGAGGCAGAAGGTGCCGACTTCCTAGTCTTGGGTGCAGCACACCTGTCGTCGAGCCCTGCGGCAAGAAGACTTACATCGCTGCTTGAAGCTGAGGCGCTTAGAGATGCTTGCTGTCGGCTTTGCGTCTGCCTGCCGGGAAGTGGCTTCACAGGAGAGACCGTGAGGTCGATGGTGATGCGCGGCATTCTGCTTGACAACAGCAGAAGTTAGAATGTGGTGGAAGGGCACCAAAAGGGAAGAACGGACGCAATATATACCCACCTAAACGCCAAATATCTGTAGGCCAACCGTCATTGCGACCTGTCATTTGTCAGATTAAGGTACAGTATCGCGGACTTGTCCCAGAAATAACACCACGCCAAAAAGAACGTCAACCGACTCCTGACACCATTGAAAACCATGTATTGTAAGAGTTGCACTAGGCCGGACAACAAATAACACCACGGCAAATTTTGCTCCGAAATGCAAAAGCGCAGTGACACGTTCGTACGTATCCACAAAGTTGCCGATAATATCGCGAAATGGCGGGAACGGATCAGACTATCAGCACCGCGAAAAATTGCCGCCATGTCGATCAGCACAAGCTATTGCTACTTCTGGTCACTGTACATTCTAGCAGGCGCGGGACTTCGCAGATCTTGATGTTCAGTTCAGTTCAAGGCGTGTTCAGTTCTGTTCAGTGTGCATCCTCCGATCATTTCGTTTCAAATCCTTAAGGGATTTGGTGTTAAAAATGGGCCAATCGGCGCAACGAGCGCAACGAGACTGAATTGTGGGGTTTCTAGTAGTAACAAACGATATTACAATAAACCCGAGAGAATCTATGGGGATTTGGTGTTATTTGGCGGTTTCGTGGTGTTAAAAGTTAACACCAAAAGGACAATTTCTCCTAGGGCTACGTCAAACGCGTTTTTTTGAATTTGCGCAAAAAAAAAGATTGCGACTAGGTCACATCCGTAGCCAGCGGCAGGCGGAATGTCTCGAGTGATTCCAGCCAAGCGATCTTCCGTATTGTCATGACATCTTACCTTTCCACTGGTTACTACTTGTCTCAAAGCCTTTTAGAACGGTCGGAGCCGCAAACTGCCGATAAATTTACAGGTACAGTAACTAGTATTCACCAATGAAAGCCACAGGCATTTAAAAAACCGCCGTCCTGCCAGACCCTAGAAAACGCTTGGTCCTGCCTTTGCCGGACAACCATTGGAGCAGGTTATAAAGTGCGACAACGATTTCTGATTGTTGGCTGACAGACTGACAGCCGACAATTATTAACGCAAAGTCACTAAAGCAATTAGGCAGTGAGAACATTCTACAAAAGAGCTCTTAGTTCGGGCTTGATATAAGTAGTACCTGCCTGTTAAAAATTGGAACAAGGATACGGTTCCGGCATCCGTTTATTCCGAAGCCGGTACGGGCAAGGCTAGGGAACCGGCGTGGGAATAAACTGAACTGAACATAACTGAAATAAAGGCCGTTATGGTGCCGTGAAATAGCCGCATGACGACAGTGCCGTTCCAAACTTTCAACTTCGCGCCCTACCTCTCTTAACCGTTACCTGGTAGACCGTTGGTCCAACGAGCGAAAAATTTAGAAAGGTTGCGATTAGGCAACGCGACCTTGCACCTAGCCGCACCCATGAACGCCTTCAGCAGTAATGTTAGGCAACACAACCCTGCACCTAGCCGCACCATTCCATAAACGCCTTCATCAGCCATGTTAGGCCGGAATAGACACGGCATTTCCACTTTGGGTCTCGCACTAGTCAAGTCACTTGCTCAGATAGTATATCACTAGCTCTGACCCGCCTTCAAGCGGTTTGGTAGTGCAGCGGCTGTGTGTGGTTCTACCAAACGACTTTCAGAAATATGTGCCTACTCCATGGCCCCATCGGGGCAAGTAGCGGGAGCGCTTGCAGAATGTTAGTGATGCTGCGCCTATACCGAACCCCGTCTTTGCCGCCATGAACCATGACTCCGGACGGAGCTGCGATGACGTAAAGATGGTTGAAGGTCGCGGGTTGCTGTTCTGTAGTTGCCCCAATGCTGTTCTGTAGTGCTCCGATTGATGTGAGCTGATATAGCGGCCTCTTCAATACCTTGAGTTTTGCACGTGCTCACGTGGGGCCATGGAGTAGGCACATATTTCTCAAAGTCGTTTGGTAGAACCACACACAGCCGCTGCACTACCAAACCGCTCGCGTGGCAAGAGCCGCACTGCTGGCAAGTCCATGGCAGCGGCTAGTGTCAGCGCATCGAGCCCTGATGACATAGCTAGTGTTTCGTCGTTCAGCAGCAACGGTGAGGCATGCATTCCCTCACAAAGGAGAAGTGAGAGGCAGCGTGCTGTAGTAAATTATGCGGACAACTCTGACAGTGCTGCATACACTGATGAGGAGTGGCATTGATTATATTTCTGGCAATGATGCCTGTAATGTAACTTGTTGTGTGCTTGTCGCACTGCATTATCAAGGAGACAACCAGCGCAGGCCAGAAATCGGGAGAATCCGGACCATGCATTATATTTATTTATTTCCAATGAACATGTGTGTCAACTGCATCATTTCTGCATCCACATATAATGCATAAGTGTCCTGTCTTCATGCACTTGAGAGTTCTCAAGTGTCATGCTCAGTGTCCTGATTTTCCTGATTTTTTGTGCCAATTGCTAAGTGTCCTGATTTTCCTGATTTTTTGTGCCATGCTAAGTGTCCTGATTTTCCTGATTTTTTTCTGATTCAGCGGGAAAATCTCAAGATCTTGAGATTTTTTGTGTTGTTTCGACATTTTTCTCAGGATCTCAGGATTTTCTCAGGATTCTCAGTGTTTCTCAGTGTTTCGCGAGACGCATCTCAGGCACTTCTCAGGATTCTCAGGAGGAAGTCCTGATATAATATCAGGAATCCTGAGAAAATCTCAGTTTTTCTCAGGATTTCTCAGGACATCTTGAGAAAAAAATCAGGATATCTCAGGAAATCCTGAGAAAATCTCAGGAATCCTGAGAAAAAAATCAGGAAATCTCAGGATTCCTGAGAAAAATCTCAGAACCCGACTTCCTAGTGACGGAGGTGCCCGCTGATCTACCTGCCGACTATACGGCGGACGACGCAGCAGATTTTCTGGCTGCACTCAAGCGTCTGCGCGATGGACGCGCGGACAAAGATTCGGAGCTGATTGGCAAGTTCCGTGCAGTATTCTGCAGTACAACCAAGCACCCAAACATTGCCAATCTAGTTCGCATTGCGGACGACAACAAACAAACCTGGGAAGTTTTTTACAACGGTCTGGACGCCCTCTTGTCGCGGTCTAAGGAAGAGGCCGACGAGCAAGCCTTCAACGACTTCGAGGGCTATGCAGTTAATAAGGCAAATTTGCCCGGGGCTGCACGTGATTTCCAGGTCTTCGTGCACAAGCACAAGCTGCTAGTAGACACTCTCAAGCCCATTTTCATGTGCAATCGATTTCTCAAGAAATGCGACCTGTCGTCGGATGTGCATCTGCAACCATAGCGACGGAACTCAAAAAGAAGAGTGCTGTCAGTTTCGACGAGGGCATGCTGTATTTGATCTCATGCTTCAAGAGTGCGCAGTCCAAGCCGACTGCCTCGGCCGCTCTGCCATCCCTGCGCAAGGTGGATACCGGTGCGTCTTCTTCTTCAGGCGCAGAGGCTCCAATTACGCGGTCGGAGCTTTACGGCCATCCTGAAAAAGGTCGTCGGCCACGGCAACAACGGGGGCCAGCGCGGGCGCAAGCGCGGGCATGGTGGCGACGACAAGAAGGGCGATAATCCCCCGGCTAAGCGGCAGCAGGGGGCGTCTACTGACCGCAAGCAACGCTGTGAGCGCTGCTTCGGACGTCGCCATCATGTCCGGGATGACTGCCGGGTCCGCCCGGACCTGGAGCTCGAGGACAACCTTTGCCGCAAGTGCCACGACGTTCTGCGTGGTCACAGCGTGGAGGCGTGCAAGGCCAAGCGCATCGTCGTCCACAGCACACGCGAGGAGTGGGCAGAGCGACGGGCAGCACGAAAGTCAGGTGAGAGCACGCTCGATACCCCTTCTTTTGCTCAATGCGTCACGCTGAACCGGGCCGTCGTAGTGCCTGAAGTCGTTCCTAAAATTAAGCCACGTGACTGCATCCTCTGTCTCATTCCGTGATGTGCTCACACAATCCGTTGATGCTGCTCTGGCACTGTCGCGACAGGATCACGTGCTTCCTGAGCACGGATCTACAATGCGTGACCTAAGCAATGTGGTGTCTTCTAGGTCGGGTGTGTACAACGCCGAGCGACCAAGCACTACTGCAGCACCCCAGCTAGATACTGGGGCGGTTGGGCCTATGAGGAATGTTGTGACAGTGCAAGAGAATGCTGGGCGGGCAGATGTTCTCGGTACACACCACCCTAGTGTGGATCTTCACATTGGCAAGGTGCTCACACGGGCGGCCTTTCGTGCAGCCTCTGAAGCTAGTGCCCAGTTAGCCAATGTCACTACCCCAGTAGTCACCCCACCTGTTGAGAATCCTGACAATGCCACTGCACCTCAGGCTGTCACCCTGAAACTGTTAGCATACCAGATGCACCGTGCATACGGGCATATATATATTAAAAATATAATTACTTACAGCAGAGTGAAATCACTCAAACCAAAGCAAACGCCCAGCTATAAACCTATATACAGAGCCATGTCAAAGCTCTATACTACGATAAGACCAATGGAAACGCCTAACGGGAGGAACCTAATAGCCCTGCTGCACCGCAAAATCAGCCCGCGTACGGCGGAGCATGATGTCAGCCATGGCCCGAGTCAGCGCCACCGACAAGCGCTGACGCCAATATGACGTCCAGGTCCGCGCCGACCATGGGGCCCGCTGGCCCTCCAGGTCCAGCCGATCCTCCCGGAGCCGGCAACACTCCTTGAAGAAGGCGGAGGTCAGGGGCCCCATGGCCCCAAACTCCTCCAGGACAAAGGGCACCACACGATGGTGCCCGACGTCGCCGTAGGCCAGGAGCTTGGCCCGCTCCGCCCGGTCCGCCGTGTAACCTGCCGTGAGGGAGGCCCCAGCCACGTGGCTAAGAGCCAAGGGCCGCGCCACCGAAACGTCAATAAGCAGATGCCGGCCACCCCCCTCAAAGTCCAGCACCACGATGTCAGGCCGGTGGTTGGGGGAATAGAAGGCAGCGCCATACGGGCATATATATGAGCCCCAAGCCGAAGTAGGGGGGGCACACATGTTGGGGGCACCTTTATACAACGAGCTGAAGAATGTGCGTGCTCAGTGTCCTGCCTGCATCAAGATCAGGAAGAAGTCGCGTAGGCGGCATGCCAAGTCTCCACCCTTGGAGCGAGGGTACCTCGTGGGGGATGTCATGCACATGGTAGGGGGGGACACCTATTTCATAGTCAAGGATAGGTTCAGCAAGGTCACCTACATTGAGCCGCTGCCCCACATGTTTGAGGCTGACCTGCACAGGGCTATCAAGATCAGCCTGGCTTTCTTTCATCCCGTAGTGGAGCTCATGCTAGACCAGCAGTTCCGCTGTGTGCAAGGTTTGCCGGGGATGGAGGCCGTGGTCATCGTGAGGCGTGATGATCACGGCAATATGGGCATGATAGATCGCACTGTAAGCTATGTTGCAAGACTGTGCATGGCAGCCAAGCGACAGGATAACCCACATGGCAAATCCTACGCGGTCAAGACGGCGTGGTGCAAGGAGCTCATGCATGTGTGTAACCATAGGCACGTGCTCGATGTCAAGGGCTTTGGGCTGGTCACGCCTCGGGGGCTGTCAGCGGGCACCTACTCACCCGAGGAAGTAGAGGCATACCAACAGCATTTACAGGATACCGCCGCCAAGCTGCGGCTCAAGGATGCCACGCTGCCTGATTTGTCTAGCGCTTTTGAGGTCGGGCAGTTGGTCATGTTCCACAAGGAGAGCTCGCCCAGCGGCAAACGGGGCACCATGCAGGGGCCTGGGGTCATCACACAGTTAGACTGGCCGCTGCGGGTCATAGATATAGAGTGGAATGATCGGGTGTATAGGGTACCATGGGCATCGGTGGCAGGCTATACAAGGGGATGGCATGGAGAGTGAGCTGGCAGCCAACAGGGCACTGGGGTGGGTAGTGAAGGATAATGCGCCTGTCGTAGCATCTGAGGTGGTACCCCACGGGTCGCTCCCAGGGGCAGACACAGCTACCCCCCCCCCCTCCCCTGGGCCCCAATATGACCCCGTGGATGGGTGGGATGAGGATGGGGCGGGTTTGACGGGACCTAGTGCAAGTAGTGACTCACCTCCTGTCTGTGCTAGCCACGGATAATGTGGGAGGCCCAAGCTAGCGCGGCCTCGCCGGAGGGTCAGGGTCCTGCCCGGCCATGCGCCTCGCCCACCTACTAGGGACCTGGCTTCAACGGTCACGGCTTTGTGGCGTGCTCAGGCGCTTAAAGTGCAAGCTGCATCAGGGGTGGCTCAGGTCAAAACTCTCTCACAGGGGGTCAGGCCGGTTAAGTCAGCCTTGTTTCCTACGTGTAGACCGTGGCAGCTGGTGGCTGTGGACACGCAAGCATCCGTGTCTATTATATCTCTCGTAGGGCGGCCACCCTGTATCCAGTACTAGAGTCGCCGTACAAATCGGTGACCGACTTTGCAGGCACTTCGGCATATCAAGTTACCAGGATGGTGGTGCTGCCGGTGTTGGGCATTGACACACCGTTTCACGTCGTGGATGGCTACGAGGATGTGGCCTTGCTGGGCGAACCTTTCGTATCATACCCGGGGTTTCAGTGTCCGCTGACTTGCTGTCGTCGCGGGGGTGGGCAGCATCCCGCTTCGCGAGTACCACGCTCCATTGGGGGTGGTGGTAGGGCAGCCCGGCGTCGTGCGGCGCTTACCGATGGCGGCGTTTTCCACACCGCCGCTCGTCCAGTCCATCATTCAGCCTCAGGATTGGCACCCGCGCAGCTTCGGCCTCCACTCACACTCACTGGCGGCGGATAGCCCTGTGACGTGGGAGCAACTTGTCCTGGACTGTCAAGATCCTCTCAAGTTTGCTTTGTGGCGCGACGCGTTCATTCGAGCCAAGGAGCAGTGGCGAGAGCGCGAGGTCTACCGAGGATTGGAGAGTGTGCCAGCCGGGGCCACGCGGTTGCGGTTGAAGTTCGTGCTCACCTACAAGCCGGACGAGACCAACTCTTCGGTGGTGTTCCGGGTTAGGCCCGTGGTCACGGAGACAAAGGGGTCCTCCCGCTGGATGCCAAGGATCTTTATACCCCTGGGCTCAACCATGTTTCGCATCGGCTACTGACGGCCATCTACTTGGGCAAGCGGAATGCGGGCAAGGACTACGGGATGTGGTGCGGTGACTTTCAGCGGGCATTCCTCCACAGCGACGCTGGGGTCGCGCAGCAAACATGGCAAGGCACCCGCTACGTGGTGAAGGTCCCAGTGGTCTGGCGGGATGGCACCATTGGCAGCGAGTATATCGAGCTGTTGACAGGGGTGGAGGGGCTGCAGAGCTCTCCCATCATCTTCCGCATTTCCGCGGAGGAGGTCTTGCAGAGCTTAGGGGCCACGTACCATCGCGCTGATCCTAACTTCTTTGTGGTCCCCACCGGCGTCCCTGGCGAGCCAGCCCTCTTCGTGTGGCATGGCGATGACGTCAAGCTGGCGGCACCTCACACATTTGCTACACAGTTTCTTGCTGCAGTGGCGGCTAAGTTTCCCCTGCATGGGCAGGGAGGTGGATCATGAGGAGGGTAAACCCGTGGTGTTTTGCGGCGTGCAGTCTACATTGCAGCGGGATTCGCGTTCTGGCGAATGGGTCATGCTCATGCAGGATAGCCGCAACTATGTGGTTGACCTGCTGGCCGACCAGTCTCCCGTCCCCGCTGCTGGCAACCCATGGGCCCTCGGTTAAGGGCAAGCTCGGGTGGTTGGCGGACACGGTGGCACCTGATTGGGCAGTGCTCGCTCGCCTGCCCGATGATGTGCTGGAAGGACTAGGGTCCATTCATGTTCGGCGGCAGCTGGCCATGACGCCCGGCATTGTGCTTCGTGGGCTCGATTGCTCACAGCCGGTGCACCTCGAGATAGTGACGGATGCTATAATCTAGAGACGCGCACAGTCAGCTAGCCAAGTGCAGGCCCGCATGGGGGCACTGTTCTTTATCGGCAATGAGGGCCAGCCTGGCATGTTGTTAGATTGGTACTCGCGCTTGCACAGCCGCATTGCCACTACTAGCCCCAACACGGCTGAATGTCGGGGCATTGTTTCAGCTATCTCACATGGCATGCGGCTGCGGTCACTTGCTGGGTTGGGTATTTGGCTCGTGTGGGTTCACTCTTCACTGGACTAGCACGGTGCACACTGACTCACAAAGTTGTTTGGCCTTCCTAGCTTGACAATCCCTATGCGCGGTCACAGGACGTTGATTACCTCGTACTCGCTCAAGGCGGCCTCCTGCGTCACGCGTCTCCAGCACATCGCGAATGAACTCAATCCCGCGGATGCACTCACCAAGGAGGCGCGGGAGGCTGCCCCGCAGTACGCAGTGTTGCGCAAGCGCATGACGATGCAACACCCGTGAGCCACACAGGGTTACGGCTCGGGCGCTTTATGAATACAGCCATAACACGGCTGTGTTGCTAGCATTCACGAGTATCGTGGTAGTAGTTTTTTTTGCTTGTCATGACCATACCCTATACACTATAGCTACGTTGGACGGTGCCTTGGGCCCGTCGGCGGGTCACTGGTCCTCATAACAGGGTCACCTTTTGTCTGGTGGCATGCATAGTTGGTTATTTCTCGCTACTTATTACATCACTATTCATGTGTGATTGTCGCGTTTGCGTGCCATTTCATCCTGGACTGGTCATTACCGCTACTTGGAATGCATCCACTATCAGGATAATCATGTGTGTGATATGCCACCTGTGAGAATGAAAGGTGCGGTCCTTTAACGGCACTGCCACCTTCATGACAGGCAATCCGGCCCAACCAGCCGATTCTTGAGACCATGCTTTATCATCAAAGCAACCAAAAGACCTTTCAATTCCAATGAGATACATGACGAATTACAAAGACTGTCGAGTTGTAATGTTGTAGTTATAAGAGCAGCTGTGAGGTCCCTTGGGTGACGCCACTGCAGGCCCCTTGTGGCGGCAGTGCGCGTGTGTTCCCGACCTAGTTCCTACTGGCATGCATGCCAACGACGACCAGGGTGCCCGAAGGCCCTGCCCCTTGTCTCGTTCTCAGTCTTACACACATTCTTAACAAAACCAATACATTTGTCGTATCCGTCAGACCATCCTCATGGCAACTGACTGCATGCAACCACTCACGGGGGCTGCTCCGGGCTGCTCGAACTATTTCACCCCATGAAGACAACAAACCAGTTGTGAGGGAGAGTAACTAGCGAACAACGACCACCATGGCCGCTGCTGTGCTCCTAAATACCTCCAAAAATCCCGGCATCCATGCACTGTCGCATTTGCCAGCAAGCCGCCTGACGTGCAGTTAGACTGCCAGCAAAATGCAGAGCAAGTCTGTTCGACAGCCACGTGCGAGCCAGCACACCGCACACTACGATCTGCGTATCTAGCTTTGTCAGATGGACTGAACATCATTCCGTCTGGACAATACACACCAAGGCTTTGCGCCCCATTTGAAGTCTTGCGCCTGAACCTAAGTCAGGTCACCTAAGACTGTCACTCTAGAAATTCAGACCTTTCCGGCGCGGCGCTCCACACCGGCCCAAGGAACAAAGCCTGCGGCCTTCTGAATCGGAATCAACCAAACGTCGGTAACGATTCCGATTACGGCAACCGCGTAACTTCTTGAGTGCACGGACGTAAATGATCACGGACGTGACATGATCACAAGGGCACGGGTCGGTACCGTGGTGATTTTGACGGCCTTGAGGCCCCCTTGAGTTCCCGACCTTAGAGGGTTTTGTATGGTCTGCAGTTGATGTAATTATTTTGATAATTAAGGGGACGGTCCCGGCGCGAATATTTTGGCGCCGAAAAATTCGCGGTACCCGTCCGTACCGTGAAAAAGTGGTGCACGGGGCGCGCACCCCTACCGGAGCTGGCCATGGCGACGTGCTTTCAGGCAGAATAGAAAAAGATAGCTCGCGGAATGCAGAGAAACTGAGCGAATCTTCAAGACGATGAGTAAATGATACTACTTCGTAGCGGAGTTCGCGTTTTTTGCAGTGTCGATGATTTTATTGATGACCATCGCCACGGGGGTCCAATCTGATGTTTTCGTCGAGAGGAATAAATTAGATTGCACGCTGGCGGCGGTGATTGTCAGGTTTTATGGGCTTTACCTAGCGTCAAGGATGCGTTTAAATCGTTATTGGTAAAGCTTTTAAAAATTTGCTGGGTTTCGGCAAGATTTCCGTCATGATCGGTAAGACACTCTCCAGGCTCGCGGGATGCGCGTCTTATTATTCCATGGAAGGTTGTTCTTTCTTGCGCCGCTGGGCGAAGGACAATTCCGGTAATGGTACGATCGTGTGATCAACGTGACCCTATGAATGTTTGGCTTCCTTTATGGGTTATCAACGCAAGTTTTCGGCTTCTTTCCGTGCAGTTAGCGCCAGGTATAATGCCATTCCGTGCTGCGCATCGCCAGATTCCTGGCACCTGTCAGTGGTTTTTATGTACGTTGCATGGCTGGGATGTGTCAAAGCGTGACCGTGGCATATCGTCAAGTTGTCAGGGATTTGCTGAGTGGTTTCTTGGAAGGAGATTGCTAACAGCACTCAGTTTTGTGTGAATATTGACGCGGCCTTTCTTAGCAGAGGCTTCATTGTGGTTAGAGGCTCACAAGCTTGAGTTTGTTTCTTGGCAAACAATTGCGCTGGAAAGAAAGGTGGCAGTGGTTTTTCTGACGGGCATACTGCATGGGTGGAACTGCACGTAGGTAGGGGTTATCGTTGTCTTGTTGGCCTTTCTCCCACTAAAATGGGAGAGCCCTAATTCATATGCTAGCAAGGCAAGGTAACCATGGTAAGAAGCCTTGGCAAGCAGCATGTATGATAATTCTGCTTTCTCTGTGGACTGTCTGTTGTTACCCTTGTTGGGCAATTAGTGGATATGGCTTTCTAGGGTGTGTTTGAGCTTGGTTTTGGGATGATGCCCACACCATAAACCTGGAATATGCTTTAGAAGTGTTGGCTAGGCATGTAGAGCTACCTGCCTCATTGTTGTACACACACGCAACAGGTTGCCCGTGTCGAGGTAAGGCAAGGGCACATGACGTGCCCAGCCACCTCCTTGTACATTGTGGTCGAATTGGGCATGGTCAGGAGCCTTTTGGATGGCATAGGAAGTGTTAGTGTGCCTTAATACTCACTAATGCCTTCCTTAGCGTCTGCACAGGTGGCCAACTGCCAAAATTAATAACTGCTACAGCTGAGCTCAGAATGCCACCAAACTTTGACAGTGCCTTCTATGGTCATGACAGAATTTGACTTGTGCTTTTCAGGCCTAATTGATGTGTTATGAGTGTGTATGGGGACGCCCCGCCTAAAAAAGCGTATTTTTGGCCCAAAAATTAATAACTCAAAGGGATGTGCTGATTTTGTTGATCCAATTAGGTAGAAACAATGTCCCATGACATTTTTATATGGGGTGTGCTTTTTTCATGCAACTGGTTCTCCCACTGTTCTGGGCAAGATGTGCCCCGGACAGCGTTTTTTTCTATTTTTAGCTCATAGCCGGTGTATGGCTGGGGGTAATACCCCCAACAAGTGGTGGTATGCATGCCCAAACATCATGTTTATGGTCCCCAAACATCATTCAGTGGTTGTCAGTTGCATTTCTGTAGTTATTAGGGGGGGTAAGTTTTGATATATTTCTATGGGACCCTCCCCTTAAGGGGAGGTGTGCCACCAAAACCCCCCAAAACTGGAATACACTTGTTTCAATATGAATTCAATTGAATTATGCCCAGCCATGATTAATTAATTAATTAATTAATAGACACGTGACTGCGTCACGTGAGCATAAGTCCTCAGTGGGAGGGGAACATGGGATGGAATGATGCCCAGCCATGATTAGGGGCCCTAAATAACATGTTTAGTGAGTTATCCATGCATTCATTGAAGGTTCTACCCCCAACCACGCGCCGGTATCGCGCTAAAAATAGAAAAAGACGCTAATTAGGGCACAGTATGCCCCAGCCAATGCACACATCAATTCAGGCCAGCCATGATATTTTCCAAGCAGGTCGTGGGTGGCCAAAAATTAGAGCCACTCACAACCCATATCTGACATGCTTTAGAATTTTTATGCTCTTGCAAGTACAAAAACGCTGTTTTTCACACATGCCAAAAATAATAAAATACCAAACACATGTGAAATGGGCCAAACATGATACTTAAAATTCCATTAGTCATCGACACACACGCTCGCAAAATCTGGCTGCATTTGGACAAGCGGTGTGGAAGTTATGCTCTTTGGCAGCATGCCACCTGGGCGTCCATTATACTAGTCACTGTCACTATCACTGCCATCATCACAGTCTTCCCCGCAGCAAACTGGGCAGAACCAGTCCCCATCAGGTACGCTGGGCAGGAGATGGACCGTGCAGCTCAGGTGGAGCCCCCCATCGCACCCGGGTGTGCTGCACAGCAAGAAAGGGTCATCATCAGATGCATCGGTCTTAGAGCAGCGCAAGCAAGGGATGTGTGCAGTGTCATCATCATCCTCATTGCTGCCCGCCCCCGCCCCCCAGTAGCAGCCCCCACACCCCCATAGTGCACCCCCTTGCTGTAGGTGACCTGGCCCCTATGGGCATCTACCTTGCCCTCATCCCAGCGATGGCCACGCTTCACATGCCACGCCCGGGCTGCCTCAGCCTTGTACTCTAGCGTCTTCTTGACCACCTGCTGGCGCTTTCTCTTCTTCTGCAGCTCACTGAGCTGGGCTAGGGCAGCGGGTGAGGCATCCACACCTAGCTTCTGCGCTACAGCCCCGGGCCACCAGTCCTCCCCCTCCGACGCCCGATAAATCCCCACAGCACAGCACGTGGGGTACAAGCCAGCAGGAAACCCCCCTTGCCATTAGGTGTGCTCATGACCTGCATGCTGTGGTGAAACTCATTGATGTTGGAGCTTGAGTTGTGGCAGAGGCCTGCGAGGATGTCGGGGGTGGTGTACCTATCCCAGACCTCCTTCACTAGCCCCTGCACATCCACTGTGTCCTTGCCCCTTGTAGACGCACGCGGCAGCCAGTTGGTGCTGTCACCCCCCCACGGTGGCTCATTCTTCTGCAGCCTGTGCACGCAGCACCACTGCTCCTCCTTGATGCTACCATCTGGCTGCAGGTTGTGGTTAGGAAAAGCATGGCACCTCGCGTGATTGCCGTGGTAGTGCTCGCGTGCGTTGGTCAGTGCCCCCCCCAGCCACTTTGCCCCCTTGTGCCAGTTTGCACGCACGCATCAGTGCCCTGAAGCCCCGCATCATGCAGTGGATGTGGCCCTTCTCACCCAGCACCCCCTTGTGCTTGGACAGCCACTTCTTCTTGGTGTTGGCTAGTGCAGCGTGCATGTTGCTAGCTAGGTGGTTGAGGTCATGGTCCTTGCCCGGGACGTGGCCCTCCCCCTTCAACACCGGATCCTCACGTGCCTGACACAACCAGCTCGTGTCCCCATCCGAGACCACCTTCTCAACGTACAACAGCTGGGCCTCTGGCTTGCTAGCCCGCTCCACCCCCTCCTCCTCATGCACCACCTGCCCCGTGGACACACCCGCGTGCAAGGACTGCACATCACGCAGCATGGCCACCACCCCCGTCGCCTCCATTGACTTGCTGCTGCCCTCATGATTCTTGTAGCACACATGGGGAGTGGGAGCCAAGGGGTTGCCAACCTCATCCACCTTGCCCTCTACCGCGCTGCACGAGGCACACCACTTAGCACTGACATGGTGAGCTATGACGAGCTTGAGCACATCGTGCACGGCCAGCTGCTGCCCCAACAGCGAATGGAATCCCTTGTTTGGCCACGAGCCATCATCAATGCTTACGCGCGTGCCCTGCCTGCCCTCCTCATCCACAGGAAACCTGCCCTCCTTTTGCTCCCACTTCCTCACTTCCTCACGGTTGCGCATGATGATGTGGTGGAGGTGTTCATCAATGGCCTCCTTGGCAGTTGCCACGTTGGCCTCCCACGCACGACTGCGCGTGGGGAAGGGCAGCCCTAGCATGGTAAACAGGCGCAGCAGCTCGGGGCGTGTGATAGAAAAGATAGTAGTGGCAAGAGCTAGGAGGGCACTGACCCCAGCACGCTCAGAGCCCAGTGGAGCAACCCCCCCCCCCTCTTGTGTTGGGCACGGCATCTGCCAGGGCTCCTCATTCTCAGAAAGGCAGGCGGCATTGCTGCAATAAATGATAAGCTCAGGTGCTGCCTTGTGCTAGCTGGGGATCAGGCTTTTCTGCCACTTGAATGCTAAGCTCAGCACATGATGGGCAGCGCATTTGTGTGAAGGCAGAGGCCAGGCACTGCGTGTCCACAATCATGCGTGTAAAGGTGAAAGGCTGGCCCCTAGAAATAGGATCACAGGTGGTGGATGACGACTTCTTGAAATGCCCCCACTCGTCAAGCGAAACAGGCGAGAACGAGTACCTAGATGCCGGAAAGCGGATGCGAGCATCGCCAGGCATACCTTCGTCAGGTGACTTAGGCGAGGTGGGCTCTGCCATGATGCCATCGTTAACTGCTGGTGCAGCGCCAGTTTCAATGCCGACCGTGTTCTGCTTGCGCTTTTTATTACCCTGCCCTTTTTTCTTCTGCTGTTTCTTTGGCCTGCCGACCCGCGGCCCATTCTTGCAGCCGAGCGGCCTTCCACGCCCTTGTTTCGCAGTTGATTTTTGCGGCTCATCCTTGCCTACTGCCTCTGCCTGCCGACGCTTACGTTGCGCAGCTTTTTGTCCAGAAACACCCCCCATCACGACAGAAGCCTGCGTTACAGAAACTCAGGCGAAAATCTATCTGTCCGAAGTCTCGATAAAACCGGTGTAAATCCCCTTGGGGTCAGGAAACCGGTCTTTAACAATTGTCTCAAATTCACCAGGCAGGGGTTTTGCGAATTTCCCGTCCTTAAGCCAGCCAAAACGATCCGCAAAATTGCGATAGGCAGCATGACGGAGTTTAGCAGGTGCCGAATCACCCGGCTTTGGAGGTACGTGATTCTTGCCGCATGGAGGCAGCGCAATTAATTTGTCCCGGTTCAACAAATCATCTAGGTTGACGCCGGAAAATTCAGAGTCCGTTTGCCATGCCCTAAGTCGCGCGAGACAAGCATTTTCTAGCCTGGCATCAGCTCGGGTGTTCGCCATCGCTCGTGCATTGCACTCGTGCATCGCCGCCACCCTCACTTTTCACTCGTCGGACGGTACCGCGAAATTTTGGCGCCAAAAATTCGGCGGGCGCACGTCCCCTTAATCAAAGAACAAAAGAGTATGTCGGAGTTGAGTAACTCTAGAGCCCTAGGATCTGGCTCTAAGTTCCCCATGTCCGTCCGCACGCCTTCCGCTAGCGTCCGCTAAGCCGCCGGCTATTATCCGGCGGTCCGATGCGGTCGACCGGTCTAAGGGCGGCGCCTAGGGCCGGCGCCACCTATGCCCCAGTCCGGGGCCTTATCCGGGTCGGTACGGACAGCTAGCCTGTCCCACGGTTACGGCTAACCGGATAGGCTTTGCTGGCTAAGACATAAACCAGTGGTTGGCCAGCTCCGACAGCAGTTCTCTGTGTTCATCCTCTCTCAAGCTCAACGTGACCGACCGCCATAGCTTAGTCGGTCGGGGGCTTTAACTCTTTTTAGACTTCTTTGCCCTGTAGAGGCGCAGCATCTGGACCGGACTTGGCAAATTCTAGGGGAAAATTGGTCGTATCACCTCGGTAGCATTATGGTTAATGGAAGGGCAGGCCCTGCCCGGAATTAGACGATTTCTTTAGGTTTTAATCGTCCTTTCCTTTCGAAAACGAATTAGCAAGTAGAGGAGACCTTTCCCTTGCTTGGCCGTAGTTGGAATCGCTCAAATTGGTGGAATATATTGCCTGTTTTTGACCCAGTACTGTAAAGGGGAGATACCTGAGTCGTCAAATTGGAACCACATTGCGTGAACTGGGTCGAATTAACGCATTGCTAGTGTCCCTACTGCGAGTTTAAAGTGCTTAGGAATATTGTAGGAATGATGTTTTGCCTTGGCATTCGCAGTTCGGCCCAGTTTGTGTGGTTTTGTCTCCATTTTCACACGAGACGGCCACGAGCCAGGACGCCAAGGGTCGCCAGCATTGTTTTCTGTTTTTCTTCCATTGGTGAAGGGCCCAAGTTGTGAAGGGCCCAAGACGGCGACGACCCAGCCACGGCCTCAAGGAGGCCAGAATTCCCCCACTGTACAGGGGAAATGCTGCCGAAATTTCACTAAAAACAGGTGGTAATTGTGCTGTGGGTTACGGGTTAGTATCACCCCGTTAACCAAGTGGTGTGCATGCTTGCGCTGCTTGTTTGAAACAGGCCCCCCTGAGAAAACCTACATACCCTGCACACGGTCCCCCTCTGCATGGCTAAAAGAGAGGTAGGGGTAAGAGGTTGTCTACCGGTGTTCTAGGAAGAAGGGCGTATAACCATGGGCGGCCTGAGGGCAATTGTTAAGGGAAAACTCTACAAGGCATAGATAATCCTCCCAATCACTCCCAGAACCATTCACATAGTGTCGCAGAGCTTCTTCCACTACTCTATTCAATCGTTCTACTAAATGAGCAGAGGAGGAGTGGTAGGCAGTACCAAAGGTGCATGCATGACCTTAGTACCGATAGCATGCAGCAAAGAACTGCTGCCAAAAATCGGAGGTAAATAATTTATCTTTGTCAGAAATAAACTGTCTACTCAAACCATGATATCTATAAACATTATTGAGGTATAGGCGGGCACAATGGCGTGCAGTGAGGTCAAGGGGGCAAGGCACTAGATGGCACATACGCGTAAAGCGATCTACAAACACAAGGATCTGAGCATTACCCTTATCATTCTTTTTAAAAGGTCCTACAAAATCCATCATAAGGGAATCCCAGGGCATGATGGGATCAGGAAGGGTTCTAGGCTCGGCTATCTGCCCTACGAATTGCTAGGTTTCATTTCCTGACAGGATTGGCAGGTCCTAACATATTCATCTACATCCTTTAAGAGGGAGGGCCAGTAGTAGGAACGGGTTACTAAATCCCGTACCCGTTTACCGCCCTGCATGATGAGCAGCTAAATCATGCAACTCAAAAAGCAAGGAAGAGCGACAGATAGGAGGGACATACAGGCGCCATTGAGGGGGAGAATCTTTTAACTGCGCATATAGAAATCCACCTACAAACTTACAGGGGTATTTGCCTAACTGTTGGGGATGGGAGGCAATAGCGGCTAAAGCTTCCGGCTCGATCAGTGGCCGTGAATCTACTAGCTGATAAGGCGCTCGAGATCAGAGGTAGGCGTCGCTACAGAAGTATCTATATCAGGCTTAAAGAGGTCGCCTACCGCCTTGCCAAAGAGAAGGGGAGGTCCTAGAGGGACTATATTATCATAGGACTTTCCTGACCTAGTCGCTACATGGCTAAGCGGTATAGAAATGTTATTTTTCCCCTCCCCCCCCACAGGGACCACAGGAAGGGCCTCACAAGGGAGAGAGAGTCCTACGTGAGAAAGGAGGTCAGGCATACGGACAGCAGTATGAAAGAGGTAGGTATATTGTTCGTCATCAGGCAAATCACCATAGGGAGAGACACCACTGGAGTGGTACAGTAGGCACTAGGGTAGTATTGAGAACATCCAAGTCCTCGAAAAAAGAGTAATCCGCACGGCGGGAGAGGGCATCAGGCACAATATTATCTACACCTTTAACCCATAGTCCGGAAACTGGGCGATATATCGCCCACTTTGACCCCCGGTGGCGCGGCGCTTAATTCCAGGAGCGCCGCGCCACCCGTGACGGATGTAAGTTGTCCGGTGGGTCTGGGAACACTTAGGGACGAAGGTGATGCATAGGTTTGGGGGTAATATTCGCCATAGCCTGGTAAATACAACGTGTATTGAGACAGTATCACGTGACTTTGGCGGGAAATTTTCACTCGCGCGCGCGCGTAACAAGATATGGCTGCTAGCTTGCCGTTATCAAGGAAATTTTGCGTCTCGCGGCTTGTAATGGTTCAGAATGTTGCTCAGAATGATGATGCGTGATTTTCGTAGGTCAGGGGTGGCCAGATGTATAGCATTGGTAAAATACAGGTGGACATTACTGCTTTCTTGGTCGTCAGTACCAGATGAGTAATGGCATGCCATATTTCGATTTTCTTCTTATGGCCCGGCAGTCTGCGCCAGCCCGAGCACCCAGTTTTGGTACTGGACATCCGCAGCAGCGTCCCTGTGAATTCGGATGCGTTTATAGGTCATCTTTGCACAGAACATCAACCTGGTAATCATGTCGGATGCATGCATTATGCGGCTATGGCGGCCTATGCCTGGAAAGCATTAGCCAGTGTGAGATATGAGGGTCCCGGCCAGCAGAACCCGGAAAGGTCGTGATCAAGCCAGGTACGGCAACGTGTTTGCATGTCGTTTGCACGGGAATCTGTCGTTTATACATCCATTTTACACGAGTGTATCATTGCCTCTTGCAGCAGGTTTCCATGCCTGCTGTATGAGTGCTGTTAGCCCCAAATCTGCTCAGTTTGTGGTGTTTCTTTGGAGGATGCCATTCCGTTAGTGCTGGTTTAGCACTTCTTTGTTTCCCAGCACTTTTTACAGTCCTATGTGGCTGTATACAATGCATAAGTGTGTGGCATTTCATGGATGGCTGCTTACGCGCGCGTAACCCACACACGTAAGTGAGCGCATTATATAGGTCAGATGGGCTATCCGTGCGGTCTGACCCAAGGAAAGCATGGTGGCACTATCTATTGACATTGTCCAACCCCAGAATAATTTTTTAGAACCCTCCCTGCAGGGGTAAACTACTAAGGGGATTTCCCTTGCCTGAAAATGATCGTCTTTTGTCCAACTTTGGCAGTAAATATCTTGCAAATCACTTCCTGGACTCGGAATATTATTGCATTTTCTGAAAGCCCTTGAAGTGTAGATACTCCTAGCACCTTGGTTGGGGGTATTTGGAGTTGTGGCCTATGAGTTATGATTTTTTCCATTTTCAGGGGTCTAAAAATGCCAAAAACCCATTCCCGGACTATGGGTTAACATACTGAAGTTTAAAAGGGGAAAATTGTGCTAAGAACTCCATCCAGCGCGCTTGACGAGGGGTAAGGTTAGGTTGGGACAGGAGGTGGGTGAGGGGACGGTGGTCCGTCTGTATAACTAATCTATAAGGATCTAACTCACAAGGCTCGTTAAGACAGACGTCGAAGTGAGCACCTTTAAGGAAATGCTGCCATGCGTGACAACAATACACCACAGCTAACAATTCTTGCTGGTGGACAGGGTAGTTGCGCTCCGCAGGGAGCATATAGTCCTAGAAATGTACTCTATCGGTTGCAAACCCTGACCCTGATCCTGAAGGAGAACACCACCTATGGCTACCTTACAGCATCTGTGGCTACCACGAAGGGGTTAGTGGTATCTGGAAGGATGAGAACACGAGGAGTGAGGAGGAGGGATTTTAAACAGACAAAGGCAGACTGCATGACACTCATCACTCCAAAGGAAAGGAATATCTTTCTTTAATAGGTGATTTATGGGTGCCGCTATAGTGGCAAAACGAGGAATAAAGCGCCTATAATATGAGGCAATACCTAGGAAACATTAGCATCTGAAAGGAAGCAGGGGAATTACATAGTCCCATAGCAGCTACTCTAAACTGGTAGTGACCAAAAGGGGTAGCAAAAGCAGTTTTATGACAATCCTCAGGCGCTATTCGCAACTGCCAAAAACCATCTGCACAATCCAACACGGTGAAACATGTAGAACCTTTAACCTTATTAAATATATCATCAATACGAGGTAGAGGATATTTAGATTTCACGGTGATATCATTTAATTTCCTATAATCAGTCACTAAACGAAACTTGCCATTTGGCTTAGGCACTATAAAAGAACACCAGCTGAGTAGGGGGAGTTACTAGGCTCTATTAGTCCTGCTTCTAAGAGTGACACTAAAATCTGTTTTAATTCCTTTTACTCGGCAGGGCCCATTCGGTACATCGGAGAATGCGTAGGAACAGCACCGTCTTTGATAACTACACGGTGTAAAACAGAACGAGGAGGAGGATAAGAAGGAGTCTTTTCTTCAAGAACTTTGGAGGAATCTATCACAGCCATGTATCTTACTAGTTCGTTCTCAGTAAATCCCACCCCTATGGTATCTACTGTGTTTACATCTATATTCACACTATTATTAGGGATAGGTATTTCCTGTACTTCTAGCTGAAGGAACATACATAGTAAATTCTGATTTGGCACGCCGCAAAGGTGAAGACCATTTGCGTTCAGTGCCGGTCCGCGGAAAACGCGGAAAACGCGATCTGCAAACGAATCCGACCGGAATCGAACTGGGGACCTCTCGCACCAACTTTCGCTGACTATAGGACGGACGTCTCCGGATCCTAGGGCATCGCCAACTTACACCTACAGTCATCCGCAAAAGTTCTCCTTTCCGGGGAGTGATGCAAGCCTTTCGGATTTGGTACTAGATAAATCATTCGAGATCTGTGTGTGTAGGAGTACTACACACGTGTCTGCACGCGAGACTTGGTCAGTCTCCCAACGTGAAACGGGCTGAACACAGCTGGAACCTTCTTTATTAGAAGGGGGCGTAGCCGGTACTATCGAGATCAGCCAAGCGTATATTCTGATTTGGCACGCCGCAAAGGTGAATATAGTAAATATCCATATTCTTTTAGTTCAGATCGCAACTCATCATTGGACATTAATACTTCAGGTATAGGTCTTACAGGAGGATCTACAGGTGTAGGAGGAGTAATGTCTACCAAGGATAAATTTTCTACTCTGTAATGACGTTCCGGTACCCAGTAAGAACTATCAGGAAACCAGATCACCATAGTATCATAATTAATAGTAATCTTATTATCCTGGTGCCAATCTAATCCTAATAATACATCAGCGGTAGTGATAGGACCTATAGTGGCCGTAAGGTTGACAGTACGTCCTTGTATAACCAGGGGAAGGGATACCGTACCAGGGGAATGACTGGTGCGACCATCAGGAGCTGGAGGACCACCGCCAGGCCCAGCAACGGGAGGTCACCGATCGCGCTCGCCGCGAGTGCCGAGTGGTGCTACGTCGCTTCCCCCAGAAGCCAGGTGAGACGTCAACCTCTCTTGCTGACGAGCTCAAGAACCAGCTTCTTACCCTCATGGGCCTGGTAGGTGAGGTAGAACTGCGTGGGTGCCACCGCCTTCCCCACTCACGGGACAAGGCGGCTCCCCCACCAGTCCTACTCACCTTCTCCTCCCCTGAGGATAAGCAGCGGTTCCTCTCTCGTCGCAAGCGGTTGCACGACCTCACCTGGACGCTGGATGACGACCTCACCCCCGCTCAGCAACAGCAGCGACGCGACCTGTGGCCGGAATACCTCCGCCATAAGCAGGACCCCCAGAAGCCCAAGGTGTACTGGAGGGGCGGGGACCTGATGATCAACCACAAGATGTGGACGCCCCCAGCGGGCTAGAATAGCAATAGCCCTAGCTTGTAACCATTGGCGTCACTGCCGCTAAGGCAGCCATGCCTAGAATGTTGCCTAGCTGTGCCAACACCCCTAGTCACGTGCCGCCAACGCACGGTACACAACCAGCCATAGCCTAGTCCTAGTACAGCCATGCTACGCCCTGGCTATGTTCAGATTACTTGCCCACGCTCCTTGCTATGATATGCTCACATGGGTCTTATTGCACCCACAGTTTGCCGGATCGTTAGCCTGTCCTTTTAGCTAGCCGCGCCCGATTGCAGCTGTGGCATGCCTTTGGCATGAAGGAGACTGGGGGTCTCTGCCCTTTCTCCTGTAGTGCACACACAGGGATTAAAAGCACTTCGGTGCTCCGTGACTCCCCAACGGGAGCACGAGTTTAATTA
Organism: Mesostigma viride; assembly: GCA_009746045.1. Taxonomy (NCBI): domain Eukaryota; kingdom Viridiplantae; phylum Streptophyta; class Mesostigmatophyceae; order Mesostigmatales; family Mesostigmataceae; genus Mesostigma; species Mesostigma viride. Next base: position 2,944,166 of record RPFO01000175.1, on the reverse strand, counting down.
ATTAATTAATCCACTAACACGGAGACATTCAAAAGTTCATCAGCATGCAAGAAGGGGTCTACAACAGTGTGAGGGACGGTTAAACCGCCATTTAAAAACATAACAGGACGAACACGTAAGGGTAGGGATGATTCAGTTCCTACAGAGGTTATGAAAACAGGCAGGCAAAAACTATTATCTGGGGTACTAGCTAAGGACCTGTCCAGGTTACCCCCGGCTGACAGGCCTACTGTTCCCCCTCCCCCCCCACATCCACTGGGACTAGCCCCGAAGAAGACCCTGGCGAAAAAGCCACTGCTGGAGGGTCACGAGGGAGCAAAGAGGGTGCAGGAGCCTGATTATCATAGGGGAACCCTGAGGGTCCTGTCTGCACAGCATTCAGCCTACTATAGGGGTAGCTGAGGGAATGCGTCCTGAAGTGGGACGAATAGGAGCACGCTGAGGGGTACGAGGAGGGCGAGCATCGGGATGAGGGGGAGCACCAGAGAGGAACTTGGGGCACTCACGTTTAAGATGACCTACTTCCTTACAATGATAGCATGTTATATGAGAGACATCCAGAGCCAAGAGGTCGGTAACACAAATATCGAGCTCTTCTACATAGGAGTTCTCCTCCTCAGGGGTAAGGCTAATGTTATTAATACGGGAACGGGTAGGAAGAGGAGTGGTAAAGAAATCTGCTACTCTTAATAGATGCTGGCCGGGCCCACTTCAAATGTTCCGCCGTCCAAGCCAAGTGTGTGACACTTTTTCGCTATTTTCGCAAAAAAAAAAAAAAATTTCGCACGAGTTCGCGTGATGTTCGCGTGATTTTCGCAAAATTTTCACACATTTTCGCACGATTTCGCACGATGTCGCACAATTTTGCATGATTTCGCACGATTTCGCATGGATATCAACCAAGGGTCGTTTTGGGGAGTGACGTTTGACAAAATTTCGCATGAATTCACACACGTTGTGCACATCAAAATTTTTTACCGTCGACATTTTTCACATGAAATTTCGCACGATTTCAGCAAATTTCGCACAAATTCGCACGATTTCAGCAAATTTCACACGATTTCAGCAAATTTCGCACAATTTCGCACGATTTCGCACGACGAATCACTCTGCAGAGTGACGATCGTCGAAAAAGTCAAAAAAACGACAAAAAGTGTCACACTTTTCGGAACATTTGAAGTGGGCCCGGCCTGCTGTCGCACATGCTTGAGGGGTAGATCAGTGAAACGGTAGGCAGAGAACTGGCGTTTTACCTCACTTCTACTGAGGCCTTGAAGGAAACGAGCACGTACTTCTGCGCCTGACAAATCCCTAATACGTACCACCTGTGCATCAAATTCTTTCATATACTCCCTAAACGATTTGGTACCTTGCTGCAGAGTACCAAAGGCTAATCTATCCTGCCAATCTGCATCAGGAGGAACTAGATGACTCTCTAACCTCTTAAACAATTCTGCTACTGAGTTAGGGTAGGCATGGGAGGCCAAGGATTCACACTGAATGAGGGTAGCAAGCTCAGAGGTAATACAGGTAGTAAGATAGTGAGGGACTAAAAACTGCATCAGGGAGACGCCATCTATTATGATTTTGCCACGACTCTGAGTCAGCAGCGTAATAAAAGTGAAAAACTGTTGAGGGGAAGACTTGACATCTAATTTGGGAAGGTTAGTAGCAAAGAGGGGAAGGGCAGGGGGCTTAGGAGGATGGGAAGGATCAGATCTACCCATGGGGCCACTGTCTTCCACTGCTACATAAGGGGGATAGAAAGAAGGGAGAGGAAAGGTTTTGGATAAGGGTCTAGAAGGGGCCACCGTTTCAGGCTGGTGCCCATAGGAGAAGGGGACAGTATATGGTTCACGAAGGGAGGAATAGGCAAAATGATCATAATTTCTGTCATCTAGGGGCATGGTGCTGAAATCACTATTAACTTCTAGCTCTGCTACGCGGGAAGGAACCTGGGCAGCCTCGTAGGCCGTGTCAGGGTATAGGACCAAGAAGCAGGAGGATGAAATGGAACTGCACTAGGGCGACTAGAAGGGCCTACAGGGGCAGAGTTACGACCCATGTTATAAGCATGCAGGGATGGAAGGAACAGGATGAGATTGAGGCCTATAAGCATTATCAGGAAGTGAGGACCTAATTGAGGGTTGAGCCAAGGTTGCAGGAGGGGCAGGGGCCTGGTTCACAGTGAAAGAAGGGTCTTCACTAAATCTGACATGCATACGTTGTTCAAAGGTAGGAGGAGGGGTGACAGAGGGACGACGACGACCACTAGTGGTAGGGGAAGGAGGTGAGGTACGCAGGTTACCTTGAGGAGTGAGGTGGTGTACCGTTTCAAAAGAGTCCCGTCTATTACCACGAGTATTGTTGTTATTATTATTATTAGCATTATTAGTATTATTAGTGGTAGGCATAGGTGACATCTCTCCACCCACTGGATCCATGTTCAATATGAGGAAAAACAGTTAAGGTTACAATAAGGAAAAGTACAAAACCCTGAATTAAAGCAAGGAAAGCAAAAAGGAAAAACCTTTAATGGCCTAAGAAAAGGAAAACAAGTAAAATCAATCCTTTTTAACAACAGTAATGGATAGGGAACCAAACTCTAAGGTGAGAGGAGTGTCTACACTAGAGGAGGATGCAGCACGTCGAGGGGGAGACGAAGGAGGGGTAGCAAAAACTAGAGATTCCACGGGAGGACGAACATGAGGAATAGGGCGTACATGTAGACCTAGATCTGTTTCACTATGGGCTATAATTATCTCGTCGTCTGTCCCTGGTCCTAATTTTAGGACTGAGTTCAACTCAGTCCTAATTTTAGGACCTGATTTTTAGGTTTGGTAGAAAATTCGCCCCGGTCGGAATATTTGGCAGAAAATTTTTCTCAAAATTTATTCAAATACTACTTGAAAAGATCTTTTTTGGACATATTTTTGGGATTTGTTGGGAACTTGGGATTTGGTTTGGGCGGCTAACTGTACGGTCAAAGTACAAGTGGTGAGGATACATTTTCACGTGAAACGTGAGTTCCGGAAATGCACGACCTAGCCATGGCGGCTTGCGCCCATGCATGCAGTTTACGTTTTCGGACGATTTTGCGGGCCAAACCAAGGAAATAGATTTATATGTCCTAAAGATGATGCAAGTCAATTTTGACCTTCCGGGGATGCGATTTACTTGGTGTCGGCACTGTTCTTGCTGCAAAAATCTGCGATTAGGCAGGTCGACGGAATGGATTACTACAATTGATTCCCGGATCAAATCGAAGGGTTTATATAGGTTTCTTTCTACCTTTTATCATGTATTGTCGTAGATTAAGTCTAGTGGCAGTAAAGATTTGATGATTTCGACCACTCTGTCCAGTCATGGTTTGTGTGCCGCAAAGTGCCACTTTGCAGGCACCGCCTGGGCCAAGGTAACGCCAGCCGTGCCAGGTAAAGCTGGAATATCGCTGCTTCATCGTTTCTTGGTATTCTTACATGAGTTTAAGCTTGCGATGCGCTGTCAGTTTCGAGTCTTGCTGCTCTTTCTTGACCGTTGCCTGCCCCTCTCTCAAACCATCTTTTTAGATGATCTTACCAGGCATTTGCCTTACCATAGCGTGGCTATACAAGGTTTTAGGTGCTGAGTGGGTTAAAACACTTTCATAGATGTTAGTTATTCTATTGCTATGCTCATACTGCATGATTGTGTGGTCATGGGCTGCGTCAAGGGTACTGTCAAGCTTATACGGGTGAGTGAAAAATCTTGGTGATAACCACTGTCATCATGTGCCAGCAGGTATCTTGGCCATGTCATGGCAAGGTAATACAGTTTTATCCATGTCCATTCTTGTAAAGCACAATTGAATGTGACTAACCTACCCATTATATCGGTGGTTATTACTTATAATACATCCCTTTGTAGCTACGTATCCATACGCATTCCCTATATGTATGCATAGGCTTTCACACATACTAAGGTACAATATAACTGCAATATGATGATGCAAGTATGTTTTCTTATTATGCCTTAAGGGAAATGGGCTGATTGACATGGTTTGTGGCCATGCTGCTATGTAGTATGAGTTGGTTGGAGACCCATCTAGGGTCCACATGGGTCCTCAGAGATAGAGGATCTTGTACAGATTACTACAATATACTTTATTGTAGTATTGGGCCAATGGCTGTACTTCACTAGTACTCGCCAATGGGATAACGCCACGTAGAATATATGGGCGTCTCCCAGGCCTTCACGTCACCGGCTGGTCAAGGGCCGGTGTAGTACTGTCAATAGGACTGAGCCGACTATCGGCCTATCATGTATGCGCATCTGCCTTGGTACCTCCTAGAGGATTCTAGAAGTATCTAACACGCGGCATGCACTGAACTACACAGAATGCATGTCCACGTAGGATATTCAGCAAGACTGATGAAGGTGGAGGTATTTTTCCAGACTCATGAGTCTGGATGCGCATCCAGACTCACCCGAGCCTAGTGGCGCGGTACTCCAAGCAGGTCCGTAGCAGGTCCGTAGCCTCCATACAAGGCTCGCCTGTCGGCCGCTGGGCCTGCGGGCGCGTAAATTACTCAATTAGGCGCCGTAAGTGCAGCCATGGAGGGAGAAACATTCTGGAAATTGACGGGGGCGGCATGGACATTTACCTAAACGTAGATCGACGTTTCAATATCTTGTTGCTAAGCATGCAAGTTATCATTAATTGCAATTCGATAGATAAGGCATTTTATAATGGATTTTCTCCAGAGCTTGACAGTGTTTGTCGTGGACGACTGGTCCAATCCAGTAAATCAAGGGTCGGCATTACTATCGATTGTTCCTTTGGATTGCTGCATTTGCCAATTGAGCTTCACTTCGAAGAGTGATATTGCCTTGTTATGTTGCCAGGCGGAGCAAATGTTGCCAGGCGAGTTACCGTCGACTGTGCTCGTCATCACCTTGCAACAGTAGTAAGTACATGCATCTGGCGAGCGGGGTTGCTGGTGCTCTTTTCTTTCCTGCGAGCTGTCTTGGTTCTTCTGCGTTGTGCATTGTTTCTCGATGCATGTAGGAGCGCGCATACAAGCAGGCTTGCTTTCTTTGGGTCAGGTCCCGATGGTGCGTTGTCGATCGAGGGGGCCCGTCAAGCAGGCGTGCTGGTTGCTTATTATTATGATGATTTTAAACTTGTCTGATTCCCACCATATGTTCAGCTAGACTATGGCCGCGTTTGGTGCCATGATGCTACAGTTTTACCGATGGCAGCCATATTTTCCGCTTGCGTCAAGCGTTGGAATGCACAACCTCTCCATTTTTATCCCGCCCGGCATGTCAGTCTCGGAACTCCAGGTAAGAAACCCTTCATGGCTTATTCATACTTGCTGATTGGGCCAACGTATGTGCTTCTATCGCCAGCCGCGCTTCTCCTTACACCTTATTTTGTTTGACTGCAAGGGCCCTGCCTGATGCCTTGGCGTTGGCGGTGGTCGTTGTGGATGTCAAGCACGTGGTCAGAAAGACGGTATCGCGGTATGGCATTGGTAAAACTTCTATAATTCAGTGTAGGTAAAGAAAGCTCTTGACAGCATCCTAGGCACCATAGCAGTAGTATTGTCAGTACGGTTCCTGTGCTTGCTCGACAGGATTAGTCGTGTAGCCTTTTTTTTTTCTCATGAAGGCTATGGTTGGCAGTGGTACCATTACATGTTGCCTGCATGCAATTGTTCTAGGCTCGATACGTGTCCATGGTAGGTGATAAGGATAAGGGTGCTAGAATTTCTTCTAAGAGACCGGAAGTCCTGTTGAGATCAAGGATGGGAGAATAAGTAGGCGACTGGTATTGTCACATTGGTTTCTCTATGCTAATATGAAACGGGTTGTGGTGTTGGGATGCTGCATGTTGCCACCGGAGGAAGGCAGGATTCATGCTTCAAAAAGAAACTAATGTAGCAAACTATATCATAGCAAAGTATTATAGCAGCAGCCAGCAGGTAATACCTAGCATCGGTCCTTAGGTAAGCGAACTTCTTGCATATTGCATCCTGTCTTTCCTTGCTTCCAGGCTTGCTTCGTTACTTTGGGTTTGCTGGCTGGCCGGCTTGCTGGCTGGCTTGTATTGCTTGTTCATGCCCACACGTACACATTTGCATATTTACGTACACACATGTCCATACGCACACACACAGTGCTATCCACACACAATACCGCGCTTGTGCCACTACACCAGAGCAACCAACCAATGTAACAAGCTGCCATATCCCATATCGTCATGGCTTCCCACCCTACGCAGCTGTTAGCTGCACCGCAGGACCAGTGTCTCCTAAGACCATGGGTTGTCATGCCAAATCGCTGTCATGGCTGTCATGGCTGTCATGGCTGTCATGGCTGTCATGGCTGTCATGGCTGTCATGCGTAGTGGCTGTCATGGCTGTCATGGCTGTCATGGCTGTCATGGCTGTCATGGCTGTCATGGCTATCATGGCTGTCATGGCTGTCATGGCTGTCATGGCTGTCATGGCTGTCATGGCTGTCATGGCTGTCATGGCTGTCATGGCTGTCATGGCTGTCATGGCTGTCATGGCTGTCATCGCCGTTGCCAGGGGAATGTTATGAGTGCCAGTTTACGATGCTCAAGGGCAGGCAACTAGTTCATTTGGAGATGCGCACGCAGGACGCAAATGCATGCCGGACGCGTGTTCTTTGTAACAGAAAGCGGCACGCAGCGCAGGCAGTGCCTGCTCGCTGGACATGCAAATTAATGCAGTCTTCAGCAAGTGGTCAGCGCATTTGCAAGATGCACATGACCATGGCAGCGATAACTGTAATGTTTTGTATCCACAGGTAAACCTGCTATGCACACGATGGGCTAGCGCAGATATCGCTCCAACCACTTATGGCTGGCAGCAAGTGTTGATGTGATTTCTTCTGTAATGACTAATCGCATGCATCCAGATCAATAGTTGTATCAATCCAATACATGTGATTCGCGGACATTCCCAAACGGGTAGGGAAACCTGTCACGAACTACGTTCAGATGCTGCTGGACTACCTAGTGGTCCCAGCCCAGTTTGAGCACCGCATCCACTCTCTCTCCCGTCTTTGGACTGTCATGCAGGACAAGACGCGGTGGAAGAAGATTGTCAAGGCGCACACGCCCGACCCTGTGGGCAAGCTCCACCTCCCCCCAAGCGGAGGAGGCGTTTTGATGAGTAGTGTAGTTAGGATTTTCTAGATAGCTTAGAGTTAGTATAGTTCGATCACGCGGCTTGTCGCGTTTGCGTGCCATTTCATCCTGGACTGGTCATTACCGCTACTTGGAATGCATCCACTATCAGCAGTAATCATGTGTGTGATATGCCACCTCAAATATGTATGCGCTGGTGGTCAACAAGTGTGGATATTCCGCATTACTCGGGGTGGATGTCCTTGCTCGCGCCATGGTTCAGGTGGACTATAGGGCGGAGGAGGCATCTTACATCCCTGATTGGGATGGGGCTGGCCTGAAGCGGGCCAGTGTGCCGGTCTCATGCTTCAGTTCTTCAGCCGGGGCTGCACGCCTCAACCCTTCCGCGGCTGCGGGCGTGGTGGAGGTCAGCATGGTGGAGGTACGGGCGGCGGGCTCATCGGCGTGGGACAAGCATCGGACGGTGCTGCCTCAGCCAACGGCGAGCATTGCCAAGATGCGCACGCAGTGGTCGCTGGATGCTGTGACGTCCACGCGGCAGCTGGCTATGCGCAAGCGGGTGACTGAAGCCGTCATCACCATTCCTCAGATGGCCAGCCATGGCCTCACTTTGGTGCAACCGGGTGTCTCGGAGGCCCAAGGTAATTTTTCTGCTGCAATCTTACCGCAGGCCCCTGATTTTGCCAAGGGTGCGGTAGTGTTGGAACTGTTTGCGGGGATCGGAGGGGGCATTGCAGGCTTTTTGGCCGCAGGCGGCGTGTGCCGTAAACTCATCGCGGTAGAGCCATCGCACAAGGCGCGTCAGGTGTACTTCAGTCACTGTGGCGTGTTGTCGCGAGAGTATCCCGCGCAGTTTCCGCCATCAGCATGGCGTGACCCGTTTGGGGAATGTCCTCAAGATATCCGAGCCATCGGTGAGGTGCAGGTGCAGCAGTTGTTGCGCAGGCATCATGCCATCGACTTGGTAATTGCGGGTTGGGAGTGCCAGGGCCTGAGCCAGGCAGGGCAAGGGCGGGGGCTAGCCGATCCGCGTAGCGCGCTGTTCTGGGAACTGTTGCGTGTGGTGGGACTGTTGCAGTCGCGTCAGCCCCATCCGCCTGCGTATCTGTTTGAGAACGTTGTGGCGGGTGACAGCCCACATCAGGCGGTGCGGGAGGACTGGGCTACAATCGTGGCACTCCTGGGGGAGCCCATCGTGTGTGACAACGCAGGGCTGGGTGGGCTCACGCATCGTTTGCGTGCCTATTGGACCAACGTGGCGTGTGCGACCGGTGTGCAGGCGGTCTTGGGGGCCGTAGCAAGGCAGCATCCGAGTGTGTCTGCGGAGGTAGCATTGCCTTCCCACCTAGTCACGCAGAAGGTGGATAGCGAGGATCGCCCACCGTATGCACGCGTCAACCGGGTCGGGAGCCCCATGTGTGCACTGCCGACCCTGGTCAGTTACCAAGGGTCGACAGCATACCGTGATCGGGGTAAGGGTCTCGTTTGGGACACTACCACCGGTCTGTTGGTGCAGCCACCCGCAGAATTTCGTGAGGCCAGCATGGGTTTTCATGTCGGGGCCTCGGCGCTGCCGGGCGTGCTCGAGAGTGAGCGCTGGTCTTTGATAGGCCAGGCTATGTCGGTGTTGCAGGTCGGGTATGTGCTGCTTGCATCGGTTGCCGTGCGCCAGTCTGGGGGGGCGTCCCCAGCCAATCCGCCTCAGCAGGTTGAGGCGCGCGCAGCCAAACTGAAGCGCCCTGCAGCGACGGGGACTTCATCAGCATGGGGGTGGCGTCTGCGACAGGTGTGGACTATCATTCTCATGACCGCCCTGCTGACCAGCACCGTGCTGGCCGGCGAGCCCACGCTGCATCGGGTAATACACCGTGCGGCACGCGAGGCTCCGGCGGTGGGTGTCACACCAGGTGTGGCAGCCTTTTCCTTGTTCCACGACGATGCGGCTAGGGCGCCGCATCTTGAGGCACATGCGGTAGCTGTGGGTGATCCCGCGGATACGCACCCCTGGGCTATTGGCGAACACCTTTCTGATGCGCAGCGCTCAGCCATGCTAAAGTGGCTAGGCACTGCAAGGGGGGCCTTCGCTTTCACAAGTGATGAACTGGGGTGTTTCAATGGTGGGACCATGCGTGTTCCATTGGACACTGACACTCCTTTGTTCCGACGCCAGCATCGCCTGAGTCAGGCCGAGTTGGATTTTGTAGCCGAGCAATGCAAGGAGTTAGAGGATGCCGGTATCATCAGGCAATCTTCCTCCAGCTATGCTGCTGCCGTTGTCGTTGCGCCCAAGAAGGACGCTATCACCGGGGCATGGACGGGTATGCGCATGGCCACCGATCTGCGGTTGCTGAATGCACACACACCCGTGGACCGTTACCCCATGCCACGTGTGGATGATGTCCTGGATAAGATATCTCCTCATGTGAAGTTTGTGTCCTCGCTGGACCTGCGTAGCGGCTTTCATCAGATCGCAGTTGCGCCGGAGGATCAGCGGAAGCTTGCATTCTGGGGGGGCGGCAATTTGTATGAGTGGGTGCGCATGCCCTTTGGGCACCGCAACGCTAGTGCTGTTTTCCAACGAGCTATGGACAAAGTGCTTGCAGGTCTTCCTTTCGCCGCTTGTTACATTGATGATGTAATCGTCTTTAGCGCGACATTTGAGGAGCACCTGGCGCACTTGGAGCAGGTTCGCTTGGCTCTCGAGGAGCATAATATGCGGCTGCACCCTGAGAAGTGCAAGTTCGCCCAGCGGACCCTCTCATTCCTTGGTCATCAGATTGTGCCGGGTGGCCGGACGCCTGATGCCGCCAAGGTCGAATCCATTGCGCAGGCCGCCGTACCCACGGATGTCTCAGGGGTGCGGGCGTATTTGGGTTTGGCTGGCTATTACCGAGGTTACATTGAGAACTTCAGCAGCAAGGTGAAGCCCTTGACCGAGTTACTCAAGAAGGGGTGCGTGTGGGCGTGGGGTCCCGCACAGCAACGCGCCATCGAGACAATCAAGCAGGAGCTCACGTCGGCACCGATTCTGCGCGCCCCTGACTATGCTTTGCCATTTGTGTTATATACCGACTGGTCCAAGGTAGGACTGGGTGCGGTCTTGGCGCAAAAGGATGGTGATGGGCGCGAGCACGTTATTGCTTATGCTAGTCGCAGCAACAACCCAGCGGAGAGCCGGTATTCTTCCTATGAGGGGGAGGCACTGGCTGTGGTGTGGGCCATCAAGCACTTTCGCCCGTATTTAGTTGGGCGCGTGTTTACTCTGGTGACAGACCACCAGCCGCTTCAGTGGCTAATGACCAACACCAACCTGACGGGTAAGCTCGCCCGATGGGCCATGATTATCCAGGAGTACCACATGACCATTGTGCATCGGGCCGGCAAGGACCATGTCAACGCCGATGTGCTATCCCGATACGCCATGCCTACCACTGTTGACCACACTGGAGCCCGGGCCATGGGTGCCGAGGGCTCGTCGGGTTCTGTGGTCTTTGTGAACGCTGCTGGGTATGCGGCCGACGATGAGGAGGAGGCGTGGTGGCGCAGTGTCGAGTACTCTGTGGCGGACTTCGGCATCAGCGACGACCCGGTGCGGCCGTCGCCATTCACGCCATCCAAAGCTGTGTGCGCTATGGAAGAGGGTAGGTCTCTGTCCTTTGACATTGATCCTTCTCTGCAGCAGCTGATCGCTGTGCAGGCTCTCTTAGCGCGTAGCTCTCTTGCTGATTGCTACACCGCTGATATCTGGCTAGATGGTCGAGTTTTGGAGCAAGTGCAGGGTGCTGTCTTGACTCCTACTCCAGTCGATTGGACTCCTGCTCAGAAGGCGACGGAGTTGAACAGGGTGCAGCACAGGGCTGCAACCTATGGTTGGGAAGATGGGGTTTTGTACAAGCTGTTGGGCAAGCGTAGGGTGGTCGTCCCACCGCCTGACAAGCGCGTTGCTATAGTGCAGGCGTACCACGAGCGGTATGGTCACTTGGGTGGCAATCGCACGCTCAGCCTCGTACGGACCAGCTATTGGTGGAATAACATGCGACACACAGTGGCCCAGGTAGTGGCCAGCTGTGTCCCGTGTGCTCGAACCAAGGCTAACTTTAGCGCAGATCATGGTGCCAAGGAGCTGATGTCGCTTCCCATCAAGGGCTTGTTTTATCGCTGGCACGTCGATCTGTGCGGGCCGTTTCAGGAGAGCCCTGACGGCAACCTCTATGTCATGGTATGCGTGGAGAGCTTTAGCAAATGGGTTGAGTTGATCCCCATTGCTGACAAGCATGCCGCTACCACAGCGAAGCATTTTGCAGACATCATCACCAGGTTTGGGGCTCCCGCGGAGGTAGTCACGGACCAGGGTGGTGAGTTCAGGGGTGAGTTCCAGGAGTTGCTGGATGGATGTCTTATTGATCACCGTCGCACTTCTCGGGAGCATCCTCAGGCCAATGGTTTGGCTGAGAGATTGGTGCAGACCGTCAAGCAGGCGCTGCGCAAGTGGAGCCTGCAGGTGCCGGAGTCGGCCAGGTGGGATCGCGAGTTGGCATGGATTGCCATGGGTTATCGCATGTCTCCCCAGGAGTCTCTCGCTACCTTCTCCCCGTATTTCCTTCTGTTCGGGCGTAATCCTCTTTTGCCTACGGAGGCACAGGTTGCGCACCCCGAACCCATGGCCTTCGACAACGCTCAGCAATTTTTGGTTGAGGTGCTGGCCAGGGCAGAGACTTTTAAGAAGGTCATGCCCATCGCGATGAACAACTTGTTCATTGCTCAGCACAGGGACTCCCTGCGCTACGCTCAGCGCCGGGGGGGCGCATACATGGCTCGCCAGCTGCGGTTTAGGCCAGGGCAGTATGTTTTCCTGCGCACTCAGCTGAAGCACACTTTGGATGTGGAGGCGGGGCCCACCATTTTGCGCATTGTGGCTATCAAACCATCGGGAGTGGCAATTTTGGAGGGCGCCGACGGGAGCCGTACGACTGACAACCTCAGCAATCTCAGTCCCTGCTCGCTGCCCAATTTGGTCCACGACCTCCAACCGCACACGTCTCGCCGAGTCAAGGACGCCCAGTGTCAGGTTTGTCACCGGGTCGATCAGGCGGAGTCCATGTTATTGTGTGATCAGTGTAACTGTGGTTGGCACATGCAGTGCTTGCAGCCAGTGGTCACCAGCATTCCGGAGGGGGATTGGTTTTGTCCAGTGTGCACCGCTGCGCAGTTTACCTCCCGCAGCTTGACTGCGGTCACCGCTGCCCTTGTCTTGGTACGATCGCTGTCTTCGTGATGGGGCCGGTCGCCAGCGAGGGGGGGAATCATGGGACAGGTCCTCGCCCACCCCACAGGGCATGCAGTTAAGGCAGGCACGTCAGCTCAGCTCATTTGGGTTTTACCAAATTAAGCTGAGTGGCCAGCCGCCATGGTGGCGCCGGAGATTGTGGCACGCAGACGCGACAGCTGTCACGGACGCGAGCTATGTCATCCGGGCGCCCACTATGCACAAGACCGGTGACGTGCGCAAGGAATTTGTTTTCTACGCATTTTCGACAAAGGCTAGTGACCGGGGGGGACACTAGCACTTGCAGCATAAGAGCGGACGAAAGTGTACGTGCACGCGCGCCGGGCCAGGCACAGCTGGGCGCGCAGCACTGACTTGAGCGGACGGCAGCACAAGTGCGCAGCGTCGAGAGGATCATACGCGTGTTAGTGGACAGCTGGAGCTGAAGCTGGACTGCTGGACTTCAACAGCGCCGAGGCTATTGACAGGCCAGGTGTCTTTGTGGTGTAGAATAGCGGGTCAACGTTATGAGGACTGGACAGAAAATGGAAAAGGACAATTTGCGGTGCGGAGCCAGATCGCTGGAATGAATGCGAAATCGCTGGCAGCCCTACAAAGGGATTTCTTCTAGAAAGGAACGATTAGACGCAATGTTTGCTGGGCCACTCACACGCAAGGTGTGAGCGTGCAGATTGTCTGAAGGATATTATGCTTCGACCTTGCTGGACGTGACTCAATGTCGGACATTCCCAGGGACAGAAATGCCGGAGCCTCTAGGAGATGAGATCGGCAACAGGGTAGCAATTTAGATTTGTCGGGATGCCTTCCTGCTTTTGTTGGCATGTGTGGTAGAAAGCCAGGACGGCAACTGGAATGCGGTTTCTATTTGCATGGTTCAGGCAGCAAGATAGTTTTGGCATTCCTGGCTGGACTGACAAGTGTGGCGTGTGTCATGCGTGTGGCATGACGAATGGTTTGGTTCATAGTCGAAGAGGACTCTCACGCAGCGTGTAGTCTCTTCGAGTCTCTCGTTAGTGGCCTTCGTGTTTCTCCCTTTCCTTGGGAGCAAGGCCGGTAGCATGTCATGGAGCGCTGCCTAACTGCGGGCTCGTGAGCATGGAGTGCATCGATATTGAGACTATCAACGTGTTGTAATTGTATTAACTTTCTCAATAAATTCCGCATGTGCGGCTTCATCATCAGACTGTGCAAAGTGTGTGTTGTGAAAGCATGGTTCTATAGCAGGGGAGGCAAAAGCACCCTCTTGCACCATCATATTGTCGCAATTAGAGTAGTTGGAGCGTCTAGCTAACGCCCCAGCAAGGATATTCACACGCGGCACGCGACGGTACACAAGGGGATCAAGAAGGTGGTCATCAGGCACGAGGGACAGTTCCTTGTCCTCGGCTGAGAGCCCTCTTTTCATTACTCGAAATTATAGCGCATACTCGAAATCCTGTGAGATGCAGGTCACGGACATACTTGGCCGCCGACCTCATGACAGGCAATTCCGTAGCCAGCCAGGTGTAGAATAAAACCATGATGCTTTATATATTTGGAAAGCAACCAAACCATTCACATTTAATTTCAAAAGACATCGACAAGAATACAAGTGTTGTCTAGTCGTATAATGTCGTACTTGTGCGTCACTGTACAAATAAGGCTAAGCGGTTCTTGATAACCTAGCAGGCCTCGGGTGACGCCACACTGCTCCGCTTGGCTTACGGCTGGCAGTGTCCTTTAGCGCCCCCTATCCTGTCTACCTATCCCGCTTACCCCAGCTATGGCTCACTGGCCAACGACGACCGGGTTCCTTCCCGAGTCTCGCCCACAATACACACATCATCTTGACGAAACCAAACAGTTATCACTTCCGTCAACCAATCTCATGACAATTACTCATTGCAACCACTCTCGGGGGCTGCTCCGGATTGTTCCACTATTAAACCCCTTGACGACAACACCAAGTTGTGAGGGAGAGTAACGAGCGAACAACGACCACCATGGCCGCTGCTGTGCTCCTAAATACCTCCAAAAATCCCGGCATCCATGCGCTGTCGCATTTGCCAGCAAGCCGCCTGACGTGCAGTTAGACTGCCAGCAAAATGTAGAGCAAGTCTGTTCGACAGCCACGTGCGAGCCAGCACACCGCACACTGCGATCTGCGTATCTAGCTTTGTCAGATGGACTGAACATCATTCCGTCTGGACAATACAAAAGATTCATAACTGCCAAATGTCACGCACCGGAATATTGCGCAAGCCACCAAGGATTTGCGCCCCAAAGTCTTGCGCCTGAACCTAAGTCAGGTCACCTAAGACTGTCACTCTAGAAATTCAGGCCTTTCCGGCGCGGCGCTCCACACCGGCCCAAGGAACAAAGCCTGCGGCCTACTGAATCGGAACCAACCAAACGTCGGTAACGATTCCGATTACGGCAACCGCGTAACTTCTTGAGTGCACGGACGTAAATGATCACGGACGTGACAGGCTTCCTCCACCCCATCCATCATGGAATATGTGCTACATGACCTCCCCACGGAGGCATGTTATAATTTAATTTAATTTAATTTTTTAATACATGTGAGGGAGGGGTAAGGGCTAGGGCTAGGGATTCTACTTGGTAGGGTAGAGAGAGCAAGCGTGAAAATGTGGCTGGGCCACACGGAGTGTATACGACATGGTTATCCTTGGCCGGTTGTAATGAACTAAAAAAGTATATATTTGAAAGGTGCTTTCATTAGGAATCGAACATGGAGCTAGCCTCAACCCTCGAGATCATGGTGGTGCATGGGACAGTGTTTAAATATCCCATCAGTTGTGACAAAACGGCGTACAGCTTCCCGAGTCCTGACACACTCTATTTGCATGGGGGCTAGTTTGCTCCTGCACGCACAGTTAGGCATGTATTCAGGCTTTAATTTAGCTTTTAGTTTTTTGATTATATATTTAACGTTTGTGTTCTTATATTAATGTGGTTATCATGGTACTCCGGCTGTGGCATGTACGTCAGTGTGTGCTTGCTTGCTTGCCGCCTTGCCCATCCCTGGCCCACGTACTGTGGGGAAGAAGCGTATTTGCACCTAGGGGAAGAATGCCAAGAGAGACCACTAGCTCCATCTAGATAGAAAAGACCGGTAGGATTGTGTGCCCCCACCCACCCACCCACCCACCCACCCACCCACCCACCCACCCACCCACCCACCCACCCACCCACCCACCCACCCACCCACCCACCCACCCACCCACCCACCCACCCACCCACCCACCCACCCACCCACCCACCCACCCACCCACCCACCCACCCACCCACCCACCCACCCACCCACCCACCCACCCACCCACCCACCCATCCATCCATCCATCCATCCATCCATCCATCCATCCATCCATCCATCCATCCATCCATCCATCCATCCACTGGATGGATGGATGGCATCCATCCATCCATCCATCCATCCATCCATCCATCCATCGGGGTTAACACTCGGACGTGCATGACTCCCCAACGGGAGTACGAGTTTGCCTATTACACGGGTGCTCCGCGGAGCTCCCCATCGGGTCGACCGCTTGATCACTGTAATTAAATGAATGAACGAGTTATTAATGGTGAGAGACCACATGTTATTGAATAATGGTGAGACACCACACTGCAAGTGATGCATGTGGATGGAAGGAGCAGATGTGGAGCCACGGTGGTACGACAAAACGATTTGAATTACCTAGGGCACGTGCTGGCATTTTCAAGAATCATGCCGCACGCATTCCATTACATGCACCACGTGCAAGCATATATATGAGAAGCTATGATGGGTTCAATGGACTCACTTCGCAAGGGCATCTACAATGCATGCATGTAGTGAAATCCCTTCCTGCACCGGGGTGGGTACAATAATAAGGCAGTCAGGCAGGCCTTCTCCATGACATACCCAGATGGTATGTCACAGTATTGCTATATACTTGCAACATCAAGTACAAGAATAAGACAAAAAAGCCTGTCATTTGGGTTTGTAATGGAAGTTGTACACACAGGTAGAGCGCGAGAAAGCAACAGATACACGGTATTATTCCAACAAGAGTGAACCACATGGGTAACACCCCAATGCATCCAGCAAGTTCATGATTGAGGTAGGCAGCTCGTGTGACATTGAAAATGCTCTGCTCGCCCTTAGCCAGTTGTTGGCGGCGAACACCATCAGCTTAGCTCTGGCCAAGGTAGCAGATAGCAGCAACGGAAGCAGATAGCAGCACTTGCAAACCGCATGTAGCCCAGACCCCTCTGTTCACATCAGCAACGCAAGAGATGCACATGATGCATGCAAGAAAGCCAGCAAGCCAGCAAGCCAGCAACATGCCAACACTAGCCAGCACATATGCAGCAAGCACAGCGAGCACTTACCACGAAGATGATATCACATCCCCAATCTCCCAGTACCTAGATATCTAGTTGAGGCTGATTGCGGGTGGGGCCCACTCAGACGAGGAAAGGTGGCGCCCTGGCAAAAATTGCCGCACATTGTGTACAGCACTGTCAGTGCTATGTGACCTCTCAACAGAGGCCCATGCTCCATCACCACATGCACCAACAAGGGAAACAATCACAGACAGCCACCAATGCAAGCAATACAGCTATGTTAATAACCCAGAGATGCAAACAGGTACAAAAGTCAGCGATGCAAGACACCTAGGCAGTACTGAATGCATGCGACGACAGCGGCGCCAACAATGGCAGTCATGATAGCCATGACAGCCATGACAGCCATGACAGCCATGACAGCCATGACAGCCATGACAGCCATGACAGCCATGACAGCCATGACAGCCATGACAGCCATGACAGCCATGACAGCCATGACAGCCATGACAGCCATGAAAGCCATGAAAGCCATGGCTGCTCGGCAGCGAACAATACTATAAAGTATATAGCCATAAGTATGAAGTATATAACCACAAGTATATAACCATACCCAGCAAGCACGCCTGCTTCAAAATAAAAAATAAAAATAATAAAAATAATTATGATGGGCTCCCTCGATTGACAACGCACCATCGGGACCTGACCCAAAGAAAGCAAGCCCGCTTATATGCGCGCTCCTACATGCATCGAGAAACAATGCACAACGCAGAAGAACCAAGACAGCTCGCAGGAAAGAAAAGAGCACCAGCAACCCCGCTCGCCAGTTGCATGTACTTACAACTGTTGCAAGGTGATGGCGAGCACAGTCGACGGTAACTCGCCTGGCAACATTTGCTCCGCCTGGCAACATAACAAGGCAATATCACTCTTCGAATTGAAGCTCAATTGGCAAATGCAGCAATCCAAAGGAACAATCGATAGTAATGCCGACACTTGATTTACTGGATTGGACCAGTCGTCCACGACAAACACTGTCAAGCTCTGGAGAAAATCCATGATAAAATGCCTTATCTATCGGATTGAAATTAACGCTAACTTGCGTGCTTAGAAACAAGATATTGAAACGTCGATCTACGTTTAGGTAAATGTCCATGCCGCCCCCGTTAATATCCGGAATGTTTCTCCCGCCAAGGCTGCCGGAGGTCTGCTGTCTTGCACTTACGGCGCCTAATTGAGTAATTTACGCGCCCGCAGGCCCACCGGCCGACAGGCGAGCCTTGTTGTTGTTGTTGTGTCCCACGCCGCCCAGGGGCGAGCCGTGTATGCAGGCTACGGACCTGCTACGGACCTGCTTGGAGTACCGCGCCACTAGGCTCGGGTGAGTCTGGATGCGCATCCAGACTCATGAGTCTGAAAAATATGGTCCGATGAAGGTGCCAAGCGCAATAGAATACATGCGCAACGAAGACGAATTATGCAACAACGACAACAACGTAAAGAAATAAAGAAGAGCCTTTGTTTTATGCATAACGCATCAAGCAAGATACCTTTTTATTGCAACTTGTATTCATTGCAATGTCTTCGGACGACAATTTTTCAGAGCAGAGGTCTGGCCCTGGTGAGCACGGACCGGCTCAATTTTCTGTCGACCCTGGCCCAGGCGAGCACAGGGATGACAATAAGAATATGTCCGACCAGCCCCGGGAGGAGGGCTGCGGGCAGGGAAGTACTAGTAGTGACAACCAGCGTGCGCGTGATAAGGTGCTTCGGCGGGAGACCTTGCTTCAAGAGGCGAAGCTGCTGTCGGCAATCAAGAAATGGGTTCCAGCCCCGCTGGTGCCTGGTGCTATTCAAGCAGACCGGGATCGCTTTGTAAGCTCTCTTGGGCCGTTTTTCCGCAGGCTCGCGGGCAACCGAGACATCATTCCGGACTGGCTGGAGTTTCTTCGTGGAACCCCGCTGGGAGACCGCGAGAAAAACCACCCAGAGTGGATTTCGCTGCTGGATAGAGCACAGCGTCTGCGGTGGTCGCCGTTCGAGTTTCTGCGCCGAGCGAGGGAGACTTTTCTTCGTTCTATCACTGCCAAAACCTGCGACGAGATCGAGGAATTTGTAGATGCAAAGCCGAAGCCCGGGCAGACCATCATCGAGCACCTCAACTCTTACTACGACATGCTGGAGAAGCAGGGGCTCCGGTGGCCTGACGAAGCGGTGAATCTCCGATGGATCCAAAACTGTGCTCTGTCCGAATCCGAGAAACGGAATTTGGTCGCCAACTGCCGCGGTTACCTGTGCGACACTCACCGATGCAGAGCTCACCTCAAGGAGCTCCTGACGAATCAAACCCGTGTTTCCAGAGAAGGAGGTGCCGCGGAGGTGCCTCGTGTCGCCATGGTGATGGAGCAGCAACGGGAAATCTTCTGCTACAACTGCGGGCAGCCCGGGCACACACGCCGCGCATGTAAGGGTAAGGTTGTCGCTAATTCTGAGTCCTTCCCTCCCTGCACTTTCTGTAATAGGACTAACCATCTGGCTAAGGATTGCTACTTTCGCAAGTGCAAGTCTTGTGGCAATTCTGGACATGATGCGTCTGCCTGCAGGAGCAAGGCGGGCGCTGGACCCAAGGATACCCAGATGGAGGTCCTCAAGCTGCTGCAGCAGATCTCCCAAGCCGTCAAGAGCGGTGCCCTTCGTGATGGCGACGCTTCTCAGCCGCGTGGTGGTGACGCTTCCCAGCCGCGTGGTGGTGATGCTTCTCAGCCGCGGGGTGGCAATAACTCTCGTGGCCGCAAGAGGAAGCACCAGCAGAAAAACTAGATGATCCTCTCTGTTTATATAACCCCTACAGCGTCCTTATGGACGCTGATGAGAGTGGACTCATGGCAGATGAGGCCTGCCAGGTGGTAGGGGCTCCAGCAGTAACCCCTACTGACCGTAAAGCTGCCCCAGTGAGCAGCAGTAAAAGTGCCCCTGTTTGTGGCATTCCTATCCATGCCTGGATTAAAAAGAGTACCCCAGAGGGAACTCTTCCTGTAAATAATACATGTGGATCTGCTCCTGGTTGTAGACAGATGCCACATGGTGTTGCCCAGGTGAGCAACGTATCTGTGAACAATACATGTGGTGCAGCTCCTGCTTGTAGCCAAGCACCCATTGATATTGTTAACAGTCAAGCTCCTCAGAGCAATAATCCTTGTTATATTGATAATAAAAACTTGGACTCTTGCTCTGCCAGGAACGTGGATGCCCGTCCATGTCCTGAAGAGCCTGAGCCTAATGATTGTATTAATCTTAGGACTCTGGCTAAGAGTTTGCATGATGCCTGTGGCCATGGAAACAATGCCATTAGGCTTGTTCAAGCCATTAATAACAAGGCTCTCTGGCAGGCTTATCAAGATGTCAGAGAACATTGTGTGTGCCAATTGTGTGCTAACAAGCCTTCCAAACGTCATGCAAAGCATCCTGCATATGGTAGGGGTAATCTACAAGCTGATATCCTCTACTTCACCAATTACAGGCAATTGCCTTACTTGGTGGCTGTGGATGAATGGTCAGGCTACATTGGAATTGAACCTATGGCAGCAGGGGATGAGAATACTCTCCATGCCGCAGTACTTGTTATTCTGCAGAAGTTTGCAGTTATTCATAAACTGCAGATGGACTTGCAGTTTAACTGCCTGACCAAATACTCTGATCTGCCTTTCCTAAGGATTGTAGGTCGTGAAGATCACCAAGCCCAAGGCAAGGTTGACAGATATATACAGGAGCTTAAGAAGTTGGTAATATCCGGGGACTATCCTGAGATGTTTAAACCAACTTTTGCTGTCAGGTGTTTGGGTGCTGCAAAAGTGGAAAACACCATGAACAACGGTTTTCATACTATCAAGGTGCGTGGTGTTCCACGGCTGGTCTCACTTCGTGGACTAGCAGGTGGCCTCTACCCTGATGACATCATGCAGGCATGGAGTAAGCAGAGGTGGGCACAGTATGCTCATCTCTGTGAAAAGGATAAACAGAGAGGAGAATCATTAAAATTTGAGGTGGGAGACCAGGTGATCTTCCACAAAGAAAATGCTCCTGGTAAACGTGGTTA
The DNA here is from genome assembly GCA_009746045.1 of Mesostigma viride. Classification (NCBI taxonomy): domain Eukaryota; kingdom Viridiplantae; phylum Streptophyta; class Mesostigmatophyceae; order Mesostigmatales; family Mesostigmataceae; genus Mesostigma; species Mesostigma viride. The sequence goes on along the minus strand of RPFO01000175.1, from coordinate 2,923,292 downwards.
TTGGCAGGGTCCAGGGACCATAACCTCAGTTGACCTGGAGATGAAAACTGCTGATGTGGTCTGGAATGGGACCACTTATCATCTGGCTTGGAATAGATTGAAGAGAGATCCAATGAACGTTCAAGAAAATCCCCTGGAAAATATGGCCCCTGAAGAGGCACTTGGATCTCCCAATCTTTCCTGTCCACCTTTGGCCAGTGAACAGGCTGGACTCCAACTACCAGAAAGGGCGGCCTCCCATCAACTGGAGCCTACTACTCAGCAAGCTCAGCCTAAGACATTGACTGGGATATCACAGGATGATATGGATGAAGCTGACTTGTTGGATAATAGGGTGTCTGATCAGCACCGGAAGCTCCGGCCGTTGGAACATGGGCTTGAGACCCCTGGGCAGGTGGATAACATATTTCAGTCTGAACAGCCAAAGCTTGGATCCAATTACCCTGGTAATAAGCCATTGCCCTTGGAGACTGATGGGATTCCAGCCCAAGGAAGACAAGCTGAGGAGGGGTTGTCCAGGTTGAACACTCAGCTCGGCAAGAGAGGCAATCCTCAAGAGCTTCGGGATATTGTAAAGAAGCTCAAGCCCTCACTAAAGATTGCCAAAATAACTTCTCTTCTAGAGAAGGGCATGGACCTTGATGGCTTTGATGTGGATACCAAAGCAGAGGTCTCTGTCACCTCGCCCTTTAATGCTTTGCTGGATAAGTATTCCCTTGAACCCAGTCCATGGACTATTGTCCAAGACTTTGCGGGTAACACTGATCATCAAGTTCTTGGGAATATCACTATCCCATTCTTGGGTGAGTCTTTGACACTTTGTGTTGTTGATGGCTATAAGGGACCCACTCTCATTGGCCAGCCATTCTTGGTGACTCCCGGTGTTACCATTGTTGATGGCCCCAATAACACAAAGAGTCTCCTAAAAACCCATTGTGACCCAATTCCTCTGGAATCATTCAGATGTCTCTTGCCTCTTGAAATGTTCCAGAAGGCAAATTGGAAGACCGCCTGTGTCGGTTCAGTAAAAGGAGCAGAATGGGGAAGGGATATACCCCCAGCTTCTGAGCTGGTAGAACCCGCCCAGCTCAGTGTGACTTCTCTTGGTCTCACAAAAAGGTCATTTGCTGCTCATAGCCCCATGTCCTTTGATGATGTAGACCTGGATTGTCACACTTTCGCTGGCCTTGAGGCCTGGCGAGTAGCATTGGCGCGTGCGCTCCATGCAGGAGTGGCAAACGCTGGATGTTTTTGAAGGCATTTCAGAACCTCCACCCAATGCTCAAATGCTTCAGTTGCGTTTTGTATGCAAGATGAAGAGCAAGCTTGGTGAGCCTCCCATACCAAACGCACGTCCAGTCGTAACCCAGTTCCATGGTACTACAGACTTTGATAAGGAGGAGCTGTACACTCCTGGCCTGTCACATCCTGTTCTCAGGCTTATTCTTAGTCTGTACCTTGGTGCTTTGGACTATGGCTTGGATTATGGAGCAGAAATTGATGACTTCACCAGGGCCTTTTTGCATGGTGATCCTCAGGTGGCCAGAGCCACTTGGCAAGCTCAAAGACCCTGTTGTGTTAAGACCCCAGCATGCTGGATAGCTGAAGTAGGTCATCCCTACATGCAGCCTAAAGTGGGCTGGGAAGGACTGGTCAGCAGTCCAGTCATCTGGTATGAAACCATTGCTCCTGCCATCCAGGAGAGATGTCAGATGCAACAATCTCATCTTGCTTATTGTCTCTTTGTGGGGCAATCCAAGGGACAACCCACCTGGGCTACCTTACATGGAGATGATATGCAACGCATTGGTCCCAAGGGATGGTTGAATGAGACCTATAAAAGGCTCAATGACAAGTCCCCTATTGGTACCAGAGCATGGTTTAGTAAAAACAGCCAGGTACCTTACTGTGGCATTGGCTGTACCCTTTTCCAGGATGACAAAGGATGGCATCTGCAATCGGCGAAGGGGTATAAAGAAAAAGTGATAACTCAGTTGCCCAAGAGAGTAACTGAGGAGAATGCCCCTACGGTTCAAGGTCAACTGGGTTGGCTGGCTGCCACAACTAACCCTGACCTGGCAGTACAGAGTAGGATGCCAGACTCTGTTGTTGTAGGAGAAGGAAGGAGGCGCCTGGAGAGCTGCCTCAATGAATCTCCTGACTTGGTGTTGTCCGGTGTAGACTGGCATGGGCGTATCATCATAGACGCCTACACGGATGCTAGCCAAGAGTCTAGATCTGCCAACAAGATTGGTGCCAGAGCCGGATGCCTGATCACCATCAGGAATGAAGGCAAACAGCCCTCGTTGGTATACTGGTCCAGTAACCTTCAGAGGAGGCGGTTTGCTGGCATTGACACCGCTGAGTGCAGGGCATATGCCATGTGCATTCGCGATGCCATATACATAAGAGAGCTACTCTTATGGTGTCTAAGTCAGATAAGACCTCAACCTGTGATTGATGTCAGGGTTTATTGTGATAATAAGCCCGTGGTCTCTTTTATCAAGAATGAGAGGGCCACTACTACTGACTTGGACTACCTTGTGGCAAAGGAGTTGTCCAGCCACTGTATAACCATACATCTGCCAGGACGTTCAAATCCTGCTGATGCTATGACCAAGCTTCCACGACTGGCCCTTAATGGGTACCAGTTGCTGCGGTCCATGATGGCTGGGAAACCCTTGTCATGAGGAGTAATCTGGGAGCCTGAGCCTAATGCTCCTCCTATAGGTTTTTATCCCCCTGGAGGTTTTATCCTCTCTGGAGAAGAGGTTTTCCTTCAGATTTGGGTTTTCCCTACAGCAGGTTACACCAACCATGCAATGATGAGATGCAAGCTCCATAAGACCCAAGTGAGTCCCCATTGCCCTTACATGTGAAAGTGAACTGGCCAGGTGCGGCCGAACATCAATGAATACATCTAAGCCTTATCACTTTCACAAGGGAAAGAATGGCTGGAGTTGGTTGGAGACCCATCTAGGGTCCACATGGGTCCTCAGAGATAGAGGATCTTGTACAGATTACTACAATATACTTTATTGTAGTATTGGGCCAATGGCTGTACTTCACTAGTACTCGCCAATGGGATAACGCCAGGTAGAATATATGGGCGTCTCCCAGGCCTCCACGTCACCGGCTGGTCAAGGGCCGGTGTAGTACTGTCAATAGGACTGAGCCGACTATCGGCCTATCATGTATGCGCATCTGCCTTGGTACCTCCTAGAGGATTCTAGAAGTATCTAACACGCGGCATGCACTGAACTACACGGAATGCATGTCCACGTAGGATATTCAGCAAGACTGATGAAGGTGCCAAGCGCAATAGAATATATGCGCAACGAAGACGAATTATGCAACAACGACAACAACGTAAAGAAATAAAGAAGAGCCTTTGTTTTATGCATAACGCATCAAGCAAGATACCTTTCTTTTGCAACTGTATGACCGCACTTACATGCTTGCAAATTGCTAGCATGGCTCAGTCCTATGTATAGGACTGGCAGTATTTGGCGTGTTTCAGGCAGTGCCAGTGGCCAAATTGAGTCCAGTTTTTTGCCACAGGTCAAGAACTATATTGTTTACATGCCTGTACTTTTTTAACATGCATATGGAATTTATTCAATTTTTGCCACTCAGGCTTCCACACAAAAATGCAAATTCGCCGACGGTGGCATACTGTTGCACGGATGCAACATGCCGTTTGTGGTATTAAATTATCCGTCCCGGTCGATCGGCGCCGGATTACGTCCAGCGCCAGTGCCGAGGCCATAGTACAGTTGGCAGCCGAGGCAACCCGTGTGGAAGTATAAGTGTAGAAGTTTTGCTGACGAACTCGGCCTTTGCGCCGTAGGCGGACCTAGCGCCTGAACGGGAGTTACCGGACAGCCAAGTGGCACTGCACATGCGTTATGATGGTACCTACGCACATTTGGATATTTTTCAGGAGAGGCCTCTAGTAGCCGTACTGGTCTTTAATGTGTTCTAGACGGTTCGAGAAGCCCGTCCCCGCGGACCTCACGTCATGCCTGGTTGGCAGCGCCAGGCGCAGCCGCCAACGGGGACGAAGGGACAAAATAGGCAAGGCACGAGCTATGCCAGCAATCCGGACCTTGTATCGTAATTTACCACGTTGCTCTACAGATTATTTACCATCGCTTAATCCTGGAGTGTAAATCTCCTGTGGGCTCGAGTGTGAATCCCTCGCCTACTGGGTGTAAGTCTTCCCGCATTGAGTGTTTTAATCTGTGTGGTAACATTGTAATATACGAAACCGGTTTTCCGGGTTTGAGCTTATTCGTATTGTGTGACAAGTATTCTTAAGCCACCATCGTGCGCTGTGACGCATAGGAAGTCAAAGGTCTTTCGCATTCATTCTCAATCATTAAGGCGCTATTCTAAATAGCCATACGTGTTAAACTGGACTCGGAGGAAACTTTCCTAGTGGCCTCTATCCCGTCCCGTTTTTCTGTAATCTGATCCGGATCAGCAACGGAATTATATAAGGGCCGGAACCCTTACTAATTCCGCTTGCAGTAATTCATTGTGGGGGTCGGATCCCCACAATCCTAACTGTCCATACCCGTTACCCATATTGCGGTTCCTGCATGCCCCAACCTGGCCTTGTCCGGTTGACCTAAGGGATTCGTCCGGAAACGAATCTCCTTATATTGCGTGCTTTATAAGGAAACGCTTTGTGGGTTGCGATTTCACGCATTATTTGGCGTCTTGGCCATTGCCTCACACCCTATATCTGGGATATATACTGTCAGCTCCGGCAAGCTGCATGAATATCTCACGTCCTTGATTGACGTATTTTGGTGCTCGGTCCCCGTGACCCGGTTCGCGTGACAGTGCCCGAGAGGACGCTTCCACGGATCTATTCCAGCACCGGTCGTTCAAGGGACTGCGCTTCCAGCGGATTCGCATGGACAACCAGGCACATTGCAGGCTAACAAGGAACATGCCCTACCCCCCTTGTTAGAGCATTGTGTAACCTGTTTGGAAGCTGTGGGTGTGTGTGAGGATTATCATCCTGCCAAGACTAAAGGCACATTGTTTCACACTTTACCAGCCACCACGCGATGGCTGACGGTATTGAGCGAGGGCGACGAGAGGCACATCGCTTCTCTCCTGCCCCTTCCCTCGTGGCAGCACTCGAGGCGGCAGAGAGAGCTACCCAAAATCACTCACGCCCGAGTAGTGAGCATGGCTCTAGGGGGTCATCCCCAGCACAAACCCCACGTTTGGGAGGGAATTCCTCGGCGGCTGCCGGTGCACCACCTGACAGCCCTGTAGTGAATCCCCTTAATGGACCACCTAGTGGAACATCCATCGCGGGATTGTCGGCGGGTCCGGCCCTTGGTGTAGGAGCCGGCGCGGGGGCGCAGGGGAATAATGCTACCCTGCACTACGGTAGGAGTGGGGCCCTGCCTACGGTGCTGCCGCAACCTACATTGGCCACTTGGCCCAGCAGCGCCCCGGCGCCACCCTTGTATGATAGCCGATCGCGGTCTCGCCGCCCTGCGAATCGGGCGTCCTATCATGCGCCTGGACCCCTTGGGGCTAGCCCCTTCGGCCATGCCTCGCCAAATATGGCTGGGCAGGGCCAGGGCACCGCACGGACCGGTCGGTCTTCCTTCGGGGTCGCAGGGGAGGCGATTCCCCTCCCCAACTCAGCATACGACCGCCTGGCTCCGGGTGACCCACGAGCGCAGCACCCAGCGGCCACCGCCGCCCATCATTATGCAAGCCGCGCCCACTACCCACATGGGTATGAGCACCCGGGTGAGGATGAGTGCAGCCCCCCGGCAGGTTACCCGCGTGGGCACACCTCGCAAGGTGTGGCCGGGCCCGGGAGACCCGCGAGTATCATGGGCCATCATGACGATGATACTCACAATGCAGGGCGACTACCACCGTTGCCCAAGCTGTCGGATATTCCCAAGTTTAAACCCGACTGCTCGTACCAAGAGTTTGAGGCTTGGGAGATTGCAGTGTCTCAGAAGATCGACATCTGGGAGACATACAATCGCAAGCTCTTGGACGAGGATATCAAGGTCAAGCTGGTGTCCAGCGAGGCACTGGCTCCCGATGTGAGACAAGCTCTCCATTGCGAAAGCGCCCTGGCCAATGGCTTCCCCAGCAGCTTGGCTGAATTATTTCGGCGAGCACGGGCCAAGTACCTGCCACCCGACCAAGACAAGCTGGACCGGGAGGCTTTTGGGGCGTTCAAGCAGGGGAACCTGAGCTATCGGGAATATATGACCAAGTTCGAGCTTCTAGCTGGGCGGGTTGATGACCTGATGGGCCCAGAAGCCTTGGCAAGGTTCTATGAGGGCTTGCAACCCGAATTCCGGGATGAGGTGAAGCGGAAATTCGCCCACCTCTCCTGGGCTCAATGGAACCTGCAGGACATCAAGACCTACCTAGCGGAGATAGCTCCCTTGGTGCAGCGGACCCCAAAACCCCGCGTGAATGCACTGGAACTCAATGAGCTGGGATTCGCCCCCGTGTGGGTGGATGAGCTACAGTGCGAGGTCCTGGACATTAATGCCTTGGACACTTCCCGGATTCAGTGCTACCACTGCAACCGCGTGGGGCACATCAAACGTGAGTGCCCTGATCTCCCTCCGCTGGACCAGGCCCCGCCTGTGCAACGCAACAACTTCCAAGCGGCCTCCCCGCAAATGGCCTCGAGGCCACCACCGGCGCGAAATATGCGCACAGCTCCCAGTGCGGGTGAGCGTGCCCGACGCTTGCAACAAGCGCGCCAACAGCCCCGGCTGTACCAACAACCCAAGGCGCCCCCAAGCGCCTACCAGCAAGCTGGGCATGCCCTCAACCAACTGGATGCCGCAGACGCGGCCGAGCCTGATGATGGCTCTTCCGCGGCCGCATCCGGCCACCTGCGAGGCACACCGGTGGACGAGGGGCCTGCAGGAGAGGCGTTGGACTGAGAGGCCGGGAGGGCACTCCGGGCGACACCTTACCCGGCCATGAACAAGTCGCCCAAGTTTTGTTACCATGTAATGTGGTGACAGAGACCCAGGAATGGCAAGCGGAGCCTAGCGAAGGCCCGCGGCAACTACTCCTCTTCACTGGAAGCCTACCAGACCCCCAGGGCTCTGGGCGTTGTTTGGAGGGCATCAAGGTCCTCATTGACAGTGGTGCGGCTACCACCTTCGTCAGTGAGGCCATAGTGCAGCGCCTGGGAGTAACCCCGACTCCCCATACCATTGCTCGGCGCGTGCGATACTCGGATGGCTACACTCAGCCATCCCCGGGCTATGCGGACTTGGCCCCTATCGTACAAGGCACCAGCGTGCCCATTCGCGCCACGGTCATTCCCTTACAAGCGGCTGATATCATCCTAGGGATTGACTGGCTGCACATATCCAAGGTGACCGTCTCTTTTGGTACCATGGTTACCCACTTCCCAGATGGGTCATTCTGGTTACCTGAGCGGCAGTATGCGGCCAACGGCATGACCATCACCGATGACACGCCTGCCCTCAAGAGTGACCGTCGTCGCCTTGCGGACATTCTCATGTCCAAAAGGGAGTTCAAGCGGATGATGAGAGCCCGACAGCCTCCTCCCGTTTACTCCATTCGTCTGGACGCCCTTGCCCACGCGCGCGGGCCCAGCGCCCAGCATGCCAGGCTGGAGTTTCGTTAAACTCGCTTGGCATGGACTTGTCGGAAGACGAGGTGAAACGACTCAACGCAGTGCTCGATCAGTATTCAGCCGTGTTTGAGGAGAAAACACCTACGTTTCCCCCGGCCAGACCGGTGCTCCACCGCATTCATTTGCAGGAGGGGCACCCACCTACCACCTCACCCATTTTTCGCATGGGGCCCGTGGAGTTGGCAGAGCTCAAGAAGATCTTGGTCGGCTTGTTGGAGGCCGGCTTGATCGAGCCCAGCAATAGCCCTTACAGCGCGGGCGTGTTGCTGGTGCCCAAACCCAATGGGAAGTGGCGTCTGGTTACGGATTATCGCAAACTCAATGCGATCACCGTGAAGTCCAAGTATCCCCTCCCCCGCATCGATGATATATTTAATAAGGTGGAGGGCGCAAAGTACTTTACGGTGCTCGATTGTGCAGACGGTTTTTGGCAACTTCGGATCGCCCCCGAAGATTGCCATAAAACAGCCTTTGCCACGCCTTTTGGCCATTACCAATTCCGCGTGGCGGCCATGGGCTTGTGTAACAGCCCTGCCTCTTTTCAGATGCTCATGAACCACCTCTTTAGGTCGGTGATGGGCACTAGTCGGCTGCCCCAGGTCTCGGCAGACCTGCGCGACCCGACTATCCCGTGGGACCCGGGGACGCAGCCGTACAAACGCACCTGCGTGGCCATCTACTTGGATGACATCCTCATTTTCTCTCGCACGTTCGAGGAGCACTTGGAGGATGTTGCCGCGGTTCTGCAGATCATGGCGGATAATAAACTGTCCGCCCGCCGCAGCAAGGTAGAATCAGGCCGCAGCGTCCCCTTTCTAGGCCACATTCTCTCGGACAAGGGCGTGTCCACGGACCCCGATAAGGTCGCCGCCGTCCAACAGTGGCCTGTTCCCGCGAATGTTCGCGCCTTGCGCAGCTTCTTGGGCTTGGTATCGTATTATCGCCGCTTCATCCCGCGTTTCGCGACCATTGCGGCCCCGCTTACTCACCTCCTCAAGAAGGACGTACCGTGGGAATGGTCAGGCCTGTGTCAACAGGCCTTTGACCTGCTGAAGGCCAGGCTCGCCACTGCGCCTGTCCTCATCCTTCCGGATCCCACCAAGCCATTCGTGGTCAATAGCGATTCTAGCAAGGTTGCTATTGGCGGTGTGCTGCTCCAAGACCATGGTCTCGGTCTCCAACCGGTCGAGTATATCTCCCGGACGATGATCCCGGCCGAAAGAAATTACCCGGTCCATCAGCAAGAGTTGTTGGCCGTGGTGTACTGTTGCCATACTTGGCGGCACCATCTTCTGGGTGCTCAGTTCAACGTGGCCATGGCCGAACCCGACCCTGCGGACCCGTACCGCTTGATCATCCAGACCGACCATCGGCCCCTCACGCACTTGTTGACGCAGCCCACGCTTACGCCACGCCAAGCCCGTTGGCTTGAATATTTGGCACAGTTCGGTCCGTTCAAGATCGAATATGTCAAGGGCCTTGACAACACGGTCCCTGACGCCCTGTCGCGTCGCCCCGACTATTGGTTTTATGAGGATCTTGACGTTTTGGCCACGACGTTGATCCCCTCCCATGGTCCCGTCGCCCCCTTTGGCGACCGCTTGAGCGACCCGATGAGCCCCTTCCTCTTCTGTGGCGCCACAACCGCGGAGGTTGACACTGTTGACCATTCCGTGCGCCTCGCCGGCAGCACCCCTGCACGTGAGGGCACGTGCGCAGCCGCAGGGGGGGAAGGACTTCGGCCCCGTACAGCCATATGGTGCCGGCGACAGGAGTCTACCCTCCAATGCAGCCCGTTGGAGAGGCATTCACGTTGGCAAATACTGCAACAACGGTCGTCATCAGCTCGGACCTAGAGCGCCTCATCTCGCGCTTCACGGTCACTGAGGACAAGGCAAATGAAGCCATAGCTGCCCGCCCTCAGAGCATGGACGGCTACCCAGCCAAGTTTCAAAACGGGTTCCTTTACGTGAATGTCAGTGGCCAGGCGGCCCGTCAAGACTCATGGCGCTTGTATGTCCCCCAAATATGCCGCGCTGAGGTATTATTTGAGTTACATGACTCCGTCTTGGGGGGACACCAAGGCCAGGACAGGCTGTTAGCGAGGGCCCGGAGGTCCTACTATTGGCCTAAGATGGCTCGGGATGTGCGGGAGTATGTCAGTACCTGTGACAGCTGCCAGCACATGAAGCCACGGAATACGGGCAAACAGGGCGTTCCAAAGGAAATTCCAGACCCCATGTTCCCTTGGGACTCGGTGATGATGGATTTCATTGGGCCCTTGCCAGAGACCAAGGCGGGCAATGCTCAGATCCTGGTAGTGGTGGACCGGCTCACGCGGAGATGCCATTTAATCCCCTGCAAGGCCACCCTGACGGCGGAAGAGTGTGCCCACTTGTTCCTAAACAATGTGTTCCGGCTCCATGGCATGCCCCGACAATTTATCACCGACAAGGACAAGCTGTTCACGTCGAAATTTTGGACCTCATTTTTTCAGGTCGTCGGGACTAAGTTGTCTATGGGTACGGCCTATCACAGTAGCTCTTCTCACATGGTGGAGAGAGTGAATCGGGTGGTGGAAGAGGCACTGCGGCACTACCTGGATCGAGACGGGAGGAATTGGGACGAAGTGCTGGGATTCATTGAGTTTTCACTCAATAATGCCCCCCATTCTGCCCACGGGTATACCCCGTTCTTTCTTGATACAGGCAGGCATCCCCTTACCCCCACCGATCTCTTGACCGCCCCAGCCATCACCACGACAACGGAGCTACGCTCCACAGTCGCAGGGGCGCGGGAGCTGGTACAACGGATGGTGCAAGCTCATTCCAGCGCCATAAGTGGCCTACGTCAGGCGCGTGCCAAGTACATGGCGCGAGTCCAAAGTACCCTGGACAGGCGCACCCCTGCAATCGAAGCAGGTGACTTGGTTTTAATTGAGGGCCCCCACCAAGGCCGCTTCTCGCACAAGTTCGAGGACAGCCTGAAGGTCAAGCTCCGCCCCTTATTCCTTGGACCGTATCTGGTGGAGAAGGTGTTCAATGAGGTGATGGTGTCTGTCGCCATCCCGGACTCGTGGCAGCTGAAGTCCAATGTTTTCCACGTTGACCAGCTGAAGCTTTACCGCAAGAGCACCTTCCCAGGTCGTGTCATGGCACCCGCCCCCTTGGAGTTCAACCCCGAGACGGGCGAACCCGAGGATGAGGTCGAGGACATTGTAGCCCACCGCAATCGAGGCCGCCGCCGCGAGTACCTCCTTAAGTGGAAGTTCTCCCAAACAGAGCTAGAGCACTCATGGGTAGCTGAGGCTGGACTCACGGGCTGTGCACGCTTGCTACAGGAGTATAAAGCCCGGGCAGGGTTGGCATAATTCCGGCCCTTCTCCTACCTTTTGCGTAATGCTCCTTGCATGTGCATTGGCAGCCTTGATGCAGGCCGCCCCGCCCCAGGGGTCCATGGGCGAGTTATTCGGTGCGGTATCGTTTGGACAGGAGGTTCGGTGTCCCTCACCCGACACAAGTTCCTCGCCGCCTTCTTGAGCGTTTTCCCACTGGAGGCGCTGCGGGATGTCAACCTGGCCAAACGCCATGATGCACGCGCCGGCGAGCGGCAACTCACCTTCCAGCCCGCCCTAGTCCAGGCCAATGGCCTGCCTCTTCCCGAGCCGGCTGAGGCCGCGCCGGCTGAGCGTGTCCACCGGCGTCAACGCCCGGCCGCACCTCTGCGCGGGCATGGCCGTGGGGGCTCCGCTCGTGGGGGTCACCGCCCGAGCCCTTACCGCCCGGCGCCGTAAACCATCGCCAACGGACGGTGACAATTGGCACGATCGATGCGTGCCCTGGAAGGGAACAGTGACCATGTATACAGTCATTTATAAGTCCCGGCTACAGGAGTAGCCGCCTCTTTTGTTGGGGGGGGAGGTGTGTTGCACGGATGCAACATGCCATTTGTGGTATTAAATTATCCGTCCCGGTCGATCGGCGCCGGTAATCCGGCGCCAGTGCCGAGGCCATAGTATAGTTGGCAGCCGAGGCAATCCGTGTGGAAGTAAGTGTAGAAGTTTTGCTGACGAACTTGGCCTTTGCGCCGTAGGCAGACCTAGCGCCTGAACGGGAGTTACGGACAGCCAAGTGGCACTGCACATGCGTTATGATGGTACCTACGGACATTTGGATATTTTTCAGGAGAGGCCTCTAGCCGTACTGGTCTTTAATGTGTTCTAGACGGTTCGAGAAGCCCGTCCCCGCGGACCTCACGTCATGCCTGGTTGGCAGCGCCAGGCGCAGCCACCAACGGGGACGAAGGGACAAAATAGGAAGGCACGAGCTATGCCAGCAATCCGGACCTTGTATCGTAATTTACCACGTTGCTCTACAGATTATTTACCATCGCTTAATCCTGAAGTGTAAATCTCCTGTGGGCTCGAGTGTGAATCCCTCGCCTACTGGGTGTAAGTCTTCCCGCATTGAGTGTTTTAATCTGTGTGGTAACATTGTAATATACGAAACCGGTTTTCCGGGTTTGAGCTTATTCGTATTGTGTGACAAGTATTCTTAAGCCACCATCGTGCGCTGTGACGCATAGGAAGTCAAAGGTCTTTCGCATTCATTCTCAATCATTAAGGCGGTATTCTAAATAGCCATACGTGTTAAACATACATCCATGTAATTTTTAGGAGTTTGGGTCAAGTTTTCACTGATGTAGTATTTTTGCCAGCAAGAGGACATCAAATACTCCATAGACCCACATCTAAGCATCTTGGATGGACCCCCCACCTAGTCACTACACACGGTTGAAAAAGGTCAACTCAGTCCTATTATCAGGACTGAGTTGGGACAGACGACGAGATCAGGAACTGCTGAGCTTCTTCAAAGGTCATAAATTTCTTACACCTAATAACGTTGTATACACGGTTTTGCACTATTATCTTCCTAGCATCGGACCAAGAAAGGAAAATGGAGGACCATTGAGGTGTGATTACTAAGTAATATTTAGCTAGAAGAATGATCGCTAGAAGAATGGGAAGGAGCAGTAAAAGAACGCCGTTGATTCATGAGAACTCACCTGGTAGGTCTTGTGACGTCAAGCTAGGAGGATGAGGAGAAGGCAGCTGATCTAGGGTGTCTGAAACCGAACCAGATTGACGACGCACGCCGGTACGAGGATTCCAGCGCCAGGTGGTCGTAAGTATCCGGTTTCAAGAATTCTGCGTCAGGCGAAGGGTCGTCTAAATACAAAACAGGCAAGATGCAGAAAAGGTGTAATCTACGAGACGCTAGTTGTCTCTCTACCGTAGAACCAAAAAGTCGAACCTAGCACGGTGAAAAATGGGTTTTGGACTCAAAAACTCAGAAACTCGCGGAAAGGCCTGTGCCCGGGTTCGCGGAAACTGTGCGCGGGTTTGCGACGCGGCGCACAGGCTTTTAGCTTCAAGCTTCAAAACTTCGCGCAGGGGCGACTATATTTGGCGCCGCGTCGGTCGTAACGTTGTTTACTACCGTTGGATATGCATCTACGGCGTTCGTGGGTTGTTTCGTAACCCGGTCGATGAGATTTAACGGAGAAGTCGGGTATATAATTGATCCTTTTTTGCACAGGTCGGACAGATAATATTTAAATAACATTTAAATATTTCTGGCAGGTGCCAAAACAAGGTCAAATAACATTTAAATATTTTCACACAAACTGGGGAGCAAGGCAAATATATTTAAATATTTTTCCGGCGAACGAGACTTCTGGACAAATATATTTAAATATTTTCCAGCGCAACTGCCTTTCGTGACAAATACATTTAAATAAATTCTGCCAAAGGGCCCTTCGAGGCAAATATATTTAAATATATTTATAAATATCAAGCAAAGCAAATATATTTATAAATATATTTAGTTTACTTGATATTTAAATACCCTTTAATTAGTAAATCAATTTAAATAGTTGTCTCACTTAAGACTCCAACGGAGGTCTGGTCATGAAGCTTCGAGAGCAAACTGCCGGACTGACTCACTGACCGACAGACTGTTATAGGAGGGGCTTCGGCCTGCGGGTGACGGACGGCGGGAAAGGGGGGAGGGCGCTCCGGATAGGGCGCAACTAGGACAGGCATGTATTTAAATGTTTAAATATATTTAAATATACTGATACATTTAAATACATTTATAAATACCTGATATTTAAATAGTATTTAAATACATTTAAATAATTAGCCCCAACGGCCAATCCACTGCAAATATATTTAAATATTTTACCGGCGAACGAGACTTTTGGACAAATATATTTAAATATTTTTCCGCCTAAGGCACTTCCGTCATAAATATAGTTAAATATTTTCCCCCAAGTTAGGCGAACGAAGCAAATAATATTTAGGGGACTAAATATCCAATATTTATAAATAAAATATGGGTAAATATATAAATACCGTCGCTCAGTCGTGGGCGGAAAGCTGCCGGCTCCTGCCCCTTTTGGCAACGGCAGCGCCTGACCTCCTGGACCCCAGCAGCCCTTTGCCCTTCGTCACCGCCATCCAGGAGGCCTATGCTGAGATCCAGCAGGCCTGTTCTCCCGTCCGTGCCGCTCAGGCGGTACAGCGCCACCTCCCTCGCGGCACTCCCTCGGTCGCCTCCGTTCAATCTCCCGCCGCATTCCCTGCTCGCGTCATCGATAAACACCAGAAAACCTACGCGGGTATTCTGCACACGGCTGATTGGATTGCTCTTTTCGCGGACCTCAACGCCCAGGGACGTGCGTGGCTGTTCTCGCTTTCCTTGCGGAGTGTGGGCTCGGCGTACCTTCGTGCTCTTCCCATGGCCCCCCCATTCGCCTTGGCTCCCAGCCACTACTCGGTGGCGCTCCGGCACCAGCTATTTGCCCCGCAGCCTCTTGTTCCGGCCGGGCGGCCTTGTGGTAGCTGTGGGCAGCCGCTGGATCCCACGGGGACTCACTACCTTGCCTGCATGGGGGGCCAACAGAATCAGAATTGGTATTTGTATTTGCACACTGTCCTCCTGACGGTGGTGCTCGCCATGATTCGGTCGGTTTTCCCCCACGCGAACATCCGGTCCGAGGATGCGGATGGCGCTGCCTTCTATTCCCCCAACCACCGGCCTGACATCGTGGTGCTGGACTTTGAGGGGGTGGCCGGCATCTGCTTATTGACGTTTCGGTGGCGCGGCCCTTGGCTCTTAGCCACGTGGCTGGGGCCTCCCTCACGGCAGGTTACACGGCGGACCGGGCGGAGCGGGCCAAGCTCCTGGCCTACGGCGACGTCGGGCACCATCGTGTGGTGCCCTTTGTCCTGGAGGAGTTTGGGGCCATGGGGCCCCTGACCTCCGCCTTCTTCAAGGAGTGTTGCCGGCTCCGGGAGGACCGGCTGGACCTGGAGGGCCAGCGGGCCCCATGGTCGGCGCGGACCTGGACGTCATATTGGCGTCAGCGCTTGTCGGTGGCGCTGACTCGGGCCATGGCGGACATCATGCTCCGCCGTACGCGGGCTGATTTTGCGGTGCAGCAGGGCTATTAGGTTCCTCCCGTTAGGCGTTTCCATTGGTCTTATCGTAGTATAGAGCTTTGACATGGCTCTGTATATAGGTTTATAGCTGGGCGTTTGCTTTGGTTTGAGTGATTTCACTCTGCTGTAAGTAATTATATTTTTAATATAAATATTTATTTTATTTGTCCGACCTGTGCTTTTTTGACAAACTCGTGAAAATGCAAAAGTCGAAATGAATTCAACTGTTAATCAGCCGGCCGTCCTAAATTTAGGACTTGGTCCTAAAAAGTCCTAAGGTCACTATAACCGAGGTACCGGGCAGGGGGGGTCACTATATGGTCCATACCCCTAGTGGACCGTGACCTCCAAGATGTACTCTACCCGTGATACCGGTACATCGTACCCGGATTCCGTACCGGGTACCGGGTAGATGCGCGGGAATGTACGTACCTCGACCAAAAATACAGAGATTTTGCAGGGGGGGTGTCCGAAACAAAAATATCAGACACATACGCTGAAATTTTCCAAAAGTTGCACAGGTCGGACAAATACAAATAAAATATGATTCAAATACTTTTGGCTGCTTACCGGTCGCCGTTGGATTAATCTAAATATTTTGGTCAAGGCCGGTTTCACCGTTGGATTAATTTAGATTTTTTGGTCAAGGCCGGTTTCGCCGTTGGATTAATCTAAATATTTTGGTGAAAACTTTTTCGCCGTTGGATTAATTTAGATTTTTTGGTCAAGGCCGGTTTCGTCGTTGGATTAATCTAAATATTTTGGTGAAAACTTTTTCGCCGTTGGATTAATCCAAATATTTTTTGCCGAAATTTATAAATCAAATGCGCAAATACGGCCAAATATCATTTATATTTGTCCGACATGTTCAACTTCAGATGTTAAAGTTAAAGGCCCTGGCGGCACGAGTATTTAAATATTCATTTAGATTAATTTAAATATTCAAAGCCGGTTTCACCGTTGGATTAATTTAGATATTTTGGTCAAAGCCGGTTTCACCGTTGGATTAATTTAGATTTTTTGGTCAAGGCCGATTTCGCCGTTGGATTAATCTAAATATTTTGGTGAAAACTTTTTCGCCGTTGGATTAATCTAAATATTTTGGTCAAAGCCGGTTTCACCGTTGGATTAATCTAAATATTTGTTGCCGAACGGGGTTCACCGTTGGATTAATTTAGTGGACTAAATATGCAACATTTATAAATCAAATGCGCAAATACGGCCAAATATCATTTATATTTGTCCGACCTGTGAAAAGTTGGCCCTTGGACCCTACCTACCTAGCACTTAGGCGCTATACCTAGCAAAACCCTGAGGTCCCAAGGGTTATAGGGGTCGACCTAGGGAGCAAAATGATCAGCTCCGCGAGCTCTACCGTTTGAGCATATTGGTGTATGGGAAAATTCCGGTTTTCTAAAATGGGTCATTGGCCGGCGCGACGCGATACTGGCACGGCACGGCGCTGGATAGCTGAAGCCTTGTAGTGGTGGCAGACGGCAGCATACTTCCGTGCCTAGGGGCAGCACCATCTTGCGGGCAAACCCCCCCCCTCTATGGTACCTGCCAAAATTTTGACTGCAGATTTGGGTTCAACTCGCCAAGTGCTATCAGTTTGTCCGTCAAACCGTTTCAAAATTCCGACCATACAGGGAGCAGCAGAAATCCAAGTGTTTTGTTGTAAAAAAACCATATCGGCCCGGCGCCCTACCTACCTACCCTTTAAGTTAACGGTTTTTGAGGCTCTGTAACTTCTAACCTAGAGACCCCCTGGGGTTGTGACCAGTGGCAAACATGCTTGTTTTCGCGAGATCTACTCGAATCCAGCGTCGTGTAAATTTTCTTGTTTTTGGATACCCCCCCTGGATTTTGGGCCAAAAAAGTGGGTGCGGGAATGATGTGCGGCGGATATGGCGACCTGACAATTATGGGCGGCATTTTCACGTGAGCTTATTGTTTTGGGCGCCCAGTAGCAAGAACGAGAGCTTGATACTTATGCTTAAGGGTTCTGAATTTGGTCGCGAAATTATTTGCGTTTGCATGTGTAGCACGGCTGCTCAGCATGAGTAATTAATTAATTAATTAATTAAACTCGTGCTCCCGTTGGGGAGTCACGGAGCACCGAAGTGCTTTTAATCCCTGTGTGTGCACTACAGGAGAAAGGGCAGAGACCCCCAGTCTCCTTCATGCCAAAGGCATGCCACAGCTGCAATCGGGCGCGGCTAGCGAAAAGGACAGGCTAACGATCCGGCAAACTGTGGGTGCAATAAGACCCATGTGAGCATATCATAGCAAGGAGCGTGGGCAAGTAATCTGAACATAGCCAGGGCGTAGCATGGCTGTACTAGGACTAGGCTAAGGCTATGGCTGGTTGTGTACCGTGCGTTGGCGGCACGTGACTAGGTGTGTTGGCACAGCTAGGCATGGCTGCCTTAGCGGCAGTGACGCCAATGGTTACAAGCTAGGGCTATTGCTATTCTAGCCCGCTGGGGGCGTCCACATCTTGTGGTTGATCATCAGGTCCCCGCCCCTCCAGTACACCTTGGGCTTCTGGGGGTCCTGCTTATGGCGGAGGTATTCCGGCCACAGGTCGCGTCGCTGCTGTTGCTGAGCGGGGGTGAGGTCGTCATCCAGCGTCCAGGTGAGGTCGTGCAACCGCTTGCGACGAGAGAGGAACCGCTGCTTATCCTCAGGGGAGGGGAAGGTGAGTAGGACTGGTGGGGGGGCCGCCTTGTCCCGTGAGTGGGGAAGGCGGTGGCACCCACGCAGTTCTACCTCACCTACCAGGCCCATGAGGGTAAGAAGCTGGTTCTTGAGCTCGTCAGCAAGAGAGGTTGACGTCTCACCTGGCTTCTGGGGGAAGCGACGTAGCACCACTCGGCACTCGCGGCGAGCGCGATCGGTGACCTCCCGTTGCTGGGCCTGGCGGTGGTCCTCCAGCTCCTGGAGCTTTGTGGCGATGGCGTCGGTGGTGGAGGCGGTCGCTGACCGCAGCAGGTCCGCGTAGGAGAGCGGCGGGAGGTCGCCAGCATGAGTAGGTCACAGATTGCCTGCGCCCGGATGGTCGATTTTGAGCACAAGCATGTCAGTGCGTGAGAAAACGTTGCCCGCACCAGGCCAGGCAGTTTTTGCGCTTGATTTTAATCGTAGTATAGAGTTTGTATACGGTATATCTGACTAGGGAGCGCCCGGGCCTGGGTGTTCTTGCCCGAAGTTTACTGTCGACCATTTTACAGAACGTCAAGGCTGGGTAGCGAGCACACGTGACAGGACTTGTCTTTCGATCTCTCTTGGGCCTAGAACAATGCTCCGGCGTGTCTTACGCTACTTTCGAACCATTTTGCAAGTTTGGCTGCGTTCTTGTGCCGGAAAGCTGGCTGGCTGCGGATATCCGCGATTCTTAATGCATCCACCTGGACGTGCCGACGTAACGAGCAGGTGCGTGCCGGGTTCTCTCTTTGGTTAGGTGTAAGGGGTAGCGTAGTCGTAGCAGTAAGTGTCAGCCGGCTATGCCTGAAAGACAGGACAGTTTCTGTGCATGTGCATGGCTTACGTAGTTGGTTTACGCCATGTACCTTCTATCGTCGCAATCTGCCTTGTTCGCTGCTGCTAAGTTACGTATGCTTCCCAGCTGTGTTCCGGTTGCGTTCATTATCAGCCATGGGCCCATTGCTTGCAGTTGTTCTAGCTGTTCTTGTGCTGCTTATATGTGATGCGTTTACAGCTCTCCCCCCCCCTTAGAATGCATGCAATGTGTGGCATGCTGGATAGTGCTCTTTAACAACTTCATCTGGCTGCTATCCTGTGTAAGTTGCCATACAAATGTGGTGTCCTCTTCTTCCTGGGTGGTGGCCAGCATGTCCGTGACATTAAACAAGCTTTGGTATATGCTTAGAGAGAGTTTGCCGTAAGGGGTGGGTCATGTTCAAGCCAGGCAACCTCAGCAACCATACAACCTTATATTGCATGATCTGCCCCATCTGTGACACCGTTAGGCACGCGTATATATATTCATTGAGAATGATAGATTACGGAGGTGAGATAGGCATGCAACATAAGGAAAAACCCGATAACTGGGAGAATAACCCTGAAGAAATTAATAGTAATCTGACACAGACATCCAAGGATCACGCCAGCGGCACAAGGTACAACTAACTATACATCACAAAACTACACGCAGCAACAGCGCTGCCGGCCCACCATGCAGGCCTGGAAGGGATCTAGACCGCATGGGTCGCGACAAAGTCGGCCCGGGTGCGGCGGAATAACACATCAGCCACGGTGCGAGTGAGGGCGAGTGACAGACGCTGCCGCCAATACGAGGACCACGTGCGGGCCGACCACGGGGCGGTCTGACCCTCGAGGTCGAGGCGGTCTTCACGGCGCTGGCAGCACTCGTGGAAAAACTCCGCTGTCTTGGGGCCCATGGCCCCGAACTCCTCAAGGACAAAGGGGATGACCCGGTGGGGCCCCACATTGCCGTAGGAGGCAAACTTGTCGCGCTCAGCCACAGCGGCAGCAGCGCCGGCATCCACAGCCGCCCGGAGGATGTGGCGACCGGAAAGCGGCCGAGCCACGGAGACATCGATGAGCAGGTGGCAACCCTGCCCGTCGTAGTCAAGCACGGTAATATCGGGGCGATGGTTGGGTGAGTAGAGGGCGGCCCCATCCGCGTCCTCGCACTTGATGGTGGAGTGGGGAAAGACCGACCGAACCATGGCACACACCACCCGGAGGAGAGCGGTATGGAGATAGAGGAACCAGTTCTGGTTCTGCTGGCCACCCATGCACGCGATGTAGTGCGTCCCAGTAGTATCCAGAGCAAGCCCGCAGCTGCCGCAGGACGCACCCGCCGTGATGAGAGGTTGCGGGGCAAAGAGCTGGTGGCGGAGAGCGATGGCGTAAAGGGCCGGAACCAGTGTGAACAAAGGGCTCATGGGGAGGGCGCGCAGGAATGCGGACCCCACGCTCCCCTCAAGGGAAACGGAGTGAAGCCAAGCCTTCCCCTGATCGTTCAAGCTCGCATGCAGACCCATCCAGTCGGCACAGTGTAGTATACCCGCGTAGGTCTTTTGTTGTTTTTCATGAACGCAGGCAGGGAAGACACTAGGACTGACGACAGTGGACACGCCGGGCGTGCCCCGGGGCAGGCGACGGTGGACGGCCTGAGCGGGGCGGACGAGGTCGCAAGCCTGCTGGATCCCGAGGTAAGAATCCTGCACAGCCTGCACAAAGGGGAAGGGGGATGGGGTGACCAAGTCGGGAATGGCGCTGACGGCGCTGGGGACCAACCGGCGGATCTCCGCCCAGGCCTGAGCAACAGAGCCAAGGAAGGCGGCGGGGGCGAGGCGGGCGGCGCGGGTGAGCCCACACCCGCCCATGCGGCAGGGGAGGGTGGCCAAGCGCATGGAGTGAGCTGGCAGGCTAGGGCCGGGGAGGAGCACCTGCAAGGCGGCCTGAATGCGCTCGTCATGGCCTTCCGCGGCAAGCCGCACCAAGTGGGGGGGAGCGCCACGGAGCCAGTGAACCACCCGCGGGTGGGCGCAAAACCACAGGAGGAGCCCTTTGGTCTGGGGGTCCTTGAGGCGCGCCCAAGTCTCGAGGACATGGGTGCGCTGTTCCACGGTGGCCCGGAGCTCCTCTTCGACGTAGTCAGGGTCACCCACAGGGACGCCCAGGCACGAGAAACCACGCGCCCGCGCCAATGCCCCCGGGATAGCCGCGGGGAAGCCAGAGCAGTCCCCCTGGGGCGAAAAGACTGCACACTTGGGGAGGGTGAGCCGAAGGTTGATGGCCGCCATGGCCACTTCAAGGGCAGCCAGGGCGGCAACCACAGCGTCGGCCGGGCCAAGGGCATGGATATCGTCCATATAGGCGAGGAGCACGACATCCGGGTGCGCAGCGTGGACACCTTGGAGAGCCTTGTGCAGCGGGGCAGACAGGTAAAAGGGGCCGAGGGGGTCACCTTGCTGGGTTCCCGTGCGGGAAGCGATGTCGGCGAACGTCCCATCCTCCATGAGGAAGGAGAGTTGAGTGGGTTCGCCGTAGCAGGCTGCTGTCCACGCAAGAAGGTCAGGGAACGCCTCGCCGACGGCCTCAAAGATGCTAGCCTTGGTGACAGCATTGAACGCATTGTGGCAATCCACCTTCAGCGCCACATGGGTCGGATGCGTCTCGAGGTAGGCCTGAACTGTGTGCACGATGATGTCGCTGCCCCCTTTGGTGGCGACGCCAAGCTGGGCCGCGACGGACTCCTCAGTATCACTCCGGTTGGGGCAGAAGTAGGCGCGAAACTCGGGGGCCTTTTGGCGACAAATGACCTTACTCACCAGCTTGCGTAGGACCTCGCCGCAAGCAATGGGACGAACGCGGCCAGCAGGCGGGGGGACGTCGTCTTTCAGGAGGGCAATGAGGCGTGCCCCAGCCAGCCAAGGGCGCGCCGCGGGGGCGCGTATATATATGTGCAGCCACAGCACGGTACGGCCTTGTTATACGCTGCCCCACCTCCCCAAGGCCGCGTAGGGTCCCATGGGGCCCTGAGGATTGGTAAGAAGCTTAAGGGACTGTGTGGGTGGCGTGGTGATGTGTGATATATATGGTGGTCCTAAAAAGTCCTAGTTTCAATTTTGGGCCATTTTTTTCGCTCGAGGTCTGCCATGGGGCAGGGCCAGTTTTGGTACTAAACGTCGTTATTTGAACCTAGGTCTTTGATAGAAATTAAAAAACTATATTATTTCTCAGTGGCACAAATGCCAGGGTCAAACACTACTGTTTACATGATTAAATAAGCATTCCCCAGCGTCCTAAATTTAGGACTTTTTGCAGGCTTTTGGACACAACGGTGTTACGTCGCGTAACAATTCGTTGTAGTTACGGACGTAAATTAGGTCCTTGGCCTCGGTTGTTCCTAGGTTACGTGCAGTTCTAGTTTGGACATGATTGTCCCCGTAACAGTACTGTGGTATATTGGGTGCCTTTGGGCGCCGCGCCGCGTACTATATTAGTGGTCCTTATCCTTTTGTAGAATGTAGTGGACCGGCGTGCATCTGTGCACCTGCCTGTGTTTCTGTGTTTCTGCAGGCGAGGGCCAGGTCGGCCCGAGCCTGTTGGACCGTTGGTGACCATTTATGCACGTTCCACTCCTTGTGTGGTCACTCGGCGTGTGTTAAATGAATTAACACATATAGGCTTGGGTCACGGCAGTGTAGTTGTGTTTCCTTCCTCTTTTCCTGGAGTAAACGGGTTTGATTAAATGGCCTATGGCATATTACAGTAGTACATATGTAAATGCATTGAGATCTGGTTCGTCTCGTTCGTCTTTCGCTAGGGGTTTAACTAGAGGCGGCCTCACTAGTTTAGGTAGTATCAGGACAGGTAGAGGTAGAGGTGGCGGCCGAGGCTTGCGGCGTAACAATGGACTCGGAGGTAGTTTAGATAGAGAGCGAGACGACGATCCTTTGCAACATACGTCATTGAATCAACCCTTCCGCGGCTGGGAAAATGAAGACGACACCTACTTGACAGGTAATGGGCGGGTCGCCTGCGAGCTGGGGGGGTAGTGCTGCCTGATTCAGGACACGCCCTGCCTAGAAGATAGACCTGCTCGAAGCGGAAAATCCTTTTCTAGATAGTTCCTTTTCCTCGTCTTGTTTTCCTTAGAAAAGTGGTTCACTGTCGTAGATAGGTGATGTTTTCGGTTCGGTGTTAGTGAGACGATTAGCGTCTGGGTAGGTTCCACCTTTTCCTTCGTGCTGCTGTACATTAGACGGCCGCACTCGCAGAAAGTCACTGGGTCGCTGACTTTAGGACTACGAGCGCTGGACCATTGCCGCCCTCGTCATTTCGGTGATCCAGATAACCCAGCTAAGTCGACTCCTACCCCTTCCACTCCTATCGTGACTACTCAAGAACAACAAGGGGCGTTACCATGAGCCAACGGCGATCTTTTACTGCTCCTTCCCATTCTTCTAGCGATAATAGTCTAGCTAAATATTACGTAGTGATTACGCCTCAATGGTCCTCCATTTTCCTTTCTTGGTCCGACGCTAGGAAGATCGTTCCGAATCGTGTATACAACGTAATTAGGTACAAGAAATTTATGTCCTTCGAAGAAGCTCAGCAGTTCCTTATAGATCATAGCCAAACAGATTTAGGCCTTCATGTACGCCCTATTCCTCATGGTCGTCCTCCAGTAGAAGCTCTAGTCTTTGCTACCCCTCCTTCTTCTCCCCCTAAACGGGCTGCATCTGCATCTGCTTCAGATACTCCTCTCAATTTGGAGTTTGGTTCCCTATCCATTACTGTTGTTAAAAAGGATTGATTTTAATTTTGTTCCTGCTGCATACCTTCAAGGTTTTTCCTTTTTCCTTTGTTGCTTTCTTCTAGATTCCTATTCCTTTACGTAATTAAAGATGGATCCAGTGGGTGGAGATATGTCGCCTATACCTACCAATAATAATAATAATACTACTACTAATAACACTAACAATAACAATACTCGTGGTAACCGACGGGACTCCTTGGAAACGGTACACCATCTCACCCCTCAAGGTATTCTGCGTACCTCACCTCCTTCTCCTGTTGCTGGTGGTCGCCGTCGTCCCTCAATTACCCCACCTACCTATGAACAACGTATTTCCCAAGTCAGATTTAGTGATGAACCTTCTTTTGTTGTGAACCAGGCCCCTGCCCCTTCTGCAACCTTGGCTCACCCCTCCAGCAGGTCCTCACACACTAACAATGCTTCTAGGCCTCCTTCCCACCCTGTGCCTTCAATGCCTGCTATTAACACGGGTCGTACCTCGGCCCCTGTCGGCCCTTCTGGGCGCCCTAGTGCAGTTCCCTTTTACCCACCTGCTTCCTGGTCCTACCCTGAGACGGCCTATGAGGCTGCCCAGGTCCCTACCCGTGTGGCTGATTTAGAAGTTAATAATGATTTCAGTACCATGCCCCTAGATGATAGGAATTATGATCATTTTGCCTATTCATCTCTTCGTGAGCAATATACTGTTCCCTTCTCCTATGGGCACCATCCTGAAACGGTGGCTCCCTCTAGACCCCTACCCAAGACTTTTCCTATCCCTTCCTGTAACAACCAAATGTTACATCCAAAGTTTTCCTACTGTTGAATCTTATTATGAGTTCTTTAGGACAATTATTTGAGAAGTTAGGAGGCTTCGACGTCTGATAGATATTGGGCCTGTTGAGATCTGTCGAATCTATTGTTCTACCCTCATTGGTCGTGGCCTGATCCACGTAGGGTACTTTGCATGGTGTTGTTTAGTCAGTCAAAGATTCTCTGCAGTACCGTTGTACCTGGTGGATTTGGTTCCAGGTCCTTGAGATTTCGTATGTACTGGCTTTGTGTTGTGTGGAGGATTCGGAGGCTAAGATCTTATCTTGAGTGATCCTCACTTTTGATTGGTCCTTCCGGGTTAGGGTTGGATGGATGCTGCGTGCACGATGACTTTTATCCTGTTTGGGGCGGCCGTGCATGTGTGCGTACGTGAGAGCTAAAGCTATGGTGTAATTCAAGGGTTTCCTTGTTTCATCAATCAAACAACCCTTGCCAAAAGTCAACTATAACTTCAACAGATAGTTGACTTGGATATAACTTGTCTGTTGTGTCTAACAAGGGTGGGGACTCATTCCCTTAACTGTTGAAGATCCATCTTCATTGCTTCTCTGGACGTGAAGTTATCTGTCGCGACTCCAACCCAGGTATAAAGATCTTTTCACGCTAATGTTGATACTGAGGCTGTTGCAAACACAACATTTTTAGTCGTTACATTGGTATCGGAGGTTTCTACCTAGGTGTTGGTTGTCTTGACAGTATTAGTTCACGATTAACAATGGAATTCTTGCCAGACCCAGAGAGGGTACGTTATGCTGTGTATTCGGACAGTTCTTAAGAGTGTGACTCATCCTTATGTGACAGTCTTGCTCTGAGAACTGCCTTGAGCCCATAAGTCTCTAACGTTCCCCAGTCCGGCATGCGCGACCCATGGAGTGATGAGTAACCCGGAGACACAACCACCGTTATCAAGTAAGAGAGTTGAAGATGCAACCACATCTTTAGCAGCTCAACGGACGACCGGTGATGAAAGGGTTTCATCATCTACTCCCAGACGTCAACTATTTGGAGATACCACCTTAATGTCTGCTTCCCGCAGATATTCGCTGTCGGTCGGCCCAAAGTTCTCCATCTTGCCCCTCGGTGTGCAACCAGGCGAGCCCTCCCTGCGTGGCATTGGTAGAGGTGTACCACGGTTCTCCAACGTGGGGACACGCGTTCGCCAGCACCCGAATACGGTTCGGCTATTCGTTTTGGCTACAACACGGTGCCGGGGCGAGACGGCACTCGGCTAGCGGCTGACGAGCTGACAGCGGAGAAAATTCGATTACAACATGAACGTGAGGAAGCTGCGAGAGCTAGAAGTGTGGCGGAAGCGCTGGAGAAGAGTGTGGGTAGGACTATTGCGCGTGTGCAGCAACTTGAGTCGCAAGGGCAGGCGGGCGATGGAGAGTCTGTTTTCGTGGATCAACCGTCTCCAACACTGGGTATACGAGGGTATATGCGGTTGACGCTCCTTTTGTTGATGAAGGGACAGATGCACAGGGGCATGAGCCTCCACGGCTCTCGGTGGCTGCGACATTGTCGGAGAATCAGAATGCACCACACGCCCCAGTGATGGAGCTCACGTCTTTGTATCCTCGTACTGTTCCTTTTCCTAAGGTGGAGTCGGTAGACAAGCTATCGCTGACCAACCTTACCCATCGCAGCTTCGACCATTTCTCCACCAAGTTTCAGGATGTCTTCGCTATCCACTTCGCCAACTATGGGCCCAAGGCAGAGGAACGTCTCACGATGGACATCCAGAAGAGAATGGTTAGGCAGCGGATGAGCGACAGTGCCAGCGACCGTTTTGATGAGTTTTTGCGTTCTGTGGCTGGACGTGCGTGTACCGACCTCCCCTCTCTCCTATTGGGCTTTCGCCGGTTTCTGTTACCCCAGGATCAGCTTCGCATGGATCGGGACGCACTGGCTAACTGTACGCAGGCTGGTTTGACGCTGCCACAGTTCGTGGAGCAATTCACCAACCTTAGAGCCAAGATTCCCAATGCTCTGACGCAGAGGCACTTCACAGACTACTGCATGGCATGGCTCCACACGTGCGACTGGATGTGGACAAGCACTTCTCCCAGTTCGACTACGTGGATTGGCAATGGGACAAGGTGTTGTCTTATGTGCTTACCCTTTGTCGTGTGCCTGCTTTTTCTGTCAAGTGGGAACCTGTGGCCACGCCAGTGCCACCCATCAAGAAGTCCCTGAACCAGCTGGATGACCTCCTGGGGGAACTCAATGCATTGGATCCCACCCAGGGTAACTGTTTTATCTGCAACCAGCCAGGTCACTTTGCACGGGACTGCCCTAGACGGGACCAGTTTCCCCCTGCCACGAGAGGACCTTTTGGCGCCCTGCCATCTCCCAGGCCACCCAACCTTCCTCCTGGCGTTCCTGCTGGCGATCACCGGATACAGCCAGGGTTCCAGCCCAACTTCCAGCCCTCTGGGAGGTTCCAGTCCCGCGCTAGGCCCTTCAGCAGACAGGATAAGCGTAGGATGGTGAACGCTCTCATGCAGCTGCTGGCAGATGAGGAGGATGGGGGGGACGAGGATGAGCCTCCAGCACCACCTGAGCAGCTTCCACCATCGGGCAGTGGAGCATCCCCAGACCCACCTGAGTCAAAAAACTAGTTGGGTCCCCAGGTCATCCTTCTGTCATGGCCAGGTCTGACCTGCCTGCTGTTGACGTTAGGCCAGTGAACACTGTGGGTGCTTCTGACCCTGCTGTCCCTGTGGGTCCTCCTGTACCAGGTCACTTACTCAAGTTTCAGGCTAGGCTCCTCAACGTGCCAGTCCCCTTGGCTCAGCCAGCTTGCTTGTTTATGATTGATTCTGGTGCTGGCAGTAATTATATTGCTGCATCCTTGGTGCAGGAGCTGAAGTTGCCTGTGTTGGCCCACCCCACACCTGTCATGGTGCAGTATTCTGATGGCAGGAGAAGCTGCTCACCTGGCTATGTGCAGCTCATCTTCCAAGTTTGTTCATCCCAGACTTTGGAAGTGACAGCAGATGTCATTCCCCTCACGGCAGCGATGTGATTTTGGGGATCCCATGGTTGTCTGACACCAATCCTGCTATTTCTTGGCCTGACAGGGTGGTCCAGTTCAAGGATGGGACAGTGTGGGATGCTACCTGTGTGTTGCCAGGGGGGAGAAGAACAGCCACTGAGTGCTGTTCCACACAGACAGCTGTCAATGATGGCAAGGGAGGGGAAGCAGGTGCGAAAGGGGTGGATCAAGAGCCGACTTTGGAGGAGAAACGGGCTGCCCTACTGAAGCATGTGTGGTCTGCCAAGCATACTCTGTCTTATTTGGCCACCTATCCAGTGGAACACATCTTTTTCCTGCATTTGGTGCCTAATGAACCTGAGTCTGCTAGTGGTCATTCTGTCAATGCTGTCAGTTCTACTGTCACCACTGAGCAACAACAGCAGCATGATGCCTTGTTGGACAGGTATGGAGCCATCTTTGAGGACAAGATGCCCCAGTATCCTCCTGAGGGACCCATCACACATGTCATCAAGTTGGTAGAGGGTGCTCGTCCTCCTTTGTGCCTATGTACAGGATGGGCCCTGCAGAGATGGCAGAGCTGAAGACCATACTTATTGGCCTGTTGGAGGCTGGTCTGATCCTCCCAGCTAACAGTCCTTTCAGTTCTGGGTGTTTGCTTGTACCCAAGCATGATGGGGGGTGGAGGTTGTGCATTGACCTGAGGGGACTGAACAAGGTGACTGTCAAGTCCAGGTACCCTCTGCCCAGAATTGATGAGTTGCTGGAGAGGACTGCAGGAGCTGCCTTCTTTACCAAGTTTGACCTCAGGCATGCTTTCTGGCAGATCAGGGTGGCTACTGAGGACATCCCCAAGACGGCCTTTTCTACCCCATGGGGACAGTTCCAGTGGACAGTAATGCCCATGGGTGCCTCTAACAGTCCTGCCACTATGCAGATGTTTGTCAATGCCATCTTTGGCCACCTGACTGGAAATGCCCTGCCCCAGATCTCACCTGACCTTCGCAACCCCAGGTTCAAGGACATTGCCCACTTGTGTGACACTACCAGGGTGGTCTTCAGGACTTGTGTGGTCGTCTACCTGGACGACATTCTGGTACACTCTCGTACCTTCAGGGAGCACCTGGAGAACGTGGAGGAGGTCCTTAAGGTGATCCATCAGTATCATCTGTCGGTGAAGAGGTCCAAGGTGGAGTGGGGCCAAGAGGTGAAGTTTCTGGGCTACCAGCTGAGCGCTGCAGGTATGACTCCTGAGGCCAGCAAGGTCTCTGCTGTTTTGGAGTGGCCTGTGTTGAAGTCAGCTCAGGATGTCAGATCCTTTCTGGGCCTGGTGGGCTGGTACCGACGGTTCATTCCCGACATGGCGGCCATCTCTGGTCCCCTGTTAGCCCTGCTCAAGAAGGATGTCCCTTTGAATGGACTGCAGCATGCCAGCAAGCTTTTGATGTGTTGAAGCAGAAGCTTACCACTGCTCCCTTGTTGGTGGGCCCCAACCCAGACTTGCCATACCAGGTTAGGTCTGACGCCTCACAGGGTGCTATTGGTGCAGTACTAATGCAAGATCATGGTAAGGGCCCTCAACCAGTGGAATACATGTCCAGGAGTATGACGTCTGCAGAACGTAACTACCCTGTTCATGAGCAAGAGCTGTTGGGATTGGTGGTGGCCTGTCACAAGTGGGAACACCTACTGAAGGGGGCCCAGTTTTCTGTGGCCAGCAGCGCCAGAGATGGGCAGGGCAACGAGTCTATTACCCTGATGACTGACCACAGGCCCTTGGTACATGTGTTGGAACAGACCCGGATGAGTAAGAGGATGGCTGGATGGATGGAGTTCCTGGGGGGGTTTGGACCTTTCTCTGTGAGGTACATTCCTGGTACGCAGAATGTGGTGCCTGACGCCCTGTCCAGGAGGAGGGATTTGATGGGAAGTTTTCATGAGGACTTGGACATCTGTGCTGCCCTGATTTCTGTGGTAGAGTGTGGAGCCTTGACTAGAGCTCAGGCCAACAACCAGAAGGTTTCTCAACTGTTGACACCACCTGTAGGGAATAACGGTGGTCCCGTGATGCTCATCGACCAGGGCTCTGTCCCAGAGTTGACAGGCGTCCAGGAGGGTGTCCAGTCACTGTCTGACAGTCTTAGGAGAAGTCCTGAAGGTGTGGTGCCCACTCCCACAGAGCAGCCAGGTGAGGGAGGCCCTGCTAGGCGCAGCAGAGGTAGGCCCAGGAAGTGGGTCATGGACCCTGTGTTGGTAGGCCGGTCCAAGGTGTTGGCCTCTCAGGTGATGGCAAGGTCAAAAGGGCCTATAGCTACTACTGTCTCATCCAAGCAGTTGGTGGCTAGCCCTGGGCAGGAAGAGGAGATGCAGATGCAGCCCCTGGGACCTGACAAGGACCTGGTGTTGCCTAACCCTTTAAATATTTCCCTGCTGGACGTCATCAAGGCCTTCACCAAGACGGAGGACATGGCTACTGCAGCTATCCAGAGGGGCAACTTTGGCAATAGACCTGTAGAATACTGGGAGGGCGTTCTGTATGTTCACACTCATGATGCAGAGCACACGGTGACTAGAAAAGTGTATGTGCCTGAGATGGCCATTCCCACAGTGTTACATTGTTTCCATGACGATGTGACTGCGTGTCATCCTGGTTATGCTAAGCTACTGCATGAGGTGCAGCAGAGGTTTTGGTGGCCTGGCCTTTATCAGGATGTTAAGGCCTATGTGGACTCCTGTGACTCCTGCCAGAGAAATAAGGTCAGGAACCAAGCCACGCCCATTTTCCCATGGCTATGCCCATTCCCCTGCGCCCTTGGATCAGTGTGACTATGGATTTTATCTGTGGTCTTCCCATGTCAGATGGTGGCAATGACAGGATCCTTGTGGTCATGGACAGGCTGTCCAGGATGTGCCATCTGATTCCTTGCAATACTCATCTCACCGCTGTACAGTGTGTAGATTTGTTTATGAAGGAGATCTACCGTCTGCACGGCATGCCTAGAGTGATCATCACTGATCAGGACCCCCTTTGGCTGTCAGGGTTTTGGAAGTCATTCTTTGACATCCTAGACACTAAGCTGGCATTCGGTGTGGCATACAGGTGTGCCAGTACTGGGGCGGTGGAGAGGATGAACAGAATTGTCAGGGAGTGTCAAAAGCACTATTGTACACACGACAACAAGGACTGGGACAAGAAGATACCTTTCATAGAGTTCGCAATCAACAACTCTCCTCTGGCTCCTCACCAGATGTCCCCCTTCGTGATCTGCAATGGCCAGTGTCCCTTGACACCATTCGACTTGGAACTGCCTGACAGAGACGCTGAAGGCCCTTTCCAGCGACGTCTTGGTTCAGTCCAGCAGTTGTTGGCTTCCTTCCAGGAGGCTCACAGCATTGTGGCTACCCAGCTGTTGAGGACACAGGACAAATACCTGACTACGCCTGGCAGCAAACGGTGGCCAGTCATTCCTTTGTAGCTCCTGGGGACTTGGTGTTGCTGGAAGCCAACAGAGTGCTGCCTGAGAAGGAGCAATGCAGGAAACTGCAACCACTCTGGTTGGGTCCTTACCCAGTGTTGGCAACCTTCCACTATGGTACAGTGGTCCAGGTCCAAGTGCCTTCTCACTGGAAGCTCAGGAATAATATTTTTCACCTAGCCCAGCTGAAGCTGTACAGGCGCAACACCTTACCAGGCAGATTGTCTGCCCCTTTGCCTTATGAATTGGATTCTGAGGGGGAGAAGATCTATGAAGTGGAGCGGTTGTTGGCTCACAGGGTGAAGGGGAAAGGTCGTACCAAACAGTTGCAGTTTAAGGTACACTGGAAGGGAGAGCTAGAGGTGACTGCTACGTGGCTGTGGTTGTCTGATCTCACCAACAGTCACTCTGCTGTACTAGAGTATTGTCAGCGTCATGGTATCACCTTGCCTGAGTGGTATGTCATGGGCTCTGAGCGGTGTGCTCCCCTTCATAGCTCCCAGTGAGCACTGCTAACACCTCTTTTTGGTGTTTTGTGTCTGTGGTTGCCAGCCATGGCCGACTCCCATCCGGAGGGGACACCCAGGCCACCTGCACGAACCCAAGAGGACGTGAGGGCTACGTATGTCTTTCAGCACGACTACGCTGGCCCCAGAGCCCCGGGCCCTTCGATCCAGGAAGACGCTGGGTTTGTGGAAGCCCATTTTCTCAATCTGTTCCAGCGTATGGTACATGATCAGCAACGGCACGAGCAGCGTCACGGGGCCTTGATAACCAGGTTGATTAATGTGGAGGGTCTGGTTACTCAGATGGCAGAACACTTGAGGGCTGGGCACATTCCAACTGTGGGTTCTGCTGTGCCTGCAGTTTCTGAGGCTCCAGTAGCTCAGGAGGCTATCCCCACCCCGGTGGTCTCAGTCCCCTCTCCTACGGAGGCTCCTCCACCCCCTAAGGTGGTGGTACACTTGCCCAGGTCAGCTGTTCCAACAAAACAGGTGGAGCAGTTCTTGGACCACCGTAATTGTGCTCCTGGACAGTGCGAGTGGTGTAAATCCTTGTACACAGCCATGCAGGCATTGGATCAGACAGTGGTGGAGGAGGGTGAACTAGTACCTGAGGGTATGGTAGAGTTGGCCCTTGACTGTCTGCCCCCCAGTCTCTGTGAGATTGGGTCACCTATGGTGGCTTACATTATGCACACCGTCTTTGCAGTGTACCCGTGGCCTTCGTTTGACATGAGGCCGGTGGAGGGCCAGGACTTGATGGAGGCTCTGCCCAGTGACCTGAGACTCGCCTTTGCAGGGCTCAAGCCAGTTGGATATTCCCAGACCTACACTGAGCTACTTGAGCAGGCTGTCAAGCAGGGAGAGTTTGACCTTACCCCGTCGTCCAACTGCTCTGTGATGTCTTGTTTTCCACGCAAGGACAGCACAGTCTTTGTGGGGCTGCAGTTACCAAAGTTCCCTAACGAGCTGAGGGCCAGGCTCACACCTTTGAGGGTGCTGGTACCCATCTTGGGCGCCAGGTGGGGGCCTATCAAGGCCTTTCTACAGCTGTGGTGGGCCTATAGCAGCTGGCTATGTCGCCATAAGACTGCCAGTGGCTGGGTCTTCGATCCCCTCCGACAGGCTGTGGTCACTCTGTCCTACCCTGCCCAGTGCAGTAGGTTTTCAGCTGAGTTGGGCAAGGCTGCTGAGACCTGCTTGGATATTCAGGTCAGCAGGAACTGGCCAGATCTGGTGTCCATGGTGGAGCATTTCCCAGTGTTTGGAACGAGGGGAAGGATATGAAGAAGGGGGATTGGTTCACTCTGTGAAGGGTTCCAGGATGGTTGGAGATGGGCTGTGGAGTGAGGTGGGGATCCAGAATGGAGGCGACCAGTTCTGATGTCCAGTCCAGATTTCCAGCAACGACAGTTCTGAGTTCATGGTAGCTTTGCAGTTGTATTATTCAGGCATGGTTGCCTGTGTGTTAGTCACTTGATGACATTTCATCTGTGGGTGAATTTGTCTTATTCAGGGTTGACATGATCAGATGGTACTGAGATAGGAGGCCCTTTGGGGATGTAAAAACCCACTTGCTTGTCCCAAGAGGTGGTGGACTTCCTGTTTAATGTTGTGTTGTTTTGTGGAGGTTGTCGTTTTATTCTTCTTGGCTTCTAGGAACTGGGAGTTCCTGTCTTGAGGGGGAGATATGTAACAACCAAATGTTACATCCAAAGTTTTCCTACTGTTGAATCTTATTATGAGTTCTTTAGGACAATTATTTGAGAAGTTAGGAGGCTTCGACGTCTGATAGATATTGGGCCTGTTGAGATCTGTCGAATCTATTGTTCTACCCTCATTGGTCGTGGCCTGATCCACGTAGGGTACTTTGCATGGTGTTGTTTAGTCAGTCAAAGATTCTCTGCAGTACCGTTGTACCTGGTGGATTTGGTTCCAGGTCCTTGAGATTTCGTATGTGCTGGCTTTGTGTTGTGTGGAGGATTCGGAGGCTAAGATCTTATCTTGAGTGATCCTCACTTTTGATTGGTCCTTCCGGGTTAGGGTTGGATGGATGCTGCGTGCACGATGACTTTTATCCTGTTTGGGGCGGCCGTGCATGTGTGCGTACGTGAGAGCTAAAGCTATGGTGTAATTCAAGGGTTTCCTTGTTTCATCAATCAAACAACCCTTGCCAAAAGTCAACTATAACTTCAACAGATAGTTGACTTGGATATAACTTGTCTGTTGTGTCTAACAAGGGTGGGGACTCATTCCCTTAACTGTTGAAGATCCATCTTCATTGCTTCTCTGGACGTGAAGTTATCTGTCGCGACTCCAACCCAGGTATAAAGATCTTTTCACGCTAATGTTGATACTGAGGCTGTTGCAAACACAACATTTTTAGTCGTTACACTTCCTTCTATCCCGCTTATGTAGCAGTGGAAGATAGTGGCCCTATGGGAAAAACTGACTCTTCTAATCCCCCTAAGCCTCCTGCTCTTCCCCTCTTTGCCAACCTTCCTAAGCTGGATGTCAAGTCTACCCCTCAACAGTTTTTCACCTTCATTATGTTGCTCACCCAGAACACAGAGTCCTGGCAGAACCACAATAGGTGGCGCCTCTCTGATGCTGTACTAGTCCCTCATTATCTTACTACCTGCATAACTCCTGAACTTGCTAACCTCATCCAGTGTGAGTCTCTTGCCTCTCATGCCTACCCAAACTCGGTAGCAGAATTGTTCAAGCGTTTAGAGAACCATTTAGTCCCTCCCGATGCAGATTGGCAGGATAGATTATCCTTTGGCACCTTGCAGCAGGGTACCAAGTCCTTCAAAGAATATATGAAAGAGTTTGATGCCCAGATGGTACGAATTAGGGATTTGTCGGGCGCAGAAGTACGTGCCCGCTTCCTTCAGGGCCTCAGTAGACCCTTATTGCGTGAAGTCAAGCGCCAGTTCTCTGCCTACCGTTTTACTGACCTGCCCCTCAAGCATGTGCGCCAGCATCTTTTACGAGTAGCAGATTTCTTCTCCACGCCTTCTCTTCCTACCCGTTCCCGTATTAATAATATTAGCCTTACCCCCGAGGAGGAGAACTCCTATGTAGAAGAATTAGATATCTGTGTGACTGACCTTTCAGCTCTGGATGTCTCTCATATCACCTGCTATCATTGTAAGGAAGTAGGTCATCTTAAACGTGAGTGCCCCAAGTTCCTTTCGGGTGCTCCCCCTCATCCCGACGCTCGCCCTCCTCGTACCCCTCAGCGTGCTCCTATTCGTCCCACTTCAGGACGCATTCCTTCAGCTACCCCTAGTAGGCTGAATGCTGTGCAGACAGGATCCCCAGGGTTCCCCTATGATAATCAGGCTCCCGCACCCTCTTCAATCCCTCGTGACCCTCCAGCAGTGGCTTTTCCGCCAGGGTCTTCTTCGGGGTTAGTTCCTATGGATTTGGGGGGGAGGGGGAACAGTAGGCCTGTCAGCCGGGGGTAACCTGGACAGGTCCTTAGATAGTACCCCAGATAATAATTTTTGCTTGCCTGTTTTTATAACCTCTGTAGGAGCTGAATCATCCCTACCACTACGTGTGCGTCCTCTTATGTTCTTGAATGGTGGCTTAACCGTCCCTCATACTGTTGTAGACCCCTTCCTGCATGCTGATGAACTCTTGAATGTCTCTGTGTTAGTGGATAGCGGTGCGGCTAGCTCCTTTGTGAGCGAGGCCCTAGTTAGGCGTTTAGGACTAGTCCCTACCCCTCACACAAAAACTGTCACTGTCCATTATGCTGACGGTCGCACCAGTCATTCCCCGGGTACGGTGTCCCTTCCCCTGGTCATACAAGGACGTACGGTCAACCTGACGGCCACTATAGGCCCTATCACTACAGCTGATGTATTACTAGGATTAGATTGGCACCAGGATAATAAAATCACTATTAATTATGATACTATGGTCATTTGGTTTCCAGATAGCTCTTACTGGGTACCAGAACGTCATTATAGATTAGAAAATTTATCCTTGGTAGATATTACTCCTCCTACACCTGTTGATCCTCCTGTGAGACCTATACCTGAAGTATTAATGTCCAATGACGAATTGCGATCTGAACTAAAGGAATATGGATACCTATTATGTATGTTCCTTCAGTTAGAAGTACAAGAGATACCTATCACTAATAATAGTGTGGATATAGATGTAAATACAGTGGATACAATAGGAGTGGGATTTACTGAAAATGAAATAGTAAGATACATGGCTGTGATAGATTCCTCAAAAGTATTTGAAGAAAAGACTCCTTCTTATCCTCCTCCTCGTTCTGTTTTACACCGTGTAGTTATCAAGGACGGTGCAGTTCCTACGCACTCTCCGATGTATAGAATGGGCCCTACAGAATTAAAGGAACTAAAACAGATTTTAGTATCACTATTAGAAGCAGGATTGATAGAGCCTAGTAACTCCCCCTACTCCGCTGGTGTCCTGTTAGTTCCTAAGCCAAATGGCAAGTTTCGCCTAGTTACTGATTATAGGAAGTTAAACGATATTACTGTGAAGTCTAAATACCCTCTACCTCGTATTGATGATATATTTAATAAGGTTAAAGGTTCTACCTGTTTCACAGTACTAGATTGTGCGGATGGTTTTTGGCAACTACGTATAGCTCCTGAGGATTGCCACAAAACCGCCTTTGCTACCCCTTTTGGGCATTACCAGTTTAGAGTAGCGGCTATGGGACTCTGTAACTCTCCTGCCTCTTTCCAAATGTTAATGAATGAAGTGCTTAGACCTGTTATGGGAAATTCCCACCTTCCTCAAGTGTCCTCTGATTTAAAGGATCCTTCCTTCTCCTCTGTTTCTTTATCTGAGCATGACCGTTCTTGTGCTCAAGCTTACTTAGATGATATCCTTATTTATTCTCCTGATTTTGAAACGCACCTACGTGATTTAAAGAAAGTATTAGAAATCATGGCTGAAAATTCTTTATGGGCGCGCCGTGCTAAAGTTCGCTCTGGTAGAAGTGTCCCATTCTTAGGGCACGTTCTGTCAGATGCCGGGGTTGCTACCGACCCGGACAAGACTAAGTCAATTCAGGAATGGCCTACCCCTACCGACGTTAAAGGTGTACGTAGTTTCTAGGAATTGCTTCTTACTATAGGCGTTTTATCCCGCGTTTCGCAACTATAGCAGCCCCTATTAATCATCTATTAAAGAAGGATATCCCCTTTGTTTGGAGTAGTGAATGTCAGTCGGCTTTTCAGTGTCTAAAATCCCTACTCCTCTCCCCTCCCGTACTCATCCTACCGGATACTACTAAACCCTTTGTTGTAGCTACAGATGCTAGCAAGGTAGCTATAGGGGGCGTCCTTCTCCAGGATCAGGGTCAGGGCTTACAGCCAATCGAGTATATCTCTAGGACAATGCTTCCTGCGGAGCGTAACTATCCCGTACACCAGCAAGAACTATTAGCTGTGGTGTATTGTTGCCACGCGTGGCAGCACTTTCTTAAAGGTGCTCAATTTGATGTTTGTCTGAATGAACCCTGTGAGCTTGATCCTTATAGATTAGTTATCCAGACAGATCACCGCCCTCTTACCCATCTTCTCTCACAACCCAACCTTACCCCTCGTCAAGCGCGCTGGATGGAGTTTTTAGCACAGTTCTCCCCTTTTAAACTTCAGTATGTTAAGGGTGTAGATAACATAGTACCAGATGCACTCTCCCGTCGTGCAGATTACTCCTTTTTCGAGGACCTTGATGTTCTCAATACTACTCTAGTTCCTACTACTATGGGTGTAACCCCGTATGGTGAACTACCTGATGATGAATCCTATGCCTACCTCTTTCATACAGCTGTTCGCATGCCTGATCTCCTTTCTCACGTAGGACTCTCTCTCCCGTGTGAGGCCCTTCCTGTGGTCTCGGTGGGGGGGAGGGGAAAAATAAAATTTCTATACCGCTTAGCCATATAGCGACTAGGTCAGGAAAGTCTTATGAACACATAGTCCCTCTAGGACCTCCCCTTCTCTTTGGCAAGGCGGTAGGAGATCTCTTTAAACCTGTTCTGGATACCTCTGTAGCGATGCCTACCTCTGATCTTGAACGCCTTATTAGTAGATTTACGGCCACTGAGCCGGAAGCATTAGCTGCCATTGCTGCCCATCCCCAACAATTAGGCAAGCACCCTTGTAAATTTGTAGGTGGATTTTTATATGTGCAGATAGCAGATTCTCCCCCTCAATGGCGCCTGTATGTCCCTCCTATCTGTCGCTCCTCCTTGCTCTTTGAGTTGCATGACTTAGCTGCTCACCAGGGTGGTAAACGGGTACGGGACCTAGTAGCCCGCTCTTACTACTGGCCTTCCCTTTTAAAGGATGTAGATGAGTATGTTAGAACCTGTCAATCTTGCCAGGAGATGAAACCCAACAATGTAGGACAGATAGCAGAGCCTAGGACCTTACCTGATCCCATCATGCCGTGGGACTCCATTATGATGGATTTTGTAGGACCTTTTAGGAAGAATGATAGAGGTAACGCCCAGATCCTTGTTTTTGTAGATCGTTTTACTCGTATGTGTCATCTCGTGCCGTGTCCCTTAGAACTCACCGCACGCGATTGCGCACGCCTATACCTTAATAACGTATATAGATATCATGGTTTGAGTAGGCAGTTTATTAGTGATAAGGATAAGTTATTTACTTCTGATTTTTGGCAGCAGTTCTTCGCTGCTATCGGTACCAAGGTCACCTTCGGTACTGCCTACCACTCCTCCTCGTCTCATTTAGTAGAACGTTTGAATAGGGTAGTGGAAGAAGCTCTGCGTCACTATGTGAATGGCTCTGGGAGTGATTGGGAGGATTACCTATGTTTGGTAGAGTTTTCCCTTAACAACTGCCCTCAGGCTGCGCATGGTTATACGCCCTTCTTCCTAGATACTGGTAGACAACCTCTTACCCCTACCTCTCTCTTAGCTAGTCCTTTAAGGGACAAGGATGATGTGTCCCGGGATACTGTAGAAGGTGTGCAGGCGTTATTAGATAAGATGAAGAATGCACACGACAACGCTATTGCAGGGTACCATAGGGCGCAGGCCAAATATACCTTGCTAGGTTGCGTGCCTCATTAGATAGAAATAGGAGATTTAGTCTTAGTAGAAGGCCCCCGTGTTGGCCGCTTCGCTCATAAGTTCGAAGCTGAACTGAAAGTGAAACTTAGGCCCGCCTTCTTAGGACCCTTCCGTGTGTTGTCTAGAGTAGGTAATTTTCTGTATGAGATAGATATTCCTACCTCTTGGCAGACCCACTCTCGCACCTTTCATAGAAGCCAGCTGAAGCTCTATCATCAGAGCACGTTCGCTGGTAGAGAATTAGCCCCTGCCCCTTTAGAGCATAACCCGGATACTGGTGAGGTAGAGGATGAGGTAGAGGGTATCGTGGCCCATAGAGATATCAAAAAAGGCCGCGGTACCCAGCGCCAGTATAAGGTGAAGTGGATGTATGCTCGTAGTGAGGTAGATAAGGTCTGGTATACTGAGAGTGAGCTAGATGGGTGTAGTCGCCTGCTGCAGGAGTATAAAACCCTGCATAAGCTCTAGTTGTAGACCTTCTCCTCTCTTATGTTATGTCTGCTGTCGACGGATGGTTGGTTGTCCCCTCCCCTCCGCAGCCGTCATGTCAGAGCCTACCCCTCCGGCTGAGAGCTCGCTGCCGTCCCCGCCCCCACCGGACCCTGAGCTGTATTTCGAGGCCCTTCCGGGCCGCTGGGTGTCGCGATCAAGTTACCCGGGTGGCGTTGTGCAGCCGGCCCTTCAGGCCCAACATGCGGGCTTAGTCAGGGCGGCCCTCTTCGGGGTCACGTGGTATGGTCCTTCCCCTGATGAGCCGCACCAGCTTGTCCTGCACGGGTTCGACGATGCCGGACACTGTTTGTTGGGGTGTGGTTCCAGCTGTCCCGCCTTGGGACAGATAGATGCGGTTCTCCGGTGCTGCCGTGTGTTCTCCTACCTCTCTACCCCTGTGGGCCGTACCTGCCTACGGGAGGTGTTCCCTTGGCTTCCGGCTGAGGGTGATGCTGAGGTAGATGAGAACCCCTGCGACCTTTTACGGGCCGTAGAATTCATGGAGATAGCTGATCAGTCGGCGGGACTAGCGGTTAGTGGTCCTGCCCCTTCGGGCGCCCCAGCCGAGGTACA
Organism: Mesostigma viride; assembly: GCA_009746045.1. Classification (NCBI taxonomy): domain Eukaryota; kingdom Viridiplantae; phylum Streptophyta; class Mesostigmatophyceae; order Mesostigmatales; family Mesostigmataceae; genus Mesostigma; species Mesostigma viride. The sequence goes on along the minus strand of RPFO01000175.1, from coordinate 2,883,827 downwards.
TTATACTCCAGATTATTCTGCCTCGAGCGCTGCGTCCGCCTCCTCGGCGTCTGTTCCTCCCTCTCCGGTCCCGTCGTCCCCTCGGTCGACCCGGGTGTTGCAGTAGAGCCTACCCCTTCGGGTTTGCCTGATCCTCTTTCGGCGACGGTCTCGGCTATGCAGGCTCAGATCCAGTCCCTGACCACGGCGTTCGGGGCCTTCCTGGCGGCCCAAGCGCAGACTCCGGCCACGCCAGGTGGGGTGTCTGTGGTGTCCGCGCCCCCTACCCCTTTGGTTGCTTCGGCACCTGTGGTTTCGCCGGCGCCCCCTACCCCTTCGGTTGCTGCGGCTCCGACACCTCCGGTTGCCTCCGTGCCTGCGGCCGACGTTCCCGCGCCTCGGCGCGAGTCTTCAGCCCCTTCGGCTGTGCCCGCCGTCGCCCCCTCTGGGCCGTCCGCTGCGCCCTCACAGCCAGTTCGTGGTTTCTTCAGCGACACGGGCGATCATCCCAGGCTTTGGGAGGCATCAAGTTTCGTTTAAGTGGCCAGCCGGAGCGGCTGCTTAGGTTTTAGCGGACAAGTGTTCGAAGCGCGTCATTGGTGAATTACTAGGGAACTTGGGTTTCCCCGCGAAACTCCAACCGCACGTTCAGATTTCCAAATCTCAAGTTAAGTTCGGCGCAACTTTCTGAACGGGGGCAGTTGACGAGCAGCATTCCTCCGGACGAATGAATTGCGTTCCATACTTGCGCAAAATTTTGAAAGGTAGCTTGCGTGCAGCCCTACTAAAATTTGCGCGCACGTTCAGATTTCCAAATCTCAAGTAAATTTCGGCGGAACATTCTGAACGGGGGTAGTTGGCGGGCAGCGTTCCTCCAGACGAATGAAATGCGTTCCATACTAGCGCAAAATTTTGAAAGGTAGCTTGCGTGCAGCCCTACTAAAATTTGCGCGAAGTGTGGGACTGAAAATTCGTAACGGAAACTGTTTGGTAGTTGCCGTCACTTCCTCTTGTGCAAACGTGTGGGAGTGAAAATTCGTAACGGAAACTTTTTGGTAGTTGCCGTCACTTCATTTTGCGCGAGTGTTGGGCTGAAAATTCGTAACGGAAACTTTTTGGTAGTTGGCGTCACTTCCTTTGGTTCGACTGAAAATTCGCTGAAATTCGCTGAATTCGTACCGTAGCCTAATTTTTAGTACCTCGAAGTGACGGGGCACCTAAAAATTTGCCCACAAGTACACTTGGCAGCGCGCTCACTGGGAAAAATTGTACAGCCGCTCCGGCGGGCCACTTGAACGAATTGTAATGGTGGTCCCCCGCAGAGGATCCCGGTGCCCGACTGGAGCTTGGATGGTAACCAATCTTATGCCGGGCTGCCTGTCCCTACGGGCCCTATCTTCAATATGTGGCCTGAGGGTGCACCGGCAACGGAGACCGGCGCGCCTGCGTCGATGGCGGGTCCGTCACGGCCCTCTCTGGCTTCGGGTCCGGCGCGACCTCCTGTTTTACCAGTGCCCCCTGCGTCGGTGTCGGCTCCTGCCCCTGCGTCGGCCCCTGCTTCGGTCCCTGCTCCTTCGGCCTCGCGGTCATTGGCCGCGGTTGTTCGGTCCACCGGTCAGGATCCTCGCGTCACCCGCGCTGCCGATTCCCTCCGGGAGTTGTCCCAGGGTGATCGGGACAGGGCCCCTTCTGTGGTGCATGCGACGCCGGAGTCGCGCGACACGCCCATTCCTGGGTATGGTATGTCCGCACTCGCCTGCCGACAGTGTGACCTGCCGCGCGCCTCTGCTGAGCTTGCCATCTCCCCCATGTCCTACGGGTTCTCCCAGGTGTGTCGGGCGCCCCGGGATCGTGGCCTACCCATTGAGACTGATCGGCCTCCCTTCGACATGGTTATTTTAGCTGATCCGGTGTTCGAGGGTGAGATCCTGGTCCGGCGCGTTCTGTATCGCTGGGCTAGGCGCCACAACGACTTGGACACCTACGGTGGGTTCCAGTGGGCTTACCCTCCACCTCTGGGCATTATGGCTTCGGATGCCCTTACAGTAGAGTTTCCTGCGGTGCCGGGTGCGGCGTACACTACGGTCCTCCAGCCCATCCTTGAGTGGGATGCCCGTCGCCCGGCGCCTATCCCGGGCCAGGGTCTAGACTCCCGCGGTCACCCTCCTCCTCGGGCCAGCGACTACCTAGAGACATTCGGGTCGCGACAGTGTGTTCGTCGGTGGCGCTCCCGCGAGGTTCGGCACATCCGGTTGTGGCCGTCCAACGTGGAGCCCCTGGTGGACCTGTTCTTCCCGACGGGTATGCGCCCTCGGATCCGGTACCATCGCCTCCTCCTGCGGGCCCTTTGCCTGATCGCGGTAGAGCCTTTCCTTCGCCTCTTTGCCTGTGGCTTTCTGGACTGGGCCCGTGGCCAGGTCGTCCTCACGCAGCATAGGTATTACTGGGCCTTCCTGGGCCTCTTTCCTGACGGCGTGTGGGCCGATGTTTTCCTCACTGTAGATAGGCATGACAATGTCGAGGATGTGGCCCACTACCAGGCCTACCTGGAGGTCCTGCTGGCCTCTCGTGGCACTTATCAGACGGATGGCCACTAGATAGAGGGCCTTAGGCCCGACCTGAGGGTGTTGTCCCTCCGGTATATAGAGTCGCCCTCATATTCTGGCCAGTTGGTTGGCTGTTCTTGGTCCTTAGCGCTGATGTGTTTACTCTGTGTGTCCTGCCCAGTGCCGTCCCCCCCGGCCAGGACTCCGTTCCAGGCAGTTAGGGGAACCTCCCACCAGGCTTGGTGCTGGCTAACCCTACACCACCCGGCGTGGTGGTGGAGACCGTGTGAACTATTGGTGCTTTGTATCTGGGATGGTCTCTCGATTGTGTTGGTATGTGCTGGGTGCATTAGGTTTTTCCTACCCCTTTGGTTCCCTCCTCTCTGCGTAGGGAGAGGGCTCCCTACCTTTTGTGGGGGGGAGGTGTTACGTCGCGTAACAATTCGTTGTAGTTACGGACGTAAATTAGGTCCTTGGCCTCGGTTGTTCCTAGGTTACGTGCAGTTCTAGTTTGGACATGATTGTCCCCGTAACAGTACTGTGGTATATTGGGTGCCTTTGGGCGCCGCGCCGCGTACTATATTAGTGGTCCTTATCCTTTTGTAGAATGTAGTGGACCGGCGTGCATCTGTGCACCTGCCTGTGTTTCTGTGTTTCTGCAGGCGAGGGCCAGGTCGGCCCGAGCCTGTTGGACCGTTGGTGACCATTTATGCACGTTCCACTCCTTGTGTGGTCACTCGGCGTGTGTTAAATGAATTAACACATATAGGCTTGGGTCACGGCAGTGTAGTTGTGTTTCCTTCCTCTTTTCCTGGAGTAAACGGGTTTGATTAAATGGCCTATGGCATATTACAGTAGTACATATGTAAATGCATTGAGATCTGGTTCGTCTCGTTCGTCTTTCGCTAGGGGTTTAACTAGAGGCGGCCTCACTAGTTTAGGTAGTATCAGGACAGGTAGAGGTAGAGGTGGCGGCCGAGGCTTGCGGCGTAACAAACGGCTTAACATGTTGTCGTCCTAACTAAAGTAAACTACAAGTTAACGCCAATCGAAACAAGCCTCCAAAAATATATCTTGATAGAGGCATGCCTCTTATTTAATTTCCACTTGGACTCGGAGGTGGAGGTTGAGTTTGAGTTTGAGTTTGAGTTTGAGTTTGAGTTTGGACTCGAGCCAATACAGTAGAAAGTTCACGCCCGCTAACTATGTCCGAAAACAGCAACGTAATGAAAACATTAATGCCGGAAGAGGGAAAGGAGCTATCTATGAAGGGTTTTCCGCTGCGAGCAGGTCTCACTCCTAGCCTAGGTGTGTCCCGAATCGGGCAGCACTACCCAGCTAGCTTGCAGGCGACCTGCTCATTACCTGGCAAGGCTGTGCTGGCTTCATATTCCTGGCCGCGGAAGGGTAGGGTTGTAAATGGCGTCTGCTGCAGGGGATCTCCGTCACGTTCTCTACCTAAAATTCCTCCGAGTCCATTGTTACGACTCAGCCCTCTACCTCCGCCTCTACCTCTACTCGGTCTAATACTACCTAAATTAGTGAGGCCACCTCTGTGCGAAATCTTGACGAACGTGACGAGCTGGATCTCAATGCATTTATACGTAAGTACGACTATAATACGCCATAAGCCATTTAGCCGAACCCCGTTTTTCCAGGAATAGAGGAAGGAAACACTACTACACTGCCATGACCCTAGCTATATGTGTCAATTCATTAACACACGCCGAGTGCCAACACGAGGGGTAGAACGTGCATAAATGATCACCAACGGTCCAGCATGCTCGGGCCGACATGGCCCTCACCTACAGATGCACAGATGCACGCTGGTCCACTACATTCTACCCAAAGGATAAGGACCACTACTAAAGTACGCGGCGCGACGCCAAGTGCACCCAATGCACCACAATACCGGGACAACAGTGTCCACCGGTACAAACTACACGTAAACCTAGGAACGACTGAGGCAAAGGACCTAATTTACGTCCGTAACGGTGACAGATTGTTACGCGACGTAACAGTAGGGACAAGTTTTGCGGGCTTCGCCCGCGACATTAGAGCTCGTACTTTTTGTGGCCGGTCCCCGGCCAGGGAGCCCCGGCTAGGGATTGCGTGACACCACGTACCGCCGCCGAGGGCCAGGTGGCGCTACAGTACTGTAGCCTCGCCAAGGATCTAGTAGTATATCAAGGAGAAAAATAGTCTAGTATATGGCTAGTATAAGGCATTATTATATATTAAACATGACTGTATTCCCTTGCGCGATGGATGGAGGTGAGCAAATCCGCGAAACCTAACTAAGCTAACTCGATAAGCTAATCTAGAAAATCCTAACTACTCTTCTCAGCAAAGCGCCCCTTCCCGTCCGGGGGGGGGAGGGGCTTGCCCACGCTGTCGTGTGGGCCTGGACAATGGTCTGCCGGCACCTCTTCTTGTTCTGCATTGCAGTCAGCAAGCAAGAGAGAGGGAGGAAATACCGTGTTCAAACTGGGCTGGGACCACCAGGTCGGCCAGCAACAGCTGTGTATAGTTCATCATGGCAGGTTCACCAATCTTTGTGGGAATGTCCTTTGGGGCCAGGCCAGCTCGACAGGATATGCCGCCCTGGTTGGGGCATGATGCAGACGATATTTGTCTGTTTGTTTATTAAGCTTTCGTGTAATTATTTTTCTAATGAGATCAGCATAGTACTCCGTGGGGTTGTGGGTGAACCCTGGGTATCAAGGAGACAACCAGCGCAGGCCAGAAATCGGGAGAATCCGGACCATGGTAGCTCGAGCCTGCCGTTATCTTGTCCTGGGTACAGTGCCCCTAAAAACCAGTCAGGCTCCCGGAGAAGTCTTCATATTCTCCTGGCTGGGCTATCGGGGGTTAGCATGCAACCTGCCCGGGCCACACCCGTCATCATGGCCGTCGAGCAGTACAGCCGTCTTGGATCCGGACTGCATGAGTCTAGATGACGCGGAGTTAATGCTATCTGCGACTTCAGACCTGGGCGAGTCATGAGTCCGGCGCACCACTTGCCTTCGTGGGTGAAGTATCGGCGTTGAAACTTTGAAAAAAACTACGTCTCCCAATGTGATTAGTGTAGAAAAGTACCTCACCTGCGGGGACTCCGTGGCATGCCTTCTGTGCATCTTCACGTACGCACTTTTGTGTGTATCCACCGCTCCTATGCTACGAGCACGACTGAGGTAGCATGGCTGACGGCGGAGGCTGCTCATAACTTTCACGTAATTTGGGCACCAGATCCGGCCGTGGATATCACAATTAATCGCTTCGTCTTTCTAAGACGCACACGCTGACGGATATATTTTCCCGAAGCTACAGTAATACGCAATATCATGTAGCCAGTTATAACCAAGAAGACTGTCGAGCCGCGGGGTGGCCCCCTCAAGGTGATGCTAGTCCTCGGAGAACTTCTGGCGTTCCCACTGGGCTAGACCACTACACCCCCAGTCTCACGTTTAAGATTCTCAGGTTTAAGATCACGAGACCCTGGATTTTGAAATTTCAGGTTTAAGATCGCAGGGCTGGTTTTGGGCAAAACGATCTTAAAGTTGGTACAAAAAGCTGCCAAGTTCCGGCCAGTGCCCAGTGTACAGACCATGAGCAACGGTACTGATAGATTTTTATTATTTTTTGGCGGTGTTGCTATTAATTTCAAAAACTTCCACTCATGCAGGACTCATGCTTGACTCATGCATCAATTGGCGGGCTCCGGCGGGGCGCGCCGCGCCGCGCCCCCTCAGGTTGAAGATCTTCTCAGGTGTAAGATCGTCAACCCTGGATTTGATTTTAGGTTTAAGATCGCAGACCTGGGTTGGCCAGACCCCCGTCTTAAACATGAGACAGGGGGTGTATAGGGTGCGTAACCCACCCCAACTGTGAGGTGGTGCTTGTTTAGACCGCCCCTCAACGGAGGTGAAATGTGCCATCATAAGGCGTGGGGTTAGAAACTGTAGCGTGCTGGATTATGACAATCAAATGGGTAAGTCAATGACAAGAACGGGGGCTTCGCCCCCGGGCCCCCGGTAGTAACCAATATTGTGCCTCTCCGGCGTTTGTGGCCGGTCCCCGGCCGGACACGTCACCAACTCTACTACAACCGTCTATGGAACGTGTGCACATTTAGGGCTCACTGAACGCGAGCAAATATTCCAGTCCGGGCGACCAACTTGAGTGAAAATCTGTGCAAATCGTACGCTAGTTCCCGTCCAATGGAGAGATTCCTGAGACTTTTGCCCTTTCCATTGCGCTACGGAGATGTGCGACTGAGGCTGTAAGCATTTGTCGGTAACCGTGGGGGTAACACATCGAACACGTCTTGCACAGTGAATAAACTTTGTTCAGTGTGCGATGTTCAGACGGAGGAGTCAACTTCCACTCCGGGCGAACTTTAGTGTAAATTGTCCTATCACCGATCACCCTAACACTCATCCACCCACCATGACCAGCCACCCACCCACCCACCCTCTCCAACTGCCTGTGCTCCCAGCTACTCTGCCAGCCATTTACCGAGGCATCCACCTTTCAGCCAGCCGGCACCGGCCATTCAGTTGAACCCACCCACGTCTGAGATCCCTTGAAGCATCTACAACCTAAGTAAGCCTCCCACCCAAGTCTGAGTTATATACATCGATTCCTGCGGAATCGATACTAAGCGCTTAGTGTCGATTCCCTAGGAATCGATGTTTATAACTAAAACTTTTGCTTGCGCCGGCAAGGCTAAGGCTAAGGCCAATACTAGTCGGGTCATCGAATTGGCTATTCGATTATCGAAGTTGCCTATTCGACCATCAAACTTTCCTATTTGATTATCGAATTTTCCTTATTCGATTGTCGAAATTTCCTATTCGACAGGGGGTCAGAGGCCAGCGGCCTATCATACTCGGCGCCCAGCGAGCCACCGAACTAAGCGCTTAGTGTCGATTCCCTAGGAATCGATGTTTATAACTGTCTGGCAACTTAACAACCAACCAACCAATCAAGCAGCTACACAACTACCTAACAACCTAACCACGGCTCAACAACCCGATCACCGACTGAACCACCTAAGCACCCAACACCCAAACCAGCCAGGCATGCGCCGCCCCGCCCATTTGCCCTCGCACGCCCGCAACATTGCACCCCCCGATACACGCCCCGCTCACCTAGCCAGCCACCTGCCCAACTCACGCATGAAGGCAATATTAGGGCTCCACGCAAGTAGCCTCACCTTGCATCACTTGCATCGCATGGGTAGTTTGCATGGGGCAGCTTCCATCTGGTTGTCAGCAACTGAAAAGGCTCTTTCTTCACAGTAATGAATGACAACAACGTTGGAAACGTTATCCTATCCCTCTTTAAAACAGTCATTAAATCAGAGGGGCCCACGCAAGACGCTAACCCATAATTATTGTGATAAATTAATGGATGAATTGATTAATGTCGCGCTCATGGTCCTCTCTGCTGTTACATCCCGAGCCGGACGGTGCGAAAGATCTAATCTAGTATAAGGTGCAGTTTAATAAGCCGGCATAGCCGCGCATCCGGGTACCGCGATAGCAAGCAAAGATCGCAGTAAATTGACTAACTGAGCAGCGGTTTATCCTCAGCTAGGCCTTATAGCATGATTAATTAATCTAGCTATATAACACGGCATGTCATGAGGCAAATGACATCCGGATTAGTGCCCCTTGGTCTGAGAGAGTCGTAAACACTCGTTTCATTAATCATCAAACCAAATAGAGAGAGTCCATCGTCCTCAGACCAATTTCACCTAGCTGCGCTACCAAGCTGGCAAGTTGGTGTGCAGGCGCGCCGACATGCGCGCCGATCTTCCAGATACTGCCGTCAAGCCCCAATAGGTTCTGTATGACGTCTAGGGCCGGCCCAGCCCCTAGAAGATCTCGTACTTCTGGCTAGGCCCAAAATAACTGGTCCGAAACACACAAAGTACCAAGTAAACACACGAAGTCCCGAACTTAAGACAAATTCCCAAATAAGTCCCGAATTGAGTCCTACAGTCCGGCGGACTATGAAAGCGAGCTATCGAAAGTCACTTTCGATTCGTTTGGGACGGTCCCAAACGAATAACAAATGACTTTCGACTTATTTATTGAAGGCATTGTTACGCCCATACAAAGGTCTGGGCCGTAACATCTGCCTTGCCAATGAAATATAAAAGCTTCCGTAACGCTCAATAAATGCCACAACTAAACCTAACGCACATGCAAATGATACACGCATACAGGCACGCATACGCAAATTTTACATTTTAAGATCGCAGCCCTGGGTTGGCCAGACCCCCGTCTTAAACATGAGACAGGGGGTGTATAGGGTGCGTAACCCACCCCAACTGTGAGGTGGTGCTTGTTTAGACCGCCCCTCAACGGAGGTGAAATGTGCCATCATAGTGATCATACACAAGGCGTGCGGTTAGAAACTGTACTGTAGCGTGCTGGATTATGACAATCAAATAGGTAAGTCAATGATTAGGCCAGCCCGGCAGCGCGGTTTGCCGGGAGCACCTTCTCCCGCATGGCCGCAAGTGCATGAAAACCCTGGCTAAAAATTGGTGCACCTAATGAAAGATAGTCCGTTGCACCCGAACACCAGACGTGTACCCGGACGTTTCTACGGGAAGTTGTCGTGCTGTGTTTTTTCCCATGTCACTCGCTGTGTCTCTCCTGCGTTCCTCACGCGCGTCACTAGTCTAGGTGCAGACGTGGGGACCACCAACGAGTTGCCCGGAATTCTCGTTCCGTAACGGAGCAGGATCTTGAGCTGGGACAGTGTTGGATCGACGATTCTTGCGCTATATGATCCCTGGGTGTCGAGCTGGGAATAACACAACACGACATCACCACATACCAAACCACGTCCATGGGAGCAATTCTGGCCTTGTGGGTGTTGTGAGCGGCTTTGCTTCCGGGTGTATGGTTGAATGAGCGAAAGTGGAAATGTGTGCGGCCTGGCTCGTCGTTTTTGTACTGCTCGCCCTTGCGGCGGGGGCCTCGCCCGATTGCGCGACCGACAACGGCATCCTCGCCGACCTGTTCACCCAAGGGACCGCTCGAAGAGCGCCCGGGAGACAGACATGGCACGATGCCATCATCGCCAACCAGATTCCTCGCGATTGTGGTTCCCGCCAGATGTGCGCCTGCGTCCAGAAAGCTTCCGGCCCTCTTTTTGCGCGGGTGCATGGGGAGGCGGCCTGCCTGATCGAGGCCGTCGTCCGGGACTGCACGCTGGTGACGGTTTGGTTCGGTGCCACCGGGGCAGGGCGCACGGCAGCACATTCACATGGCAAAAGGACAATGAGGCTCTCATCGACACCTGTCCCTCGCAGCGGCTCCATGACTGCTACCTCCAGCCGTTGAGCACCTGCACTCCAGACCTCTTGTCGCATTCCGCAGACCTGGGCATTGCAGAGACGGACCCTGGCCCACTAGACCCTTTGTCTCATCCGAAGGGGTCGGATGCCAGCATTATTCCAACGCGGCGGGATGTATTTGTCATTCCAGAGGGGCCGGATTCTCCACATCCCGCCCGGCACACTGCAAGCATGCAAGCCTTCGACCCGCACACTGCAAGCACGCAAGCCTTCGATCTGCACACCAGTCTGCGATCGAAAGCGCAGGCCTTTGACCCGCGCCATGCAAACGTGCACGTCTTCAGCGTCGGCCTGGGACTGTCCCCGCGCACAAAGGCCATCCTGGAAGCCACCTGCGGCGTGCGTGGCGTGCTGGCTATTCACAGCGAGGCGACTGCGTTCGTCCTGCGCCCTCGGCCGCTGCTGGTGGAGTACGTCTCCCGCGTCGCCACCTGGCTGGGGCTGGGCACGTGCCCCCATCAGACACCTGTCAACGAGTCGATCGGGGTTCTCATATTTCGAGAGCCAGGAGACCAGAGGCAGGGTGGGAGCAATGGCAGGGAAGGGGGGGCAGGCGGCCATGAAGGGGAGGGCGGGGGGGGGGGAAACGAGGGGGAGAGCTGGGGTGAAGAGACTCAGGGGGAGGGCTCGCTGGGGATTGACAAGGCGGGGGAGGGCCAGGGAGGGGCCAAGGAGGGGGAGGGTTGGACGGAGGGCAACGAGGGGGAGGGCCAAGTGGTGGGCCAGGGGGGAGGCAAAAGGAAGCTTCTGGAGGAGGGCCAGAGGGCAGGCCAGTCCTGGGAGGGCCACACGGAAGCCCATAAGGGCGGCCTCGATGATTTGGACAAGGGCCAGGCTGGAGGCCAAAAGGACGGCCTCGATGTGGAGCCGGGCAGATCAGAGGGCGGAACAAAAGGCCAGAAGGGAGGCCTGTATAGGGAGCCGGGCGAGAATGAAGGGCACAAGGACCGACGCAGGCAAAGGGACAAGGCAGGCCCCCAGGATAAGGATCGCGGCCAGGCCAAGGCTGCAGACCCTTCCCTCCCCGCACGGTTCGGTCGGCTGGCGGACGCGCTGGTGCCGGTGCTCGGCTTCCAGGTGGCGCACGTGGTGGCGGACGACCCGCACGCGGTGCACTCCTTTGCGCGTGTGTTTCGGGGCACGACCATGTCGCTGAACGCGTCGCTGGTCGCGTTCAGACCCCCCGCCCCCTTTGGACCCGCCCCCATGAGGTCCTCGGGTCGTGGCCTATTGCAAGATGATGGTACCGCCGTGACGGACAGTCACACGGGTGTAGAGAGCGATGATGGCGACAACCAGGATGGGAGCTTCTCTGGAGCCGTACACGGAGGCCCCTTTGAGGGCATGCGTGGTCCAAGCCGATGGGAGGGTAGTTCTAGCGCGGGCGAGCGGGGTCATCGCGAGGCCCTCCGCGCCATCACGAAGTATTACAATAGGAAGAAGCAAAGGGGGGAGGTGCCGGTGGACCAAGCCGCGCTGCTATTGGCCGAGACGATCCTGCTCGCCCAGGGTGGCACCCTGGTGGGTGCGTCGGCCAGCCACCAGCACCAGGCGGCCGCCGAGCTCATGGCTATGATGACGTGGCCGCCACGCGTGTTTGATCTTCATAACGATGTGCTGGCGGGGGACGGGGTGCCGGATGGCAGGCGGCCTCATGGCAGCTGGAGCTCGCTTGTGCAGGATTACAGCAGGGCGGCAGAGGATGTTCGGCAGTTTATGAGCGTTCTCGCGGGGTTGGAGGAGGATGCCAGGATAAAGCTGTGGGCGCAGCGGTACCCCACCCTTTTCTATGAGCATCGCTGGGACAACGATTCACGTTCTTTCCAAGCGCGGTGAACGTTTTATCTCACAAATTGATGTGTGGCCAGCCGGTACGCATGGTTAGTGATGAAGAACTTAAAGGCTCCGTTTATATAGGAGACGTACCTACCGCACCGTGTTACTTTCTGCCGGGATGACGTAGGACGTAGGTCTAGTCATTAATTGAGAAAACGGCCTCACATGTGGTTATTTGCATGATGTATGTGCGCGTATCTTTTCTGGAATATTTGTTACACTTAATAATTCTGCGGTGGCTGTGTGTAGGAAGACCTGCATGGAGGGAGAACGGCGAAAACAAAGGGGCCTCTAGTAGAGCCTAGGCTGGGGCCTCTAGTAACTGGGTTGTGGGCGCCTAGCTTGGCGATCGGCCCATGCAAATCACTTCGTCTACCATATTTGGTCACATGCGTTGCCCCCACTGAGTGTGGGTTGGTGTCGTTCATAATAAGCACGTGACGCAGCCTGCGTTGACCACGTGAACCGGTGGATGCCATGTGAGATATGCCAGCCTTGGTGTCGCTTCACCTTGATGAAGCGACACCAAGGCTGGCATATCTCACGTGGCATCCACGTATGCTCACATGATATTGCATTAGCATATATATCCGATGCTCTTCCCATGGCCCCCCCATTCGCCTTGGCTCCCAGCCACTACTCGGTGGCGCTCCGGCACCAGCTATTTGCCCCGCAGCCTCTTGTTCCGGCCGGGCGGCCTTGTGGTAGCTGTGGGCAGCCGCTGGATCCCACGGGGACTCACTACCTTGCCTGCATGGGGGCCAACAGAATCAGAATTGGTATTTGTATTTGCACACTGTCCTCCTGACGGTGGTGCTCGCCATGATTCGGTCGGTTTTCCCCCACGCGAACATCCGGTCCGAGGATGCGGATGGCGCTGCCTTCTATTCCCCCAACCACCGGCCTGACATCGTGGTGCTGGACTTTGAGGGGGGTGGCCGGCATCTGCTTATTGACGTTTCGGTGGCGCGGCCCTTGGCTCTTAGCCACGTGGCTGGGGCCTCCCTCACGGCAGGTTACACGGCGGACCGGGCGGAGCGGGCCAAGCTCCTGGCCTACGGCGACGTCGGGCACCATCGTGTGGTGCCCTTTGTCCTGGAGGAGTTTGGGGCCATGGGGCCCCTGACCTCCGCCTTCTTCAAGGAGTGTTGCCGGCTCCGGGAGGACCGGCTGGACCTGGAGGGCCAGCGGGCCCCATGGTCGGCGCGGACCTGGACGTCATATTGGCGTCAGCGCTTGTCGGTGGCGCTGACTCGGGCCATGGCGGACATCATGCTCCGCCGTACGCGGGCTGATTTTGCGGTGCAGCAGGGCTATTAGGTTCCTCCCGTTAGGCGTTTCCATTGGTCTTATCGTAGTATAGAGCTTTGACATGGCTCTGTATATAGGTTTATAGCTGGGCGTTTGCTTTGGTTTGAGTGATTTCACTCTGCTGTAAGTAATTATATTTTTAATATATATCCGAACTACCTTGCCTGCATGGGGGGCCAACAGAATCAGAATTGGTATTTGTATTTGCACACTGTCCTCCTGACGGTGGTGCTCGCCATGATTCGGTCGGTCTTCCCCCACGCGAACATCCGGTAGTTAGGTTAATATTGTGCGGAAACCTTTTTGCCACTTGGGCTACTCAGGTTCCGCACAATATTACCGGCGATAACCACTCGCCGGACACTCAAGTTCACGACGTCGTGAACTTGAGTGTCCGGCGAGTGGTTATCGCCGGTAATATTGTGCGGAACCTGAGTAGCCCAAGTGGCAAAAAGGTTTCTGTCAGGATATGCCCCAATATGCCTGACAGTCTTTTTATTGAGTGTGCTAGTTTCGGGTATACCGGAACTTATATGACTACTTTCTTCTACATTTTACTAAATATATTAGTTAGCTAAATATATTAGTTAGCTGACATCCGTACCCTAGTGGTACTGTAACCAGTGGTACTGTAGCCAGTGGTACTGTAGCCGTCTGACAAAATTTGCCTGGCTCCGCGCTACGCGCCGACCCTATGTTCACTAAGTGCTGCCCTGGAGGCGCAATGTCCTTGTACTTGCATACTAGTGATCTGACGCATCATTTTAGTGTTGATGTAAGCCACCCACTTGTGTGTGGCGGCTGGATGCACTTTAACTTATACCGTAGATTATTTCCAGATCGACGGATACTGCGACAGTGTGTTTTTCCACTTAATGTTGCCCCTGCAATTGTCATGGCTACCCGTTTGTACGCCGACTCAAAGTCAATATATAAAATCAGTAAAGCATTATTCGATCTTTAAGCCTGCCACCTGTCTTACATTTTGACATGGTATCGAGCGGGGTGGCCTACTAAATTGCTGAAACTGGTCCGATTTATCGGGCAAATTGACTCCCTGAATCCGACGTCGGCACTTTATGCCAGTCGTGCATATCCTAGACGGGCTTCCCTGTATCGAAATTCAAGAACTCCAGTATTTAGACGATCGTCTCTACCTCGTATTTGCTGTTCTCAACCATCGTCGCATATTAGTCTTAATCTTTACCATTACGGATTGAGCGTCTCCGGCTTTCTCGGCTGTCTCCAGATTTTCACCTTGCCGAGACTCGGTTGTGACCAGATTTTAACCTTGCCGAGACAATCATGTCCGCAGCCGCGACAGCAGCAGCTACGAAAGCGACGAAAGATCTCAACATCTTACAGGCCTGCAAAAATATTACACAGTTCGACGGCCTCGACCCAGTAAAGTGGGATAACACGAAGATTCCTTTTCTGGCCGTAGTGACAGCATTCGGGATGCTGTCTGTCCTGCTTGGCACCGAGGTCAATGAGGAACGCGACCTGATTCTTTTTGCGGCCCTTTGTCAGTGCCTCGTTGGACCGGCACTCAAAGTGGCAAACAGTGTTACTCAGAAAACTGGCAGCGTGGCATATCATCGCATCTGTGAAGAATATGAGCATCTCAAACTGCAGATGAGCAACCGGCGAGCACTACGCCGCAAGCTAAATCGAATGAAGCTGGAACCCGGCGTCACAATGCGGCAATATATAACCGACGGGGAATTAACTTATAACGACCTGATTGCCACCGGCGCCAAAATGGCACCCGAGGATCTGGCCGAGAATCTGCTCGCCGGCGTGACCGAGGAGTTGCTACCGTCCCTTGCACAATTGAACCTTGGGGACGGTATCACCCTACAGGAAACTAAGGCGGCCCTTCTTAAGGCCTGGGACCTTGTGCACGGTAACAAAGATTCCGCGGAGGCCACCGGGGTGTATCATACCTCCCACTCTGGACGCGGTGGCCGTGGCACCGGGCGTGGCAGGGGGCGTGGCGGTCACAATGGCGGGACCCAGCGGCCCAGCTGCACCCACTGCGGTCGCACCTCTCATCAGGAGCCCACCTGCTGGTGGAAGTACCCTCACCTACGGAACACTCGCGGCAACACCGGCGGGCCCGCCGCCCACCACACCACCGACACCCCACCGGCGCCCTCCCACGAGGCCCACGACCTCCCCCCCGGTTTCTGCTTCTAAACGTCTTATCCAGCTCCCCCGGGACAGGGAACAAGGGGTAGCAGCCAGCTGGGCCCAGCTAGCACCAGACGTGGGCCCTGGAGCTTTTCAACCTGCACTGCAGCAGGCGACAGCAGCCAGCCCCCCCAACCCGTCCTCTGGCCCTCCTGCATTGCTAGCGGCTAGTCGCCCACCCTGACAGACGTGACAGGTGCAGGTCTTCATGCCAGCAGCCAGCAGTGACCAGTACTGCAGTACCAGCATCAACCAGTCAACCTGTGTTCTTTTCTCCTGTGGCGCACTCCCAGGGACACCTGGGGGCCACCGGATGTCTTTCCAGGGTCCCAGCATTTTACCAGCAACAGCAGCAACAACCAAGTTTTTTCGAGGGTCCCCGGCATTCTCCCAGCAACAGCCACTGTGGCGCACTCCCAGGGACACCTGGGGGCTACAGTCATCAGTCTCCTCTCAGCTCCAACCAGATAGCCGTGTAAGGGGGGTGCCAGGGGAGTGTACCCGGCTATACCCTCACTAGCTATAGGTCTCTCTGAGCAAGGGGGGGAACAGGCACATTGTATGCAAGGGGGGTGTCAGGATATGCCCCAATATGCCTGACAGTCTTTTTATTGAGTGTGCTAGTTTCGGGTATACCGGAACTTATATGACTACTTTCTTCTACATTTTACTAAATATATTAGTTAGCTAAATATATTAGTTAGCTGACATCCGTACCCTAGTGGTACTGTAACCAGTGGTACTGTAGCCAGTGGTACTGTAGCCGTCTGACAAAATTTGCCTGGCTCCGCGCTACGCGCCGACCCTATGTTCACTAAGTGCTGCCCTGGAGGCGCAATGTCCTTGTACTTGCATACTAGTGATCTGACGCATCATTTTAGTGTTGATGTAAGCCACCCACTTGTGTGTGGCGGCTGGATGCACTTTAACTTATACCGTAGATTATTTCCAGATCGACGGATACTGCGACAGTGTGTTTTTCCACTTAATGTTGCCCCTGCAATTGTCATGGCTACCCGTTTGTACGCCGACTCAAAGTCAATATATAAAATCAGTAAAGCATTATTCGATCTTTAAGCCTGCCACCTGTCTTACATTTTGACAGTTTCCGCACAATATTAACCTAACTAAAACCTAGCCTCTTGGGGCGAGGACTAATCACTAGGCTCGGAACACCCGTATGCATGAATATGATCGAATATAAGCATCTCGTTGGTGCAAATATCGATATGAATATGATCGAATATGAGCATCTCCTTGGTGCGCATATGATTAGAGCCGGGTGCCAAATCGGAACGAATTATTCCCCCAAATAATCCGCTTCCGAGTGGATTCGAACCTGCGCCCCGCAAGGATCATGTTAAACACGTCGTGAACTTGAGTGTCCGGCGAGTGGTTATCGCCGGTAATATTGTGCGGAACCTGAGTAGCCCAAGTGGCAAAAAGGTTTCCGCACAATATTAACCTAACTAAGACCTGGATCCTTGCGGGGCGCAGGTTCGAATCCACTCGGAAGCGGATTATTTGGGGGAATAATTCGTTCAGATTTGGCACCCGGCTCTAATCATATGCGCACCAAGGAGATGCTCATATTCGATCATATTCATATCGATATTTGCACCAACGAGATGCTTATATTCGATCATATTCATGCATACGGGTGTTCCGAGCCTAGTGATTAGTCCTCGCCCCAAGAGGCTAGGTTTTAGTTAGGTTAATATTGTGCGGAAACCTTTTTGCCACTTGGGCTACTCAGGTTCCGCACAATATTACCGGCGATAACCACTCGCCGGACACTCAAGTTCACGACGTCGTGAACTTGAGTGTCCGGCGAGTGGTTATCGCCGGTAATATTGTGCGGAACCTGAGTAGCCCAAGTGGCAAAAAGGTTTCCGCACAATATTAACCTAACTCCGGTCCGAGGATGCGGATGGCGCTGCCTTCTATTCCCCCAACCACCGGCCTGACATCGTGGTGCTGGACTTTGAGGGGGGTGGACGGCATCTGCTTATTGACGTTTCGGTGGCGCGGCCCTTGGCTCTTAGCCACGTGGCTGGGGCCTCCCTCACGGCAGGTTACACGGCGGACCGGGCGGAGCGGGCCAAGCTCCTGGCCTATGGCGACGTCGGGCACCATCGTGTGGTGCCCTTTGTCCTGGAGGAGTTTGGGGCCATGGGGCCCCTGACCTCCGCCTTCTTCAAGGAGTGTTGCCGGCTCCGGGAGGACCGGCTGGACCTGGAGGGCCAGCGGGCCCCATGGTCGGCGCGGACCTGGACGTCATATTGGCGTCAGCGCTTGTCGGTGGCGCTGACTCGGGCCATGGCTGACATCATGCTCCGCCGTACGCGGGCTGATTTTGCGGTGCAGCAGGGCTATTAGGTTCCTCCCGTTAGGCGTTTCCATTGGTCTTATCGTAGTATAGAGCTTTGACATGGCTCTGTATATAGGTTTATAGCTGGGCGTTTGCTTTGGTTTGAGTGATTTCACTCTGTTGTAAGTAATTATATTTTTTAAATATATATCCGAACCTACGCGGGTATTCTGCACACGGCTGATTGGATGGCTCTTTTCGCGGACCTCAACGCCCAGGGACGTGCGTGGCTATTCTCGCTTTCCTTGCGGAGTGTGGGCTCGGCGTACCTTCGTGCTCTTCCCATGGCCCCCCCATTCGCCTTAGCTCCCAGCCACTACTCGGTGGCGCTCCGGCACCAGCTATTTGCCCCGCAGCCTCTTGTTCCGGCCGGGCGGCCTTGTGGTAGCTGTGGGCAGCCACTGGATCCCACGGGGACTCACTACCTTGCCTGCATGGGGGGCCAACAGAATCAGAATTGGTATTTGTATTTGCACACTGTCCTCCTGACGGTGGTGCTCGCCATGGTTCGGTCGGTTTTCCCCCATGCGAACATCCGGTCCGAGGATGCGGATGGCGCTGCCTTCTATTCCCCCAACCACCGGCCTGACATCGTGGTGCTGGACTTTGAGGGGGGTGGCCGGCATCTGCTTATTGACATTTCGGTGGCGCGGCCCTTGGCTCTTAGCCACGTGGCTGGGGCCTCCCTCACGGCAGGTTACACGGCGGACCGGGCGGAGCGGGCCAAGCTCCTGGCCTACGGCGACGTCGGGCACCATCGTGTGGTGCCCTTTGTCCTGGAGGAGTTTGGGGGCATGGGGCCCCTGACCTCCGCCTTCTTCAAGGAGTGTTGCCGGCTCCGGGAGGACCGGCTGGACCTGGAGGGCCAGCGGGCCCCATGGTCGGCGCGGACCTGGACGTCATATTGGCGTCAGCGCATGTCGGTGGCGCTGACTCGGGCCATGGCTGTGTTGCGTGCCCGACCCTTGGAACGGGAGCAACAATGGAATAAATTATATATTTTGGCTTGTTGTCATAGTCCGTAGGACTTTGGGACTCATTTCGGGACTTAATTTGGGAATTGTCCCTTGGTCAGGACTTTTGTATGGAACTATGATAGTTTGTGTGATTCGGACCAGTTATTTGGGGCCTAGGTTGATGTATGCGATCTTCTAGGGGCCGGTGCAGTCGCGCCGCGCTGCTGGTTGAGATATTGTACTCATGCGTGGATTCTGTAGCCTGGCGAGGGTCGATGTCGACCCGAGGATCTTGTGTGGACTTCATGTTTCGGAGTTCTCTGGAAGGTCGGCGCCATGTCGGCGCCTCTTGCCAGCTTGGTGGCAGACCAAGGTGAAATTGGTCCGAGGACGAGAGTCTCGTCCTCTTGGTTCGATGAATGTAAAGTGCGATGAAGCCTACACATTGAACCTGGGGCACTTATCCATTTGTAATTGGTCTTGCTAGCCATTATAAGTGTGTATTAAATATCTTGGCATCAAGCCGCGGTGCCAGATATCTCATGACCCCAGTCGTGAAGCGCAATCTGCATTAGGCCACCTTGATTCTTCCTATTACCGGCACAGTTGATCTTTCGCGACGTAGCTCAGGCTAGGTGTCTGGGCTGGCACGTTACACTGGTTATCGGAGGTTTGTGTTGCTGGCTAGGTTAGCTAACTCTCGCAGAGAGAGCTAGTGTCGCCAGCTAGGAAGACCAAGGCGGAGCTTGGTGTAGATAGAGGTTCCATTATTCAACGACCGCTGGACAGGTCGGCGGCAATCCCGCAAGGGATTCAACGACGACCTAGACGGCGAGCGGCCAGTAAGGAATACTCGGCGGGGTCAGCAGCGATCCCGTGATGTTGGGCTGTCGACGGTGGCGGCTAAAGCCCCAGTTTTCAACGACACCCGGTGGCGGCCAGAGCTCCGGCTTTCAACGACACCAGGTGGCGGCCAGAACTCAGGGTTTTCAACGATACTGACGGCAGTAAGGCATCGGTAAAGCAATATATATATAAGTCCTTCTTGTCCCCTGTCTTACCCACGCGCGTAGAAACGGGGTTTTTGTTTCTTGTCGTAATCCATTTTCATGTTTGTAAACGTTTGTGAGCGGGTTGTCCCAAAGACAGCCCTCGTGAGCCGTGGGTGGACCCCCAAAGGGCAACGCTGCCTACGGCTCGAGGGTAGTCACCGGCTGGCCGTTGCCTAACTGTGTTGCCGGTGGCTGGACCTCAACGTCTTTCGTACTGTTTGTGAACGTTTTGTTTCTGCCTTGTGTTTCTCTCTCGCTGTGAGCACGTCACCTGCACGTAGAGGTATCCTGGGTGGGCTTTCCTCCCTTTCTTTCCCCTTCCTGCATTGCATGCTTGAATACCGTGTGATATTGCTTTATACCTAATCGGTAGTTCATGGGAACCTCTCGCAGCAGACGTAATAATGAAGGAGGATATAGATGTATTAATCAAGGAGGTAGATCCCAATACCTATACTATGCAGTAGCACACGACGGGGCCACATGCCAACCAGGTATTTTCTACAGCTGGGTTGCGTGTAGTAATCATATTAAGGATAAAGTTTTACACCCAGCATCGTTAGCTAGATGGCAGGGATTTAATACACTAGCGGAGGCAGACAAGGATAACAGGCCCCTCCCAGAAAGGCTGCACCAGCATAGGAGTGTCACACAGTCCCCTGCACAGGATGTGTTGCGTGCACTGGAGCAGCTTCACCTGGGCCCATCCTCGAGGGCATAAGCACCACAGTATATAGTGATACTGCCTATAAGCCTAGATACCATATTTAGTAGATAATATTAGTACTATTAGAAGCATTAGTTGTGGTTTCTGCTCTCTTCTCTCGTGCTTGCCTGTGTTTGGGGAGGTACTGTGTATTGTGTACCTGGTACGGTGCTGGTGAGGTCCGTGGGCCCAAATTCCCCCTAGGAAGAAAGGTGCAGGTGGCACACGGTCCCCAAAGGACCCTAGGCTGTCCCCAAAGGACGTTAGGGAAGAACAGCAGGAAGTGGCGAGCACGTCCAGTCGCGGTTCCCAAGGGTCCCAAAGATCCAGTGCATCATCAGCTAGGTCCCCAAAGGACGTTAGGGAAGAACAGCAGGAAGTGGCGAGCAAGTCCAGTCAGGGTTCCAGAAGATCTAGCAAGTCCAGTAGGAGCTCCCGAGGCTCCCAGAGATCCGATGCAGCCGCTAGGGTTACCGCAGAATGGCAGGCGACCCTGGAGTCGCAGCTCGAGCAAGCTGCCCTAGGGTTTGATCAGTCCCAGCAGTCGCCGCAGCGACAGCCTCAGTCTCAGCAGTCGCCGCAGCGACAGCCTCAGTCCCAGCAGTCGCCGCAGCGACAGCCTCAGTCTCAGCAGTCGCCGCAACGACAGCCTCTGTCTCAGCAGTCTCCGCCGTCGCGACAGACGCAGCAGCAGCAGCAGCAGCAGCAGCAGCAGCAGCAGCAGCAGCAGCAGCAGCAGCAGCAGCAGCAGCGACAGCGACAGCAGACGCAGCAGCAGCCGCGACCGCTATCGACCCAGCATATGGGCAATTGGGACAGGGTACCTCCTACGCAGCGACCCCCTTCCGTGGAAGATGCGCAGGAGGAGGAGGATGTAGAGGACGCAGGTAGCTCAACGGCCAGCTCTCCGTTCATACCCCCGCCTGCTGCTCTCGTGTATCGGTACTACCCGGCGACGTACGCGCACGAGAGCGCGCGTCTGACCCATGCATGGGCCGGGCGTGGACGGGGGGGGTCGAGGCCGGAGCCCGGGCGGGTCCCTCGTCGGGTATCCTTCGGGTCTTACGAGCGAGAGTCCAGGCCCCCGCATAGAGTGCCAGGATCGTCGGCCTACGTCCACGGCGACCCATGGGACGATGGACACGCTCCTCCTGGCCCATTCCTCACCGTACCACCATACACACCCGCCAGGAGCGCGCCCACGAATGTCAACTTCAGTCGGCTGCCCTTGGACGACCCTGGCTACGAGCATCCCACGTCGGTCCGCGTGCGGCGTGAGTCGGACCGCTTCGCCTTTCAGCGGCAATCTGACGCCTACGCACCCCGACGTGGGACTGGCGACTATGCAGCTTGGCGCGCGGCGGACGCCGGCTCTCGTATCCCGGCGCGAGTCTGCCCAGTATGCCCCCTCCCATGGGTCCCATTATGAAGCGTGGGCGAGGCGCCAACAGCCCCCCACCTTTTCCAGTCCCGCGTACTGCGAGATGACGGGCGGGCCCCTGGGAGAGCCGGTCAAGGCCCCGCCCTTGCCAGATTTCAAGGCGGTGCCCAAGCTCCACGCAGGCATGAGTCCCCGCGAGATCGACGAGTGGGCTCGTATGTGGCAGCAGCTATACACCGTATGGTGTGAACACAATGAGTGGCAGCTGGCTACCAAGGTGCTGATCCCGTACGTGGTGGTGAAGTGTATGGACCCATCAGTAGTCGGGATGCTTAACGTCGAGAGTGTGGCGGCTCAGTCATACCCGCAGACGGTTGAGGAACTGCTGGAGCGCATCCGGCGCAAGCTCATCCCTCCCGGCTATCGACTGACTGAGCGGTTTGAGTTCGGCCGCCTACGTCAAGGCAACACTGACTTGGCGGAGTTCCTAACCACCTTTGACTCCTTTGGGGCGCGGCTGACCGGCGACCTGACGTGGACCGAGTGACAAGATTCGGTTTCTGGAGGCTATTCACCCTGACCTCCTGGACGAGGTTAAGAAGCACTACGCGGAGGTGCCCTGGGCGAATCTTGACATCCACGCCATCCAGCAGTACCTTCTCCAAGTGGCCGACATCATCACGCACCAGGGCTCAGCCAGCCCGCGGGAAGTTGAACCCATCCGGGAGGAGGAATACGAGGACGATGAGGTGCCCGCCACGCAGCTACACACCATCGACGTGTCCAAGGCCCGCTGCTTCAGGTGCAACGAGATCGGACACCTCAAGAAGGACTGCCCGCGACTCAAGACGCGCACACGTGTTCCTGCGTGGGCCCACAAGTTCCAGCAAAGCCCCCCGGATGACGACGACCAGCACGCGGACGCGCGGTCCCCTGGGGAAGGGTAGGGATCCCACACTCAGGTTTGATCCCTCAGTGCGCTGGAACCTCTCGGCCCTCCTGTGGTCGTGGCGGAGTACCTATATACCACGCACGTGACCAGCAGGAGGAGGCGGAGGAGGCCGACGTATACACGGTCACTTCCCCCGGGAGACGTGATGCATGGTCGCAGTTAGTATTGGTGCCTGTGTCATTCTACCAAACTAGCTGCGGGCCATTGGTGCCTCTCGCTCATACGTTTCCCGGACGACATCTTCGGACGCGATCCCATGCAGTTGGCAGCGTTGTCTGTGTGATTCAGCCCCTGGGCGCCTTCCGCTGTGGTTGACTCGACATCGGGTGTCTTGCAGACGGGATGACGAGTTCAGCGCTTGCGCGCGCATCTCCGCACACGCGTGCAGGCAAGACGTGATTCAGCTTGGTGGTCCTCCCTCAGTGCATCGACCGCATGGGACAGTTCTGCACGCGAGCACCTCCCGTAGTCGCTGATGACGACTGCCGTGATCCATATTTTGGCCTTTGCTCGGCTGTGGCGTTTACAACGCTGTCACATGCTGGCGCGTGCGCGCCCCGCGGACCACTTTTGCGCACCCCAACTGTTGCGTGCCCGCCACTGTGCATGGTCGCGCGCAACGTGTCCGCCACGCGCGTATCATTATTACTATCCCAGTTGTGATAAGCATCGTCGCCTGCAGTCGCGCATCCGGTAGTATTGTTATCGGTCGACCCCATCAATTGGGTTGGCTTGGCGTTGAGTGGTGTGCGCCTCTGATTCGGGTCGCTGGCGGAATTTTATATGCTGCCACGGCCTTGCACTAGCGCGGTCGCCAGGGAGGGCAGCGGTGAGAGGAAAATTGATGGATTTGTGGGAAGTGGGGGAGATTCCAGGATGGATTATGGGGGTTCCTGTTCCTGCTGTTCCAGTCCAGAGATCCAGAGTTTCCAGTCACATTGCCCTGTGCTTTGTTCCAGTTTCCAGTGGTGCCTCATGTGATGAGGGCACGGTAATATGTAGCTTGAGTCGACCGTGAAATGTCATGCTTGACCTGGGGTAGGTAGCCGGCCTTAGGCCAAGCTGGACCTGGTTCTTGGTGTAAGGTCCCGGTAGATAGGACAAACGTGGGAGTCGGAAGGTGGACACTATAGGAATGACTTCGTGGTGGGAAGACAGCCAGTAGGCAAGGTGGAGCGCCCCACACCTATAATGCCAATGGATGCCCTGTACCGTCAGTACTGGGAATATCCCCGCCGTCTGGAGCAGTCTCTAGTCATGGAAGCCCCGCCATGGCGAAAAAGTCAAACGAGCTGTTCATTCAGGCGACTGTTAACCCACGCGGAGAAGTTTCTGTGGTCAAAACCCGAAAGCCCTCACGTGATAGGATCTGGTTTCCTCCCTTTGGCCTATAGTAGGGAGAGACGTTGACTACGTCAAGACTTGTCCTTGTGTGGCTAGTTTTGGGGGAATTGGTTTTACTGGCCCGTTGGAGAACAAGGGTTGGGACATAGTACCCCTATGGTCAACCTACGGCCGCGATGATCAGCGACCGATTGGCTACTCAGAATTAATTGTTGTGTGTGTTTTCTTTTCTGTGCTTCTTCACCTCTATGACGGTAGAGACTACCGTCCCCTGGGGAGGGGGAGGAGTGTTGCGTGCCCGACCCTTGGAACGGGAGCAACAATGGAATAAATTATATATTTTGGCTTGTTGTCATAGTCCGTAGGACTTTGGGACTCATTTCGGGACTTAATTTGGGAATTGTCCCTTGGTCAGGACTTTTGTATGGAACTATGATAGTTTGTGTGATTCGGACCAGTTATTTGGGGCCTAGTAGGTTGATGTATGCGATCTTCGAGGGGCCGGTGCAGTCGCGCCGCGCTGCGTACTTTATAGCTGGTTGAGATATTGTACTCATGCGTGGATTCTGTAGCCTGGCGAGGGTCGATGTCGACCCGAGGATCTTGTGTGGACTTCATGTTTCGGAGTTCTCTGGAAGGTCGGCGCCATGTCGGCGCCTCTTGCCAGCTTGGTGGCAGACCTAGGTGAAATTGGTCCGAGGACGAGAGTCTCGTCCTCTTGGTTCGATGAATGTAAAGTGCGATGAAGCCTACACATTGAACCTGGGGCACTTATCCATTTGTAATTGGTCTTGCTAGCCATTATAAGTGTGTATTAAATAGCTTGGCATCAAGCCGCGGTGCCAGATATCTCACGACCCCAGTCGTGAAGCGCAATCTGCATTAGGCCACCTTGATTCTTCCTATTACCGGCACAGTTGATCTTTCGCGACGTAGCTCAGGCTAGGTGTCTGGGCTGGCACGTTACAGGCTGATATCATGCTCCGCCGTACGCGGGCTGATTTTGCGGTGCAGCAGGGCTATTAGGTTCCACCCGTTAGGCGTTTCCATTGGTCTTATCGTAGTATAGAGCTTCGACATGGCTCTGTATATAGGTTTATAGCTGGGCGTTTGCTTTGGTTTGAGTGATTTCACTCTGCTGTAAGTAATTATATTTTTATATATATCCGACTACTACTCACCCAACCACCGCCCCGACATTACCGTGCTTGACTACGATGGGCAGGGTTGCCACCTGCTCATCGATGTCTCCGTGGCTCGGCCGCTCTCCGGTTGCCACATCCTCCGGGCGGCTGTGAATGCCGGCGCTGCTGCCGCTGTGGCTGAGCGCGACAAGTAAGTAAGTAAGTAAGTACTTGCGTGTCATGCGCAAAGGCATGCCACGGAGTACTATGCTAATCTCATTAGAAAAATAATTACACAAAAGTTTAAACAAATATCGTCTGCATCATCCCCCAACCGTTAAGCACTAGATGGGGATGTAATCCTCATCCGAGCTGTCCTCTACTGTAATGGCAGACGAGGCGGTAGTGTAGCGGCTATCATCAGGACCAATAACCTCCACCTGCGGACTTCTACCCTGGCTAGCAACGGGCCGCGGGGCCCGTGGGGAGAAAACAGGAGCATACCCCTCGGGAAGGTGCTTATCGCAGATGGCAGCCCATTTCTCCTTGTCAATCATGCGGGCGCGGAGTACGGATAGTCCCAGAAGCCCTGCATCTTCAAGCAGTTGTGTCACATAGGTCCGGGTCGCGCCGCGCCGGTGCCCGGCGCGCGCAAGTTTGCCAGTGGGTTGCGATGGGACAAGGGGACCCTGCCATAGGAGGAGGTGTCTACCTGGTTGGCCCGTCTTAAGCCCCCGGCAGGGCCCACATCGGTATTCACCTGGTCTGTGCGGGCAAGATGGCCGGCAAAGAGGAGGCGGCGGTGTCGGATGGTATGGGTGACAAGAGGGAGCTCGCAGTAGAGCTCGGCCCGGGTGCGGCGTTCTTGGTAGCGGACGCCGAGGATATGACGGAGCATTCGAGTGACGGTGCCGTCAAGCTGCTGGCTCAGCGCCTGGTCCAGGGTCCACGCCTCGCAGCCATAAAGGAGGATGCTGAGGACAAGGGCCTTGAACAGAATGCGCTTGCGTCGCTCACTCAGGTAGCGACAGGTCCAGAACCTGTCGAGGCGGCGGAGGGCCGCCCAGGCCTGGCCAATGCGGGTGTTGATGTCGTCGGCCGTGGAGGGAAGCCAGCTGCCAAGGAGCTTGAAGCGAGTCGCCGGGGGGACGGGGCTGCCGTCCAGCAAGAGGAGGGTGGGTGGGGCTATCCCAGCAGGGAAGCCGATGGCCATGACCTCCGTTTTCTTGCTGATCATAAGCCCCCCGCCCGCGCTTCCAGTGATAAGCTGTCTAGCCAGAGTTGGGCTGACTCCGGGGTTTCCACGAGTGTCGTGTCATCAGCGTAGATCAGATCGCTCAGGCGGTAGGGTGGGTCAACCCCGCCGTAGCTGGCGTACTCCGTGACCTCGATCCCCGGCGGGCGCCCTCCACCCGGGCGAAGCGGGCTTGTGCACGCCGCATAATATAGTCCACCATAATGATGAATAGATATGGGGAGAGCACACAGCCCTGCCACACCCCGGTGTGCAGGGGAACGCCGGAGTGACGCCGTCGGCGGTACGGACCTGGGCTTGGGACCCTTCATAGAACTGGCGGATGATCTCAACGATGTACGATGGGACACGGAACAGGTGAAGGACCACCCACAGGGCGTCCCATATAACCGTATCGAATGCCTTGGTGTAATCCACGAAGATCAATAGCAATGGCAAGAGGCCGGGGGCCAGGCGGCCCACTTCCTCGATCAGGCGGCGCGCGGTAATAGTGACCATAACACAATTGCGACCAACACGGAAGCCCATCTGGGACTCACCTAGGTGGGGATCGAGGCTGGCGCGCATGCGGTTCAGCAGGAGACGCATGAAGACTTTCAGCACGCAGCTTTGGAGGCATACGCCGCGGTAGTTGCCGGTATCCGCGGCGGACCCCTTGCCCTTGTAGAGCATGACCCGGACAGCGGTCTTCCAATACGTCGGCGGGGGGAGGCCATCTCGTAGAATCCGGTTGCAAACACCCCGGAGGAAAGGCTCAAGCTCAGGCATCTTAACCACCTCCGGTGAAATATTGTCCACTCCCATGGCAGCATCATTGCGGAGGGTGGAGATGGCAGCAGCCCATTCCTGGGGAGTCCACTCGTCGTGGGGGCCGTCCACCAGGGGCCGGAGAGCGGTGGGACCAGGTAGTCCGTCTCGCTGGTGGGCGCCTGCGGGGGCTCAATGGGGCCGCCTCGGCTGGCCGCAGGGCGTGCAGCTGCAGCGGGGTCAAGCGGGGGGGGCGGGCCAGGGGCCCCTGATAGTTTGGCCTGGGAGCTGAACCAAATCTCAAGGCGTTCACTGGGGGTGCCTGGGATGTCAGCCCGTTGCGTTTCCCGGCGTCCGGTGAGACGGTCGAGAGAGCGCCAGGCCGCCTTGTGCTGGTTGGCGGCCGTGTGGCGATTGATTTCGGCGGCAAGTGTCTCCACCTCCTCCGCATGTGCGGCAGTATATGCTTGAGTAAGCCGTTCCTGGTACGGGTACAGGTCCTCCCCGCGGCGGCGGGCCTGCGCTAGCGCCAGCCGGGCGGCAACCACCCGGGCGTCGCGCAGGTAGAGCGGGGCTGGTCGGGCGCGGGGTTGCTCGGGGAGAAGCTTAGAGCCAAGCTCCACCGATCGCATGAACAGTTCGTAGGGTGGCGTGAGATCTACACCGCGATCTGCGTCCAGGTACATCAAAGGTTGCGCGTCCACGAAGGCAGACCTGATTGCATCGCGGCGTATCTCATCCGCTGACCACTTCTCCCTGCGCCCACGGACGGGGCGTAAGCAGGTCCAGTCAGGGCGGGGCCGGGGGCGGCGGCGGCAGGGGCCTGAAGACGTAGGCGCAAGGTTGCGGTGACCATGCGGTGATCCGATGCGACACTGGGGGTGGTCAGCGTACGGGCATCGATGACGGAAGAGCGCCAGCACTTGCGCACAAGTATGTAGTCCAAGCATACACATCGCCGCCGAGGGAGCATCGAGCCAGCCGCCCTGCGCATGGGGCCCACAAAGGTCACTAGTGCATCAGGCGGTTTAGCAAACAGCGTATTGGCAGCAGTCAAGTCCCCCTCAGTGAGCAGTTGCTCAAGTAGGGGGGTGTTGGCATTGCTATCGGTTAGGCGCGGCGCATACATGCAGCCCCCGCGGCCCACGGGCAGGGTCGCGTTGGCATCCACCAAGATGGCAACGATGTATTGACGTGGGATCTGTTTCTCTATGTCGAGCAACTGGTTGAAGAACGCTGCGCGGTCCTCGGCCGGGTGCCCAGCATGTGGGGCATATCCGACAATTACCGAGAGCATAATGGGGGTCCGTCCTTCAAGGGAGCGGAAAGTGCACTGAAGGATCCGATTCGAGCAAAGTTTGTGGTCCACGAGCTGGGCGGCAGCGGTGGGGGAGCACAGCAGGCCCACTCCTCCCTGACCCGGTGCATGCGCCGGGCCGCACAGCAGTTGCCATTGTAGTGCGAGGGTGACACGCTGAACGGGGCCCTCAAAGGAGCGTCGGTGCTCTTGGACCCCAAGCACATCAATGCCATATAGGCGGCAGTAGTGGACAAGCTCGTTGGCCCGCGGGGGGGCATCTCCCCCGGGCAGGGTGCGGACATTGTAGGTAGCGATGCGCAGCGAGTGGTGCCGGCGTTGGCCCAGCAGGGGCGCCGGGGACCCGCGGTGTCGGCAGGGGGTTGGGGGGAGGCTGGCGGGGACGTGTGTGCGGCGTGAGATAACATAGTACTTTTCAACGCGCATAGGGCACCCTCCAGGCGGGCGGCGCGACTTGCTCGCCTGGTCTTGGGGTCAAAGAATGCAGCATACCGTTGGGAGTGCCGGGTTGCGAAAGCCAGCAGGCGCTCCTTGTTGCGAAGTTGGCGATGAAGGTCGCGGCTTTGACTCCGTTGCGTCGTCCGTGAGATTGGACTATCCAAGACACGCTCGGCCATCGGACGACGGGTGTGGGGGGTGGGTTCTAGCTAACCCCCCGGTAGCTGCTCGCGGTGTGAGGGGGCGGGGAGGGCCTACTCCCTACCCCCCGCGCGTCTCCCCTCGGCGTGGTAACCTCCGCGAGGTAACCTCCATGTGCCATGCGTCGTCCTTCCGCCGCAGCCGCACCTTCTTTGTGCGGTCAGCGAGGGCCTTCTTCGCGTCCTCTTGTGCCAGCCGGTCCCTGCGGGCGCGAAGCTGCGCCGGGGTCAGATCGTCGTCGAGACTCCAACCCAAGCCTTGTGGTAGCTTGGTGCGGTGTTGGAGAATATAGTGCTTGCCGATGGGGCGCGTAAGCACGAGCGCCACCGGCGCATCCGCGCGCCCCGGTAGGCGGCGGACGGTGTCAATTGTGACACTGTCCTCTACTAGGCGGAAGTTGGTGATGAGTTCCTTCTCCACCTTGAGGCGGAGGCTCAGCCCCGTCTCCCGGGGGAGGGCCGCCACATTACGAAAAATTGTGGTGCGGCCGCGCCGCTCTTTGTTGTCCCGGTCGGCGAAGGTCCTAGAGACCGCCTGAGCAGTGCTAGTGGCTATTTCTTGGATGGCTGTGCTGGCCATAGTCGCGTAGGACGGGGCCACCTTTGCCACCTGCGCCTCCACGTTGTCCGCTAAATTGCCGGCCACCTGCGGTGGCCGCTAGGGTGCCGGCAACCGCCTCCATCAGCGTGCCGGCGACCTGGGCCGCCACCTTGTCCGCCACGTTGTCCTCGATCGCCGCAGCCAAGTGGCCTGCGAGATCAGAATTTATCAGCTCCGTGGCAAGCTTCTGCGCCACCGTACCGCCAAGGGCTGCTGCCGCTGCAGATCCGGATACTGGCAGCAGTTCCGAATTTCCCAGCAGCGTCGTCGTGGCAACGACGCGCAACTCACTTTTCTTGAGGGAGGTCAAGTCCTTGGGGTCGGTAACCGGGGTAATGGCGGTGAGCCCAGGCGGTGGCTGAGGCCAGAGTAGACAAGGTCAGAAGGGTTTGCACATTAGCTGTGCCGTTAGCAAATGCCGCAGCGTCGATCGAAGGGTGCATTGCGGACTTCAGTAGCGGTGTGCCCCGAGTCGGCAGGGGCTGCGACGAACAGGGCCCGGGCCGTGCCAGTGTGGCCACGGGGGGATTTAGGCCCATGTTTCTTGGCGGCAGACTCCATAGCCTGAGAGTTGCCCGTTCCTTCTCCTACGGCTGGCGCCTGCGGGGCGTCGCCTGCACGGGCGGCAGCAGGCGGTAATTCTTTGCGCCCTGATTTCTTGGTAACCATCTTCAAGACCGAGCTCGGTCGATGTATCGTGGAATGGCGAGTCAATCGTGACAAATCCGACCTAATTCGGTGACCAAACGTGGTAGCTATCGTCGTTTACGTCCGCCATAGCATGTCAATTTTGAATTTCGCGGTTAGAGCCCTCAATTTCGTACAATTTTGTGTAGTTTGTGGCTGGCATGCTAAAGGCGCCGAAATTAAGTTGTTGGTAATGTGCTGGCCAAGGACGTTCCTAGAAAGCTGGGTAAACCTGCCATGAACTACACATAGCTGTTGCTGGCCGACCTAGTGGTCCGAGCTACGTTTGAACACCGGCCGCATTCACTCTCTCTAGCGCGACAAGTTTGCCTCCTACGGCAATGTGGGGCCCCACCGGGTCATCCCCTTTGTCCTTGAGGAGTTCGGGGCCATGGGTCCCAAGACAGCGGAGTTTTTCCACGAGTGCTGCCAGCGCCGTGAAGACCGCCTCGACCTCGAGGGTCAGACCGCCCCGTGGTCTGCCCGCACGTGGTCCTCGTATTGGCGGCAGCGCCTGTCCCTCGCCCTCACTCGCACCGTGGCTGATGTGTTATTCCGCCGCACCCGGGCCGACTTTGTCGCGACCCATGCGGTCTAGATCCCTTCCAGGCGGCAGGCCTGCATGGTGGGCCGGCAGCGCTGTTGCTGCGTGTAGTTTTGTGATGTATAGTTAGTTGTACCTTGTGCACCTGGCGTGGTCCTTGGATGTCCGTGTCAGATTACTATTAATTTCTTCCGGGTTATTCTCCCAGTTATCGGGTTTTCCTTATGTTGCATGCCCATCTCACCTCCGTAATCTATCATTCTCAATGAATATATATCCGATCCAGCTGTTTGCCCCGCAACCTCTAATCACGGCAGGTGCGTCCTGCGGCAGCTGCGGGCTTGCTCTCGATACTACTGGGACGCACTACATCGCGTGCATGGGTGGCCAGCAGAACCAGAACTGGTTCCTCTATCTCCATACCGCTCTCCTCCGGGTGGTGTGTGCCATGGTTCGGTCGGTCTTTCCCCACTCCACCATCAAGTGCGAGGACGCGGATGGGGCCGCCCTCTACTCACCCAACCACCGCCCCGACATTACCGTGCTTGACTGCGAGGGGCAGGGTTGCCACCTGCTCATCGATGCCTCCGTGGCTCGGCCGCTCTCCGGTCGCCACATCCTCCGGGCGGCTGTGGATGCCGGCGCTGCTGCCGCTGTGGCTGAGCGCGCCAAGTTTGCCTCCTACGGCAATGTGGGGCCCCATCGGGTCATCCCCTTTGTCCTTGAGGAGTTCGGGGCCATGGGCCCCAAGACAGCGGAGTTTTTCCACGAGTGCTGCCAGCGCCGTGAAGACCGCCTCGACCTCAAGGGTCAGACCGCCCCGTGGTCTGCCCGCACGTACGTGGTCCTCGTATTGGCGGCAGCGCCTGTCCCTCGCCCTCACTCGCACCGTGGCTGATGTGTTATTCCGCCGCACCCGGGCCGACTTTGTCGCGACCCGGCCATGCGGTCTAGATCCCTCCCAGGCCTGCATGGTGAGCCGGCAGCGATGTTGCTGCGTGTGGTAGTTTTGTGATGTACATAGTTAGTTGTACCTTGTGCAGCTGGCGTGATCCTTGGATGTCCGTGTCAGATTACTTTTTCTTCGGGGTTCTTCTTCTTTTCGGGGTTCTCCTTATGTTGCATGCCAATCTCACCACCGTAATTTATCATTCTTAATGAATATATATCCGATCTGGGTCTGCATGCGAGCTTGAACGATCAGGGGAATTAATTAATTAGACTCGTGCTCCCGTTGGGGAGTCACGGAGCATTAACCCCGATGGATGGATGGATGGCCGGATGAATGGATGGATGGATGGATGGATGGATGGGTGCAATTACAGTCCTACCGGTCTAATCTATCTACATCAGCTACCTACAACATCTATCTAACAGCATTACTAATTACAACATCTATCTAGACAGCATCACGCTGCCGTAGGGGAGCTGTCTGGAGTGCCTCCCGCGGGTTTGCACACGCGGGCGCTTCCCCACAGGGGGGGGCTCGTTGTCCTCTATGACCTGGGCCCACTTGGCCTTGTCCATCATCTTCTTCCAAATCACGGAGAGGCCTAGGCCCTCCATGTCCTCTACTAGCTGTTCTTTGAAGGTGCGGGCCTTGCGGCGTCTAACATCACGGGGCCCGGCCCACGTCAGGAGGTGCCGGCCAGGCTGAGCTGGTCGCAGTCCTGCGGGGGGGCCACGTGAGGTGTCTACCTGGTTGGTGCGAGCTAGGTGCCCTACTATATAGTAGGGCACCTAGCTAGCGCTATAGCTGCAGGCGCCGCTGCTTAATGGTGCTGGTGATGTATGGCATGCCCTGGTACAGGTCCTCATTGCGGACATGAGCAGCATATCCTACTCTGAAAATGGAGCGCAGCATGTAGTGGTGACCGCGCCGTCCAGCTTGCGGGCCAGGTCGGCGGTGAGGGTCCACGTCTCGGCCCCATACGTGAGAACAGGAAGGACGAGGACCTTGAACAGGTCCTGTTTCTCGATCTTGCCCAGGGGCTTGCGCCACAGGGCCCGGTACTGGCGTAAAGCGTGCCAGGCGAGGGAGATGCGGTGGTCCACATCAACCTCGCAGCTGGGGAGCAGGCTGCCCAGCAGCTTGACGCGGTCCCGATACAGGACTCGAGAGCCGTCGAGGAGATAGAGGGGTGGCGGTGAGTGGGTGAGCCCAACCGCCAGGGCCTCTGTCTTCTTGCTGACCTCCAGCCCCACTGCACGGGCCTCAATATCCAGGCAGTCAAGCCACGTCTGCACGTGCCCAGTGTCCTCGAAGAGGGTGGTGTCGTCTGCGTAGATGATGTCTGCCAGCCGAATCTCCGTGTCCGCTCCGCCATGCCAGAATTTGTTAGCAACCTGCACCCCTGGTTCCCTACCCACAATGCGTGCAAATCGCTTGCGCGCCTGAATCATTACGTATTCGACCACAATAATGAATAGGTAGGGCGACAGCACGCAGCCCTGCCACACACCCTTCTGTAAAGGGCATGGTGGCGTGGTCCCGTAAGAAGTGCGCACCGAAGTGGTGGACCCTTCATACAGGTTGCGGATGACAGCAATCAGGGGGCGGGGGATCCGGAACAGCTCGAGGATGTCCCAAAGCGCAGGCCAGAAAACCGAATCGAAGGCTTTGATGAAGTCCACCAGCACAAGGTGCAAAGGGGACTCACCAGGCTAAAGGCGTTGCAGTTCCTCCACCAGTCGGCGAGTAGCGAAGAGCGCCTGTACTGTACGTGTTGCGACCTGAACGGAAGCCATGCTGAGTCTCGCTGAGGTGACCGTCCAGGGCCGTGCGCAGGCGGTTCAGGATGAGCCGCATAAGAAGCTTGAGGGGGGCGCTTTGAATGCACACCCCTCTGTAGTTGCCGGGGTCGGCTGGCGACCCCTTGTTCTTGTACAGCATCGTGCGAAAACTGTGTTGCCAGGCTGCTGGAGGTGGTTGCGACGACAGCAGAAGGCGGTTGCAGATGTCCCGGAAGAGCAGCATAACACCGGTGTCCTCGAATCCGGCTGCAAGTTTCACAACTGGTGCTGGAATCTCGTCGGAGCCGGTGGCTGCGTCATACCGCAGGCGCTGGACCGCCTCCGTGACCTCGCGAGAGGTGAAAGGAGGCATGTCTGACGGGTCGCCAAGTGGGCCGATCAGCGGGGGGACTAGGTAGTCCGCCGCTGACCTAGGCGGGGCCGGGGGCCCAGCGGGGCCGGCCAGGGCGGCCGGGCGGGCGGCGGCGGCTGGGAGCAGGGGCGGGGGCGGCGCAGCTGTCCCCACGACCTCGGCCGTGGCCGCGGCCCAGGTACGAAGCCGCTTGGCGGGGGCGCCAGGGACGTAGTGGCGGTGGGGCCGGCCGAGGCCGTCCGGGTGCCCGAGGCGCTTGTACCAGAACCAGGCCCCCTTGCCGTCGTGCTTCTGCTGGCAGCTGCGCAGGTCCTTGACCATCTGCTGAGCGTCTGCCTTCTCAGCCTGCTCGTAGGCGACCCTCAGAGCTGCTTGCAGCCCAGGTTTGGCGGTCGGATCCCTGTTGCGGCGGAGCATCTGCCTAGCGGCGACCACTGTCGGTGCGTGACGGTGGACAGCAAGCTGTCGGCGCGGAGACAAGGAGGGGAGGGTGCGAACAGCCAGGCGATACTTGGCAGCGACACCGCGGAGGATCACTGAAATATCACCCGGCGGCGGAATGGCGTGTAACTGCTGGCGGCTGCCCCTGGCGTCGAAGACGGCCAGAAAGTCATCCCTGTGCGACATAGCGGCCTGCTCTTCTGCTGACATCTTGTCGGCATCCTTCAGCACAATCCGGAGCACCTTGAGATCTGGCTGAGGCGCCAGCTGTCGCGACGGTTTCACCCCAGGAAACCGCAATCTGATGCGAGCGAGCACGAGACGGTGATCAGATTCCACCGTGCTGACAGAATCTTGCAGGACGCGAGCATCGACAACTGAGGGGCGATGAGCCCGGCGTACGCAGATATAGTCAAGGCACACCACCCCGGATCCGACGGCCCAAAAAAGGTGGCAAGCTGCTCAGCGGGGCGTGCGAAGGAAGCATTGCATGCAACCAGCGCAGATTCTGCCAGCAGATTCGCAAATAAAGCCGTGTTACCGTTGGCTGTCGTGTTGGTTGGGGAGTACTGAGCGCCCCCAGTTCCAACTGGCAGCGTGGCGTTGGCGTCGAGCAGCATAACCAGGAAGTGCCGAGCTGGGATGTTGGCCTCCTCCGGCCTTGAGGGCGTTGAAGAAGGCCTCACGTTCCGCCTGAGCTCGACCCGCATGTGGAGCATATCCCACGATAACGGTTAGCGTGTGGTGTGAATGGCCCTCAGTGGCCGAAAAAGTGGCCACTAGCACAGGCGGGGACCGCAGCACGATGGACTGGAGCTGCTCTGATGCTGCCGGCCAGCACAAGAGGCCCACACCGGCCACCTTGACCCAGCGCGTCGCCTCCACCATAATGGAACCGCCAGCCCGCACGAAGGTCGTCGACCAGCAGACCGTTGACCCCTTGCATGCTGAGGGTCAACGGTGCGTCGGTGCTCCTGGACCCCGAGGACAGCGATCTTGTTGTCGGCGCACAACAAGGCGATCAGCTCGATCATCGACGCGGTGGCGTGCTGGGGTGCCGCCGCTCGTAGAAGGATCTGCAGGGAGGGTGCGCACATTAAAGCTTGCAATACCAAGAATGGGCCGTTGCCCTATTAGCGGGGGGGTGGGGGTGGGGGTGGGGGTGGAGAAGGGTACAGAAGTGCTGGAGGTGTAGTGCTGGAGGTGGGGGTGGGGGGGGTGGGGGAGGGGGAGGGTGGCGATTGGGGTGAATGCTTGTCAACGCATGGAGTCTTTCTTTCAGGGCGGATATGCGTCATCTCCGTCCTGGCTGGGGTCGCCGGCGTGTCGACTGGGCCTCATCCCGCTCAAGGCGGGCCAGGAGGCGTTTAAGGCTGGTAAATTGGCGGGAATTAAGGTTGACCGTGGCGTGCCTGGCGACCTTGCATCCTCATCATGCTCGCACGGTGCGACATGAGGGTGGAAAGGGGCTTGTTTATTAAAGGCTATGTCCAAAGCCTATTGTACCGCGAGGCCGCGAGGGTGTGCCCTTACCGGGCGCCCTCCATATACCCGGGACGTGCGTGGACGATGATGACGCAGCTGGGGCGTGCTTGGGACGGCCCGGCTTGTGCCGCTTGTTAGGAGCCTGCACATCCGTGTGCTGACCGTTGATGAAGAGCACGGGGGTGTCGTTGACGAGGCGCGGACGTAGAGGCTTCTTGCCATCGTGCCTGGCCTGGACGGCTGCGTCGCTGCCCAGCAAACCGTTCTTGATTACTAGCTGGGCCGGGGAGTCTGAGTAGGTCATCATCAGGGGAAGGCTTGGCTTCACTCCGTTGCCCTTGAGGGGAGCGTGGGGTCCGCATTTCTCATGAGCCCTTTGGTCAACCCTGGTTCCGGCCCTTTACGCCATCGCTCTCCGCCACCAGCTATTTGCCCCGCAACCTCTCATCACAGCGGGTGCGTCCTGCGGCAGCTGCGGGCTTGCTCTCGATACTACTGGGACGCACTACATCGCGTGCATGGGTGGCCAGCAGAGCCAGAACTGGTTCCTCTATCTCCATACCGCTCTCCTCCGGGTGGTGTGTGCCATGGTTCGGTCGGTCTTTCCCCACTCCACCATCAAGTGCGAGGACGCGGATGGGGCCGCCCTCTACTCACCCAACCACCGCCCCGACATTACCGTGCTTGACTGCGAGGGGCAGGGTTGCCACCTGCTCATCGATGCCTCCGTAGCTCGGCCGCTCTCCGGTCGCCACATCCTCCGGGCGGCTGTGGATGCCGGCGCTGCTGCCGCTGTGGCTGAGCGCGCCAAGTTTGCCTCCTACGGCAATGTGGGGCCCCACCGGGTCATCCCCTTTGTCCTTGAGGAGTTCGGGGCCATGGGCCCCAAGACAGCGGAGTTTTTCCACGAGTGCTGCCAGCGCCGTGAAGACCGCCTCGACCTCGAGGGTCAGACCGCCCCGTGGTCTGCCCGCACGTACGTGGTCCTCGTATTGGCGGCAGCGCCTGTCCCTCGCCCTCACTCGCACCGTGGCTGATGTGTTATTCCGCCGCACCCGGGCCGACTTTGTCGCGACCCGGCCATGCGGTCTAGATCCCTCCCAGGCCTGCATGGTGGGCCGGCAGCGATGTTGTAGTTTTGTGATGTAGTTAGTTGTACCTTGTGCAG
Source organism: Mesostigma viride (assembly GCA_009746045.1). NCBI lineage: Eukaryota > Viridiplantae > Streptophyta > Mesostigmatophyceae > Mesostigmatales > Mesostigmataceae > Mesostigma > Mesostigma viride. The sequence goes on along the minus strand of RPFO01000175.1, from coordinate 2,846,708 downwards.
CTGGCGTGATCCTTGGATGTCCATGTCAGATTCCTATTAATTTCTTCGGGGTTCTTCTTCTTTTCAGGGTTTTCCTTATGTTGCATGCCTATCTCACCTCCGTAATTTATCATTCTCAATGAATATATATCCGATGTAAGTCATTATAACTTTTAATATACATCCCATGTCTCCATCTCTTGTACTTAATGCGCACCGAGCCACCCATGCAGTCACCCTGCCATGCAGCCACCTGGCCACCCACCCACACAAATGCTCACAAATTATGCACTGGCGCACCCGTGCACCCTGACATGCACCCACCCGTCCACCCACCCAGCCAGCCAGCCGCGCACGTGCTAACCCACAGTTACATATATCACCACACGTGCACCTAGGCACCCAACCATTCACCTACCAACTCACTTGGACATCCACCCACCACCACGCAGAGTTGCTAACGATCTGCGACTCCAGACCTGGGCGAGTGAGTCGTGCCACTTGCCTTCGCGGGTGAAGTATCCGCGTCTCTAGAAAAGTACCTCATCGGGTACTCCGTGGCATGCCGTCAGTGCATGTTCACGCATGCACTTACTTACTTACTCACCAGTTGAGTAACTCTAGAGCCCTAGGATCTGGCTCTAAGTTCCCCATGTCCGTCCGCACGCCTTCCGCTAGCGTCCACTAAGCCGCCGGCTATAATCCGGCGGTCCGATGCGGTCGACCGGTCTAAGGGCGGCGCCTAGGGCCGGCGCCACCTAGGCCCCAGTCCGGGGCCTTATCCGGGTCGGTACGGACAGCTAGCTTGTCCCACGGTTACGGCTAACCGGATAGGCTTTGCTGGCTAAGACATAAACCAGTGGTTGGCCAGCTCCGACAGCAGTTCTCTGTGTTCACCTTATCCCAAGCTCAACGTGACCGACCGCCATAGCTCAGCCGGTCGGGGGCTTTAACTCGTCGTCTGTCCCAACTCAGTCCTCACAGGAGGACTGAGTTGACAATTTTCAACCGCGTGTAGCGACTAGGTGGGGGGTCCATCCCAAATGTTTTGATGTGGATCTGGGGTGTACTAGATATCATTTTGTTGGCAAAAATACTGCATATGTGAAAACTTGACCCGAACACCTGAAAATTACACGGACGTTGGGCGCCCCTCGCGAATTTGCATTTTTCGGGATAAGAACGAGTGGGAAAAATTTAATCAAATCCTGGTGCATGAAGAAAAAATATAGGCATGTAAACAACATAGTTCTTGAAGCGTGGCAAAAAACTGGGCTCCATTTGGCCACTGCAACTGCCTGAAACAATTAAAAAACTCTCAGTCCTCAGGAGAGGAATGGGGCTTTTGCTAACTTTGCTAGCATGTAAGTGCGGTCATACTACATCACCGTGGCCACCAACCATCCCAATCAACTCATTTCCCTTCAAGCATTACAGGACAACACACTTGCATCATCATACTTCAGGTATATCATACCTTATCATGTAGTGAGAGCCTATGCATGCATGTAGGGAATGGGCTTGGATACCTACCAACAAAGGGTTATGTTATAAGTGTCAACCACCAATATAATGGGTAGGTTAAGCATATTTCCATTGTTTCAAACAACAATAGATATGGCTATAACTGTTTTGCCTTGCCATGATGTGGCCAACATAGTTGCTGGCACATGATGGCAGTGGTTTGTCACCAAGACTTTTCACTCACCCGTAAAAGCTTGAATGCACCCTTGACGCAGCCCGTGGCCACACAATCATGCAGTATGAACGTAGCAAAAGAATAACTAACATCTATGAAGGTGTTTAAACCTGCACAGCTCCTAAAACCCTGCACAACTACACTGGGTTAAGGCAAATGCCTGCTAACATCATCTGAAAAGGGGGTTTTAGAGAGGGGCAGGCAACGGTCAAGAAAGAGCATCAAGACTTGAACCTGACAACGCCTCGCAAGCTTAAACTCATGTACGAACATCAAGGAACGAAGAGGCAACGATTATCCGGCTTTACCTGGCACGGCTGGCGTTACCTTGGCCCAGGCGGTGCCCGCAAAAGTGGCACTTTGCGGCACATAGACCATGACGTGACAGAATGGTCGAGATCATCAAATCTATACTGTCACTCAATATATTCTAATGCAACTCATGTTAACATGTAGAAAGAAACCTATCAGCCATTGAAATTGCGCCGGAAAGCAAGCGCAGTAATCAATTCCGTCGACCTGCCTTATCGCAGTTTTTTCCAGCAAGAACAGTGCCGACACTGGGTAAATCGCATCCCCGCGAGCTAAAAATTGATTTATATCATCTTTAGGGCATTTTAAATCTATTTACTGAGTTTGGACGGCTAACTCGTCCGCAAACGTAAACTGCATGCATGGGCGCGAGCCGCCATGGCTAGGTCGTGCATTTCCGGAACTCGCGTTTCACGTGGAAAAGTACCCTTACCACCTGTACTTTGACCGTACAGTTAGCCGCGCATACCAAATCCAAAAAAATCCCAAAAATATGTCCAAGAAAGATCTTTTCACGTAGTATTTGAATAAATTTTGAGAGAATTTTTTTGTCAAACATTCTGACCGGGGCGAATTTTCTACGAAACCCAAAAACTCGGTCCTCTAGAGAGGACTGAGTTCAACTCAGTCCTCCGTAGAGGACCAGGGACAGACGACGAGTTAACTTGTATTCATAAAAATCCCGATGGCTTCCGGTACACGGAGCCGCACGGGCGAACACACAGATACGCCAAGTGGCGAGGCCGCAGGGGCCGTCCTGCCACGCTTTAGTGCGGACGAGGCCACGAGGTTGATGCAAACCCTCGTGGCGCAACCTGAACTGGCCAAGCAGTTCAAGCATTTGATGCTTGCTGCTGACGATGCACTGAATCGCGGCCCTCTGAAGCAAACGGAGGTGCCCGCTGATCTACCTGCCGACTATACGGCGCGGACGACGCAGCAGATTTTCTGGCTGCTCTCAAGCGTCTGCGCGATGGACGCGCCGACAAAGATTCGGAGCTGATTGGCAAGTTCCGTGCAGTATTCTGCAGTACAACCAAGCACCCAAACATTGCCAATCTAGTTCGCATTGTGGACGACAACAAACAAACCTGGGAAGTTTTTTGCAACGGTCTAGATGCCCACTTGTCGCGGTCTAAGGAAGAGGCCGACGAGCAAGCCTTCAACGACTTCGAGGGCTATGCAGTTAATAAGGCAAATTTGCCCGGGGCTGCACGTGATTTCCAGGTCTTCGTGCACAAGCACAAGCTGCTAGATACTCTCAAGCCCATTTTCCTGTGCAATCGATTTCTCAAGAAATGCGACCTGTCGTCGGATGTGCATCTGACCATAGCGACGGAACTCAAAAAGAAGAGTGCCGTCAGTTTCGACGAGGGCATGCTGTATTTGATCTCATGCTTCAAGAGTGCGCAGTCCAAGCCGGCTGCCTCGGCTGCTCTGCCATCCCTGCGCAAGGTGGATGCCGGCGCGTCTTCTTCTTCAGGCGCAGAGGCTCCAATTACGCGGTCGGAGCTTACGGCCATCCTGAAAAAGGTCGTCGGCCACGGCAACAACGGGGGCCAGCGAGGGCGCAAGCGCGGGCATGGTGGCGACGCCAAGCAGGGTGATAATCCCCCGGCCAAGCGGCAGCAGGGGGCGTCTACTGACCGCAAGCAACGCTGTGAGCGCTGCTTCGGACGTCGCCATGTCCGGGATGACTGCCGAGTTCGCCCGGACCTGGAGCTCGAGGACAACCTTTGCCGCAAGTGCCACGACGTTCTGCGTGGTCACAGCGTGGAGGCGTGCAAGGCCAAGCGCATCGTCGTCCACGGCACACGCGAGGAGTGGGCAGAGCGACGGGCAGCACGAAAGTCAGGTGAGAGCACGCTCGATACCCCTTCTTTTGCTCAATGCGTCACGCTGAACCGGGCCGTCGTAGAGCCTGACGTCGTTCCTAAAAGCAACGTGACTGCATCCTCTGTCTCATTCCGTGATGTGCTCACGCAATCCGTTGATGCTGCTCTGGCTCTGTCGCGCCAGGATCACGTGCTTCCTGAGCACGGGTCTACAATGCGTGACCTAAGCAATGTGGTGTCTTCTAGGTCGGGTGTGTACAACGCCGAGCGACCAAGCACTACTGCAGCACCCCAGCTAGATACTGGGGCGGTTGGGCCTATGAGGAATGTTGTGACAGTGCAAGAGAATGCTGGGCGGGCAGATGTTCTCGGTACACACCACCCTAGTGTGGATCTTCACATTGGCAAGGTGCTCACACGGGCGGCCTTTCGTGCAGCCTCTGAAGCTGCCCAGTTAGCCAATGTCACTACCCCAGTAGTCACCCCACCTGTTGAGAATCCTGACAATGCCACTGCACCTCAGGCTGTCACCCTGAAACTGTTAGCATACCAGATGCACCGTGCATACGGGCATGAGGCCCAAGCCGAGGTAGAGGGGGCACACATGTTGGGGGCACCTTTATACAACGAGCTGAAGAATGTGCGTGCTCAGTGTCCTGCCTGCATCAAGATCAGGAAGAAGTCGCGTAGGCGGCATGCCAAGACTCCACCCTTGGAGCGAGGGTACCTTGTGGGGGATGTCATGCACATGGAAGGGGGGGACACCTATTTCATAGTCAAGGATAGGTTCAGCAAGGCCACCTACATTGAGCCGCTGCCCCACATGTTTGAGGCTGACCTGCACAGGGCTATCAAGATCAGCCTGGCTTTCTTTCATCCCGTAGTGGAGCTCATGCTAGACCAGCAGTTCCGCTGTGTGCAAGGTTTGCCGGGGATGGAGGCCGTGGTCATCGTGGGGCGTGAGGATCACGGCAATATGGGCATGATAGATCGCACTGTAAGCTATGTCAAGACTGTGGCAGCCAAGCGACAGGATAACCCACATGGCAAATCCTACGCGGTCAAGACGGCGTGGTGCAAGGAGCTCATGCATGTGTGCAACCATAGGCACGTGCTTGATGTCAAGGGCTTTGGGCTAGTCACGCCTCGGGGGCTGTCAGCGGGCACCTACTCACCCGAGGTAGTAGAGGCATACCAACAGCATCTACAGGATACCGCCGCCAAGCTGCGGCTCAAGGATGCCACGCTGCCTGATTTGTCTAGCGCTTTTGAGGTCGGGCAGTTGGTCATGTTCCACAAGGAGAGCTCGCCCAGCGGCAAACGGGGCACCATGCAGGGGCCTGGGGCCATCACAAAGTTAGACTGGCCGCTGCGGGTCATAGACATAGAGTGGAATGATCGGGTGTATAGGGTACCATGGGCATCGGTGGCAGGCTATAAGCAAGGGGATAGCATGGAGAGTGAGCTGGCAGCCAACAGGGCACTGGGGTGGGTAGTGAAGGATAATGCGCCTGTCGTAGCATCTGAGGTGGTACCCCACGGGTCGCTCCCAGGGGCAGACACAGCTACACCCCCCCCTCCCCTGGGCCCCAATATGACCCCGTGGATGGGTGGGATGAGGATGGGGTGGGTTTGACGGGACCTAGTGCACGTAGTGACTCACCTCCTGTGCTAGCCACGGATAATGTGGGAGGCCCGCCTAGCGTGGCCTCGCCGGAGGGTCAGGGTCCTGCCCATGCGCCTCGCCCACCTAGGGACCTGGCTTCAACGGTCACGGCCTTGTGGCGTGCTCAGGCGCTTAAAGCGAAAGCTGCATCAGGGGTGGCTCAGGTCAAAACTCTCTCACAGGGGGTCAGGCCGGTTAAGTCAGCCTTGTTTCCTACGTGTAGACCGTGGCAGCTGGTGGCTGTGGACACGCAAGCATCCGTGTCTATTATCTCTCGTCGGGCAGCCACCCTGTATCCAGTGCTAGAGTCGCCGTACAAATCGGTGACCGACTTTGCAGGCACTTCGGCATATCAAGTTACCGGGATGGTGGTGCTGCCGGTGTTGGGCATTGACACGCCGTTTCACGTCGTGGATGGCTACGAGGATGTGGCCTTGCTGGGCGAACCTTTCGTATCATACCCGGGGTTCTCAGTGTCCGCTGACTTGCTGTCAGTCGCGGGGGTGGGCAGCATCCCGCTTCGCGAGTACCACGCTCCATTGGGGGTGGTGGTCGGGCAGCCCGGCGTCGTGCGGCGCTTACCGATGGCGGCGTTTTCCACACCGCCGCTCGTCCAGTCCATCATTCAGCCTCAGGATTGGCACCCGCGCAGCTTCGGCCTCCACTCACACTCACTGGCGGCGGATAGCCCTGTGACGTGGGAGCAACTTGTCCTGGACTGTCAAGATCCTCTCAAGTTTGCTTTGTGGCGCGACGCGTTCATTCGAGCCAAGGAGCAGTGGCGAGAGCGCGAGGTCTACCGAGGATTGGAGAGTGTGCCAGCCGGGGCCACGCGGTTGCGGTTGAAGTTCGTGCTCACCTACAAGCCGGACGAGACCAACTCTTCGGTGGTGTTCCGGGTAAGGCCCGTGGTCACGGAGACGAAGGGGTCCTCCCCGCTGGACGCCAAGGATCTTTATACCCCTGGGCTCAACCATGTTTCGCATCGGCTACTGACGGTCATCTACTTGGGCAAGCGGAACGCGGGCAAGGACTACGGGATGTGGTGCGGTGACTTTCAGCGGGCATTCCTCCACAGCGACGCTGGGGTCGCGCAGCAAACATGGCAAGGCACCCGCTACGTGGTGAAGGTCCCGGTGGTCTGGCAGGATGGCACCATTGGCAGCGAGTATATCGAGCTGTTGACAGGGGTGGAGGGGCTGCAGAGCTCTCCCATCATCTTCCGCATTTCCGCGGAGGAGGTCTTGCAGAGCTTAGGGGCCACGTACCATCGCGCGGATCCTAACTTCTTTGTGGTCCCCACCGGCGTCCCTGGCGAGCCAGCCCTCTTCGTGTGGCATGGCGATGACTTCAAGCTGGTGGCACCTCGCACCTTTGCTACCCAGTTTCTTGCTGCAGTGGCGGCTAAGTTTCCCCTGGGCAGGGCGGTGGATCATGAGGAGGGTAAACCCGTGGTGTTTTGCGGCGTGCAGTCTACGTTGCAGCGGGATTCGCGTTCTGGCGAATGGGTCATGCACATGCAGGATAGCCGCAACTATGTGGTTGACCTGCTGGCCGACCTCCCGTCCCCGCTGTTGGCAACCCATGGGCCCTCGGTTAAGGGCAAGCTCGGGTGGTTGGCGGACACGGTGGCACCTGATTTGGCAGTGCTCGCTCGCCTGCCCGATGATGTGCTGGAAGGACTAGGGTCCATTCATGTTCGGCGGCAGCTGGCCATGACGCCCGGCATTGTGCTTCGTGGGCTCGATTGCTCACAGCCGGTGCACCTCGAGATAGTGACGGATGCTAATCTAGAGACGCGCACAGTCAGCCAAGTGCGGGCCCGCATGGGGGCACTGTTCTTTATCAGCAATGAGGGCCAGCCTGGCATGTTGTTAGATTGGTACTCGCGCTTGCACAGCCGCATTGCCACTAGCCCCAACACGGCTGAATGCCGGGGCATTGTTTCAGCTATCTCACATGGCATGTGGCTGCGGTACTTGCTGGGTTGGGTATTTGGCTCGTGTGGGTTCACTCTTCACTGGACTAGCACGGTGCACACTGACTCACAAAGTTGTTTGGCCTTCCTTGACAATCCCTATGCGCGGTCACAGGACGTTGATTACCTCGTACTCGCTGAGGCGGCCTCCTGCGTCACGCGTCTCCAGCACATCGCGGATGAACTCAATCCCGCGGATGCACTCACCAAGGAGGCGTGGGAGGCTGCCCCGCAGTACGCAGTGTTGCGCAAGCGCATGACGATGCAACACCCGTGAGCCACACAGGGTTACGGCTCGGGCGCTTTATGAATACAGCCATAACTCACCCTGTGTTGCTAGCATTCACGAATATCATGGTGGTAGTTTTTTTGCTTGTCCTGACCATACCCTAGCCACGTTGGACGGTGCCTTGGGCCCGTCGGCGGGTCACTGGTCCTAATAAATGGGTCACCTTTTGTCTGGTGGCATAGTTGGTTTTTTTTTCTCGATACTTATTACATCACTATTCATGTGTGATCACAAGGGCGCGGGTCGATACCGTGGTGATTTTGACGGCCTTGAGGCCCCCTTGAGTTCCCTACCTTAGAGGGTTTTGTATGGTCTGCATTTGATGTAATTATTTTGATAATTAATCAAAAAACAAAAGAGTATGTCGGAGTTGAGTAACTCTAGAGCCCTAGGATCTGGCTCTAAGTTCCCCATGTCCGTCCGCACGCCTTCCGCTAGCGTCCGCTAAGCCGCCGGCTATAATTCGGCGGTCCGATGCGGTCGACCGGTCTAAGGGCGGCGCCTAGGGCCGGCGCCACCTAGGCCCCAGTCCGGGGCCTTATCCGGGTCGGTATACGGACAGCTAGCTTGTCCCACGGTTACAGCTAACCGGATAGGCTTTGCTGGCTAAGACACAAACCAGTGGTTGGCCAGCTCCGACAGCAGTTCTCTGTGTTCACCTTATCCCAAGCTCAACGTGACCGACCGCCATAGCTCAGCCGGTCGGGGGCTTTAACTTCACCCACCACCCAGGCACCTGCGCAACCCACACACCAATAAGGTAATAAGGAGGCATTCACCCATCCAATGAGCCAACCACCAAACCACCTAAACACCCAGCTAGCTGGCCCCATATGCACCCATCCGGCCACGTACCCACCCTTGACCCACCCACCCACCCACCCACCCACCCACCCACCCACCCACCCACCCACCCACCCACCCACCCACCCACCCACCCACCCACCCACCAACCAACCAACCAACCAACCAACCAACCAACCAACCAACCAACCAACCAACCAACCAACCAACCAACCAACCAACCAACCAACCAACCAACCAACCAACCAACCAACCAACCAACCAACCAAGCAACCAACCAACCAACCATCCAACCAACCAACCAACCAACCAACCAACCAACCAACCAACCAACCAACCAACCAACCAACCAACCAACCAACCAACCAACCAACCATTGAACCAACCAACCAACCAACCAACCAACCAACCAACCAACCAACCAACCAACCAACCAACCAACCAACCAACCAACCAACCAACCAACCAACCAACCAACCAACCAACCAACCAACCAACCAACCAACCAACCAACCAACCAACCAACCAACCACTCAATTACCTCATCACTGAACCACCTAACTACCCCGCAGCACCCAAACCAGCCAGGCATGTGCCCGCCCATTTGCCCTTGCATGCCCGCACCATCGCAATACCCCATGTGTACACGCCCCGCTCACCAAGCCATCCACCTGCTCAACTACGCATGAAGGCAATATCAGCCATGCATGGCCTCACCTTGCATCACTTGCATCGGCTGGGAAATTTGCATGAGGCAGCTTCCGTCCACCTCGTTGTCAGCAACTGAAAAGGCTCTTTCTTCACATGCAGTAATGAATGAGCAACAAGGTTGGAAACGTTCTCCTATCCCTCTTCAAAACAGAAAGACAAGGGCAATTATCTGGAGAAGGTGGCAATAACCACTGCAGAATGCCCTTGAGAAGGTCATATAAATCCATCTCTATACCCTTTGAGAAGCTGCCTTGTTACAGTAGAGGACAGCTCGGATGAGGATTACATCCCCATCTAGTGCTTAACGGTTGGGGGATGATGCAGACGATATTTGTTTAAACTTTTGTGTAATTATTTTTCTAATGAGATTAGCATAGTACTCCGTGGCATGCCTTTGCGCATGACACGCAAGTACTTACTTACTTACTTACTTACTTAAGCTGCCTTGCGTTAGCAACGATTCTGAGCCCTCTAGCTCGCTCCCCTCGCTTAATCATTCTGCGCTTTATGGCTGCCGGGAGATGCGAAGCTTGAGCCCAGCGGATTGTGGCGAGGTCGTCTGCCCGACCCATCACATCTCAAAACCGCATTGCCGACTAGTAAAATACGATGCCCCCCTTTGCCTTGTGTATCTGGGTTCCTGCATCAATATAACCCACAACCTGCCCACAGATATAAATTTCTACGCCCAACAACTCCATCATCTTGTTGGGTAGTGCACCTTGTCTCGACAATCGATCATATGCAGACAAGCACGTGATCCTGACCGTTATATGATTACCATTTCCGTCATTTGGTTACAAAAAAAGTACAAATGCTTACAAATGTTTGGCAAATGTTTACAATCGTGGTTCTCTGAACATAGTTTCTTTATAGTGAGATGGAAGGGTAGCCGCTATAGCTAGGTTATTGGGTTCACGTGACTTACCTTTTGAGGCCGGTGCGGCCTGATCCAGATCAGTCGTGGCCAAAACTTTGGCCAGTTTTTCTTGGCCAGGTGGCAGGAGCTACGTTGAGATATAAACCTGCCACTGTCTAGGTTTCTTGGCTCATGGCGTAGTGATTAACTAGATCTAGATTCTTTCTCTCACGCAATATGTGACCTAATAGCCCCGGCAGCTTTACGTAAGCTGCCGGCAATTAGAACGCCACATTGCGTCATTTGTTCAGACGCAACATTTGCGTGGCGAAAAAATGCCGTCCGGGCCAAGGCCGCATGACACGCAAAAAAGGACAAAAACAAACCCACCTAGCTAAGGTCGGCCTCTTTTCTTTTCCCGCCCACCCTCCCTGCGTGTTTGGGGGTAAGGCTAGCCTTTGCCAAGCAATAAGTGTTCCCATGAGCATCGGCGGCCGGGATGTGGCCTGCCTTTTGAGTTCCACGGTTAATAATAGAAATGATTATAAGTACATAGGCATGTTGCGGCCTCTCAAAAATGGCCACGTTGGGCAGCTTCCTTGGAGTGCGTGAGATAGGGAGAAGGCTATGTATTTGCGCCAAGGACTGGTCAGGCCGAGTTGAACGCTGGGTTACGAAGAGAAAAACGGTGGGTTATGAAAAAATCTAATGAGTCAGAAAGACAAAAAGTCGGGTTAGAATGCAGGCCCGTTGTAATAGTTAGTAGGCTGGTACTTGGTAGTAGTATCCTATGACATGCGGTATACGCGGGTGTGCCCAGCCTATTGTAGGCTGGCCGTGCTGACGTGTACGGTGAGATATCCTATATATTAATTTAGCAATGTCACAGTATCCCGCACTATTCAGGGCATCGCGACTTCCCCGCCAATCCAAAAAGGCTGGGAATTACTGAACGCCACTACGAAAGGAGAGGACCGACTGACCACCAACCCGCGCGAAGCGCCCAGCGAGCGCAGCGGGCGGCGAGCGAAGTGAGCACCGTACTGTTCAGCGGGCCGCGAGCGAAGCGAGCACTGTACTATTCAGCGGGCAGCGAGCGAAGCGAGCACCGTACTGTTCCCCTCTCCGGAGCGCAGCAAAGGACCGCGTACTACGCAGCGGGTAGCGGGCAGCGGGCACTCCTCTACTACTGCCTAAAAGGTCTCTCTACCGCCCCAAAGTGACTTTTTTTGGCTGGGCCGGCGAAGCCAGCGGGTCCCACTAGTTGTCTTTATAACCCGGTATTTTTCTTGGACTGACCCAGTCCGTGCGGCTTGGCTACAGATAGTGGCTAGCCAACGTCAAAGCAATCCGACGGCGGCAGAACAAGTGGTCAGTTTCAAACCAAACATCTCACCGTAAACGTCGTCGCCTCGTCGGGTCCTTCAGTTATATTTCTAAAGAGGTTATCCGTGCAGCTGTGCGGCCCATGCAGCCCGGCCTGCCATCATGATTCGTGCCGTCGCCGTGCCGACAAGGTTCTCTCGAACAACTAGAATTTGAATTTTGAGGGCTGGTCTTGGGACTGGAGTGTCTGGCACGCTGCACGACCAACGGAACAAGAGGTCCGAGATACTGTGGCCGCCAGGAGGATAAAGGTTTCAGGGCGCATGCGTTTGAGGCTAAGTTAGATGAGATGCTTAGGCTGACACACGGATTTCCGGCCTAGCTGCGCGCCGCATACTGCCTACCGCGGCTGAGCGGGACACCTCAGTACTGTACGGCAGGTCGTACGGTACTGAGGTGTCATGTGGACTGACGTGCAGTTAGTGCCAGACTGTTCCTAGGCTCTAGCTCGACCCGCCAGATCCGGGTTACCCGGGTCTGACGGGCCGAGTGTAGCTGTTGCTAGTGACGTGGTCGCATGGCATTGCAGTGTACAGTTGTCCACTGGTAGGCGCTGCAGTGCATGGAGCGCTGCCATAGGCATATAGGCGTAGCACTGGGGAGTGCCACAGCACCGAGTCGCACAGTTCCATTCTGAGCTCTTCGCTTTCGTTGTATTATTTGCCTAATACAATCTCATTCTCTCTCTCAGCATTTGTGAGTTGTCCATCGCATTCTCGACGTTCCAACTGGCTAGCCTGAACCGAATGCGAGGTTTTACTTTATCAAACCCGTGTATATCAATGTGGCCATACTCGTTTCCAGTTGCGGGGTCGTGTGTCTCCAATTTGTTATTGGGCCGGGCACTTTAATCGTGATTGCAAGAAGTCAGTTCACGACGCCGTTAGCGTGGCATTTATGTACAGCAATTCATCGTTCGGCTTCTTTATCCGATCAGCAACTCCTCACGACGTGTGAGCGGGAGTCGGTTGTCGTGTGAGTTGAGAATGACTTTGGAATGGTTTGGTTGCAATGGCTGCGGCTCCTTGGCCGCTGTTTATTGCTTTAATTTATACATTTACAGCGTCAACCTTCTAGAGATGCCTAGAAACCTTATCCTGCACTGTCGTTACAAGTATGGCAATGCAGTATGCGTTGTGCACATGGAACCTTCTAGACACCAGACGCCAAACTTAAGCCTGCCATGGTTATATCTTAACAACCCGTGGCAAGACTGCAGCCATTGTGGCAACTATTGTGCCCAGCGACATGATGAGTCTCGCCGGATTCATTGTCCGCATCCAGGTAATCAACATCACGTGCGGCAAACTGATATATTGCATAACAGAAAACCGGGACAGAATAATGCATACGCTTATTTCAATGTGTCGTTTCGACAGTATTTTTCCGAGCCCTGCCCAGCATCATTTGTAATGCTTTACAACTCCAGCACTTTTCTTTCTCATGTGGCAAAGATGGCCAGCGTACTCTTATCAGTCATTAACGGCCGCGTGGGCCATGCCATCATGAATAGCAACTACAACACCGACATAGTCTCAGAGGGTAATGCCCACTGAAAATTATTATACAAAAGGTAATCACCCCCGGGGAAAACCTACCAAGGCTGAAAACCCGTGGCGCGGGGCCATTTATGGTTCAACGCAATTCAACTAGTGCGAAGACTGACCCAGTGATAGCCTATTCATCGTGTGTCGCAGAAGCGGGTACTGTGCCTTAGCTGAGCTATACAGTATAGTAAGGGCATCGGAGTAGTTCCTTTCGCCCGGCACATGCTGGGTATATACCGACACAATCAGAGAACTCCTTGACCCTGAGGAAGTCCAAGTCCCGTGTGCGGGCATAAGGGTTCTCAATGAAATCAACAACCGCCTGGCTGTCCGTGCGTATCACGCGACGGAGATGCGGAGTGGTGCCGCCCACCGCGAGAATCCAGCAAATGAGCGCGTGGAAGTAGGACAGCTCGCTCGCAGCCTCGCAGTATGCGCGCGCCTCAGCAGTGTCGGATCCCACATACACGCGGCGGTGCAAACGGGAGTACCATGCAAAGATGGAAGACATCGTGGGTTGGTCAGCGTTGCAAATGGTAGTGACAGCAGCGCACCTACCACGCATCTTGGTGAGCACGCGGGCATCTAGCTAGGGAACTGTCGCAATAAGACACAAGCACCACGGGCTTATCCCAGTCTACACCTTGTAACATCAACCCGGGTGAGGCCAGGAGGTACTGCACAATCACCGCACGGTCAATAAGGCACAGTACATTGTCAGGCAGTCGGCTAAGGACAGCCAAATCAGGGCTAGTGGTGCAGGCCAGCCAATTGAGCTTGCCACGCAATGTCCCACACTCAGACGCAAGAAGCGGCCCACCGCTGCTCATCACCTCCTTAAGGGGAGGGGATACCCCTAAAGGGCACTTTTCTGGAAACCATACCTATGCATGTGCTAAAAATCCAAAGATGATTGGGGACCATAAATATGATAAAAAAAAAAATTTCCAGCCACTTGGGGGTGGTACTAGCCCCCACCATACACCGGTTACGCGCTAAAAATAGAAAAAGACGCTATTTTAGTCACATTTTTCCTAGGACAATGGGCAAACATATTGGGACCAAATCATATATTCCCGCATAGTTCCCTGACTTTTGAGAAAGCCTGCCTAATTTTGAGCACAAAATAATGATGTTTAGACACATTGATGGATTTTCCCGCAAAAAGGGTACTTTTTTAATTAAAAAAAAATAAATCAAATCATAAACACATGGAATAGTGCCAAATCATATATTCCCAAATACTAGAGGTTGGGGGACATGCAGCCCCAAATTTTCAGGTCATTCTGACAAGCGCAGCCCTATTTGATGGATATTCCTAGATTGCCACCTGTGATGACGCTGACGGAGGTTTTAGCTAGTATTTAACCACACTAACACCCCTTTATACATCTAAGCCACGTGAAAACTGGCCAAACCACGTACTACCATCCTCTGCACATATGGTACCTCCTATGTTCAAGGTTTGACGACGTTCTGACAAGAACTGCCCAAGTTACAACCATTCTAAGACGGCCACCCATGTAGACACTACAAGGAAACTATAGTAACCATTCAGCCACACTGGCACCTCCTTCTTCATCAAAGACATCTGCAAACTGACCAAAGCACACATAATTGACTCTTGCACGCTGACGGCAACGCATGCTCAACGTGGGGGTCATTGAGACAAGAACTACTCAAGTTGATGGGTTTCCTATATGACCACCTGACAAGGCGCTAAGGACCACTCAGTAAGTTAGTAACCCCACAGTGCCACTTCATATGCCATCCAACATGCACCAAAACCATGCTGAGTATGTTTACAATGTACAAAGGGGTGGCCACGCACCTCATATGTCTTCATCATCCCTCCAGCATGGCCAGCCTTATAAATATGTTCATAGCCTTGACAATGGTAGCCCTAACATGCCTAAGCAGCATTTCATATGTTTCTCCCAGGTTAGAGAGTAAGGTTGATGCCAACCAAGCTAATCAGCTCAACAACACCTCCTAAACTGTCCTCCCCGGCATGAATGACAAACTGGGACTATGGAGGGCAAGGAACCAAGTAGGAACATGCTATATATAGCTTGCATGCAGTCATGCATGTCAACCATGGTTAGCTCAGCACATTGTAGTCTTGTCACATCATCATAACAAAGGAAAGCTCAAACAACCATTGGTGCCAGCTATCTACATGCAGTCACACAAATGCAATATCTCCAACATCATCATCACTATAACACTTCCATCCCTGCACGATAAAATGCAAAGAAACCATTGGCGGCCCTTCACCGCATGAGCGCTGTGATGCCGCTGCGGCCTGTGAGGAGAGGGTGCGTCACTCTCACACAGCAAGAAGCGTCCATACGCACAACATCCTTGCCAGAACACGTTTTATGAAATGCCTTATACCTTCCCGAAGAGCTATAGGCTGCGACTGAAGCGGCCCTGATCACGACATCAACGAAAACAATCTAAAGCTGCCAGGTATTCGACAACACAACGGCAAGCGACGGCGAGCTAGCTGGCGGAAACTGCCCAAAAAGAACGCAAAAAACCTCGAACGATGAGCTCATAGAAGAAAGCACCGATAGCAGATAACGTTCGCGACAAATCTGTACCTTGCCCTCGTAAATCCCTCGCCCAGGCGCGCAACAACAGCCGTTATTCCATGGACAGGTCAGACGCGCACTGCGCAGGTCTGAACAATTACTTACCGATAATGGCCGAAAATCTGGCAAAAAGCACCAGCTCGGTTTAGAATTCGATGCATCCGATATTAATGCCTGCTTCAAGGTCAGAACAGCCCCCAAAACCGCTATTTTACAGCCGCTATCATGAGTTCTATTTCATTCCGCGCGACCAAAAAATTCAGATTACCCCCCATGCCGATGGCATAAAAAGACAACAGCGATATTGTAAACCAGCTGATTTCCGCCACAAACTAACATCATAAACTCATCTCCTTTTAGATTCGAGTAAAATTTTTGCATTTCGCCTGCCCTAGTGTGGTAGTTTCGCCTGAACGCAGTCGCCATGGCCACTTCCGCAAGGGGTGCGCGCACCGTGCACGTGAAATTTATTACCTTTGGCTCCGGCGCGAATTTTTTGGCGCCAAAAAATTCGGGGGTGTCCCGTCCCCTTAACCAAATCCTGCACATAATAGCTGCCCTTGGGCTGAAGCAACATCGCCCACTTGCCGTGCTCATCGTGATCCATGACAGTGTCCATGCCCATGAACTGAACCACCTTGCCCGGCTCACGGAAAATAAGCTTGCCCACAGGGTACCTGGCATGCACAATGCTATGGAACCAGGCAATCCATTCGCGCGGTGTCACGGACGCGAGCTATGTCATCCGGGCGCCCACTCTGCACAAGACCGGTGACGTGCGCACGGAATTTGTTTTCTACGCATTTTCGACAAAGGCTAGTGACCGGGGGGGTACACTAGCGCTAGCAGCATAAGAGCGGACGAAAGTGTACGTGCGCGCGCGCCGGGCCAGGCACAGCTGGGCGCGCAGCACTGACTTGAGCGGACGGCAGCACAAGTGCGCAGCGTCGAGAGGATCATACGCGAGTTAGGCCAGCTGGAGCTGGAGCTGGAGCTGGACTGCTGGACTTCAACAGCGCCAAGGCTATTGACAGGCCAGGTGTCTTTGTGGTGTAGAATAGCGGGTCAACGTTATGAGGACTGGACAGAAAATGGAAAAGGACAATTTGCGGTGCGGAGCCAGATCGCTGGAATGAATGCGAAATCGCTGGCAGCCCTACAAAGGGATTTCTTCTAGAAAGGAACGATTAGACGCAATGTTTGCTGGGCCACTCACACGCAAGGTGTGAGCGTGCAGATTGTCTGAAGGATATTATGCTTCGACCTTGGTGGACGTGACTCAATGCCGGACATTCCCAGGGACAGAAATGCCGGAGCCTCTAGGAGATGAGATCGGCAACAGGGTAGCAATTTAGATTTGTCGGGATGCCTTCCTGCTTTTGTTGGCATGTGTGGTAGAAAGCCAGGACGGCAACTGGAATGCGGTTTCTATTTGCATGGTTCAGGCAGCAAGATAGTTTTGGCATTCCTGGCTGGACTGACAAGTGTGGCGTGTGTCATGCGTGTGGCATGACGAATGGTTTGGTTCATAGTCGAAGAGGACTCTCACGCAGCGTGTAGTCTCTTCGAGTCTCTCGTTAGTGGCCTTCGTGTTTCTCCCTTTCCTTGGGAGCAAGGCCGGTAGCATGTCATGGAGCGCTGCCTAACTGCGGGCTCGTGAGCATGGAGTGCATCGATATTGAGACTATCAACGTGTTGTAATTGTATTAACTTTCTCAATAAATTCCGCATGTGCGGCTTCATCATCAGACTGTGCAAAGTGTGTGTTGTGAAAGCATTGTTCTATAGCAGGGGAGGCAAAAGCACCCTCTTGCACCATCATATTGTCGCAATTAGAGTAGTTGGAGCGTCTAGCTAACGCCCCAGCAAGGATATTCAAACGCGGCACGCGACGGTACACAAGGGGATCAAGAAGGTGGTCATCAGGCACGAGGGACAGTTCCTTGTCCTCGGCTGAGAGCCCTCTTTTCATTACTCGAAGAGACTAGCTCCATCTGCAAAGGAACATTTTCATTTCAGCAAAGAGAGACGGTGTGCAGTTTTCTGGGGAAGACTAGCACACATAGTGGCCTGATCAACCATTAAGTCTTTCAGATTAGACCGTTGCTACTTGGTAGTGGTTGTGGCAGTTTATGTCATATCACACTAGGTCGGTCACAGCGTTTTTGGCAAGCCACGCAGGCTGTGCCAACACGGGCGTCGACACCGACGGGCAGGAGCTCTCCAGGGTCGATACCACCATCAACATGTCAGGAACTGACCCCACAGCATCAGGCAGTGGTGGGTCAGCGCCGGCAGCTACGGGCGGTCAAGCAACTGACCCGCCCAGCGGTCGTCTCGGCACTAGTGCGGACACCGCTTTGTTAGGTAATGGAGCGCCTTCCCTTTCTTCGGCAGGGGACGGTGGTGCTCTTACCCAAGTGCTGCGCCTGCTGCAAGAGCAAGCGGCAGAGCTGGCGGCACTCCGAGCTCAGCAAGCGACGCAGTTATCGCAACAGGCGACGCTTGTTGAAGAAACTGTGCGACTTGCTTTGGAGCGCGCGGAATCTACGGCTGAAGCGAGGCGTGCTACGGAGCGCGCTGAGCAACGGCGGCAGGCGGAGGCAACCACGGAAGCTGCACGCGCCTGCCAAGCTGCGGCCCAACGCGACGCCGAGGCCAGGCAGGCTGCCGACGAGGAGGCCGCTGCCGAGGAAGCGCGGCGACATGAGGCGCTGCGCGACCAACGCGGACACTTCGACGAAGAGCGCAGTGGGACAGGTCCACTACGCAACGTTGAGCCCAGTCAGCCACGCGTCGGACCAAGCGGTCAACGGCGGGGCGACGGGGAAATGGCGCAGGATGACGAGCTGCAGCCGAACGTCGGTCGGGTAGGCACCCGGTCGACTGCCGACGCATCTTATACGCTGGGGGGGAACCTACGGGCACCCAACCAAGGCACGTTATCGTGGCGCGGCGGGTATGGTGCAGCCCCCAGGGGGGGAGCATCAGGTGGCTTGTTTAGCACAGGTCGGCCACCCATGACGGCGGCAGCAACGCCGTTGGGTGGCACCGCAGGGCGGCCCAGGCTTGGCGGCACTCGGTCAGACTTCGGCTGGGGCCAAGTCGATCGGGAGGTAGCCAGCATACCATGGGGTGAGGGCGACGACGTCCAGCGACCCCACCGCATGCCGTACGGCGTGCATGGCGAATCCACTCGTGTGCCATCGCTGCCCAAGGTGGAGCTTCGCGAGAAGTTCACCTCAGCAGGCACGGGTGCGACTTTAGAGGAAGCCTATGAGCTCTTCCGAGCTCATTGTAACACTTATCGTTATGCCTCGGGGTATCCTCTTCGCCATGAGATGGTGATGGATTTTATTCACCTTTTTTCCATGACCTGACCAAGAAGAAGGTCCAGGTTTTGGTCCAGCATTACCGAGCGCTCGTGGACCGATGTCATCGCACGGACATATGGTTTGCGCTCACGGACATGGGCACACCGGATCTCGACTCGATCATCTTCGATGTCGACCCGGCAGAGCAGCTGTGGCAGCAACTGCGGCTGGAGTACCCAGTTGAGCACGTCAAGGCCATCGCGGAATGGAATGGAGCGTTCACCGTCGCCGAGGGTGAGGATCCGGCTTTCTCCCTTGACCGGCTCTCGCGTTTGCGGGCAAAGTGCCTGATTATACGCAGACCAAGGCTTGCCGGTTATGGCGGAGTGCAGTGCCCCTGCTGGCCATCGATCTTCCGGAGCCGCCCGGTGGGGAGTGGACTTTGGTGACTCTCTGTGCAGCATTCAAGCGGCTGCTCAGGAAGCGTGCGGAAGGCGAGAAGGGTATCTCGTCTGAGCTGGCTGAGATGCGCAAGAAGATGGCTGAGATGGAGAAGGCCATCGCGGTCAAGGGTGGCCAGCGGCTGCCTGGTGCGGGGCGCGGTGAATATGTCGGCACTCAGGGTGGTGGCAACGCCGGTCACGGGGGCAGCGGCGGTGGCGGTCAGGGTGGCAGCGGCGGTGTCAGTCGTGGTGGCGGCGGCAGTGGCTACGGTGGTCGGGGTCGCGGTGGTGGTCGAGGCGGAGGCGGTCGTCCGCCGTCATCGGATGGGACTCAGGAGGCGCAGGGCGTGCAAGGCGCGCTGGGCGCACCCACCCCGTCACGCGGTAAATGTTACCTTTGCGACAAGGATGGGCACCTTAGTCGCGAGTGTCCAAGCCGCTGCACGAAGCCGCATGGGGCAGACACGAAGTGGCACCTGATGAACAAGTGTCCAGCCGCGGGCATCAAGACGGTCCACTTCGCCGAGATGGCGGGCAAGACCGACTCGATGGAAGCCCAGGTGGCTGCCATCAAGCATGGTGAGGAGGCGACGGCGCCCCCCAACCAATTCGCGACGGTGTACCGGGAGGACCCATTCTGGGCGCCCATGCCGGGTGACGTCGAGATCAACGCTGCGGAGGCTACCAAAGGCAAGCAGGCACGCAGCCCGCTTTCTTTTCAGCAGGCACCCATGTTGCCTGCCGGGCAGTTGCCCGCGTCCTTTTCCATGCCGCTGGCTGGGGTGCAATCTGCTTTTGAGCATGCGAACCCTGCTGGGCTGGAGCAGCGTAGGCGATTGGCGCCTGTGTACCCAATGCCGTTCATTGTGGACGTACCCATGTTTTCAGCACGGCAGGTGGTCGACACCTTCGGGCAGAAGGGGGTTGAGTGGCTGGGGTCGGTTGTGTCCGAGATCCAGTTGTTCGCAGATGGGCATGATGTGCGCACCTTGCGCAATTCTGAGTCCGTCACCTACGGGCGTCAGCCGGTAGAAGCCGCAGTGCCCGTGGTGCAAGCGGGAGTGGTCAGCACAAGTAGCCAGCAGCGCACTAGTGCAGTTCCCCAGGTTCCCACGGTGGTTCCATACCCCAATGGTGAGCCGTCCATAGCGTTCCAAGCAGTTGGAGCCTGTGGAGATGTATGGAGCGACATGGTGACATGTCCGTTGGTTGGCGCAGTCAAGCTTGATAGCGGTGCTCAGCCGCTAGTCATCAGCACAGACTTGGCCACCATGCTGAACCTGACCTACGAGAACGGTGGCTTAGTGGAAAGCCCCGTGTCTGTGTCAGGTTGGCAGGGTCCGGCTAGTAAGCCGTACGCTATGACGGCGGTTAAAGTCAACGTGATTTTCAATCCGTTGCGCGCCTCTAGCATGACCACCGTGTCCGCGTATGCGCTGGTGGTCAACAAGTGTGGATATTCCGCACTACTCGGGGTGGATGTCCTTGCTCGCGCCATGGTTCAGGTGGACTATAGGGCGGAGGAGGCATCTTACATCCCTGATTGGGATGGGGCTGGCCTGAAGCGGGCCAGTGTGCCGGTCTCATGCTTCAGTTCTTCAGCCGGGGCTGCACGCCTCAACCCTTCAGCGGCTGCGGGCGTGGTGGAGGTCAGCATGGTGGAGGTACGGGCGGCGGGCTCATCGGCGTGGGACAAGCATCGGACGGTGCTGCCTCAGCCAACGGCGAGCATTGCCAAGATGCGCACGCAGTGGTCGCTGGATGCTGTGACGTCCACGCGGCAGCTGGCTATGCGCAAGCGGGTGACTGAAGCCGTCGTCACCATTCCTCAGATGGCCAGCCATGGCCTCACTTTGGTGCAACCGGGTGTCTCGGAGGCCCAAGGTAATTTTTCTGCTGCAATCTTACCGCAGGCCCCTGATTTTGCCAAGGGTGCGGTAGTGTTGGAACTGTTTGCGGGGATCGGAGGGGGCATTGCAGGCTTTTTGGCCGCAGGCGGCGTGTGCCGTAAACTCATCGCGGTAGAGCCATCGCACAAGGCGCGTCAGGTGTACTTCAGTCACTGTGGCGTGTTGTCGCGAGAGTATCCCGCGCAGTTTCCGCCATCAGCATGGCGTGACCCGTTTGGGGAATGTCCTCAAGATATCCGAGCCATCGGTGAGGTGCAGGTGCAGCAGTTGTTGCGCAGGCATCATGCCATCGACTTGGTAATGCGGGTTGGGAGTGCCAGGGCCTGAGCCAGGCAGGGCAAGGGCGGGGGCTAGCCGATCCGCGTAGCGCGCTGTTCTGGGAACTGTTGCGTGTGGTGGGACTGTTGCAGTCGCGTCAGCCCCATCCGCCTGCGTATCTGTTTGAGAACGTTGTGGCGGGTGACAGCCCACATCAGGCGGTGCGGGAGGACTGGGCTACAATCGTGGCACTCCTGGGGGAGCCCATCGTGTGTGACAACGCAGGGCTGGGTGGGCTCACGCATCGTTTGCGTGCCTATTGGACCAACGTGGCGTGTGCGACCGGTGTGCAGGCGGTCTTTGGGGCCGTAGCAAGGCAGCATCCGAGTGTGTCTGCGGAGGTAGCATTGCCTTCCCACCTAGTCACGCAGAAGGTGGATAGCGAGGATCGCCCACCGTATGCACGCGTCAACCGGGTCGGGAGCCCCATGTGTGCACTGCCGACCCTGGTCAGTTACCAAGGGTCGACAGCATACCGTGATCGGGGTAAGGGTCTCGTTTGGGACACTACCACCGGTCTGTTGGTGCAGCCACCCGCAGAATTTCGTGAGGCCAGCATGGGTTTTCATGTCGGGGCCTCGGCGCTGCCGGGCGTGCTCGAGAGTGAGCGCTGGTCTTTGATAGGCCAGGCTATGTCGGTGTTGCAGGTCGGGTATGTGCTGCTTGCATCGGTTGCCGTGCGCCAGTCTGGGGGGGCGTCCCCAGCCAATCCGCCTCAGCAGGTTGAGGCGCGCGCAGCCAAACTGAAGCGCCCTGCAGCGACGGGGACTTCATCAGCATGGGGGTGGCGTCTGCGACAGGTGTGGACTATCATTCTCATGACCGCCCTGCTGACCAGCACCGTGCTGGCCGGCGAGCCCACGCTGCATCGGGTAATACACCGTGCGGCACGCGAGGCTCCGGCGGTGGGTGTCACACCAGGTGTGGCAGCCTTTTCCTTGTTCCACGACGATGCGGCTAGGGCGCCGCATCTTGAGGCACATGCGGTAGCTGTGGGTGATCCCGCGGATACGCACCCCTGGGCTATTGGCGAACACCTTTCTGATGCGCAGCGCTCAGCCATGCTAAAGTGGCTAGGCACTGCAAGGGGGGCCTTCGCTTTCACAAGTGATGAACTGGGGTGTTTCAATGGTGGGACCATGCGTGTTCCATTGGACACTGACACTCCTTTGTTCCGACGCCAGCATCGCCTGAGTCAGGCCGAGTTGGATTTTGTAGCCGAGCAATGCAAGGAGTTAGAGGATGCCGGTATCATCAGGCAATCTTCCTCCAGCTATGCTGCTGCCGTTGTCGTTGCGCCCAAGAAGGACGCTATCACCGGGGCATGGACGGGTATGCGCATGGCCACCGATCTGCGGTTGCTGAATGCACACACACCCGTGGACCGTTACCCCATGCCACGTGTGGATGATGTCCTGGATAAGATATCTCCTCATGTGAAGTTTGTGTCCTCGCTGGACCTGCGTAGCGGCTTTCATCAGATCGCAGTTGCGCCGGAGGATCAGCGGAAGCTTGCATTCTGGGGGGCGGCAATTTGTATGAGTGGGTGCGCATGCCCTTTGGGCACCGCAACGCTAGTGCTGTTTTCCAACGAGCTATGGACAAAGTGCTTGCAGGTCTTCCTTTCGCCGCTTGTTACATTGATGATGTAATCGTCTTTAGCGCGACATTTGAGGAGCACCTGGCGCACTTGGAGCAGGTTCGCTTGGCTCTCGAGGAGCATAATATGCGGCTGCACCCTGAGAAGTGCAAGTTCGCCCAGCGGACCCTCTCATTCCTTGGTCATCAGATTGTGCCGGGTGGCCGGACGCCTGATGCCGCCAAGGTCGAATCCATTGCGCAGGCCGCCGTACCCACGGATGTCTCAGGGGTGCGGGCGTATTTGGGTTTGGCTGGCTATTACCGAGGTTACATTGAGAACTTCAGCAGCAAGGTGAAGCCCTTGACCGAGTTACTCAAGAAGGGGTGCGTGTGGGCGTGGGGTCCCGCACAGCAACGCGCCATCGAGACAATCAAGCAGGAGCTCACGTCGGCACCGATTCTGCGCGCCCCTGACTATGCTTTGCCATTTGTGTTATATACCGACTGGTCCAAGGTAGGACTGGGTGCGGTCTTGGCGCAAAAGGATGGTGATGGGCGCGAGCACGTTATTGCTTATGCTAGTCGCAGCAACAACCCAGCGGAGAGCCGGTATTCTTCCTATGAGGGGGAGGCACTGGCTGTGGTGTGGGCCATCAAGCACTTTCGCCCGTATTTATTTGGGCGCGTGTTTACTCTGGTGACAGACCACCAGCCGCTTCAGTGGCTAATGACCAACACCAACCTGACGGGTAAGCTCGCCCGATGGGCCATGATTATCCAGGAGTACCACATGACCATTGTGCATCGGGCCGGCAAGGACCATGTCAACGCCGATGTGCTATCCCGATACGCCATGCCTACCACTGTTGACCACACTGGAGCCCGGGCCATGGGTGCCGAGGGCTCGTCTGGTTCTGTGGTCTTTGTGAACGCTGCTGGGTATGCGGCCGACGATGAGGAGGAGGCGTGGTGGCGCAGTGTCGAGTACTCTGTGGCGGACTTCGGCATCAGCGACGACCCGGTGCGGCCGTCGCCATTCACGCCATCCAAAGCTGTGTGCGCTATGGAAGAGGGTAGGTCTCTGTCCTTTGACATTGATCCTTCTCTGCAGCAGCTGATCGCTGTGCAGGCTCTCTTAGCGCGTAGCTCTCTTGCTGATTGCTACACCGCTGATATCTGGCTAGATGGTCGAGTGTTGGAGCAAGTGCAGGGTGCTGTCTTGACTCCTACTCCAGTCGATTGGACTCCTGCTCAGAAGGCAACGGAGTTGAACAGGGTGCAGCACAGGGCTGCAACCTATGGTTGGGAAGATGGGGTTTTGTACAAGCTGTTGGGCAAGCGTAGGGTGGTCGTCCCACCGCCTGACAAGCGCGTTGCTATAGTGCAGGCGTACCACGAGCGGTATGGTCACTTGGGTGGCAATCGCACGCTCAGCCTCGTACGGACCAGCTATTGGTGGAATAACATGCGACACACGGTGGCCCAGGTAGTGGCCAGCTGTGTCCCGTGTGCTCGAACCAAGGCTAACTTTAGCGCAGATCATGGTGCCAAGGAGCTGATGTCGCTTCCCATCAAGGGCTTGTTTTATCGCTGGCACGTCGATCTGTGCGGGCCGTTTCAGGAGAGCCCTGACGGCAACCTCTATGTCATGGTATGCGTGGAGAGCTTTAGCAAATGGGTTGAGTTGATCCCCATTGCTGACAAGCATGCCGCTACCACAGCGAAGCATTTTGCGGACATCATACCAGGTTTGGGGCTCCCGCGGAGGTAGTCACGGACCAGGGTGGTGAGTTCAGGGGTGAGTTCCAGGAGTTGCTGGATGGATGTCTTATTGATCACCGTCGCACTTCTCGGGAGCATCCTCAGGCCAATGGTTTGGCTGAGAGATTGGTGCAGACCGTCAAGCAGGCGCTGCGCAAGTGGAGCCTGCAGGTGCCGGAGTCGGCCAGGTGGGATCGCGAGTTGGCATGGATTGCCATGGGTTATCGCATGTCTCCCCAGGAGTCTCTCGCTACCTTCTCCCCGTATTTCCTTCTGTTCGGGCGTAATCCTCTTTTGCCTACGGAGGCACAGGTTGCGCACCCCGAACCCATGGCCTTCGACAACGCTCAGCAATTTTTGGTTGAGGTGCTGGCCAGGGCAGAGACTTTTAAGAAGGTCATGCCCATCGCGATGAACAACTTGTTCATTGCTCAGCACAGGGACTCCCTGCGCTACGCTCAGCGCCGGGGGGGCGCATACATGGCTCGCCAGCTGCGGTTTAGGCCAGGGCAGTATGTTTTCCTGCGCACTCAGCTGAAGCACACTTTGGATGTGGAGGCGGGGCCCACCATTTTGCGCATTGTGGCTATCAAACCATCGGGAGTGGCAATTTTGGAGGGCGCCGACGGGAGCCGTACGACTGACAACCTCAGCAATCTCAGTCCCTGCTCGCTGCCCAATTTGGTCCACGACCTCCAACCGCACACGTCTCGCCGAGTCAAGGACGCCCAGTGTCAGGTTTGTCACCGGGTCGATCAGGCGGAGTCCATGTTATTGTGTGATCAGTGTAACTGTGGTTGGCACATGCAGTGCTTGCAGCCAGTGGTCACCAGCATTCCGGAGGGGGATTGGTTTTGTCCAGTGTGCACCGCTGCGCAGTTTACCTCCCGCAGCTTGACTGCGGTCACCGCTGCCCTTGTCTTGGTACGATCGCTGTCTTCGTGATGGGGCCGGTCGCCAGCGAGGGGGGGAATCATGGGACAGGTCCTCGCCCACCCCACAGGGCATGCAGTTAAGGCAGGCACGTCAGCTCAGCTCATTTGGGTTTTACCAAATTAAGCTGAGTGGCCAGCCGCCATGGTGGCGCCGGAGATTGTGGCACGCAGACGCGACAGCTGTCACGGACGCGAGCTATGTCATCCGGGCGCCCACTATGCACAAGACCGGTGACGTGCGCAAGGAATTTGTTTTCTACGCATTTTCGACAAAGGCTAGTGACCGGGGGGGACACTAGCACTTGCAGCATAAGAGCGGACGAAAGTGTACGTGCGCGCGCGCCGGGCCAGGCACAGCTGGGCGCGCAGCACTGACTTGAGCGGACGGCAGCACAAGTGCGCAGCGTCGAGAGGATCATACGCGTGTTAGGAGCTGGAGCTGGAGCTGAAGCTGGACTGCTGGACTTCAACAGCGCCGAGGCTATTGACAGGCCAGGTGTCTTTGTGGTGTAGAATAGCGGGTCAACGTTATGAGGACTGGACAGAAAATGGAAAAGGACAATTTGCGGTGCGGAGCCAGATCGCTGGAATGAATGCGAAATCGCTGGCAGCCCTACAAAGGGATTTCTTCTAGAAAGGAACGATTAGACGCAATGTTTGCTGGGCCACTCACACGCAAGGTGTGAGCGTGCAGATTGTCTGAAGGATATTATGCTTCGACCTTGGTGGACGTGACTCAATGCCGGACATTCCCAGGGACAGAAATGCCGGAGCCTCTAGGAGATGAGATCGGCAACAGGGTAGCAATTTAGATTTGTCGGGATGCCTTCCTGCTTTTGTTGGCATGTGTGGTAGAAAGCCAGGACGGCAACTGGAATGCGGTTTCTATTTGCATGGTTCAGGCAGCAAGATAGTTTTGGCATTCCTGGCTGGACTGACAAGTGTGGCGTGTGTCATGCGTGTGGCATGACGAATGGTTTGGTTCATAGTCGAAGAGGACTCTCACGCAGCGTGTAGTCTCTTCGAGTCTCTCGTTAGTGGCCTTCGTGTTTCTCCCTTTCCTTGGGAGCAAGGCCGGTAGCATGTCATGGAGCGCTGCCTAACTGCGGGCTCGTGAGCATGGAGTGCATCGATATTGAGACTATCAACGTGTTGTAATTGTATTAACTTTCTCAATAAATTCCGCATGTGCGGCTTCATCATCAGACTGTGCAAAGTGTGTGTTGTGAAAGCATTGTTCTATAGCAGGGGAGGCAAAAGCACCCTCTTGCACCATCATATTGTCGCAATTAGAGTAGTTGGAGCGTCTAGTTAACGCCCCAGCAAGGATATTCAAACGCGGCACGCGACGGTACACAAGGGGATCAAGAAGGTGGTCATCAGGCACGAGGGACAGTTCCTTGTCCTCGGCTGAGAGCCCTCTTTTCATTAATCATGGGACAGGTCCTCGCCCACCCCACAGGGCATGCAGTTAAGGCAGGCACGTCAGCTCAGCTCATTTGGGTTTTACCAAAGCTGAGTGGCCAGCCGCATGGTGGCGTCGGAGGTTGTGGCACGCAGACGCGACAGCGGGCCAAAGCAATCACAGTCATCCGCATGCACGAACACAAACACCAGCTCGCCCTTCCAGACGCCCACAAACAAGGAGGGGTCCAAGTCACTGTACACCATGCGAGCTGTGTCAAGGAGAAGGCGCTCTAGGCTCAGGCGCCAAGCCCGTGGACCAGCCACGGTCCCATCAACCGCCTTCAGTATCAGCCGCATAAACTTCTTTCCTACAAGAGGCTCCCAGATTTTGGGTGTCCTAACATAGAGGGGTGTGGTGCCATCCCATAGCCGAGCACTTTCATTGGCATCCCCGTGGAGGTAGGCCTTTGAAAAATCTAGCACAGCGGACCCATGTGGCATACCCCTATTCAAGCGCCCTAGATGAAAGCACACTACCATGCGCCACGTATCTTTGTTTATTAAACCTGGCGCAGTCAAGGCCGAAGGGGGCAGGTCAGAAGATCCAGAAAACTCTATAGCACTACAGGTCTAGCAAATTCTACTTTCCTATCAGTGCCCGGGACGGGCTTCATCTGAAATGTCCACTTAAAGCGAAGCAATCTGCCATCCCAGGCTCGGTACAACGTCCACAGGCTCCACACATCCCAGCCCTAGCCATCGTTCCCCCACGCAGCCAAGATGGCACCTTGGGTATTGTCTAGACCCTCCTCAGTCGAGACGTGCCTGGCTAGTACATCAAAGAAGGACATGGGGCTCTCTTTAGCAAAGTCATGGAAATTAAGCCCCAAGCTTTCAGGGGTAAGGGCCTTAGGGGTAATGAGATCAAGGGCAGGAGGCAACTCAGAATCATTGTACTCTACCCCTTTCAGGGCTGCCACCATAGGCAAGGAGAGGCCCCTAGTCGCTACATCAAGGGAGAAATTGTTTAATCTCAGGTAACCAAATCCCGCTCGAGACAACTGTGTGCTACTAACTGTGACCCCGGGTAGGGACAAGAATGGCTGCCCCAAAAGTGCTGGCCCCTCGTATCCCTCCACCATGTGCATAGGCGTCTCAACACCCAGGATCTCTAGTGGAATCTCCCCCAAGACCTTGTAAGACCCCGACCTATAGCAAAGTCAGTGACCTGGGTCCACCGGGAGGGAAACAAGGGACAATCATCATCTACACAATACTCCCCAATAATGGAGACCTGGGCTTGGGTGTCTACGAGAAGCCCACACTGAAGTGACCAAGTGGCCGAGAGTGAGGAAATCACAGCGATGCTCGGGTCAAGCTGAGGTGGTGCACTGCCCATTGCACAGGTTGGGTTGCGAAGGGAAGCAAGCCCCATGGTATTGTCTCGGCGCCTCAGCCCTAGCACAATCTTGTTCAGCAAACCACCACGCCCCCGGCTAGGCTGACTAACGGCAGCCGGATCCTGGCTAACGGCAGGAGTAAAGCCCGCCCTACTACCAGTTAGCATTTTGGGCAGCCAATATGCTAAGTGGATGCAGTTTGGAAAGACGTTTCCAACGCCGTGTGAGCCGTGGAGAAGCGTAAGAGGGATGTCTCCTCTGACGGCAATGGTAAGAGGCTCCATGTTGATGTGCCCTCCCCTACGCCTGCTGGCCCTAGTGGTGCTGTTGTTGTGACACCCGCTGTGGGGGAGCCAGTAAAGGCACTGCCGGGGTCGAGGCCTCACATGAGTGCAGTTTCTGTTATGAATGGGCAGAAGCCTCTCAACCCACCACTAGCACAGGAGGCCTTGGAAAAGTGGCTAGAGGACATGGAGGTGGTTCATGTGCTCTCCGTGAACCCCGCTGTCAACCTATAGTGCAGGTGTTCCATTCATCCACATGCAACAGGGATTCCTCAGAGCTTGTCAGGGAGAAGACTAGGACGGCTGTCAAAGATAAGCTAACCTGGGCTCAGTTCTTGGATAGGTTGAGGGAAGAATTCTCTGATAAGGTTCTCAACCTCACCAATTAACTATTACAAGCACCAGTATGACACCTTTGAGATAGTGGTGGGCCCTGTAGCAGAGGAATGGGCAAGGCTCAACCGTATCAGGGACAAGGGGGCCAAGTATGGCTTCCTGGTCACAGATAGGGCCTTAGCAGATTATTTCCTGGACCGTATGGGTTGAGTGTGGATGGCAGGAACAGCGCCCGAATGTTTCTTAACCAGACTGATGGCTCCTTGCGTGCTCTGGAGCTTGTGATCCTCAGCATCATTAGGAAGCCAGACCCTGAACATTTGCAAGGCCATCCAGTCCCACGGCAGCAATGCCACCTCCGCTGTGCAGGGCCAAGGTGATGTCCCCGGGTAACCAGCCCGTGGTGGGGCACGGCCTAACAAGCGTAAGCGCTTCAGGCGCCAGAGGAATGGGGCTCAGGGTGGAAAAGGGCAAGGTTCCCAAGGAGGGGTTGGGGGGCAGCAAGCTGGTGGTCAGCAGGGTAAGGGTGGCCAGGGGCAAGGCAAGGGCCAAGCTCAAGGCAACCAGAGCAAGCAGCTAGGGTGGGCAGTCTCAGGGAGGCCAGGGGAAGCCTGGCAAGGGGGCTGGGTCTGGGAAGAAGGGTGGAGCGTGCTTTGTGTGTGGCAAGGAGGGTCACTGGCGACGTGAGTGCCCTGACAGGAACAAGGCCAAGCCTGCTGGGGCAGGGGGCTAGTCTGGGCAGCAGTGACTAGATACGCCATCCCCTGTAAATAGTCAGTCACCCCTTGGGGAAGGTGTGTTGGATGTACATAAGGATAGGGGTGTGCCCCTTGTGCAGGACCAAGGGTTTAAAGATGTTGTTCTTCCACTGGATTGCAATATGTAACAAGCAAAAATGACTTTGTTGTTACATCCTTTGTTTTGTGAATGTTTGGCTTTTATTCAAGGACTTTTGGATCAGTATTGAGAAAGTTATGAGGTTTCTAAGACGACGGTACTTGGAGCTGATACTTTGTCAACCAACTGATAGGAACCCTCATTGGTCGTGGCCTGATCCACGTAGGGTTGTAGTTTGTTGGTTGGTACTACTGATAGGAGCCCTCATTGGTCGTGGCCTGATCCACGTGGGGTTGTAGTTTGTTGGTTGGTACTATTGAGTCTTAAATGCTCCTTTGGGACTTCAGTGCTCACGACAGATTTGGATCTCATGGAAAGATTCTGCCAGGCTGTGTGTGGTGTTGTTCTGTTTTGTGTGACTAGGATGGATACGAAGATCTTGTATAGGATTCCATGGTTCTGATTGGTTCTCTTCAGGCTAAGGTTGGAGCAAGTTCGACAAGCACGTCGATATCAAGGACGTGGGGTCGCCATTGTTGCTACGTTGGTTTTGATTCACCATGGTATAATAAAGCTTGTCTTTGTTGTCCATCATAAGAGCCCCTTGGCTATAGACGTCCTTCAGTTCCACAGAGGTCGTCTATACACGAGCTTGTCTTTGTGTCTACAAGGGGTTGTGATTCCCTAAATCACGTGCTGTGGAATTTCCATCTCAACGTTGCTCGGATACTTGAAGTTCTGCAACTCAGAAAGCAACCCAGGTAAAAGATCTTTCATATTGGACTGTGGATGATGCTGATGATCATTTTTAGTCGTTACATTGGTATCGGAGGATCTCTACTTTGGTGTTTCTCTTGAAGTCGCAACCTTCCGGGTAGTACAACGTTGATCAGATGTCTGTCATCCGAGAAGATTCATAGAGTTGCGGAAAACTTACGGTGTTACAGAGAGAGACACATCCTGATGTGACTGTCTTGCTCTGTAACACTAGAAGTCAGCCGTAACCGTTGTCTCTACTAGGCAGACGATCGCGACTCCATGTGGAAGTATGAGTAGTTCGAAGACACAATCACCTTTACCCCCTACTAATCAAGGTGAGCGATCCGTCATCATCTCTGGAACCCATTGCTAGGGAAGGTGCTGAGACAACTGCTCGTACTCCACGGCGTCAACTTGATTTCAACCGTACTTCTATGTCTGAAGTGAGGCGGCCCTCGTTGTCCATAGGGCCCAAGTTTTCCGTCATTGCATCTGGTCTCCAACCAGGCGAGCCATCGCTGACAGGCGTGGGTCGAGGAGCGTCACTGTCGCCCAGGATTCCAAGCGCGCGAACGAGTCCTGTGCCGAGTGCATCTTCATTTCTTTTCCCGCTAAATACCACGCCTGGAAGAGACGGGACCAGACTTGCAGCGGATCGCCTCTCAGCAGCTAAAATCAGATTATTACACGATGAACAACACGCAGCGATGTATAGAAAGATGGTGGAGGAGGTGGAACAGGATGTGGGAAGACTTCGTCAGAGAATTGAGGAGGAGGAGGCGGCCATGCGTGACATGGTTGCTGGATTGGGGAGAGAGGCTCCTCGGTTGGGTGACGGAAGGGTTTTACCTAATAGTACCGCAGTTACTACGAGGAATGAGACGCAGGATAGCGATAGGCAGGATCCAGCGCAGACGACCTCGGTCACCTTCACCACCCCCGCCAGCGACGTCCCCGTGACCGTCACTATACCACCGCATCAAGGTTCCGCCCCGCCATTTCCAAAAATCGAATCCGTAGACAAGCTGTCGCTCACCAATCTAACCCACCGCAGTTTCGATCATTTCTCTACTCGATTCCAGGATGTGTTCGCTATCCACTTTGCTAACTACGGCAAACGAGCGGAAGAACGACTTTCCCTGGACATCCAGAAGAAGATGGTTCGACAGCGAATGAGCGACAGTGCAGCCGACAGGTTTGATGAGTTTTTACGATCCTCAGCAGGTAATACTTGCAAGGATTTGCCATCTCTCATGCTTTCATTTCGACGTTTTCTCCTTCCCCAGGACCAGCTCCGTCTGGACCGGGACGCGTTGGCCAACTGTACTCAGTCGGCCTGACACTACCACAATACGTAGAGACGTTTACCAACCTGAGGGCCAAAATCCCCCAGTGCTCTGATTCTGAAGCTCTTCACAGGTTTCTGCATGGGCTCTCCCCTCAAGTCAGGGTGGATATTGACAAGCATTTCTCCCCTTTCGACTATGTCGAGTGGAAGTGGGATACTGTGCTGTCTTATGCCCTCACGCTGTGCCGTGTCCCTGACTTTTCCCTCAAGTGGGAGCCTGCTGCAGGCAACCAGGCGCCTGCTGTTAAGAAGCCCCTGAACCAGCTGAACGCTGTGATGGAGGAGCTCAGTGCCATGGAGCAGTCCAAAGGAGCCTGTTTCACGTGTGGCCAGCTGGGACACTTTGCACGGGATTGCCCCAAGCGAGACCAGTTCCCAGCGACACCAAGGGTCCTCAGGGGGTTCTTCCATTCACCAGACCATCCACCTTCCCTCCTGGGGTGAGCCAGAGCGACCACAGGGCACAGCCTGGGTTTAGACCCAACTTCCAGGCTTCGGGCAAGGGACCATTCCAGCCCAAGGGCTTCAGCAGGCAAGACAGGCGTCGGATGGTCAACGCCCTGTGGCACCTCCTAGCAGAGGAGGAGGAGGGAGAAGGAGAGGCAGACGGCATAGAGGATCAGCAGGTGCAGCCTTCAGTGGGGAGCTCGTCTTCAGATCATCCTCCTGAGCTGCCAAAAAACTAGTGGAGCCCCCAGGACTACGTCCAGCGGTGGAGTTAACTGGTTTGCCTGCTGTGCATGTCCGTCCTGTGAACAACTTGTCTGCCTCTGATTCCACCACCCCATTGGGCCCTCCTATTCCCAGTCAACTCTTGAAGTTCCAGGCTAGGCTGTTGAACGTGCCAGTCCCTTTGGCTCAGCCTTTATGTCTCTTCATGATTGACTCAGGTGCAGGAAGTAACTACATTTCCACTTCCTTGGTGCAGGAGCTGCATCTACCAGTGCTCCCCACCCTGTGCCTGTTAAGGTCCAATATTCTGATGGTAGGCAGAGTAACTCACCTGGCTACGTGCAACTGCTTTTTCAAGTGTGCTCACGTCAAACCTTGTCTGTCACAGCAGATGTCATTCCACTCACTGCTGCTGATGTGATTCTGGGGATGCCATGGTTGGAGTCTGCTAATCCTGCCATCTTGTGGTCTGAGAAGGTGGTGCAGTTTCAGGATGGGTCAGTGTGGGACGCCACCACAGTGATTAAGGGGGGAGAAAGACCAGTCACAGAGTGCTGTTCTACTAATGAGGCTGTCAATGATGGGAGAGGGGTTGCAGGTGCCAAGGAGGACGTCAAGGTGCCTTCACTGGAAGAGAAACGTGCTGCATTACTTAAGCACGTATGGTCTGCCAATCACACCTTGTCTTACCTGGCTACTTACCCAGTGGAACACGTCTTTCTCTTACAGCTGGTTCCTAACTCACCCTCTGATGAGACTCATGGCCACACGGTGAATGCTGTGAACCCAGTACCAGCTGTCACAGAGGAGGAGCAGAAGCTGCATGATGCCCTTTTGGACAGGTTTGCTGCCATTTTTGAGGACAAAATGCCACAGTACCCTCCTGAAGGGCCAATCACTCATGTCATCAAGCTTGTGGATGGTGCCAGGCCTCCCTTTGTTCCCATGTACAGGATGGGGCCAGCTGAGATGGCAGAGCTGAAGGTGATCTTGACAGGCTGTTGGAAGCTGGACTCATTCTTCCTGCCAATAGTCCTTTCAGCTCTGGGTGTTTGCTTGTCCCCAAGCATGATGGTGGATGGCGGTTGTGCATTGATCTGAGAGGCCTGAACAAGGTCACAGTGAAGTCCAAGTATCCCTTGCCACGGATTGATGAGCTGCTAGAGAGGACAGCTGGATCATCTTACTTCACCAAGTTTGACCTTAGACACGCGTTCTGGCAGATCAGGATAGCTACTGAGGACATTCCAAAAACTGCATTCTCCACACCCTGGGGTCAGTTCCAGTGGACTGTGATGCCCATGGGGGCCTCCAACAGCCCAGCTACTATGCAGATGTTTGTGAATGCTATCTTTGGCCATCTGACAGGGAACTCTCTGCCTCAGATCTCCCCTGATCTCAGGAATCCCAGGTTCAAAGACATTGCCCACCTGTGTGACCCTGCAAGACCCGTGTTCAGGACCTGCGTGGTGGCCTACATGGACGACATCCTGGTGCACTCAAAGACGTTCAAGGAGCATCTGGAGAACGTGGAGGAGGTCCTGAAGGTCATCCAGCACTACCACTTGTCTGTCAAGAGGTCTAAGGTGGAGTGGGGGCATGAAGTGGGGTTCCTAGGGTACAAGTTGAGTTCCTTGGGTATGACACCTGACAATGCTAAGATTGCTGCCATCCTTGAGTGGCCTGTGTTGCAGTCTGCACATGATGTCAAGTCCTTCCTGGGCATGGTGGGGTGGTACAGGCGTTTTATCCCTGACATGGCTGCCATCTCCACCCCCTTGCTTGAGTTAATCAAGAAGGATGTTCAGTTTGAGTGGACAGATAGGTGTCAGCAGGCCTTTGACCTGTTGAAGCAGAAGCTCACATCCACCCCTGTGCTAGTGGGTCCCAACCAGATCTACCTTATCAGGTTAGGTCAGATGCCTCTCAAGGCGCCATAGGTGCTGTGCTGATGCAAGACCATGGCTATGGACCACAGCCAGTGGAGTACATGTCTAAAACCATGAGCTCAGCTGAACGTAACTACCCTGTACACGAGCAGGAGTTGCTGGGTTTAGTGGTAGCATGTCACAAGTGGGAGCATCTGTTGAAGGGAGCTCAGTTTTCTGTGGCTAGCAGTGCTACAGATGGGCTAGGGCAAGAGTCTATCACCCTGATGACTGACCACAGGCCCTTGGTGCACGTGCTAGAACAGAGTAGGATGAGTAAGAGGATGGCTGGGTGGATGGAGTACCTAGGGGGATTCTATCCTTTCTCTGTGCAGTATGTCCCAGGATCACAGAATGTGGTGCCAGACGCCCTCTCTAGAAGAAGGGATCTGATGGGAGCATTTCACGAGGATCTGGATATTTGTGCTGCCATGGTTTCTGTAGTAGAGTGTGGTGCTGTCACCAGGGCACAGGCAGCTAACCAGCAAACCTCCAAGCTGAGCCACCCCCTGTAGAGGCTAGCTTTAGTCACGAGATGCTCATTGACCAGGGCTCTGTCCCAGGGTCGACAGGCGTCCAGGGTGGGGGTCAGTCACTGCAGAGCAGTCTTAGGGAGGGTTCTGCTGGTAGCCAGCCCACTCTCACAACACAACCAAGCACAGAGAATCCTAGGAGGGGAAGGGACGGCCCAGGAAGTGGATACTGGAGCCAGGGATGCTGACCAAGTCTAGAGGATTGGCAGCTGAGATCAAGGGGAAGTCACGTACACCTGTGGCTGATGTTCTGTCATCCAAGCATCTAGTCACTAGTCACCTGCAGGAGGGTGAGGTGCTGCAGCTGCAGCCTTTAGGACCTGGCAAACAGCTAGTCCTGCCTAACCCTATGAGTATAGCCCTGCTGGACGTGATTAAGGCCTTCACTAAAACTGAGGACCTGGCCACTAAGGCCATTCAGGAAGGAAGCTTTGGTAACAGGCCTGTGGAGTACTGGGAGGGAGTCCTGTATGTCCACACCCAGGATGCAGATCATGTAGTGACCAGGAAGGTCTATGTGCCAGAAATGGCCATTCCCACTGTGTTGCATTGCTTCCATGACGACGTGACTGCGTGTCATCCTGGGTATGCTAAGCTTCTCCATGAAGTACAAGAGAGGTTTTGGTGGCCTGGCATGTTTCGTGATATCAAAGCCTATGTGGCTTCCTGTGACTCATGCCAAAGGAATAAGGTTAGGACTCAGGCAGTGCCTATCTTTCCTATGGCCATGCCTATTCCCCTTCGACCCTGGATCAGTGTGACCATGGACTTCATTTGTGGCTTGCCTGTTTCTGATGCTGGCAATGACAGGATACTAGTGGTGATGGACAGGCTGTCTAGAATGTGCCACCTCATCCCCTGCAATGCCCATCTCACAGCTGCCCAGTGTGTAGAGTTGTTCATGAAGGAGGTGTACAGATTGCATGGCATGCCACGTGTAATCATCACTGACCAGGATCCCTTGTGGATGTCTGGGTTTTGGAAGTCCTTCTTTGACATCCTAGACACTAAGTTGGCCTTTGGAGTAGCATACAGGTGTGCCAGCACGGGGGCTGTGGAGAGGCTGAACCGTATTGTACGGGAATGCCAGAAGCACTATTGTACCCATGATAACAAGGAATGGGACAAGAAACTTCCCTTCATAGAGTTTGCCATCAACAACTCACCCCTGGCTCCTCACCAAATGTCTCCATTTGTCATTTGCCATGGCCAGTGCCCCTTGACTCCATTTGACCTGGAGTTACCTGATAGGGATGCTGAAGGCCCCTTCAGAAGACGCCTAACCTCTGTCCACCAGTTGATTGCATCCTTCCAGGAAGCTCACAGTATGGTGGCTGCTCAGATGTTGCATGCACAGGACAAGTATTTAAACAATGCTTGGCAACAGATGTTGGCTACACACACCTTTGTGGCTCCTGGTGACCTGGTGCTCTTGGAGGCTAATCGTGTGCTACCTGAAAAGGAGCAATGCAGGAAACTGCAACCCTTGTGGTTGGGACCTTACCCTGTCCTGGACACCTTCCACTATGGGACTGTAGTTCAAGTCCAGGTGCCTTCCCACTGGAGGCTTAAGACTAACGTGTTTCACCTGGCCCAGCTCAAACTGTATAAACGCAATACCTTGCAGGGACGCCTTTCTGCTCCATTACCATTTGAGCTGGATACTGAGGGGGAGAGGATATATGAAGTGGAGCAGCTGGTGGCTCACAGAGTCAAAGGAAAGGGTAGGACCAAGCAGCTGCAGTTTAAGGTGCACTGGAAAGGAGAGTTAGAGTCTACTGCCACATGGCTGTGGTTGTCTGACTTGACTCACTGCCATGAGGTGGTCCAGGAGTATTGCCAAAGAAGGGGCTCACTCTTCCTTCTTGGTATACTGAGTTGGTGAAAACCACTGCTCCCCTTCCTATATCTCAGGACTAACGAATGGTTTCTTCGTGCATGCTGTGTGGTCCCAGATGGAGGAGGAGTTCACGTACCCCAACTTGGGCCTGGGCGCCACCACGGAGGAAGGGGTCACGGGTATGCATCCAGACCCCAACCCCATGAGTTATGTGGAATCCCTGTTTGACAGTATTGTCAGGCGTGACCTTAGGAGGGGTCAGCAGATGGATACCATTAACAAGCTCTTGCATTCAGTGATCTCCAAGCAGGATAAGCTACAGGAGCTTCTTCAGGGGTTGTCCTTGTCCCAGCCCCAGATGGGGAGTGGTGTTAACATAGCTCTCAGCTCCAGCAGCACTCCCATCATTCAGATTCCTCGTCATGTGGTACCTGTCAAGAATGTGGTGGCCTATGTGGATCACAGGAAGTGCACGGGACCTTGTGAGCATTGTGAGACGCTGGCCAAGGCAGTGGCTGCCCTTAACAGGGAGGAGGGGGAAGTGAGCCCTGAGGGTTATGTGGAGGAGGTCTTGTCTCAGTTGCACACCAGCCTGTATGAGATTGGCTCTCCTTTTGTGGGCCACCTGTTGCACAGGATGTTTGCCTTGACTCCAGGACCTGAGATTGACATGAGACCTGCAGAGGGGCAGGATATGTTGACCACCTTGCCTGAGGCTTTGAAAGGAGCCTTCATGCAGTTCCAGCCAGTGAGCATGGGTGAGGCCTCCTACATGGAGTTGTTGGAGTTTTCAGTTCAGCAGGGAGACTTTGACTTGGCTCCTTCTTCTTCCAGCTCGGTCAAGGGGTGCTTCCCTTTGGAGACATCCAACCTTTTCTGCAGCCCAGGGTTGCCTAAGTACACCATGGAGCTCAAGGTTCGTCTGACCCCATTGAGGGTGTTGGTGCCTTTGATAGGTGCTAAGTGGTCAGTGGTCAAGACCTTTCTCCAGTTCTGGTGGGCGTACAGGTCATGGGTGAGCAGGCACAAGACGTCTTCTACTTGGGTGATGGATCCTGAGAGCCAGTCTGTGGTGCTTCTCTCCTACCCAGGGACATGCCTGCGTTATGTTGCCCAGATGGCAGCAGGGGCTGCAGAGACGTGCATGGTGCTGCAGGTCAGCAGGAACTGGCCAGAATTGGTTCACATGGTGGAGCAGTTTCCCTTGTTTGGGACCAAGGGCAAGGATGGTGTGAATGGGGATTGGTATAGCCTGTGAAGAACAGAGCTGTGCAGGAAGAGGATGGGGAAGGATGGGGGAAGAGCATGGAAGGTGCTTTGGATTGTGGTGTGAGGGGGGGATTCCAGGATGGATGATGGGGGGGGGCTCCAGTCCAGTTCTGATGTTCCAGTCCAGAGTTCCAGGTTCCAGGATGCTGAATGGAAGACCTTGTATTATGAGATGTGTTTATCTGGCTTTATAGTAGATAAGGTAGTGACTTGTTTGCTGTAGAGACCTGTGACTAGATGTTTATGAGATAGGAGGCCCTGTTTCAGGGATGTAAAAACCCATCTGCTTTTCCCAAGAGATGGTGGATTTCTGTTCAATGTTCCTCTGCCTTCAAGAGTTGGCTATTGGACCTGGGAGGTCCAGTTTTGAGGGGGAGATATGTAACAAGCAAAAATGACTTTGTTGTTACATCCTTTGTTTTGTGAATGTTTGGCTTTTATTCGAGGACTTTTGGATCAGTATTGAGAAAGTTATGAGGTTTCTAAGACGACGGTACTTGGAGCTGATACTTTGTCAGCCAACTGATAGGAACCCTCATTGGTCGTGGCCTGATCCACGTAGGGTTGTAGTTTGTTGGCTGATACTACTGATAGGAGCCCTCATTGGTCGTGGCCTGATCCACGTGGGGTTGTAGTTTGTTAGTTGGTACTATTGAGTCTTAAATGCTCCTTTGGGACTTCAGTGCTCACGACAGATTTTGGATCTCATGGAAAGATTCTGCCAGGCTGTGTGTGGTGTTGTTCTGTTTTGTGTGACTAGGATGGATACGAAGATCTTGTATAGGATTCCATGGTTCTGATTGGTTCTCTTCAGGCTAAGGTTGGAGCAAGTTCGACAAGCACGTCGATATCAAGGACGTGGGTCGCCATTGTTGCTACGTTGGTTTTGATTCATCATGGTATAATAAAGCTTGTCTTTGTTGTCCATTCATAAGAGCCCCTTGGCTATAGACGTCCTTCAGTTCCACAGAGGTCGTCTATACACGAGCTTGTCTTTGTGTCTACAAGGGGTTGTGATTCCCTAAATCACGTGCTGTGGAATTTCCATCTCAACGTTGCTCGGATACTTGAAGTTCTGCAACTCAAGAAAGCAACCCAGGTAAAAGATCTTTCATATTTGGACTATGGATGATGCTGATGATCATTTTTAGTCGTTACACAATAACAATGCTGCAGCTGAATCCCCTATGCCTCTTGCAGGTGGTGGGTCTCCAGCAGGTGCTGGCCAGGGTGACCAAAGGACCTTGAGCACTGGAAGGGCCTGGAGCGGTCCAGGGAGCAGGATCTGGCTCATGCAGGGAGTCAGGAGGGCCTGCAGAAGAGCCCTGGAACCCCAGGTGTGGATCATGTGTCCCCACACACGGTCCAGGCGTCTCGCCAGGTCAGTACTGAGAGAGTGCTGAACTATGCTGAGGCTGGCCATAGATTGCATCACATGTTTGGTCATTCTGGGCAGGCTGCAATGTTTGCCTGGAAGTTAGGGAGAGAGCCTCTGTGGGAAGCTTCCCAGGCTGCTGCTGAGAACTGTGGATGCCAGGAGAATGCTGTTCACCCATCCTGGCCAGTCCCATGCTAGGGAGCCAGCTAGGGAGCGTGGCGACATCCAGATGGATGTCCAGCATATCAGGGGCTTGTATATATTAGTGGGGGTGGACAGGTTCAGTAGATATAGGCTGATAGACGTTCTGCCTGGTATGCAGGAGCATCACTTATTGTTGGGTATGAAGGCCCTGATCCCAGGCTTTGGGGTGCATGTGCAAGAGTGTGCAGGCAGACTTGCAGTTTGACTGTTTGCTCAAGCATCGAGACCAGCTGCCTTGTAAGCTGGTAGTAGTCCCCAGGGGGAGCCATGGGCAGCAAGGGGCTGTGGAGAGATCCATACGTGAAGTGAAGACAGTGGTGCTAGCAGCAGAGACAGTGCCACTTGTGGCATCTGCCTTAGAGAGAGCAGCCTGGTGTAAGGGCATAGAGGAGCAGCTGAACCACAGGGCTACTACTTTGATGGTGTAGCTGTCTCTCCCCTGGCCCTGCAGTATAGCTTATTGCCTGATAGGGTGGTGCAGGCCAGTCTTAGGAAGGCAGACAGGTTGTTTGCCCAGCTGAGACGTATTAAAGGACAAGAACTGGAATGTGCTGAGGCCTCAGGTGGGGCTGAAGGTCAGGATGTGGAAGGAACCATCTATTCCAGGCAAGCGGGGGAAGTGGCAGGATGGTGTGGTTACTCGTGTGGAGGATGCCAATAGATCTTGCCTGGTGGCTTTGGAAAAGGATCCAAGGCACGTGTACAGGTTGTCCTGGGCTCATGTCAAGGAAAGAAGGCCACATGCAATCTGGCCTGCAGACGGGCCAGGCCCTCCCGGTTGGGTTGGGGAGCCAGCTCAGAGCCAGGCAGCAGCTGCTAACACTCCTGTTGTGGATGATGGTCTGTCCCTACTGGAGGATGAGCAGGATGAGGCTGCTGAGATTCCTGTCACAAGGCCAGAGAGGGCGGGGCAGCCACCTAAGGCCCGGGGGCCTGTCATGGCGGACGTCATCCGAGCTCTCATTCATGCATAGCAAGCATGATCCCAAGGTATCCAAGCTCACGGGATGGGGGTCGTGTTGGGCAGCTACAATGGAGGTAGATACCAACTCACAGGTGTCTGTCATCAGGGAAGAGGATGCTGTAGGCTTGCAGATGTCCAAACCCAGTTGCCTTGCTGTGTCTGATTTCTCAGGAAAGGTGTCCATGAAGATCCTAGGAGAAGTGAGTGTGCCTATCTTAGGGGTGCCCACCACGTTCTGTGTGGTAGAGGGCTATCAGGGGCCTGCCATCCTGGGTCAGAACTTCTTGTGCATGCCAGGGGTTAGCTTGACCTCTGAAGAGTTGGCACTAGAAGGCAGAGGCAGCCTCCCCCTTGAAAGATATCACTATTCCCAGGGTCTTGCTGTGGCGGTCAAGGCTGTTAAGAGTCAGCATGTCGAGGGTCCCCAAGGTCAGGAGCCCATAGCTGAGGACCTGTTGATCATCCCAACCACCTTTGATCCACGGCAGTTAGGGGTAAACAGGTACCAGATAGCTGCTCACAGTCCTATTCCCTGGCGCCACTACAAGCAGCTATAGTCGAGATGATGCAGAGCCCCAAGATGGCCAAGGCATGGACTCTTGGCTTTGTTGCGTCTGGGCATGAGTGGATAGTTTCCAACTGTGCAGAACCTGTGGATGAGCTGCCAGAAGTTCACCAGCTGCTCAGATTGATGTTTGTCCTCAAGCTCAAGGAGGTGGATGGTGTCCAGGTGCCACATGTCAGACCAGTTGTGACCGAATATCATGGCACTCAGTGGCCAGTTGTTGGATGAGGAACTCTATACTCCAGGGATGCTGCATGACACGTGGAGGATTCTGCTATGTATCTTTCTGTCTTTTCTGGTTAAGGGTGTGCCCTATAGCTCCGTGCTGATTGATTTCAAGAGAGCTTTTCTTAAGGGTGACCAGGATCAGGCTACTAAGGCAGACTTGGCGTGATATCCCTCCTTTCTTTGTGACTGTACCTGCTGTGTGGAGGGCAGAGATAAAGGCCAGGTACCTGAGAATTCTGAAAGGGTTGGAAGGTCTCAGGTCCAGTCTCATAATCTGGAGAAAGAGCCTAGAGAAATTTCTGAAGAATACCTGTGGCTTTTCTGTGTCTCCAGTGGACCCCTGCTTGTTCCAAGGGTCCTATGAGGGCCTCCCTGTCTAACTTTGCCTCCCTGCATGATGGTGATGACCTGCACCTCATAGGTCCACCAGCCTGGGTAGAGGCTGTTTTGGCCAAGATCCAGAAGCGTTTTGAGCTGGGTAAGATTCAGCACATGGTGGAGAATGAGCCCATGGTATTTTGTGGCATGCAGGCTACGCTGTTCCAGAAGCAGGGCGCGTGGTACATCAAGATGGAGGGTGGTAAGGATTACCCCCAGCAGATTGTGGATGCTTTGCAGGAGCCCATCACGCAGGCTAGGTGTGCTACCATCAGGGGCATGCTGGCATGGCTTGCAAGTATTTGTGCCCCTGACTTGCTGGTTTTGAGTCGACTTACTGATTCCCAGCTGCCGGTTGAGGTGGGTGCTGAGAGTGTGGTGCAGGCTGTCATGATGTCTCCCCCTCTCATACTGGGTCCTGTGGATTTGTACAAGCCCCTTGACATGGTTCTCTATGTGGACAGTTCTATGGACAATAGGAAAGTCACAGAGGTCAGGGGCAGAGCAGCAGCACTTGTTACCCTGGAGCAAGATCAAACCTCTCTATAGTCACCTGGTACAGTCGGTTGCAGAACAGGGTTACACCCAGCAGTGATATTGCTGAGTGCAGGGCAATTTGTGAAGGGCTGCATACTGCTCTTTACTTGAGGGAGCTCTTCTACCAGCTATGTCAAGTGCCAGGCTTCCTGTAGGTTGCAGCTGCACACACTGGTGAGGACTGACAGCATGGGCATGGTGCAATTTGTGCACAGGCAGCTGGCCAGGAGCAGGGATCTTGATTATCTGCTGCTCAAGGAGATGTCCTACCTAGCTCACATTGAACATGTGCCTGGTGTGGACAACCCCGCAGATGCCCTCACCAAGCTGGAGGAGAAGGCTGAGCGGCAGTACCCTCTGCTCCGTGGGCTCATGGACCCCTTGCATGGGAGGCCATAGAGACCAAGTCTTGCTTCAGTTTGGGTGTCGATCCCCAGTGGGTTGCTTGACCAAAGGACCAAGTGGTGACTGGTTCTTAGTGGTTGACAACCAGTCCTTCAGGGTTGGGTACACCCTCCTGGACAGGAGTTGGATGGGAATGCACTCCTGCCAACTGAGAATCCTGCCTGGCCCTCCCCATGGGGTTTCAGAAGAGTCGCCAGGACTTAAGTCGACGCCTTTGGCCTCAAACAGTTAGGCCATGCAAGGGCAGCCCGAATGCTGGTTCTTACAGGTTGCTGTTTATATGTCTCTCTAGTGCTTGTTTCAACCTGTTGCTAATAAAGAACCTGGTTGTGTGACCATGTGGCACATGGTTGCCATGCAGGGAGCCACATTCTGGGTTATATAATGCTTGAATAAAACATAATCATGTTGTCCTCATGTTGTTGACATCGTTGTAATGTTTGTCTTGTTCACATGCAGTTCCAGGTAACCTTTAAACCTGGAGGTTGGGGTGGGGTTCAATTCCCCAGCAGAGCCACAGCATGGTGTGCATGAATGACTCCTGGGCTTAACACCCAGTGAAGACATGGGCTCCCCAAGAAGGCAGCATTTGCATGGGTACTACCTGAGTTCTGTGAGCAATAACGGGAAAGGTTGGCCAAGGCGGGCGCCATAAGAACGGGCGCCTGTGATGACTGTGAAAGATCAGGAACTCACAATAGTACGTTCTTGGCATCCTTTAATCCCAGCCATTGCCGACTAGGTAATGTGCCTTGACTTTAATCCAGCACCAAGTTCCCAAGGAAAGGTTGGGAGCTGACCAAGGGGTCAGGGGATAACCTGGGGTGACCTCTGATTCACTGGCCAGTACACCTAATCTGTTCCAAGGGCACATATGTTGTTTCCCAAAAGGAAGGCAGGAACCTGGGCCCTAACAGGTCTGATCAACCTCGAAAGGGACCAAGCGGTCTGTGGCTGAGTGGGCACAAGCTAGGTTAGGCCTGTTTCAAGCTGGTCCAGCTCCAAAAGAAGAAAGGGTTGGAGTTAGCATTTTGGGCAGCCAATATGCTAAGTGGATGCAGTTTGGAAAGACCTTTCCAACGCCGTGCTGACCGCCTGAAACAGACAAGGGACGAGAAAGATATGAGGTCCCGAAGT
Organism: Mesostigma viride; assembly: GCA_009746045.1. NCBI lineage: Eukaryota > Viridiplantae > Streptophyta > Mesostigmatophyceae > Mesostigmatales > Mesostigmataceae > Mesostigma > Mesostigma viride. The sequence continues at coordinate 2,802,375 of RPFO01000175.1, read as the reverse complement.
CCTAGCCGTCCGCGGCCGGCGAGGGTGCAATCCTCTGGTGTAGTGGACAGGACACGTGGCAGGTCGTGCCTGCACAGGCTTAGCCTGTCCATCACGTGACTGTGGTCCCGTAGACCAGGAGGAGCAGCAGCCTGTGACTGGTGGGGTACTGGAGCTGGCACAGGACTGCAAGGATACTAGACCTTGCAGGCTTGTGACAGGTCCTGTACTTCCTAGGTTGCAGGAGTCTAGGCAAATCCAGCTCGTCCTGGCTCTGCACTGATGCCAGTGGACGTTGGGGATTTGCTTGCACGCCTGCACGTGCCTCGTCACGCCGATGGGAACAAGGAACAACGAAGGGGATATAGTTAGTAAATGGAAAGAACGACGTAGTATAATGCTTGAGAACACTGCGTGCTGAGAGCAATGAATTGCTTGGTTCATTAGAAAATAGGTTTACCCTTTATCAACGTTCCTCTCACTGGCTGCGCCACCAGTGACCGTTGGGTGCAGACCGTTGGCCCGAGGCCGCACGATGACAGGTCGTAGTCTAGTCACTGCATCGTGTGATCACAGATCAATGCACGCTGCAGTACGGTCCCTATCTAGGATACTCTAGTACCGTCCAATGACAGGACACTACGTATACTGGGTACTAACATCTGTCACGTCACCTATTGCCAGGGTCCAGGGGTCCTGACTAGTGCACACAGCTGAGACTTTTGCCAGCCCTTCGGCCACAGCAGCTTGTTGCTTATGTGACCTGTGTAATGCTTGCAAGGCGACTGCCAATCTTGACCTCAGAGCGGGAGGGTTGGCAGACAATTTGGTGCCTTGGGGCTGAGCTAATGCTTCCAACCCAGCTACCTCGTGCCTGGTTAAGCTATCCCCAGGTTGTGAAGTGGGCCTGGCTTCACTGAGGGTGGAAGGGTTCACAGAGGGTGCTGTGGTGCTGTCAACAGCAGTAATTGGTGGCTCATGGCTACTGCTGGGCATGCTGGAGTTGCCAGATAGAAGTAGTGAGTCCATGCTTCAAGACTCTTCCCCAGGCACGTCTGCCATGGGAGAATAATACTTCTTAATTCTATGACAGCTCACCCTGTGACGCTTCCCATTGATATTGTGCTTGACTTCCACGGTCTTGTTGTTTTTGGTAAATCCACGGATGGTAACTGGACCTAGCCAAGTTCCAACCTTACCAAAGCTGTTTTCCTTGTAATAGAGGACTTGATCACCTTTTTGGAATACTGGCCTGGGATGGGTTTTATCTTTTTCTGCCAGTTTTGCTGAGGTTTGTGCACGTGCAGTGTTGTACAGTGCTATCACCTCTGGGGGATATACACCTGCCTGCAGGCCTGCTGGGATTATTTCACCCCACTTGGCATGTAAGACAGGTCTCATGTTTAGGGTTGTGCACATTTCATGACACCAGAGTGCCCTGTCACAATAGACCCCTGAAGTAGCATCCTTGGAAGGATTTTTGGCCAGTAGGGTTTTGACAGATCTGATGGTTCTTTCAATGACCCCCTGACCCTCATGATCTTCCAGCCCAGCAATCTCTATTGCTTCACACCCTTCCAGGTCAGTCAGACAAGAAAATTGTTGATCAAGCAAAATTCTGTCAACTGGGTAGAATCTGGGTAAAGCAATCATGAGTGCAACACGTAGCTGCCCTGCAGACATGCCAGGTAGGGGTTCCATTACTGTGAACCTGGACCATGAATCTTTTAGGATCAGGTAGGGTTGGACATCTTTGTTGATGTGCACCACATCCCCCACTATCATGCCTCTAGTGGTGGAAGGAGTTGCAGTATGCCATTTTTGAGGTTTGGGGCTGTTAAACTGACATTCTTGACAGTGTTGTCTAGCCAGTTTTACTGCATTCCTGAGTGGTTTTCCCATGCTACTACCCCCCAGCCGTCTGGCCAGTTCCTCAGCCACTGTTTCATGACCCATGGCTAGGTGCAGCTGATGAGCAAGCTCCTTGATATCTATGGAGTTGTCAACAGTAGGGGTTAGTGCTTTTATGTATGGTTCCAGTACAGGGTGTTGGGAGGACAGTAAGGTTGCTGCCTCAAAATCAATTATGCCCTGGCTGCCATCCCCAAGGTTAATGAGATCATCATCCTCAGAGTAAGCAAGGTGAGAGAACTCACATTGATTTGGGTAGCGAGGCCTGTTGCAACGGCGGCCTGGAGCTGGCCAGGTTGCGCCTCGTGTAGTGGCAGCCTGCCAGGGCAGAGATCCACATTGTTGCCCAGTGTAGGGTTGCGGTTGCACTGGTTGCGGCTGCACATGCCCCGTCTGGAAGCACCTCAGGCACCTGACCCTTCCAGGGTTGCCAGGTTGCCTATTGTTGTTGTTGTTGTTGTTGTTGTTGTTAATGCCCTGTTGGGGCCGGTTGTTGGTTTTTTTTTTTTTTTTTTTAACTGTTGTTGTTGTTAATTAATCGCAGCTTTTCTTGTTTGTTCATTGTATTGATTGAGAGGACAGTATCTTTGCTGCCTCAAAACCCACCATGGTTTGGTAACAGTTTCGTTTGTTTGCTTGTAATGAGAGGACAGTAGCTGTGCTGCCTCAACACCAACCATGGTTTGTTAACCGTTTTGTTTGTTTGTTGGTAGTGAGAGGACAGTAGCCGTGCTGCCTCAACACCAACCATGGCTTGGTAACCGTTTCGTTTGTTTGTTTGTAGTGGGAGGACAGCATCTGTGCTGCCTCAACACCAACCATGGTTTGGTAACAGTTTTGTTTGTTTGTTTGTTTTCTGTTAGTGTTTCTTGTTATTGCCTCCCGGCGCTGCTTGAGCGTTAGCACCAGCCATGTCTTTACCCGCAAGTACATGCGTTTGGTAATGGCTTCTGCCACTACTGCATGCGTTATTGATTATGTGCGGCGGCTGGGCAAGCTCCATGTCTAGGGAGTTGACAGCAGTGGGTTTGATTAAGGGCCCTCAGCCCTGACATAGAGAGGATCAACAGTCTCCCTAGAGGGTAGAGGCTGTGCTGCCAAGAAAGCAACAATACCCTTACACTCATCCCAAATAAAATGGGGAGATCTGCGTTCAAAAGACATGACATTCATTCAGATATGCTCGTTTGCATATGCCGTCCAGCCCAGGCCGCCCACCGCCGGCGATGGGGATAGATAGGCCAGGAGTGCTTTTATCACATAAACATAACGCTGGAGCGTTTCTATGCTCCTCATGCTGCAGCGATAGCTTTCTGTTTGGTTATGATATGTTGAAAAGATAGCCACCGCTCTTGAGCATTATATCAGAGCATGCATGAGGAAAGAAAGGCAACTGAGGGCCGAACTGGGGAGCCTCGGGGGGGGTGACCGCCGAGGGCTCCGCAGCCATGGCTGCTCCAGCCGTGGTTTCGGCTGTTGCAGCCGCCGGAGTCGAGGGTAAGTCGGTCCCCCGGGGGGGAGCCGTCTCGTCCTCCGGCTTCTCAGGGGAGGGGGGTAGGTCGGTCGGCCTTGCGGCCGCCGTCCCCTCCTCCTGGCAGACATTGTTGTGCTTCTTGTTTTTCTTCTTTTTCTTAGAAATAGCCGCATCCCCAGCCGGCTTCTGGTTGTTGTCCTTGGGCATCCGCCGATCCTGCCCATCATCATCATCGTTAAAGTTCAGCTTCTTGGAAACGTTCTTGTTCTGGATAGCCATTGGTAGCAGATAAAATTCAAGTTAGTAAATGGAAAGAACGACGTAGTATAATGCTTGAGAACACTGCGTGCTGAGAGCAATGAATTGCTTGGTTCATTAGAAAATAGGTTTACCCTTTATCAACGTTCCTCTCACTGGCTGCGCCGCCAGTGACCGTTGGGTGCAGACCGTTGGCCCGAGGCCGCACGATGACAGGTCGTAGTCTAGTCACTGCATCGTGTGATCACAGATCAATGCACGCTGCAGTACGGTCCCTATCTAGGATACTCTAGTACCGTCCAATGACAGGACACTACGTATACTGGGTACTAACATCTGTCACGTACCCCAGTACCCAAAGTACCTATCTAGGGAAACGTATGCGACTCGACTAGCATTCCTATCTGCATAGCCCACGTGGTATTTATATTCACATACCAACGTAGGTTTACAAGGCTTATTCATACGTTGTATTCACAATGCCTTTGAGACTTAGTCTACAGCAAAGCATGGAGACTAACTGATATAGCTTGGTCATGGGGATGACCAGCTATCTTGGCAAGCACGAAGCGTGGGCGCCCACATTGGACGTGGAAGTGACCACCGTGGTCGTGACTTGGTGCACGGGTTAAAAGGTCGCTGCCTGCAACTTTGGCTCATCCCGTAGTGTGAAAGACCAGGAGCTCACGCTCTGGGCTTTGTTCTTAACTCTACCCTCGCGCAGGTCAGCAGGGGGCTCGCTCATTACGCCTCGAACATCCTCCGCTAGAGCCCGCACATCCCCATCATCATCTACGTCACCATCATCCTTGCTATTCCCCACAAAGACATCCACAGGGTCAGAGGCAGGCAGAGAACGAGGGGGAGAGGTGGGAGCATCACCTGGCTCTCGCACGAAGTGCGCCACGTCCGCGTAGTAGTGGAGAAGTCGCTCCCATGCGCTCGTGTGCGGCAGGTAAGGCTTGAGTCTGCTCCAGCCGGAATGTGGTGTTGCTTGCCCTGCAAGGACACAATCGCCTTGCGTACATGCACGTCCACAGCCTCCACAGTGGCTGGGCCCTCCCATTGTCCCCTCTTGCCAAAGGAGCCCTCATCATGAATCCAAACCTGGTCCCATACGCTATAGGCGGTAACCGGCCTACGCATATCCCTTCGAACCAGATTGGCAAACTTTTGCTGCAAATGCTGTGCCCATTCCTCTTCTACTTCAGGCAGCCTGGTAGTGGCCATGCTGCAATTAAGCCCTCTGCAGTGATAACACAATTGCGTGAAGGCACTGAAAGGAGCACACGGCGGTAAATAGGCATGCAGAAATATGCAAAGCCCACACTAAACGGGAAGCATAAGAACCAAGAGCAGCCTCACCGTTCCGCCGTGCAGCTTGTTTAAATTCCTGCACAGCACGTTCCACCAAACCTTGCCCTTCATGGTCTTGACGGCCCACTGTCCGGAGGTACTCAAACCCCGGCTTGCCCTCAAAGCATGCGAACTGCCTGTCCATTTGCAGTGACTCAATGGGAGAGAAAAACGCAGAGAGAATGTCAATAGCCTCCGCCAAATCTTCCGCTGACTGACCCCGCAGCGGGATTACTGCTACATTATGAGCATACCTATCTATGGCTATAAAATAAGTGAGAAACGCCCAGAACAGTACGTCGCCTACAATCTGCCCTTTGCATGCGGAGGGATGCTTAGCATGGTGGCGGGGAAGCTTTGGCCCAGTAGCCTGACACACAGGACAATGCGCACAGCAATCTCGACATGCTGCCAAAAGCTCTGCCCCACCCAAATTATGCGTTTGCAAATTTGTAAGCATTTGTGCCATGGCCAAATAATGTGTGCAGACGAGAGGCGATTCCGTAAATAGAAACAAGCTTTTCATTACCATCAGTTACGGGTACACTGTCCGATAAATCTTGTGCTGCCCCTTGCTTTGCATTCGCCAATGGCCGCTCCGCTGGGCTAGACTGCAGAACCCTATCACTGTCGAATACGCCCTGTCCTGGGCCGTCTAGTTTCCCTGCTGCGCCTGCTGCGCCTGCTGCGCCTGCTGCGCCTGCTGCGCCTGCTGGGGACGAACCCAGCGCATGCTCCGACGAGGCCTCCTAATGGGCCCGGCCCTACCCTCGTCGGCAGAGGCATCGTTTTTCTTGTCCGGCTGCCTGCCGGACTTGCAAAACCTGGCCTTGTGGCCTGGCTTGTGGCACTTGCCACACAAATTGGTCGACATTGAGGAAAGTTCTTGTTGGCATTGCAGCTGTCACGGTTGTGGCCAGTGCCCTGGCACCTCGGGCACTTCTCGCGTCTGTCGCCCTCCCCCAAAACAGCACTGATGCTTGCTGTTCCCGCGGGCTTGGTGGCAGATCCCCTTCCCGCCAATTCCTGTGCCGCGCCACCGAGGGCGAAGGCCTCCCGGATGGCAGTAAAGCTGGCAGTCCTGCTTTCCAGCTTTTCCTTTAATTGTCAGGACGGGTGCCAGGCCTTGGATACTGCTGTCAGTAATCACACCACTGGCGAGGGCCTTGCCCAGGAGAAGCACGACGCTGAAATCATGTGGAAAAGTCAACGTAGTGTCTTCCAGCATCCTCTCAAATGCCAGTGTCGCCTGGACCGGGTCGCCTGACACCTCAAAAGTGAGGATCTGCATCATATCTTTGATAGACTTGAGCAGACCCTCGGGCACCAGGAGTTCCTTCAAACGGCTGTAAAAGTCCGCCCACTCCATCTTCTTCTCGTGGGCAATCCCGATCAAATCACGGCCGGCCGGCATTCCCGACGAGCCGTGCATGTCCACTGAATCGCAACGTAGCAACGTGGTCGTTGTCCAGGAAACTCTCTGTCTTCGCGTACCAGTACCCCAGGCCGTCGTAATAATCCTTCTTCTCCGGGTCCTTGCTGCCGGGTGGCAGCGGCTTGGGCAGCAAACGCATTGCCAATTCGTGCTGCTTTAATTTGTTCATTTCCTTCTTGTCCTGTCCAGTCAGGACAATGGCGTCAGTCTCAGCGCTTTCCGCAGCACGGCCACGAGCCATGGTAAAATGTGTGATTAAGAGTACGAGTCGAGAATGACTTTGGAATGGTTTGGTTGCAATGGCTGTGCCTCCTTGGCCGCTGTTTATTGCTTTAATTTATACATTTACAGCGTCAACCTTCTAGAGATGCCTAGAAACCTTATCCTGCACTGTCGTTACAAGTATGGCAATGCACTATGCATACATTTCTTGTTTTTGGTCCATTGGAGTTCCTTCCCACCAAGAGAAACATTTATTTTACATTTTTGTGTGCTAGGCTTTATACGGACAGCCTATACCACACCTTCAAACTCAGTGCACATCATTATCAAGTTGGTTATTGTAGCACCATGCTGGGGGCCCAGCATACACAAGTACTCGTGTGTACTCGAACACATGGTGTTGCCCCTCTTAGCAGCGTGGGTGGGTGGGTGGGAGCTGAAAAGAGGCCTCCCTACGTCCCCTACACCACTCTAAGTACTGACTATCATTCACATTGCGCCACGCAGGCCTGCCGGCTGCATGGCGCAATTAAGTACAAGGTGACTGACTGCCCATATCACAGTTGAGCCACGCCTGGCGGCTAGCGCAGGTACAAGGTCTAGTGACGTACGTTAGAAGCTACCTAGGCCTGCACTCCGGAACCACACTCAGCCGCAAAAAGGGCCGGCCGGTGCAGTACCCTCGTGACAAGCGCTAGTCTTACGCTGCCTACGGCAGGTCGGTCCCCTTTGAGCCCGTCCACGCGTCATATATAAAATGAGCGAAGCTCAACAAATACATTTCTTGTTTTTGGTCCATTGGAGTTCCTTCCCACCAAGAGAAACATTTATTTTACATTTTTGTGTGCTAGGCTTTATACGGACAGCCTATACCACACCTTCAAACTCAGTGCACATCATTATCAAGTTGGTTATTGTAGCACCATGCTGGGGGCCCAGCATACTCGAACACAAGGTGTTGCCCCCACACCTACTACCTGGCCACCAAGGCTATCGCCAACCTTGGTGCCGAGTTTCTTTCCGCCCCTGCCCCCCCTCCCGCATGCTGCCGCGGCTGTACTGCCGCCCCCGTGTGGCCGCTACGGTTTCCCGGCGGACGCAGGGCGACACCCATGTCGTTCCCCCCGTTAGGGGGGCGGTTTCCAGCGGCTGCTCATTAGGCCTTACGCCCCCGGACCGTCTCTCACAAGCCCAGGACCCATCACCAGCCCCACCCCTGAGGCTGGGATTTCCCGGCATTGAAGCCATTGTGGCGATAGGCCCTCTACCCTACCGGGGCGTTGGCTTGGAAACTGCTTCAGCCAATGCCCCGACCAGGGCTTGTGTTTTTGTAGGATTTTTTTTTTTTAATGGCATAGATATGCCCCCCTGGCTGAACCGAACTCTTTATTGCCTTTCCTATAATGCATCATACAGGATAAAAACAAGGCGATAAAACAGCAAGAATTTCAGCCCCGCCAGGCGAACATTCTTTGCTGAAAAACTGGGCAATGATGAAGAGCGCGCTCCTCCCACCAAGATTCGCTCCAGCCCCGCATCCTCCCCGACACTCCCGTCTGGCCACAGGCCGAAAGATCGGGTCCGCTGTCAGGCTCCTGGCAGTTATGGGCTACCCTGGCACCCCGCGCTAGCCATCTCCACGTTTAAGGCAGATTCGCCTCCACCTGTGATTCTTTCCACCGTAGCCGCTGGCCCTGGCCTGTATGGCTCCTTCCCTGACGTTGTCCGACTGAAAACGCAGCTTCCCCAGTGTCAGGAAGCTGCTTGCCGCACCCAGGGGTAGAGGGGAATCGTCAGTGGGCCCAGCGCCGGAAATCACACCCTTTTACTCAAATCGTAGAGCCCCCCACCCAACAACCATTACCGTGGCCTGTAACGGTAGGTGGCGAACATAAAGAACTTTATTCCAGGCCTCTCGACGCCCGGAGAGGCCGATAGCATCGTCTTACATTCAGCGCAGCCGCCATAGCGGCCAGCCGACTTTGCCAGCAAATGCTGGGATCAAGTTGCGAAGCTGAAAAGAGGCCTCCCTACGTCCCCTACACCACTCTAAGTACTGACTATCATTCACATTGCGCCACGCAGGCCTGCCGGCTGCATGGCGCAATTAAGTACAAGGTGACTGACTGCCCATCACAGTTGAGCCACGCCTGGCGGCTAGCGCAGGTACAAGGTCTAGTGACGTACGTTAGAAGCTACCTAGGCCTGCACTCCGGAACCACACTCAGCCGCAAAAAGGGCCGGCCGGTGCAGTACCCTCGTGACAAGCGCTAGTCTTACGCTGCCTACGGCAGGTCGGTCCCCTTCGAGCCCGTCCACGCGTCATATATAAAATGAGCGAAGCTCAACAAGTTCATGTGCACATGGAACCTTCTAGACACCAGACGCCATGGTTATATCTTAACAACCCGTGGCGAGACTGCAACCATTGTGGCAACCATTGTGCCCAGCGACATGCATGAGTCTCGCCGGATTCATTGTCCGCATCCAGGTAATCAACATCACGCGCGGCAAACTGATATATTGCATAACAGAAAACCGGGACAGAATAATGCATACGTTTATTTCAACGTGTCGTTTCGACAGTATTTTTCCGAGCCCAGCATAATTTGTAATGCTTTACAACTGTGTGAATGGACACTTTCTGGGAAAGTAAGTCACTACAGTGCCGATTTCACCGATCGCAAAACATTTACCCAGTTTGGGCAGATAGACCTGGCTAAATACGAGGGCGAGCGGAAGTAATTGTTGATGCATAGCCATCTGCTTCCTGCGCTTTGTACTTGTAATTAATTGTTCGCAATTTGGCGTCTCTAGCTGTTACTCCTCTGTGCACAGCTGGCGACCAAGAAGACTTCATTGGCAGCCGGACTGCGGATGCGCGTCCTTGGAATATTAGCATTAAGATCACTGAGATCCCAAGAAGACCAGCATGTGATTGAATACAATAAGTGGAGCCCTGCCACAAATGCAGCAGTTAACAGTGGCCTTAAGGTTTCTCAATCCGCACGCGGAAGCAAGAAGCCTCCAGGGTGGGAGGGAGGGGAAAGAATTGCAGATCATTGCCTGCCTATGTAGTGTCCAAAAACCAAATGTCCTCATTTGAGACGGGGGGGGGTTCAGGGGCGCGGTTTTGGCGCCAATTTTGGTCCTAGGGTCCCTTGGTGGGTTTTGGCGCGAAACTGGGATAGGTACTGAGCGCGCCAAGCCTCTGGGGTCGACAGGGGTCGACCGTACATGGAAAGTATGAGGCGACGAAAAGTACCTACAATAGCAAGAACATCGCAATGCAATCGAGTGTTTTGTCGAGTGGCGGCTACAGTATGGGGTCGTGCCAGTTCCGAGGCTTGCCTGAATGTTATATGGCATTAATTTGCCCCGAGCGAAGACAGCATTTTAGATCGTCATCTAGTGATTTCGAAGATGCTATTCTTCACGTGCAGGTGCTTTGTATATGTCCAAAATTTTGTTCATGAACGGATTTTGGGATTGTTGAAGAAAATCTGAGAGCTAAGTAGATCGCATGACAGGTCAGTTCGCAGTTCGGTTTTACAATTTCTTTTTCCGCCCAGGCGCTGCGGATATTGCGAGTATGGGTTATGGTACGCTTCTGGGCTTATGGGCGACATGGGGAGAAGAGGGACCTGGGCAGTTGCATGCGTCAAAGAGTCTCTATTTTTTCGTCGTGATGTCGCAGTCGCGCCTGGCAAAAACCAGAGCGAGCGCGAGCCATATTTTTCTTTTGCCGCAAGGCTGGGTGCTTCCCACGCGTCACCGTCCTTTAATATATAATATTTCTTGAGCTGGCCCGCGCAGCTGGCGGCCTGGGCGCACGTCAAGAACAAGGATCCGACTGTCATTCTCAACCGCATCGTTCTAAGTAAGCATGTTAATTAAGCGGATTGTAACCTATAACAGTTAACGTAAAGGATTTACGTTAGATGGATAGAGATTGTTACGCTCTTTCCAACGGCACCTTGAACGCCTCATTTGGTTAAGGAACGTAAAAGTTATGACGTTTCCTAGGCTGTGCCGACAGTACCCGGCGCGCCACTGTGGGCGCGTACGGACACAGGATGTACAAGTGTCACTTTGATAGTCCGCAGGACGTTGACAGGACTTGTACAGGACTTGATGGTCAATTGATAGGTAGGCGCACTGTAGCGCGCCAGGACCTATGAGACAATTGATGCTGACTAGTGTACGGATAGGTCCACAGGACTAGCCGTATGGACAATTGATAGATCTGCGCGCCAAAGGCGTGCCAGAGTCTGTGTAATCAATTGATTGACAGTTCAGCTGTGACAGTGCAGCTGAATACTTGGACGCGTCCCTAGTAAGCTATATGAGTGACTTGGTCACACCGGGACGCTAGTTCTTGCGTGCACGTTCTCTTGGCACTGCGACCCTGTCGTCTGTGCTGCGTGCAGTCTTGGAAGTGACGTGACTTACGTCTGTGTTTCCTGATTATTAATAAAGGCAACTTCCTGCAAGAACCATGGCGGAATTCGTGGCATTCTTACCCTCACAACTCGTATTACACGCTCTGTCAAAAAGATGCCAAATTCGGAAGAATTTCGGATTCCGGACGATGAGGAAATAGCCGCTCCGCCGGCTGGTTCTTCGTCAAGACCGACGGTGCCGTCGTGGCAGCAATTGCTCGACGAAGTAACGGTCTCGCTCGACGAGCTTCATCGTCAGCAGCGTGCAGCTCACGCATTGCTCGGGGATAACCCCGAGGACCCCGATTTGCCAGCACTGGTGCCGGCAATCCGCAACCTGTTGGACCAGATTCGAAACATTTTATCGACATTTACGGTCCAGGTGCGGGGAGGTTTGCGGTCGGTGACCGAAGTCACGACTGCCATTGAGGAGTTGGACAACGTCCTCTCTTCACTCACCGGTTACCAGAGAAACCTGCAAAACTGGGCATCGCTACGCACGGGGGGCGCGCCGGCGGTGTCAACAAATTTGTTTCAGGATCTCGCGCTGTTATCGCTGCTCACTCGCGGCGTACGCAGTCGCGAGCGCCAGGTTTTAATTAACCTGGTGGCATTTCTCGCCTCTGTGCGAGAGTGGATTCCCGCGGGGTGGGAATTATTGACGATCTTTACACATCCTCTGCGCCTCGTCGCGCGTCGGCGCGTCGCAACTTACGCGGCGGGGAGCACGCCGGTTTTAATTCATACCGGTGCAGGTCCGGAGCTGGATATGGAGGATCGTGAGTTCGTATACACGTACTGCGACTTCAGGGGCCTTGACTACTAGTCGGCCTAATTTTCTTCTGCAGTACTCGTCGACATTTTTTTGTCGAATTTTCAGCGGCAATTCGCGGGGCGGCAGCGACACCGGCGCAGGCGGCAGTGGCGACACAAAAATTTTGTACATATTTTCTGCTGCTTTGTTAAGGTGTTCTTTGAATAGCTGGTAGTGCAGGATGGCTGAGGGACGCCGTAGCAAGGGTCCAGCCAGTGGGAATAATAATGGGGGTGCTGGTAGTGGAACCGCTCACGTAGATGACGTGGGGCTTACCGGAGAGATTACCAACCTTCCTCACAATAATAATAATGCACAAGCTATTCATGGCTTTGATCTTACCACACAGGGTCTTTTAATTGTCAATCAGTTGCAGCCTGTAACCTCAGACTCCAAGCCTAAGCAGGCTGAAGAGTTTGTGGAGGGATTGGAAGGGTTCCCTAGCTTGTACGGTGGTACAAATTACTATCAAATCTGGATAGGCAGTAGCACTTTTGGCAAGTGTACTGACCAGATTAAGGACCTAACCAGGGAGTGCAAAAAGGCCAATAAGGCCTGGGCACTGTACGTGGCTGAGCTGAAGGAGCTGCTGGAGGACCAACGAAAGAAGGTCGGCATCCATTGGCAGGACAAGTACCAAGGGTGGGAGGTCAAGGGGGACCTGATCCAGAACTTTCTCAACTATTGTAAGATGGTTGAGGAGGGCAGGGCTCACGGCTTTAATGTCGCTGATAACATAGCCCTAACCAACTGGCTCAAGGTTTCTGGGCTGGATAAGGCGACACGTGGCTCCTTAAAAGTCATGTGTGCCCCACACTCTACCCTGAAGGCCTACAAGGTCATCATTAAACAAGCTCTCGAGGCAGAGGAGCTGTTTGAGGGTGGAGTGCCAGCAGTGAAGGCTACCCAGGCAGGCGGGCGTACCCAGGGTGGCTCCAAGACGTCTGAGGCTGACCGAAGCCAAGGAGGGCGTAGGGGCAACCATCACAAGCGCAAGGGAGATCATTCACCTGATTCTGACAGGAGGTCACACTCCAAGTCGGTGTTCAGGCGGGTGGGTGGTCAGCCCAAGCAGGGCAACGCGTCTGACAATGGGGGCAGTGGCCAGGGCAAGTCCAAGATACAATGCTACCTGTGCAAGGGGTGGGGGCACATCAAGAAGGAGTGTCCCAGCTTCAAGAAGTCCCAGGGCCAGGGCAGCAACAAGAATAACAACAACAACAAGAAGAACAACAACAAGTCCCAGGCAGGCCAGCCTTCAAAGGGCAGTCAGCAAGAAGACAACAAGGAGCAGTGACTGTCTGAGGCAACCCCTACACACCTTAATTCACCCAAGGGGGAGGCCAGGTGCTCCAATGCAGATTTTATATCTGGGCAACAAGAGGGTGATCTCCAGGTTCAGTGTGGCCCCAGGTCACCTGGAGAGGTACAGGTTCCTATGAAGACGTCCTTGACAGCTGATGCAGCTGTAAGAATGTCTGACCCTATGCATCCTCGTGCTGGGCACGAGGGTGGACCTCTCATTTTGAGAGAAACCAATGTACAACCACAGAGGGGTGTGAAGGCCTCTGGTGGTATGCATGTGGTCCCTGCTGGCGGTCCAGGTGTTGGGCATGAGCAGGGTGACTCAGGCTCTGAGTCAGAACAGGATGGAAGTCAGCATGGTGATGCTGGACAACCTGACAGCACAGTCCTGACTGTGCCAGGGACTGCTTCCTCTGTGTACCAGGAGTTGGGTGCCCGAATCCACAACATGTTTGGGCATGCCACTTCTCTGTCAAACAACTTTGCCTTCCGTATGGGCAGGGCACCCCTTCTTAAGGCGTGTCAGCAAGCTGCCTCACGGTGTAAGTGCCAGTTGTCCTCCAACAAGCCCAGGAAATCACATGCCAAAGCTCTACCTCAGAGCATTGGTGATCTGCAGTGTGATATCCAACACATCAGGGGCATGCAACTGTTGGTGTGCGTGGACAGGTACACGAAATACAAGGTGCTGGAGCATTTACCTTCTATGAAGAACAGGTACTTGCTGGCTGCCCTGCAGAATGTAAGAGCCAAGTTTCCTACCACAAGGATCCAGGTGGACATGCAGTTTCAGCATCTCAAGGGTGATCCTACCCTTCCTGAGTTGCTGGTTACACCTAGGGAGGCTCATGGGCAGCAGGGTGCTATCGAGAGGGCAATCCAGGAGGTCAAGAAATTGATCATCTCTGAAGACTGGGTACCCTTGTCTGCACCTGCACTTGTCAGGAGTGCATGGCTGAGGAACGTGGAGCAGCAGCTGAACAGCAGGGTTAACTTCTACTATGATGGAGTTGCTGTCAGCCCAATGGGTCTATATCATGGCCTGTGCCCACCACATGTGCTGGAGGGCTGGAAACATGCTGCACATGTCACCTTTGCCAAGCTGAGGGAGAAGGACCGGGGTTGGAAGATGCTGGAGCCACAAGTGGGTCAGAAGGTCCTAGCTTGGAAGGAACCTAGCCTTTATGGCAAACGTGGTAGCTGGAGTCCTGGGGTGGTTACCCAGGTTGATGAAGCTAGCCACGCATGCTTGGTCAGCATGGAGGACGAACCAAAGCATGTACACCGGCTGAGTTGGTCATATGTCAAGCCTAACCTGATGAATGAGGGCAGTCAGGCACAAGGCTCACAGGATCTGCAGGATTTTCAGGTCCCAGGTGACATCACTGACGCAACGACCACATCTGTTGCAGGGGAATCTGTCAGCCCTGGCCAGGTTGCAGAGGTACTTGTTGAACAGGCTGCAAGGTCAACAGCTGGGGAGTCAACTGTCAAGCCCAAGGCACTAACCAAGCCCAGGGGGACAAGTTTGGCTGGATTGATTGGGGCTCTACAAAGGGCCAAGAAGCAGCCCAAGGTAGCCAAGCTCAGGTGGCATGGCAATCTGGGGCTGGACACTGCCTTAGAGGTAGACACTAATTCTCAGGTCTCCATTATTGGGACCAGGGCTGCAGCAGGGTACAGCATGTCTGAACCCAGCTATCAGTTTGTGTCTGACTTCAGTGGCGGGGTACACGTGAAGGTACTGGGTGAGGTATTCATTCCTATCCTTGGACAGGACACTGCTTTTTGTGTCTTGGAGGGCTATCAAGGACCTGCTCTTCTGGGGCAGAATTTCCTATGCCAGGATGGGGTAGTGATCACGTCCTCTCTCCTGACTAAGGAAGGGGCTGGTCAGGTCCCACTGATTAATTTCAGGACCACTCACCTATCACGTGCAGTAACCAGGACGGTTAAGCGTGTGCAAGTGTGCCAGGGGCAGGAGCCCTTGGTTGATGACCTCATACTGCCAGCTGCTAGTCATCCAAGCAGTTTGGGCATTGGTCCTCACTCACTTGCTGGACACAGCCCTATCAACTACCAAGGCCTGGTGAAGCTCATGTCCTCTCCCATTATGTGTCCCCAGGTCACACTGGGTCTGATTAAATCTGGGGAGGACTGGATCTCCAAGAAATGCGTGGAACCTGTCAATGACCTGCCTCCTGCACGACGTCTACTCAAGCTCAAGTTTGTCATCAAGATGAAGGAGGTGGACGGGGTCAAGGTACCACATGTCAGGCCAGTGCTGAATGAGTTCAAGGGTACTGGTGAGTGCACTGCTGAGGAGTTGTATACCCCTGGCATGCTGCATGATACTTGGAGGCTGCTGCTGTGTGTCTTTCTAGGCCTTCTCAACAAGGGCTTGGACTATGGCTCAGTGGTGATAGACTTCAAGAGGGCATTTCTGGAGGGTGATGCAGATGTGGCACAGGAAAAGTGGGAGGGCAAGACGCCTTTCTATGTTAGGGTGCCTGCTGTATGGAAAAGGGACATCCACACGGAGTTCCTTAAAATCCTCAAGGGCCTGGAGGGCCTGAGGTCAAGTCCAATAATCTGGAGGGAGACTCTCAACCGTTTCCTGAAGGAGCATTGCAACTTGAAGGTCTCTCCTGTAGACCCCTGTCTGTTTCTGGGGCAATGGGAAGGCCTGCCAGTGTATGCTTCGCTGCACGGGGATGACCTACATCTGATAGCTCCCACGTCGTGGCTTAAGGAGCTGATCTCCATCATTAAGTCCAAGTTTCCTCTGGGTAGGGAGCAATGGCAGGTGGAGAATGAGCCTCTGCTGTTTGTGGGCATGGAGGCCACACTGGTGAAGAAGGGAGGGGAGTGGCGTATGCTGCTGGTGGGGGGCAATGACTATCAAGAGACCCTCATTAGCAAGCTTCCTCCAACCATCACACAGGCACTGTGTCCCATGGTGAGGGGCATGGTTGCTTGGGTGGCAGGCATTTCCAGGCCAGACCTTATGGTCATAGCCAGGTTGCCTGATGACATGCTGGTGGAGCTAGGGTCTGCCAAGGTGGCTGATCAGGTCAGGGCTTCATCTGGCATTCTGTTGTCTGCAGTGGATTTATCACAACCCATTTGCATGGAGCTGTATGTGGATAGCTCAATGGACAGCAGGCAGGTCTCCAAGGTCAGGGGCAGGGCTGCAGGGCTCTTTGTGCTCAGACAGGAAGGCCTGGGGAGTTTGGTGAGCTGGTTTAGTCGCCTGCACAAACGGGTGGCTGTCAGCAGTGATGTGGCAGAATGCAGGGCTATTTGTGAAGGCATTCACACAAGCCTTTATCTGAAGGAGTTGCTTCATCAGATGACTTCTAACACTCCTTGGCCACTTCAGGTTACCACTCTTCTAAAAACAGACTCCATGGGGATGGTGCAGTTTGTGCACAGGCAGATGGCCAGAAGTAGGGACTTGGATTATCTCCTTCTTAAGGAGTTGTCCTCCTTGGCCAATATTGAGCATATCCCTGGGGTTGACAATCCTGCTGATGCTTTGACCAAGCTAGTGCAGAAGGCAGCAGTGCAATACAAGGTTCTTCAGTCTCTGATGGACCCATCTCAGCAAGCTGTCTAAGCTGGTGCATGGTTATAGGGCATTGGAGAGCAGATTGTGTGGTAGTGTCAGCATTGTGACTGGCATAATACCTGTATTTTAGTCTGTACTAAGGCTCATGGACCATGGTACACTCACTCTGATTTTAATCAGGATACAGCCAGGTTTTGGCTGGGGTTCATGCTGTTGACTACACAAGGTTGACAGGTCCATTACAGACCATGTATTCTATTTTAAAAGAAATGTATATTTGTACATACTTCTCACAATGGTCTGGGAACCTTTATTCTGGGGTTTATAGGGCGGGGTTCGATTCCCTGGTATTATGTTTCTACAAGCTGGCCTGTTCAGGTGTTTGCCTGTTCAGACTTCCCTAGTTCCCCAGGGCAGGATTTAATTGTTGCCTATGTGTTTCATTTTGTCATTTGTTTGCTGTGGCAGTTTACCATCTGGCAAGTAGACGGGCGCCGTAAGACGGGCGCCAATAGACCCCTGTTGAGAGAATGACAGGCAAACTATTGTAATACGCCTTACTTTGTCAAGTGGTATTTTAATTGTCATGGATTTATTGTACTTATATTGAATATGTACTGGGTTTTATGGGATTAGTATCTGGGATTAATGTAACTCACCGCCAGAAGGTCATTGTACTGGAGGCTCTACCGAGGTGATGGGATTAATTCCTGGAGAAGACCTCATAGAATTAACCTGTATGTATTTAATTTTGTGTGCTTCTAATATCTGGTGGTACTCTGTAATGCCACTTCCATAGGTTTTCTCCATTTCTCATGAAATGGTTTTCCCTGTGGCAGATCTGTTTCTTTTCCAGTTCCTTAAAAGAAAGGGCTGGGGGAATGGCATTGGCCATTAAAGACATCTGTTCAAGCTTCAAGCTGGAGTGAAGGACATTTCAAGCTACTTCAAGGGTCCCTGGCAGGGGATGTGACCCCTAAAGAAAAGAAGGGATTGGAGTTAACGTAAAGGATTTACGTTAGATGGATAGAGATTGTTACGCTCTTTCCAACGGCACCTTGAACGCCTCATTTGGTTAAGGAACGTAAAAGTTATGACGTTTCCTAGGCTGTGCCGACAGTACCCGGCGCGCCACTGTGGGCGCGTACGGACACAGGATGTACAAGTGTCACTTTGATAGTCCGCAGGACGTTGACAGGACTTGTACAGGACTTGATGGTCAATTGATAGGTAGGCGCACTGTAGCGCGCCAGGACCTATGAGACAATTGATGCTGACTAGTGTACGGATAGGTCCACAGGACTAGCCGTATGGACAATTGATAGATCTGCGCGCCAAAGGCGTGCCAGAGTCTGTGTAATCAATTGATTGACAGTTCAGCTGTGACAGTGCAGCTGAATACTTGGACGCGTCCCTAGTAAGCTATATGAGTGACTTGGTCACACCGGGACGCTAGTTCTTGCGTGCACGTTCTCTTGGCACTGCGACCCTGTCGTCTGTGCTGCGTGCAGTCTTGGAAGTGACGGGACTTACGTCTGTGTTTCCTGATTATTAATAAAGGCAACTTCCTGCAAGAACCATGGCGGAATTCGTGGCATTCTTACCCTCACAACTATAACTCCCGCAGACGTGATAATTCCGGTTGCTTTCAATGCCCAACTTCGTGGTTTTGATTACGTTTATGTCCGGGGAATAGCGGAAGTTTGCTGGGCGGTACTTTCTTTTCCCGTTGCGTCACTGAAAAGGTAAACGGCCTTGTGTTATCAAAACAGCAGCAAGTAGAAGTCGCTGTGCTTAACCCTTTGCGATGTGGTAGTTTGATTCAACACATATACTGCCTTGCTTGTTGCTGAGAAGTTTTTCAAGGCTTGCTGGTATGTTGCCAATCTGTTTCTAATGCTTCAACTCATGACTAAGTGATCAAGACTTGAGCTTGTCATGTTTACATTGTGCTTGTGTTACAACTTGTGCCTCTTTGCAGTATATGTTTCATATATAACGTAAGGGTTCAGCATCATGGTTTAGCACCGTGGTGGCAGCCGAGCCTCTACTAAGGATCATGGACCTAACCTTGGCGCAAGTATTTGCTTCATATTTCACTCTTAGAACTGAGCTAGCTTTACACCTGCTGTTTGGCCTGCACCATGGTCCCTGGCTGCCAGTTACATTTTGTGCCCCCCCCTGGCAGGCTGCAGGGTCTAGGACTGCGAGGGTGTAACATAGACATGTTGTGGGCACCTTGGGTGCATTTTCAGGACCAGCCATGACCTGGCCATGCCTTCTTTCTCGGCATATTGTTGACTTGAGTGCTATTTGGTCACTCGCGTAGCGACCCTCCTGCATTCATAAATCGTAAACAATTATACAATGAGCATATTTCATGGATGTTAATAAGCATTGCAACTCTTGAACATATCATAAATGAACATGGTTCCATACCGTACCCATAGATGTGTTGACATGTGTTAGTTATTACAAATGGTATCCATGCTGAAAAATGTCCTTATTTGAGGACATTTTCTTGGTGATATATTCTTGGTGATATTATTTTCTACAGCTATCGCTCAATATTTCCGAAGATACCGGCACCGCCCTGCCCAGCAAATATCGCTGTTTTTCAGCTCGATATGGCGGAATACGACTCAGTTAGCTGAGATACCTCGAGGCTGACTTGTGGCCGGAGCCACACAACAGGGGGAACATACAATGTGACCGGAGTTATTCTGGCGGAGACTGAATAACAGTGCCGAGCGCCGGTTGTGGCGCGACGCACACACGTGTACTCAAGTTACGTAGCTAGCAACTAGTCTAGTGGACGTTGTGAGTAGTAACGTTGCTACAGGTCTAGAAGCCTCTAGAGCCTGGACACGTGGCGGACAATTGAGCGTAGTCCAGTTGTCCTAGGGAACTCGTGTGAGTGATGTGTCCACGACATATAATGTGTGCCCACATATGGAGTGAATAATGACAATTAAGGAACGCCCGATCCCTGGCGTTACTGCATATCACAGTCTCACACTGAGTTCCCCCAACGTCTACAACGTCTTTCTATATCTAACTTGGATTGTGAAATGGCGCCGAAGAATTCGGATGCGAAAAACAACAATGTCCGCCCCTGGCAACCCCCAGCGGGACGGGGCAGGAAACGGTCGGGGTCGGCCTCCTGCTAACCGGGAGCCACCCATCACCGCGAGACTGCCGTTTACGGCGTCTCAGAGGAGAACTTCTCCTCGCAGTTCCCCACCGCGTCAGCATGACGACAATGTCACCTATCGCATGGTGGTGGCGGACACCCCTCGCCGGCAGCGTGAAGCTGTCGCTGCCGAGGCGTCTGCGCCCCAGGGGAACAGGGGCACCGGGACTCGCAACGAGTTCGAGGTTGCCCCGAACCTCATGCCACCCGCCCCAGGGCGACAGGTGGAAGAGGATTCCTCCTCTTCGGAGGAGGGGGAGGCTTCACCCTCTCCTACTGTAGGAGAGAGGTGACCTCCGGCCAGACGAGGTCATCGTCCGGCAACACCTCTGTCGGGAGGGCGCTGGCAGGCATGAGCCTCGGCGCGAACCCGACCCCTGCGTCCCAGGACGCAGGTGAGGTCTATGTTAACGGTTGGGGCCAGATCCCCTTTAAGATCCCGGTACGTAATGTACCAGACTTTCTGCCTTTCGACGGCTGGCGTCTGCGCCAGCAGAGTACCCTCCCTAACGGCATCGCCTTGACCAAGTTCGTGGTTCAGGCGGTGGCGTCAGAGCTCCCGGAGGACGTCCATCGCCGCTTTTCGCATGTCCAGCTTGCGATTCTGATCCGGCTGTACTACTTGGCGGTGAGACAAGGTGTACCTGCTCACGACATGTATTCGGAGGCTCGCCAGGTGGCAGCGGCCACGGTGGTGGCCAAGCCACCCAGGCCGGCAGAGGAGCTGCCAAGGATGCCACCTGTCGTGCCAGTTGGCTGGGGACCTGCGACGGCATCCCCTGGTTCGGCAGCGACATCGACTGCGTCGCAGCAGCTGGCTGCAACTGTGTCGCCCCGGCGTCGGCAGCGACCTTGCCGGCCGCGGCATCCAAGACTGCAGCACCGGTGGGCGCCCCGTCTTCTCCAGCGGTGGCAGCGACAGCGACAGCGACAGCAGCAGCGACAGCGACAGCGGCAGCGACCCCAGGCGGGCGGAGGGCAAGCGCCAGCCGCCTCCCCACGACACACCCGCCGCTGAGTCGGCACCGTCGGCATCAGCCGACAACACCAACGCCATCACCACCCACCCCCCGCGAAGGCGGGTGCTTCGGCACCCCCATCGCAGTCCCAAGCCCCCGGCAGGGGGCAAGGGACCTGCCACGGCCCAGGCCGTGGCAAGGGATCATCCATCTCCCCCAGGGGAGGAGGATGTGGCCATGGAGACAGCCGAGGCACGCATCCCTGGGGATGACGTCGTCTCACTCCGTGAGCCAACCCTTTGGCGCGCAGTCCAGCGCTGCGCCCAGGGTATCCAAGGGGTGGCCAGCGAGAGGCTGGACGACAGGTTGGCTGAACACACCAGCCTGTTGTGTGCGATCATCTATCATTTGCTCGATCAACCCTCGATTGAGCCGATGACCAGGAGGATGTGCGAGGCACTCCTCCCGCCCTGCAGACCTTGCTGCGAGGCAAGAAGATCAGGGTGAATCTGGCCACGATGGTGGAGATGGTGCAGACGTTGCACCGGGTGTGCATGCAGCAAGCAAGTATGTATCTCCCCACTTGGTTGCGTGTACAGACAGGTAGCCAGCGGGGGGGACGTGCAGCAGACAAGCTCATCTAGCAGTGAGGATAGTGATGTTTCTCTCACCCCTACCTTTGAGCAATGGGAGGCAGCTAGGGCACGCAAGAGGCAGGCACAGAGTCAGGGTGTGCAGGGGGGCATGGACATGTCATCTTCACCCAGCACATGTTGTGCAGGCACCTAACCCCAGTGCAGCCAGCCACGCGTAGCAGGCCCTCACAGGTCTCACCTAGCATCCCAACACTGCCAATGCTGCTACATCCCCAGGCAGGTCTTCTTCTCCCTCTCCCTCTTCACCCTCTCAGGATTGGCCAGTCTATAACGAGCATAGGCCAATTGACAGGATTATGGTGAGGGGGCTGCCAGAGGGGTATACTAGGCAGCAGGGTGCTCAGCTTCTTCTCTCTCTCAAGCTGCTAGGGAGGAGCTGAATATCAAGAACTGGTTTGGGGCACTCATGCAGGGTGATTTCTTCCACCAATCCAATCCCTCCATCCAGCACTTGGTATCCATATATCAGCAAAGGTATCCCAGGTGGCAGGATACACAGGGTAGGGAGCCATGGGAGAATTTTCTGCGTGATCTGCATGACCTGCTGTCTGCTCCCACCACTGTTGACATGTACTCTGCGTTTAACTGGGTGAAAACCTATAAGGTAGAAACTCAGAACTATGTAGCAGAGATCAAGAAGTGGGAACTTGCAGTGAAGGCCCACCCCGAGGTTAGCAAGCTAGATCACAAGTGGCTTGTTCATTCCCTGCTCGAGAAGCTTAACCTTGATCGTAACACCTTTGCCATGATCACCACAGGCTTGGCCACCCATTGGGAGTCGATGAAAGAGGCTCTCGATTATGTTAAGCTAGCCCTGGGTCCACTGTGTCAGGACTCCCCCCCTCTACCTCTTCCCCCCTGCTGTCAAGCGGGCCCGGGGGGAGGAATCAGATGAGGAGGGTAAGGCCAGGAAGGCCAAGGACAAGCGTCCTGTGACGCTAGGGGAGGTGAAGACTCTTATGAGTCAGTTTGTTAAGAGCCTCAAGGGCAAGGGCAAGGGCAAGGGCAAGGGCAAGGGCAAGGGCAAGGGGCAGGGGAAGGGGAAGGGTAGGTCATCCCCCCCAGGGGGGAACGCTAACAAGTCTTCTGGGGCTGGGTCCTCCACCCCCAAGAAGGATGTGAAATGTGTGCGTTGTGGGCGTCGTGGACACAGCAAGGACAAGTGCCACAAACACAAGGAGCACCTGGCACCTGGAGGTGCTCTGCCACAAGTGCCTGGGACCGCCTCACGGGGACCCCGCCAAGTGCACCAAGGAGCCGTGGCAGCCCCCAAATGTAAGTCCTCACACCCTCACACGTGTCATGATGAGTCGTGTCCCCTACACCACCCAATATCCAGCTCCACTGCCCAGGCAGGGACACAGGATGGGAGGATGTTGACAGGATGTCAAGTTAACTCTGTTACCTCTCACTCTCCACCTTCATGCTCAGCTGTCAAGGCTGTAAGCAAGGTTGGCAAAGTGTTGAAGTATTACACAGAAACCTCTGACAGTGAACCCAGGTTCACCTCCTTGATACCCAAGGTGTCCAGGGTCATGACCCAAGCTCTTAGTAACATCAGTTATGAGGAGCTGGCATTGCAACTGCACTTACTGTATGGTCATGAGACATGTGCAGAGGTGGTAGCAGCTGCATTGGGAGGTACGGCACTCAGGAAGGCATGTCAGCTGATCAGAAAACACTGTCAGCACTGCCAAATGTATGCACCTAAACCACCCAAGTGGCATGTAGCTACACCACCTAAGTGCAAGGGCAGAGTGGTCGGGGATGTGTTCCATATTAAGGGACAGCCCTATCTGGCTTTAAAGGACGCATGGTCCAGGTACACAGCAATAGAACCTCTCCCTGGTATGGACAAGTCTCAGTTGCACAGAGCTATATTAATAGCACAAGCCAGGTACTACCCAGTAGAAGCACTGCTGTTAGATCAGCAATTTAGTTGCCTTGCTGGGGCAGAGGGCTGTGAAGCTATAGACCTGGCTGGGCTAGAAGATCATGAGAGACAAGGTATCATTGAGAGGGCAATTAGGTCTATCAAAACCTTGGTAGCCAAAGAAGGTGAGAACCTGTTAGCTGACAGTGGGTCATACGCTGATAGGGCACTGTGGGCTACTAAGATATGCCAGATACTCAATAGACGACCACTCCTGCAGACACCCTATGGTATTATCACACCAGATGGGTTACAGGCTGGGATATACCCACCTGAGGTACTAGCTGTGTACAATGCACAGCGTGCCCACGCTGCCAGCAGATTGGCAGCCAAGGATGCCAAGCATCCACGCCCCTCCTTCAAGGAAGGGGACACAGTTCTCTTCTATAAGGAGTCAGGGCTAGGGAAGGTTGGGACATGGTTAGGCCCAGCCACTATCCTTAAGTTTTCCAGCACAGGCAAGACTGTGCATGTGAAACACAATGACACTGGGCATGTGCACAAGTGCTCACCTCACAGGATTAAATTGTATTACACTCCACTGTCAGACGTGGCAGAGGAGGAAGAGCTGATGGTCGACAGCTCAGTACAGTTGCCTGGTATATCTGGAGTACCCAGTGAGTGGTTGTTTGGAACACACACTGGTGAGTGTGATAGCCACAACACATGTGCACCCCAGGTCACCCTCAGTGAGCCTAGCCAGCCACAGCAGGTTAGACCACCTGTCAATGAGGGCACTAACCAAGAAGGTGGTCAGCAAGACAGCACACCTTCAGCGGTACCAGCTCAACCCATACCTACCGTGTCCAAACATGGGCTAGCAGAAGCGGTCCGCATACTGCAAGCAGCGCATAGAGCCAAAGCTCACACTGCTGCAGGGTCAGCCAAAGTGAGTAGGGCAGGTCACAGCGACAACAATCCAGCTCTAGTCGCGGTTGACACCCAAGCTCAGGTTAGCATCATCAGTGCATTGGCTGTACCACACCTAGAGTTAGAGCCTTCCCCTTGGCAACGGGTGGCTGATTTCTCTGGGCAGGCTAGCTTGACTGTTAAAGGTCAGGTTACCTTAAACATTCTTGGTATCCCCACACCTTTTCAGGTACTGGAAGGATACACAGGAAATGCTTTGTTGGGTGATCCATTTATTTCTTACCCAGGTGTCACCATCTCTTGTGATAGGCTTGAGGTACAGGGCCTGGGTGGGGTGTCACTTGATCATTTTCAGGTACCACTCCAGACTTTGGTTGACACACAGCCAGCCACTGTCAAATTTGTTGCACCAAAGTATGCACCTGGGCACGAGCCACGTGTGGCAGATTTGGTGCACAGTCAGAAACTGCACCCCAAAGCATTTGGATTGGGAAAGTATGATGTTGCAAAAATGTCTCCCCTCTCCTATGAGCAGATTGTCCAGGACTGTCAAACTCAGGAAGGTTTCACTAAGTGGGTTGAAGCTTTTAGAAAGGCTATGGATGAATGGGTGGTTCCAGATCCACGTAGTCCCACCCACACACCTCCAGTCACTCCCTTAGAGCGTAAGCCCAACGGGAGCAAGCACCTAAGACTTAAGTTCGTGTGCAAGCACAAGCAAGCAGCAGATGGCTCTGTCATTTTCCATGCTAGGCCTTGTGTGACTGAGTTTAAGGGATCCACTGATTTGACAGAGGCAGACTGTATACACCTGGCATTCAGCAAACTTCTCTTAAAATTTTGCTGTCTGTTTTTCTAGGGCACATCAATCAAGGTGATGATTATGTGTGCAAAGCCACTGACATTAAACGTGCATTTCTGAAAGGCTCACCTGAAATAGCTGAGCAAGTTTGGCATGGGAAGGTGTATGTGGTCAACACACCTCAGGTGTGGTCTAAGGATATCCCACAACCATTTCTGAAAGCCAACATAGGAGTGGAAGGTCTGCAATCTGCTCCTAGAATTTTCAGAATGTCAGCTCAAGCTGTGTTTGAGAAGCTAGGTGCTCGGTATGATGACATAGACCCTTGCTTCTTTGTTGTCCCTCACCCTCATGGCATGATCATGTTTGTGTGGCATGGGGATGATCAGCTTATTGCTGGGCCTAGGCAGGCTGTGGATGATTTTATTGCCAACGTGTCTAAGTCTTTTGAGATTGGCAAGCAGCTAGAGCTGGGCACCATTGCTATTAAGTTCTGTGGCACAATGTTGCAGCTTCAGAAGCAAGCAGATCAGTGGGTCTGTGCAATGTACTCTCCATCAGATTACATGCACAGTTGTAAGGAAGTGCTGCAGACTAAAATCAAACCTTGTGACTGTCCCACCATTAGGGGCAAGCTGGGGTGGTTGTGTTCTACTTGTGCACCACACTTAGCAGTAGTCAGCAGGGTTGATGATGCAGTTCTTATGCAGGTAGGCCACAAGGCTATCAACAAGCTCCTGCAGGCTGGTCCACCCCTTATCTTGCATTCCCTGGAACTCTTTAAGCCCATTCACATTCAGGCTATAATGGACAGTTCCATGGAATCACGGCAGATTACTCAACTGCAGGCTAGGGAGGCTGGCTTATTTTTTGTACAAAATGCTGACCAACCCATGTCACTCATCTCATGGTATAGCAGGCTACATAGGCGTAAAGCTGTTAGTAGCAATGCTGCTGAGTGCAGGGCAGTTGTGTCAGCTGTGCTACATGCCAGGTATCTCAATCATGTCCTGGTTTGGTTACAGAAGCAAGCAGGCAGTCAGGCTGGGGTGGTGGCTCACTTGCACACCGACAGTCAATCTCTCCTCAGTTTCCTTGACAACCCTTATGCTGTGCATACTGATTTGGACTGGGTGATCCTGAAACAGGAGTGCACCTACTGGGAGTCTACCAATCATGTGCCGGACAAGGCCAACGCCGCGGATGCGTTGACCAAGGTGCCCCAGCTAGCACCTGAGCAGTACCAACTGCTCTATCACATGATGAACCCCTACGGCAAGCAGGCCAGCCTGCCCCCGCCGGTAGACACCTAGTCCACCCCTCCCCAGGGAGGGTGGCTAGTCTCCCCACCCCTACTATGGGGCAACCCCTGTCAGGGGGTAGGGGTACCCAGACCCGGGCCCAGGCCACGGGGTGTCTTATCATCAGCACTAGCTCCTGGGGAGGAGCTGAACCTGTATGCCTTGTAAGCCCTGTTTTATGGTGAATAAATTGAGTCTCTTTGACTTTGTCTCTCTCATGGAATTTCGTTAGCTCATCTCTTGGGAGGTGAGCTGTCAATCCTTCACAAGTGTGTCATTGTGTCAGTCATGGTGACAGTACTTGTACATGGCATTGTTATGTGGCTGGGTCATGTTCATGGTTACCTTGTACATGTGCATGTGCATGTGCATGTAACGTGTGACAGTCTTAGTCCTGTGACTGTGCCTGTTGTGTCTTATGCTGCCATCTGGTCCCAGGACCTGTGGTAGGGTGATGGGCAGTCCACCCATTCGCCATGTGCAAATCAAGTGGAGAACCAGTTCCCCTTGTCAGTTGCCTGTGCTTACCACCATGTGGCACTCACAGGTATCTGGCTGCTCTGGCCCAGGTCAGCAGTGGCAAAACATCAGGTCCTAAGCACCTGGGGAAGACCTCTGGTTTCACTAGAGTCATCCCATTGGTTTTTGGGAAGTGGATGTTGCATGGGGTTCCATCCACAAGTGGCAATCAAGCCCCCCTTTTTCTACCATCTGCAGTGACAGATGCCAGGGAAATGACGACAATTCGCTCCTTCAAAGATGGAAACTGGGCACTCCTTATATGCTGTGACATGTGACTTGCATGACGTCCTGTGTGACGAATGGCCGCAGTACCTCATTTATGTTTTCCCCACTATTGAGGGGGAGGAACCCCCGTAGTGCTTGGCAGGGTTAAATCAGCAGTCAGCATCAGTATAGTCCGTTTCTGGGGCCCTTCTCTAATCCAGTTGTGACTGTATGGGCTCTGGTTGCCTTGCAACGGTTGGTAGGTCAGACTTGGAGCATGTTCCAATCTGAAAGAAAACATAATGGGAGTTAGCTGAGATACCTCGAGGCTGACTTGTGGCCGGAGCCACACAGGGGAACATACATGTGACCGGAGTTATTCTGGCGGAGACAGAATAACGGTGCCGAGCGCCGGTTGTGGCGCGACGCACACACGTGTACGCAAGTTACGTAGCTAGCAACTAGTCTAGTGGACGTTGTGCGTAGTAACGTTGCTCCAGGTCTAGAAGCCTCTAGAACCTGGACACGTGGCGGACAATTGAGCGTAGTCCAGTTGTCCTAGGGATCTCGTGTGAGTGATGTGTCCACGACATAAAATGTGTGCCCACATATGGAGTGAATAATGACAATTAAGGAACGCCCGATCCCTGGCGTTACTGCATATCACAGTCTCACACTGAGTTCCCCCAACGTCTACAACGTCTTTCTATATCTAACTGACTCATCCCAGCAATCACAAGCGTCCGCGGCCCTGCACCAACTCGCTGATGAAGCCATGGCGTCATTGGAAACACCCTTGCACGCTATGCCGGACGCCACTGTCAGCATCCAGCCCCTCCACTCCACCGCTCCGCCGAACAGCGACCCTGCCATGGATACCCGCGAGAAGGCCTTTTCTGCCGAGGAAGCTGCCGCATTTTTACCTGGCAAATGGCCAGGCCTTAACGCCATCATGCGCCTGTCCCGAGCTGCCGCCCTCACCATTCTGCACCTGGCTGCCGAGAAAAAGTGCGAGATCCGGGACTGCAACCAACAGGTTAATTACCCACCTGTCGGACTTTCTCCACGACAACCCCGACGACACCGACCTCTGCCTCGCAGTCTGGTGGACGTGCTCCCATCTCTCCGACAGCGCCCTTGAGCGCTTTGTCATGGCCTCTCTGGACCTGGGAGCCGACCCCACTGTTGCTGCCGCCATCGGCATCACCGCCAAGCAAGTCGTCAATACCTGCTTCGATCGCCTCCCCTCCCTCCTCAACGCTGCCCTCAACCCTGTCCACAACCACCTCGCCACCCACCACGCCAATTCCTCACACGCCGACATCTCCATCCACTCCGCCATCACCCACATTGCAGCAGGACTGCAGCAGCAGCAGCAGCTCCTCCACCAGCTCCAGCAACAACTTGCCGCCTCCATAACTCCTGCCAAGACCACCTATGCCGCCACGCTTCAGAACCCAACGGAGCTCATCAACGAAATCAAAACAGCCGTCAAGGCCAGCACACGGGATGCTATGCACGAACCCATTCGCTCATGCAGTATTGTGGTACGTGGCGTCCCCTTGAACGTCAACGATGCACGCCTGGGCACCTACCTCCGGGGCGACCCCTTCCTGGGGAAGCTCGGCGTGGCCCAAAGCGTCGTCATCAAAACGGCACGACGGCTCGGCGGCCCCACCGCCCCTGTCTTGGTGGAATTCCACCGCAAGGAGGACAAACTGCAGGTGCAGAACTAGGCCCGCCGGAACCTACATGATACGTACCCAACTGAGCATCGACGATTACTATATACCCCGGAGCAGCTTGAGGCCCGGGCTGCCGCCCTGAACCGGCCGGAGGTCCACGAGGCTCGGGCAGCCAAGCAGGCCAACCCGCAACTACGGTGCAGCATCTATGTCCGCCTCTTTAATGGCGTCTTCATCGTCCGCATGAACGGCCAGGATCTAAGTTCCTCCAATGACGGCGACCCCCATGGATACCGCCGTGCCAGCGCCCCAGCCCCCTGCTCGGCCCCCGCCATCACCGCCATCGCCACCGGCATCGACGGTCACCTGCTCCCCAGCACGTGTGGGGATCCGCCGGGGCAGCTTCAGCTCAGGTATGGCTGCCAGGCTTGGCCGTCCCCCTAATAAATTCGTTCGCTTTGCACCTGAGCCGGAGCCCGCGCTGCGAACCCTTCTCTCCTATCGAAATGACGACGCTCGCGGCCCCGCGGCTCCGCGGCTCTAGCAGTGGCATCTGCCTAACTCCCCTTCCCGCCCCTTTGCCTTCTCAGCCCTCGGGCTGTCGGAGAGAGAGCAACGGGTCGGCAGTGAGCCAGGTTCGCCCCGCCTCGCGCGGCCGCCTCGATCCGAAACCTCAGACTGCACGCATTTCTTGCGCGTGCAGACGCAGACTCATTCTACCTGGCCACCCGAGCCAACCGTCGGCGTCGCCTCGACGCGTTGGCAGGAAGAATCGAAACGGTGATTGAAAGCATAAGTCCCCAACCCGCCCCCCCTACCCCACCACCTCCACCCCCACCCCCATCACCACCCTGCTCCATCTCCGCCCCCACCGGCCCCGCCTGCACCCCCCTTTTCGGTCAACGCGCGCCCTTGGTCATCGCCACCTTCAACGCCCGCACGCTCCAGCCCGACGCTGACCGCTGTCACTGCCTGCGCAGTGACGACTGTCAGTGCCATCGAGTCTCCAATCTTATTGGTTTCTGCATCGACAATAATATCGCCATCCTGGGAATCCAAGAACACAGGCGCACTACATCGGCCCGCGGATCAACTGCAAGGTTGCTGCTGACGACATCGACGGCTGGCGGTTCTACTACGGAGGCGGCGACGGCACCGGGAACGGGGGCGTCGGTCTCCTCTGCTCCCCGCTCGCCGTACGCCACACGGGCGAACCCCAGCTGGTCAACGCTCGGCTCCTTGTGGCCACTTTTCATTCGATGGAGGGCCACTCGACCTACGCCCTGACGGTGGGCGTTGGTTACGCACCCCACTCCGGCCACCCAGAACAAGACCGCAAGGACTTCTTTGCAGCGCTGGAGAACCTGGCGAACGGCATCCCTGGTCGCAACTACCTCGCTCTGCTGCTGGACGCCAACGCCACGCTACCACCCGCGGGTACTGGCGGAAGTCAGCACGCCCCCAACAGTACGGTCTCCAATGCCAACACTGAACTTTTTGCTGATTTGCTTACGACATGCGATTTGGTCACTGCCAACACCCGCTTTCCACATAGTCCAGCTTTGGTCACGCACACCTCGCCAACTGGCACTGAACGCTGCATTGACTATGTTGTAATGCGCAAGCGTCATCAAGGATCTGTACTAGCTGCTCGCTCGCATGTGATCCCCCTGGTGCGCTCCGATCATCGCATCGTCACCGCCCGCATCCGCCTGCGATTCCCCTCGCCCTTTCGTAAGCACGTGGCACCACCTGATTTGCGCACACTTCAGTTGCTTGAGAAATCTGACGACGCTCTGGAGGACTTCCCTGAAAAACGCGCCCACAAGCGCGCGGCAGAGGCGTTCGTCGACGCGCTAGACATCCCGGCCAGCCACGCCCAGCTGTTCGCTGCCGGCCCGGCATCGGCCCTTCGGCACCTCGCTGACAAGCTGCCCGCGGCCGGGGCCCTGCTGCCCCCCCGCCGCCCGCCCCGCTTCACCAGCCTGCACCGGCTCCCCGCCGTCATCCAGGCCCGGCAAGCCCTGCGCGACAACAGCAACCCCGCCCGCTACGCCCGCCTCAAAGCCGATTACCACTCGATATCGGCCATCCGGTAGGCGACCAAGGAGCAGGAGGACCTTCATGTCCGCGAGTACTTCGCCCACCTCAAGGACCAGCACGGCAAGTACACCTGGACCCGCCTGCGTCACGCCCAGCGGCCCGCCGGCGGCGCGCAGCCGGCGCCGCGGACGCTCTCTGGCTCACTGCAGCAGCAGCTCGACCAGTGGTATTCCTCCCAGTCCCGGCTGCTAGGCGCCTCCCCGCCGCCTCCGCCGCTTGGCCCTCTGGCGGCCGCACGCCTGGCAGTAGCGCCTGCGGACGTCCCTGTGCCGCCCACGCCGCCCGCCGCTGAGCAGGAATACACGTACCCAGCCCTGACGGAACCCCTGGCCGACCCCAACCAGCTCCCGCCGTTCACCGAGCTCGAGCTGAGCACCGCTGCCAAGCAACTCCGCTTCTATGCCGCCGTTGGACCTGACCAGCTCCCAGCCCCGGTGATTAAGCTGACGGCGCTCACGGGATTTCCTGCTTGACGTCTGCAACCGGATCCTGCTTGCCGACGCGCCGCCGATTCCTGAGTGGCAGCACAGCTACCGTATTATGCTGTACAAAAACAAAGGTTCCCCTGACGACCCCGCCAACTACAGAGGCGTCTGCATCAAGAGCGCCGCACTCAAGTTGTTCATGCGCATGATCCTCAACCGCCTTTGTTCTGCTCTCGACTGTCACCTTGGGGAAAGTCAAATGGGCTTCTGTCCTGGGCGCAACACCGTCATGGCCATCTTCGTCGCGCGTCGCCTCTTCGAGGAAATCGCTCTCCTGCAACCTGGTGAGTTTCCCGCCATATTGATCTTCGTCGACTTCATCAAGGCTTTTGATTCTGTCCTCTGGGACGCTCTATGGGCTGTACTTGCTCGCCCTCACGTCCCCACTCCCCTGATTACCGTCATCCGCACGCTGTATGAGGGGTCGACCACTTCGGTGCGCACTCAACACGGCATTACCCCGCCATGCCCACTGCAGACCGGCGTCTGGCAGGGTTGCGTACGTCCTGTCGCCGTACCTGTTTATTATTGTAGTGGATTATGTTATGCGCCCGGCACGTGCTCGCTTTGCTAGCATTGCAGGCCGTGCCCCTGGCCTAGCGATCACGAACGAGCTTGGGGAAGGGGGGCCGACTAACAAGCAGAATTTACTAGCTGACCTCATTTATGCCGACGACATCACGCTCATCGAGAAGCCGGAGTCTGCCCAACTTTGGCTGGACTGCCTGGCGCTCGAGGCTCGGGCGGTTGGTATAGAAATCAGCCCCAAAACGGAGGCCCTGGCCCTCGGCATGGCAGGGCCCCCATCCACACTCCGCCTCTTAGACGATGCCGAGGTCAACTACCCTCCTTCAGGCCGCTTCAAGCTGCTCGGCAGTTGGCTTCCCGACTGCGAGGACGACATGACGACACGGATCGGCATGGCGTGGGCGCACCTCCATGACCACCGCCGCTGGTGGAGCCACCCCGCCCTACCCCGGATCG
The DNA here is from genome assembly GCA_009746045.1 of Mesostigma viride. Taxonomy (NCBI): domain Eukaryota; kingdom Viridiplantae; phylum Streptophyta; class Mesostigmatophyceae; order Mesostigmatales; family Mesostigmataceae; genus Mesostigma; species Mesostigma viride. The sequence continues at coordinate 2,769,911 of RPFO01000175.1, read as the reverse complement.
TCAAGCGTGACCTCTTCAAGGTCGTCATTCTGACGATCCTGACCTACGGCGCCGAGACGTGGACACTGACGCAGGAGCTGGAGCAACGACTCGACGGCGCCGTCACCAAGATGCTGCGCAAGGCCCTTAACATCCCCTTTGGTTTGCACATTAGTAATGAGGATTTGTACGCTGATTTGCCCTATGTTTCCCACATTATTAGGCACAGGCGCCTGGGCCTAGCCGGGCACCTGGCCCGCACAGATCAGGTAGATACATCAGATAGACTAGCTGGCACCAAGCCCGCCCAGCCTGGGCGATATGTCCTCACCTGGCGTGCCCCCGGCCGCGCGCGGCAGGGCCGCCACCTGTGGACTTTTCGTGATAGACTCGGCATGGACATGTGCTACACTAGACGTGACGGGCTCACCCCCGGGCAGCCTCCTGGTTTGTCTGTAATATGGAGGCAGATGGTGCGCAAGGATAGATGGCAAGTAGTGATGAAGGAGACCACCCCCAAGCTTGTGGGGGCTCCGCGTGTGACCAAGTATGGCATTCATAGCGATTCGGGCCGCGGTGCCCACACCCCTGTAACTATAGGACCTAGATAGCTTATACCATCCATTCCATCCCATGTTCCCCTCCCACTGAGGACTTATGCTCACGTCACGCAGTCACGTGTCTATTAATTAATTAATTAATTCTCGGTGATTAGACACTATAGCTTGCTTGGCATGGCCCGCCGACACACAAGCTGACATCATCCTAAATTAAGTAACAACGGCATGCGTCACACACCGGCCTGAACAGTGCTGAAAACGCCACTACAAACAACATGGCCACGCACCCCCAGGCTAGTGCACTAACCGTACAGGTAGTTGTACAAGGTTCCCAAGACTGACAAACATAAAACTCGCCCATCGACCCCTTGGGCCGGTCCGAATTAATCCAAGTGCTATACAATAATTAATCACGACTCACTAAAGAACCCAAATCAGCCAAAGATTCGTTAAGCAACCAGCCGACCCTACAGGTCCCCACCTAACCTCAGCTGGTGCAACCAAAAAACAATCTTTGCAAGCAAGTCGTATAAAACCTACAATTAATTTTCTCGGACCACTAATTAATAGCCACCGACCCTTATAAACAACCGGGTCATCCAAGGAAAATTCGGGCGAACAGGAAACCCTTTGCACAGATCGAATTAGTCAGCCCATGTCGCAGACAGCCTTCCACATGATTCCAGGCCAAGGCATAGCGGCCCTATCTTTCCCGCTTGCGTTAATTAAACTATATTCGGAGAAAACCGATTAAGATCACTGAGCTCCCAAGAAGACCAGCATTTGATTGAATACAATAAGTGGAGCCCTGCCACGAATGCAGCAGTTAACAGTGGCCTTAAGGTTTCTCAATCCGCACGCGAAAGCAAGAAGCCTCCACCCAATTACCCCCCCTGGCGCCAACCCCATTGCGCCGATTAAACTCATGACCACCGTGCGCGAAAGAGCGTGTCGCAACATCTTAAATGGCGACTCAGCCCGCGCTATAGGCTATATTCATCCCCGCAGGGGCCCGCTGGTTACAATGTGACACAAGCCGGTGACCACCCCAAAAGCAAGCCCCCCAAAAGAGCCAGCATTTCCCAATTCCGGAACCGTCCAAAAAGGAAAGAGGTTTTACGACGCCATAATAGACTGAGCCGCGCAGCAGGTGCTGAGACGAAAAGGAACGACAAAGGTCTGGCGTAGCCTCGCCTCCCTAAGACGCCCTCCCCAACTCGAGTCTCGCAATAGGGAAATTTCTAGCTTCGGAGCGCAACTCTCGCGCGGCTCCTGTTGTCCCCAACTACCCCTCCTCGGCAGGGGCATGCAGCTGGACAACTGACCTGCCGCCACAAAAAATAATTTATGAAAAAAACAGGCCGTTGCTGACAGGAACCTGGTTCAGGACCTTATGAGTCCAGGTCACGTCCCACGCACCATCGCAAGGTGGCAAGCCTGCGATGTGACACGAGAGCTGTTTTAGAAACTTATGAACAGCTCCGCCGAAGCTGGTCAAACCGCCGAAGTAGCGCCCCATCCTTCGCCCATGTCAAAAAGACCCGCAGCCGGGGAAAAACGACATGGGGGTAAATTTAAATTTTCTTTCCGCACACATGTCTTTCCGCACATGTGCACGCAGTTCAGCCAGCCAGCCTGCTCACCTCTGACACGTCGCAGCTTCTCTGCATCTACCGCCGATGCTGCCGGGCCCAGGCTGGCCCGCGCGGCGAGCAGGGACAGCGCCAGGGAGCTCTCTGAAGCGTTCGCCGCCCCCAGCATGTCCCTCCTCAGCGCAAGCACTCGCTTCAGGGGCGTCGTGCAGCTTGCCCATGCAGCAAACACCGCACGCAGAGCACGCTCTGCATCGCCGCCGCCGCCGCCGCCTCCCCCGGCGCAACCACCTCCACGAGCAGCAGCCCCTGCAGAGCTGCTGTTGCTTGTGCTGGCACTGCTGCTGGCGCTGCTGCTGGGACTGCCGCTGGTCAGGGACACGGACGCAGAAAGCCACGCAGGCCAGGGCTCTTCTGCCAGCTGGGCCAGGCTGGCGTCCAGGAGCTGCCGGTGGGCCATGCTCAGCCCGTGGCATGCCCAGACGGCCAGCACGGCTTCGGCTGGCGCCCCGCGTACCGCCGCCATGTGGAGCAGCACCGCGTTGCGGGCGAGCATGCTGATGTTGCCGTCGTTCATGACGCAGGCGATGAGGGGCCGGCGGCCTCCGTGCGCGTCCTCGCTGCAGGTTGACATGGCCGCATGGACGGTCGCGAGCAGATTCCTTACGTCGCCGCAGGCGCCTGTTACGAGCCGCACCATCGGCTCTGAAAGACCCTAGTCTAGCGTGGGTTACACCTGAATAACTCGGAATCTGCTATCCGCCCGGACTACGTGAATGTAGCCCTGAATTCTAGCCAGTACGCGGAATTACTAGCTAGGCCCTGAATGCACAACTAGATAAATTATGCATATACATGGAATGCACGAAGGGCGTTAGTGCAGCCCAGATTTGACCCCTGGTTCGGCAGACGAGTTTTACTCAAGTCGATTTTATTCCAAACCAAAGATAGGAAGCCATTGTCACCTACGACATTTGTCCAAGACGGCGTGCATGCCAGCGGGTCGGCCGGGGGCCGAACTAGCGCTGCAATGAATATCAGCCGTAGATGTACATAGTATCCGCCAGTCTGGCACCCGGTACCTGGCAGTCCCGGGTACAGACCAGTAACACACCAAACCGAAAGCAAAGCCACGGGTACCTGGGCCGGCTGATGGAATAACTCGGCCAAGTCCCCGAATCTAACGTAATAACTATCGAAAGTCTCAAACAATATCAAAATGACTTTCGACTGACCAAACTAATTTATTTTAGGAATTGTTACGCCCAAACATGGGTTAGGGCCGTAACACTCCTCCCCCTCCCCGGGGGACGATGGCTATCGTCCAATCGCCCGGGGGCGCACATCAAATAACGGCACCACAAACATGGAAAATTCAAAAGAAAACCAAAACACAATCATAACAACGGGGTGCTGTGTACCAGCGAGAACCCATCGTCATACATGCATATAATACACCAACTATGAGAATACTATGTCCCGATCCCTGTTCGCCAGCGGAGCAGTAGCCAGTTCTTCTCGGTGTTGCCTCGCAGGGACAACACCTTGATAGTTGTCAAATACTCCTTCGTCCCAGCACTCTCCGGCCAATCTCCCGGAAAATTACTGGAATCCCTGCTGCGCGCGATGCCGCCGCAACGCGTTGTAGCCGTGCTCAGTCATGATCTCCGGGATCTTGCCAAGGGGAGCCGCGACCACGTCGGCGTTGAACGCCACCTGGTAGTCATTGCGCGTCTGCTGACGCAGCGTAGACTTCTCAATCCACACATCCGGCGGCCAGTACGACAGGAAGGCCGCCATGTAGGGGAGCCGGGTGAACCTGATGAACCCCTGCTCCACATCGACCTCCCCGCACCCAGTTTCCGCGAAGTACCCGGCAGCCATGAGCAACAGCTCCTTCTGGGCCTTCTCGCTCTCGCAGTAGAACCCCGGAGCTGCCGCAATCTCAGGGAGCTGCTTCCGCATGTAGATAGCTCCCGGGATAGGCATGAGCTTGGGATACGCAATCCGTCGCAAGTGGTGCTCAGCGCGGTATTGCGGCAGAGGCGGCGGGTGCAGATCGTACGTGGCGGTAGTCCCTACTATCACCGGCTCGTAGCGGGACTCAGATGGCACCGGCGCCGGCACATGTGCGTGCAGGAGAAAGCTGACCGAGTCGAAGGTGCCTTCTCGCTGAATAAGCACGCTGGAGCCCCCACGGAAGCGCAGGCTCGCGGGGTAGTAAAACCCGGATGGCGGGGGAAGGCTCGGGCGTGGGTATCCCACGTCAATGTCGACCACAAAGCCAGCCACCGGATGCAAGGGGACAATGACCCGATTACGGGCATACGTGCCCCGTACCCATTCCTGGGCCGGTATCACGTCCCGACGCGGAGCGATCTCCTGTACCGGCGTCTCTGCGGAGCGGGCCAGGACAGGTTGAGGCTGCGCTGGTGCAGGCTGGGGAGCAAGGGCCGGTAAAGGCTGCTCTGGTGCGGGCGCGGGGATAAGGGCCGCGCCCTGCTGACGCAGCGGTCGGTCGTTGGCACCTCGAACGGGTGACCGTTCGCGTTCCCGAGCGCGGCCGGGTTGTCCGGGCCCAGCGGCCGCCCCTGTCAAGTTCGAAGCTGAACCGGTGTGCTCGACACGGTCCAGGGAACCGTGATTGTCCCTGGGGTGGAGCGGCGCCTGTCGCGCCTCGCGCCGGCGTGACTCCCGCAGCTCTTCTTGCTGACGAGATTCCCGTGACGTGTGCCGGCGTCTCTCCCGCGCCCCGTGAGCGTGGTACAAGTCCTGTGCCGAGTCCCGACTGTCAGGATATGCCCCAATATGCCTGACAGTCTTTTTATTGAGTGTGCTAGTTTCGGGTATACCGGAACTTATATGACTACTTTCTTCTACATTTTACTAAATATATTAGTTAGCTAAATATATTAGTTAGCTGACATCCGTACCCTAGTGGTACTGTAACCAGTGGTACTGTAGCCAGTGGTACTGTAGCCGTCTGACAAAATTTGCCTGGCTCCGCGCTACGCGCCGACCCTATGTTCACTAAGTGCTGCCCTGGAGGCGCAATGTCCTTGTACTTGCATACTAGTGATCTGACGCATCATTTTAGTGTTGATGTAAGCCACCCACTTGTGTGTGGCGGCTGGATGCACTTTAACTTATACCGTAGATTAATTTAAGATCGACGGATACTGCGACAGTGTGTTTTTCCACTTAATGTTGCCCCTGCAATTGTCATGGCTACCCGTTTGTACGCCGACTCAAAGTCAATATATAAAATCAGTAAAGCATTATTCGATCTTTAAGCCTGCCACCTGTCTTACATTTTGACATGGTATCGAGCGGGGTGGCCTACTAAATTGCTGAAACTGGTCCGATTTATCGGGCAAATTGACTCCCTGAATCCGACGTCGGCACTTTATGCCAGTCGTGCATATCCTAGACGGGCTTCCCTGTATCGAAATTCAAGAACTCCAGTATTTAGACGATCGTCTCTACCTCGTATTTGCTGTTCTCAACCATCGTCGCATATTAGTCTTAATCTTTACCATTACGGATTGAGCGTCTCCGGCTTTCTCGGCTGTCTCCAGATTTTCACCTTGCCGAGACTCGGTTGTGACCAGATTTTAACCTTGCCGAGACAATCATGTCCGCAGCCGCGACAGCAGCAGCTACGAAAGCGACGAAAGATCTCAACATTCTACAGGCCTGCAAAAATATTACACAGTTCGACGGCCTCGACCCAGTAAAGTGGGATAACACGAAGATTCCTTTTCTGGCCGTAGTGACAGCATTCGGGATGCTGTCTGTCCTGCTTGGCACCGAGGTCAATGAGGAACGCGACCTGATTCTTTTTGCGGCCCTTTGTCAGTGCCTCGTTGGACCGGCACTCAAAGTGGCAAACAGTGTTACTCAGAAAACTGGCAGCGTGGCATATCATCGCATCTGTGAAGAATATGAGCATCTCAAACTGCAGATGAGCAACCGGCGAGCACTACGCCGCAAGCTAAATCGAATGAAGCTGGAACCCGGCGTCACAATGCGGCAATATATAACCGACGGGGAATTAACTTATAACGACCTGATTGCCACCGGCGCCAAAATGGCACCCGAGGATCTGGCCGAGAATCTGCTCGCCGGCGTGACCGAGGAGTTGCTTCCGTCCCTTGCCCAATTGAACCTTGGGGACGGTATCACCCTACAGGAAACTAAGGCGGCACTTCTTAAGGCCTGGGACCTTGTGCACGGTAACAAAGATTCCGCGGAGGCCACCGGGGTGTATCATACCTCCCACTCTGGACGCGGTGGCCGTGGCACCGGGCGTGGCAGGGGGCGTGGCGGTCACAATGGCGGGACCCAGCGGCCCAGCTGCACCCACTGCGGTCGCACCTCTCATCAGGAGCCCACCTGCTGGTGGAAGTACCCTCACCTACGGAACACTCGCGGCAACACCGGCGGGCCCGCCGCCCACCACACCACCGACACCCCACCGGCGCCCTCCCACGAGGCCCACGACCTCCCCCCCGGTTTCTGCTTCTAAACGTCTTATCCAGCTCCCCCGGGACAGGGAACAAGGGGTAGCAGCCAGCTGGGCCCAGCTAGCACCAGACGTGGGCCCTGGAGCTTTTCAACCTGCACTGCAGCAGGCGACAGCAGCCAGCCCCCCCAACCCGTCCTCTGGCCCTCCTGCATTGCTAGCGGCTAGTCGCCCACCCTGACAGACGTGACAGGTGCAGGTCTTCATGCCAGCAGCCAGCAGTGACCAGTACTGCAGTACCAGCATCAACCAGTCAACCTGTGTTCTTTTCTCCTGTGGCGCACTCCCAGGGACACCTGGGGGCCACCGGATGTCTTTCCAGGGTCCCAGCATTTTACCAGCAACAGCAGCAACAACCAAGTTTTTTCGAGGGTCCCCGGCATTCTCCCAGCAACAGCCACTGTGGCGCACTCCCAGGGACACCTGGGGGCTACAGTCATCAGTCTCCTCTCAGCTCCAACCAGATAGCCGTGTAAGGGGGGTGCCAGGGGAGTGTACCCGGCTATACCCTCACTAGCTATAGGTCTCTCTGAGCAAGGGGGGGAACAGGCACATTGTATGCAAGGGGGTGTCAGGATATGCCCCAATATGCCTGACAGTCTTTTTATTGAGTGTGCTAGTTTCGGGTATACCGGAACTTATATGACTACTTTCTTCTACATTTTACTAAATATATTAGTTAGCTAAATATATTAGTTAGCTGACATCCGTACCCTAGTGGTACTGTAACCAGTGGTACTGTAGCCAGTGGTACTGTAGCCGTCTGACAAAATTTGCCTGGCTCCGCGCTACGCGCCGACCCTATGTTCACTAAGTGCTGCCCTGGAGGCGCAATGTCCTTGTACTTGCATACTAGTGATCTGACGCATCATTTTAGTGTTGATGTAAGCCACCCACTTGTGTGTGGCGGCTGGATGCACTTTAACTTATACCGTAGATTAATTTAAGATCGACGGATACTGCGACAGTGTGTTTTTCCACTTAATGTTGCCCCGCAATTGTCATGGCTACCCGTTTGTACGCCGACTCAAAGTCAATATATAAAATCAGTAAAGCATTATTCGATCTTTAAGCCTGCCACCTGTCTTACATTTTGACACCGACGTGCTTCCCACCAATCGCCACGCTCGTCGCGCCGTCGGATAGAATCGCGTGGCGTTTCATGACGTGCCGATTGTCCGCCATGCTCGTGACGCGGGGCAGGGCGGCTCTCACCTTGTCTCTCCCCGGATCTGTCCCGCGGGCCACCACCACACTTGGTCGACCCCGAGGACGCCCCTTAGTAGGGAACCTCCTGGGGCGAGCCATCACCGCCTCACGGTTGTACACAATGAGGCGGCGGGGCGGCCGTGTACCGACCTGCGCCGCCCAAGGGACACCATCCTCCTCAGGGTCGTCACGGCGGACCCGTGGCAGGTCGTCATCCGACTCGTCGTCAGCCAGCTGCCTGTCACCCTCGCCTTCGGGGTCATCTCCCTCCGCCTCATCCATCTTCCAGATCCTCCGGCACGCCTCCCGCAAGGACCACTCCCAGCACCCCGTGCAGAGCGCGCCTCGTAGGGTAACTCTCCTAAACGCGTCCGGCAATCGGTTGCGAACGCGTTCAGGGATCAGTAGCAGCGCCAGGCGGGGGTACGCGATTAGAGCCTCCAGAACGTCCTGGCAGTCGCCGCAAGCACAGAGTGGCGGATGCTGCTCCCACGCCACGGCCACCACCTGGCCCTCGACCGAGGTTGTCCTCCAATCCACCTCGATCAGGAATCCCACCTGTCTGCTGATACACAGCTTGAGCTCGGAGACCGGATCTGACTTGGAACCGGGGGCGCGGTCAGGACAATAGGGTTTAGAAACGAAGTCCGATGCCGCCCGCCCATGTCTCTTGCGGCGACGCCATAGAACCTCGTCAGAGTCATAACCGGGGACATGCCACTTCGGATAGTAACATTCCTGATTCTCCCGGGACGAGGTCTCCCGCTGCCGAATCTCCTCTTGTAGCCGAGCCTGTGCCTTCAGCTCCTGGGAGCCGCTGGCACCAGGCGTCGAGGGTCGCGGCTGGCTGATAGATGGCACAGCAGCCGCCTGAGCCCGCCCTATCTGCCCCTCGTTATCCGTCCCTATATCCACCATGTCTGCGAACAACGAAGAGTCCTCGTCTCCCGACGGCTCCATCTGCAACCGCCAGGTGAGGGGCACCCAGTCGGGAACAGTATCGGGACCATAGCGTCTTGTAAGAAAGCCTGTACGGCTGTCTACATACCCACCTACCCTGTCAATATGGACATACCTGTACATACCTCGTGCAGGACCCAGCTGGTCCCCTACATACGTGTCCTGCAGCCCGTGGCGGCTGCCTACGTACCTGACCTGGACCTGTACGGCCCTGCATGATGAACACCTTTCTTACTATCTACTGCCCTACTGTAGGGCACACCTCTTCTTGTATTCCCGTAGCAGGCGCTCACATCCGCCTAGCTCGTTCTCCGTACGCCATGAGTCCTCATAGTCGCGCTGGGTAAAACGCCATCGTACTCGGTACTGTCGCTGTCTGCTTCTCCCGCGCTGGATGTCCCGGTGGTCCACAATCTCGGCCACCTCGTCTTCCTGTTCACCGGTCTCGGGGTTGTATTCGACGGGGGCCGGCGGATTGAGGCGACCTTGGATGGAGTTCTGGTGATACAACTTGAGTTGATCGCGGTGGAAGTTGGGGGAAGTGTTCCAGGAGCTTGGGATGTCGACCTTGAACATCACATCGCCCAGCTTCTCCAAGACCTTGTGAGGCCCCAGGAACATAGGACGGAGCTTGGTCTTGAGCTCACCTCCTACCTTCTCGGAGAAACGTCCTAGTCGGGGGCCTTCCACCAGAACCCAGTCGCCTGCCTCAATCGACGGGGTGCGCGCGTCCAGGCGACTAGCGGTCCTCGCCATATAGCGCTCGGCTGCGGCTCGGTAGCCCCTGACCGCGCTGTCATGGGCCTGACGCATCTGAACCAACAGCTTCTCCACCCCTTCCAGGGTGTCCCGCCGGACCGTTTTCTCTGCCAAAGCGGGGCTCGTGAGAAGGTCGGTCGGCGTAAGCGGGTGCCTGCCAGTGTTGAGGAAGAACGGCGTGAAGCCATGGGCCGCCTGGGGGGCGTTGTTCAAGGAGAATTCCACCAAGCCCAGAAACTCCTCCCAATTGCCTCCCACCGCGTCAGTGTAGTGTCGCATGGTCTCTTGCACTGTGCGGTTCAGTCGCTCCACTAGGTGAGAGGACGAGCTGTGGTACGCTGTCCCCAATGACACCTTGAGTTAACGTTCTTAGCAAACGCAATGTTAAGGATATGGTTGCAATGCAGCAATGTGTGAATATGGTTGGAAACGGAGCTTTGTTAAAATTGGATAATGTTACAGCGCTCACACACTTGAGGCTTGTACACGCGCTTGCCAAGTCAAGGCAACACACGTGAGGCGGGCTCGCAAGAGATGCCCAATGGCACTGGCCTATTGTTTATATACTTGTGCACTGTGCTTGCTAGTCCTGAGCAGCCTAGGAGGCCTGCTCAGTAATAACACCCCGGTACAGTATTCACTACCTGTACAGCGCCCAGTTCCTATACAGTAGGTCTGCCATACAGGCACAGTGACCACAGAGCACAGTCCACAGTGACTATTGCATCTGCACCTAGAAGTCCAGGACTAAGCCTGCGGTACCAACAGACCACAGGTTAAGGTTCCTATTTCCTGCGTACGACGTATTAATCCAATACCGTCGTAGGTACAGCACCTAATTCCTGTCAGCCCAGGAATTACTGTCGACCCCATATGTCGTCGGCAAATATTCACGTCCGACTTAGAAGAACAGCCGGCTCGCGCTCGCGCGCGACCGGGAAGTCGGAACGCCATAACTTTCTTGATACTTGTCGGAATGAACTCGTTCCGGTGCCGCTGGAATCGCAGAGATATGCCGAATCAGGATCACGCCAATGCGCTTGGCGTTAACTCCAATCCTTTCTTTTCTTGAGCTGTAGCAGCTCACACAAGTCTACATACAAACACACACAATGGGTACTGGACATCCTCCCCGACTACAAGTCACAACCCGCTGGGCATGACAGTCAGCTTGGATTCCTTATTATATGTACATAGCACCCATACTGGCTCAGGAGCACAAACAAATTACAATGAGTCCCTATCCCTTCACGGGAGGCTCGTTGTGTTACCCATGTACAAGAGGTTGGCCAACTGTGGCAGCCCATAGGTGTTCAGCTAAGAACTTGAGAAGTATGTACAACCTTCAGGACCTTAGGCGAAACCCCACAGATCACCCACAACAGCTCATCAGAAAACATTGCTGACCCCCAGACGGGAGTCGGCGCCGGTCTGCTGCCCCTTATCGAACCAGACACAACATCTACGCGAAGCACATGCAAAACACAAGCTCCTATACTCGTTCCAACCGTGGAAAATCAGGGGACCTGTCGCCACCTCACCAGCATGGTGGATGGGTCAGCCAGTCCGTGAAACTCCGCCTTAAGACGGCACCAGGGAATCGAACCCCGCCCACAAACCACAGATCTGGGGAAACCTCAGACTGAGATGAAAACCCCAGATAGACATCTCTCCATCAGAGACAATGTCAGACATTCCCACACCAGAGACATGTCTCACCCCTCAAGGTGTGCTCAGGATTATGTACAATCAAGCTCCCAGCCTGATATCCAGAGACTTAAGCACCCAGCTCTCAGCTTTTAGACAGATAGACCGACTTGACAGTCAGCATTCATGAGCTTCCTCAGTACATTGTACTGGGCTGGGGCCTTGTGTGGCAGCTTTGTCAATGCATCAGCAGGGTTCTCCTCGCCAGGGATATGCTTCAAGTCAACCAAACTGGCCAACTCCTTCAGCAACAAATAATCCAGGTCCCGGCTTCTGGCCAGCTGCTTGTGAACAAACTGGACCATACCCATGCTGTCTGTTAGCAACAACGTCTCCATCTGCAAGGTCCAAGGGGTAACTGAAGCCAGCTCCAGCATTAACTCCTTTATGTACAGGCTGGACTGGATCCCCTCGCATATGGCCCTGCATTCTGCCACATCTGAACTGATACAGACCCTCTTCTGCAGTCTGCTGTACCAGCTGAACAAACTTGCCCTGCTCTGATAAAAAGCAAACAGAGCAGCAGATCTCCCCCTGACCTTGGTAACCTGGCGAGCATCCATGGAACTGTCAACAAAGATCTCCAAGGTGATAGGCTGGGCAAAGTCAATCCCAGACAAAATCAGATCAGGGGTACTCTCCACCAACCGGGCTATGACTCGAGGCTTCTCATCCTCAAGCACCTCATCAGGCATTCTGCTATGGACCATCAAAGACGGACCACAGATGCTGGCAAACCAGGCCCACATGCCTCTCAACTCAGGTCCTGCAGCCTGGGTGATCTTCTCTGGCAAGGCCTTCACAATGGTCTGTTTATAATCTCCTCCAGCCTGAAGCCTGATACTCCACTCCCCGTCCCTCCTGAACAGGGTAGCCTGCATTCCACAGAACACTACAGGCTTGTTGGGCTCCTGCCACAGCTCCTTGCCCAGTGAAAACTTGCCACTGATGACAGGAATAAACTTCTTCAGCCAGGTCGTGGGGGCTAGCAAATGCAGATCATCTCCATGCAAACTAGCATACACTGGCAGACCCTCCCATTGGGCCAGCAGCAAACAGGGATCAACTGAAGACACTCTCAAGCCACACTCACTGATCAGAGCTTCCTGCAGCGTGAGTCTCCAGATGATTGGGCTCGACCTGAGTCCTTCCAGGCCCTTCAGAATAACCAGGAATTGTTGATGCAGCTCCAGCTTCCAGATGGCAGGCACCTCAACACAGTAAGGCTCATCCTGCTTCCACACCCTCCTGGCCACTTCTGGATCAGATTTTAAAAATGCCCTCTTGAAGTCCAGCAGCACTGATGACATAGCTGCTCCCCTGTTCAGCAACCCCACGTAGAGACATAGCAAAATTCTCCATGTGTCGTGTAGCATCCCTGGCGTGTATAGCTCCTCTCCTGGCAGACTCCCCGTGCCGTGATACTCATTCAGGACAGGCCTGACATGGGGCACTGATACCTCATCCACAACCTTCCTCTTCAGCACAAATCTCAAAGCAAGCTTCCTTGATGCTGGGGGACGTCTGTCTGTTGGTGCAGCACACTCAAACTGCAACCACTCCTCCAATGCCTTGGAGAAGGCGAGCTTCCAAGCCTCAAACAAAGTAGGCGAGCTCATCTCTTGGACCAGCTGGTCATATGTCAAAGGAGAGTGTGCAGCAAGGCTCCTGTGAGTTATGCCAATACTGCTGGGGTGCAACACAGCTGGAATCACCAAACTGGCCGCTGGGGGCACCTCCCCTTCATCCCATTTTACACCCTTGACCGGCTTGGCCCTGCACCTGACTGGAAATGTTGTCCTGAAATTTTCTAGGGGAATCATCCCCCAGCCATCTCTTCTCAGAGCTGTAGCTCTGATAGAAATCCCAGGATTGCCCAGAAAATTCTGACCCAAAATCACAGGGCCATCATAGTCCTCTAGGACAAGGAAGGTCACATCCACACCCATGACAGGGGCAGTAACCTCTCCCAACACCCTTAGATGCGTCCTACCACTGAAATCAGACACCCAGGGGCAACTTGGTTCTCCGACCAGCAGTTCTCCTGTATGCTGAGGTCCCATGACAGAAACCTGTGCATTGGTATCTATCTCCATGGCAGCTACCTCAGGTTCATCCAACTGGACAAGCTTGGACACCTTAGGCTCCTTCTTGGCTCTTTGCAAAGCCTGTACAATATCTGATAGACGCACACCCCTAGGCCTGGTGTCGGGCCGTTCCGGAGGTGCAGCCTGTCCGCCTGCTTGCCCAACCACCGTATGTGAAGGTACCCCAGGGGCCGGGCCAGGGTCACCCTGAGGGCTCGATACAGCTGTAGCACCCTGATCAGGAAGCTCCACGTCACCCCCGCCTTGTACACCAGCGGGCACCTGGAAGAGGTCTCCTTGATTACCTCCCCGGGGACGGATCTTTGACCAGGACAGACGGTGCACTGCTTGGGAGCCATCAATGGCCACCCAGCACTTATGGCCAGCGGCTTCTACTCGGGTCACCACCCCATCATGCCAGCTGCCACGTTTCCCTGGAAAGCTTGGTTCCTTCCACACAACAACCTGTTGTCCAACGTTAGGTTCTAGGACACTCCAGCCCTTGTCTTTCTGCCTCAGCTTGAGGAACTTGGCCTCTAGCTTCTCCTTCCATGCCTGCTCAGCATCAGCTGGCAGCATCCTGGTATGCAGCATAAGAGGATTGATGGCAATGTCACCAAAGAACATGGGAGTCCTCAGGTTCAGCCTGTCCTCCACAGAACGTAGCCATGCAGATGTCACAATGGCAGATGACGTCCTTGGAATCCTCTCCACCAGCAGCACAGTCTTGATCTCTTGGATGGCTCTCTCCACCACCCCTTGCTGGCCGTGGCTCTCCCTGGGTGTAATCAGCAACTCTGGAAACTCTGGCAGGTTCTCACAGCACTCAAACTGAATGTCACACTGCAACAACTCCAACCCAGGGTACCTGCTCCTTGTCAACTTCAGAGCAGCAATCAATGTAGGCTTCTCCATGTCAGGCAGGATCTCTAGGGTCTTGTACTTGGTATATCTGTCCACTGCCACCAGCAGCTTCAAACCCCTGATTCTCTGAATATCTACCTGCACATGGCCTGGCTGCAAAATAGGAGTCCTGGCATGAGACTGCTTGGGCTTTCTAGCAACTAGCCTGCACTTGCAAGCTTGAGCAACCTGTTGGCAGATGGAGTACAACTCACTTCCTCCCAGCCGTCTAGCAACTTGCAAAGACTGAGCTGCATGGCCAAACATGGTATGCAACCTTGAGGCAATGTCATACAAGAGAGAAAACCTTTTATTGTCATTATTAGCACTCAAGGTATGTACAGATCCCTTATGTACAGGAGGCACCAGGGTCGTGCCTGTCAGACTGTCTCCAGCCCTATCCTCATCCTGACCATCCTGTGCCAGTCCTGCACGGTCAGAATGCTTCTGAGATCCACCTGGGTCCACATCACCAGGTCCTACCTCAGGCTCAGCACCGCCATGGCGGGCACGTTGGCGAGTAACCACTGCAGCTACAGCTGGCATACTCTCTGTGGTAACCAAGCTTGCCCCATCGTGTCCAATAGGCTCTTTCACTAGAGCATGGGGCTGCCCCTCACTGCGTCACTAGCAGCTTCATTACACACCCCTGGGGGCACCCTCCAGGGTTCAGGGATGTGTGCAGGCTCAAGTCAATGATCAGCAGCCTTGCCCTTGCCCTTGTCCTGGGATGGACCAGCCTTGTCCTTGCTGCCACCCTGAGCTGGCTTGCTCTGACCTTCCTGCCTCAGGTACGAGGGACACTCATTCCTGAAGTGACCCTTCCCCTGGCAGAAATAACATTCCACCTGACTGATGTCCCGTGAGGTCCCACTGCTGGGCCCAGCCTTGGGAGGACCACCCACCCTCTTGAAGTCAAACTGGGACTGTGGATGTCCCGACTTCGGCGGGGTCCCCCGTCCAGCCCTTCTGTCACGCCCCCTCCTGGACCTTCCTCGACCCCTTGAAGAGGTCTCAGGCCCTCTCGAGGGCGCTGGGCCCCCGTGGCCCGATCCCCTCATGGACTTAACCGTGGGTTCAGTGGCCTCCTCATCCCTGACGAGGGCGCTTACCACCCACGTACTTGCCGCTGAAACACTCATACAACTGGTCCGTCATGGCTGCCCAGCCATGGACCTGTCGCATGTGGATGGTCACATTATCCATGGTGACCGGATCCAGCTGCAGCGACTTGAGAAAGTCGCCCATGGCCATCCGATCTGCGACGAAGAAGCCCTTGGCCATGGCGTCCTCCCTCAGCTTGACGAAGTCTTCAAAGGCGTGGACCACTAGCTGCCCCTTGATGGGCTTGTAGTCCAGGTATTCTTGCTTCAGGTGGGACCCATCTATGGTCCTCTTGTCACTCAGGAACACCTGAGTCGCGTCATAAACGCCGCCCAGGTGTCCCCCGCCGCGTGTCGCTCCCGAACAAACTTGAACAGCCGCCTCGCCGACTGCCGTATGTAGGCACTAGACGCCAGGATGCGAAGCTTGTCACCGTTGTATATCTCCGTGTACAAGTTCATGTCCTCTAACATCCTCTCAGCATCCCGGGGCTGCCAATTGTCCTTGATGGACTGAAACTGGCCTAGCACCGCGTACCCCTCAGCCACGGTTGGTCGCTTAGGCGCCGCTTGATCTGCGGCTGGCGCGTCTGACCGCCCTGCGATCCTTGGCTCTGATTATCTGGCACCTCAGCCTGGTCTCCCAGCGCCTGGCCGTCCCCGCGTCCATCGCGTCCACCGCGTCCATCGCGTCCATCTCGTCCATCCATCCCAGCGCCGCGCCGCGCAAAGCCCATAAAGCCCGCTTGTTGGTTGATAGCTCCATCCTCCATGATGGCCTCTGTTCAGATCTGCTACAGCCAGCCAAGTGGCCAAGCAGCAATTAAAGCAATATAAGCTACTGAACAAGAAAGGAAAGTGCCAAGTGTTACCACTCAGGCAAGACCACCACGGCTGGCCCCAGGCGCGTCCTGGTTCTCCTTGTCGCTGTCGTCGTCGCTGTCGCTCACCACAATCAGCTCTGGTACCCTGCTACCCGCTGCGCCGTCGTCGACCCGCTGTCGGCCCGCGATGACTGAATCGTCACCGTTGGTATAGTAGACAGGTGACAACCCGTCGTTGGCACCCCGCGGATTGTATCTTGGCACCTCGTGGTCGCCAAGTGCCTCGTCGCCTAGCCCAGCGACCCCCCTGCTCCCACCTCAAGGTCACTATCGTACCAAGAGGTGCAAACTCTTCCCAACGCGTCACACGAACGCGAAGGGGGGGGCAGTTCCTGAAAAGGAACTCTTGCTCGCTCCGGAAACCTGCCGACTCTTGCCGCGCGCTGTCCTCCGGTGATGGCTTCCGCTGTCGCCCCGACCTCTGCAAGCCGCCTGTAGTGCTCCGCTCCGCGTCGTTCACGCCTAACTGGTCCCGCTGCAACACCCTCGTCGCCGATACGCCTGCGAAAGTACGTGGTACACCCGCACCCGCTGCTGTCGGTACAAACTCGTGTCGCACTGCGCCAGCTGCCTCCGCAACCTCGCCTCGCCTTGCCGCCAACTCCGCACGCACTCGCTCAGCTACTGCTGTAATCACCGTCTGGATGCCGACCAAACCGTGAAGCTCCTGCTCGAGGTCGTCGATGCTCCGGTGCTCCGGAATGACGATGGTTTGTACGTGCCGCAGAATTCGCTCCCAATCTTCGACCTGGTCGTCGACGAATTGCACGAAGCTGCGATTAACAGGCGGACGATCTGCAAGCAATAAAGATAGATCTCGAACGACACGACGCAATTCAGGCGAAATCGAACCCCCAGCAGACTGCCGAAACCGGAAATCCTGCTGCCGTTGTTCTTCCTGCACCATTCACCACCGGACGAGCTCCTCGCGTCGTCAACGCTGCACAACGCAACCAGCAACGACCCTCCTGGCCGTTCCGCTGAGACTGTTTGTAATTTGAGTTAACGTTCTTAGCAAACGCAATGTGAAGGATATGGTTGCAATGCAGCAATGTGTGAATCACATCAATCCGGCGCAGCGCCGGGCCGTTCCCCGGTAATTCCCGCGCGAAAGTTGACGAAATTCGGTGCGCGCGTGCAATGTTGACTGAAATTCGGTGTGCAAGGCTATGGTAGCTGAAAATTTATTGCTCACGGAATACGAAGCCATTGTGTACCGGATTTCGCTTGTTCGAACGGCATTGTCATAGGGAAAAATAATATTCACAAAAAAACTCGCGAAACGCTGCTGTATTGGGTGTGAACGAGGACAAGCACGCAGTTGGCGCAGTTTTTGCTCGCCGTCCGACCAGACCCGTGCATCTTTAAGGTAAGGTCTCGTTGCCCAAACTACTTGACGGTGGAAACGAACACGTTCCACCAGTTCCTTACATCATTTCAAAGAAACCCAGCGTAGGATTTCCCTTAATTTTGCGTTTCCGATTTTTACGCCCCTTCCGCGAAAAAGTGAGAATTATAGGAGCGCTGACAGGGGCAACACTGCATGTCGTGCTTTTAATCGCTTTTTCGTCTTTTCTTGCAGCTATATGACTTCGCTTGGGCGCAGCAACATCGCCCGGTGTTTATCCTGCGGGCGCGGGCTTGCTGGCCCCGTCCGGAGTGTGCTCGGGGTGCGGGAAAAAACCACAGCTACTGGTTTATAACGTCGACAACCCCCCATTTTCTGGTCATTAACCGGCGTATTCTTGTGGTTTAAGCTTCCGGCGACGGGCGAAAAGAGCTCTTACCATGACGGCATGCTCTGGGGAGGCGTTCCGAGAAGGACTGCGGCGGGCAGGCAAATTTACACGCGACAGTGCCCGCACGTCGCCTGCGCACCCCGGCGTACAAGGCAAAGCGCAGTGTTTCCCTCCTGGACGGCCCATCGCTGCCTTTGCCGGGCGGCATGTTGGGGAGGCGGCTCCTTCTTCCTTTCTTACCGCCCGTTTCATAGTTCATACCCCGTGAGTTTCCCAACGGAGGCGTGTTAATGATGAGCGGCTGCATGCATGAATGAACGGGTGTATGAATGAGGGAGGGGGAGGGAGGGAGGGAGGGAGGGAGGGAGGGAGGGAGGAGGGAGGGAGGGAGGGAGGGAGGGAGGGAGGGAGGGAGGGAGGGAGGGAGGGAGGGAGGGAGGAGGGAGGGAGGGAGGGAGGGAGGGAGGAGGGAGGGAGGGAGGGAGGGAGGGAGGGAGGGAGGGAGGGAGGGAGGGAGGGAGGGAGGGAGGAGGGAGGGAGGGAGGGAGGGAGGGAGGGAGGGAGGAGGGAGGGAGGGAGGGAGGGAGGGAGGGAGGGAGGGAGGGAGGAGGAGGGAGGGAGGGAGGGAGGGAGGGAGGGAGGGAGGGAGGGAGGGAGGGAGGAGGGAGGGAGGAGGGAGGGAGGGAGGGAGGGAGGGAGGGAGGGAGGAGGGAGGAGGGAGGGAGGGAGGGAGGGAGGGAGGGAGGGAGGGAGGGAGGGAGGGAGGGAGGGAGGGAGGGAGGGAGGGAGGGAGGGAGGGAGGGAGGGAGGGAGGGAGGAGGGAGGGAGGGAGGGAGGAGGAGGGAGGGAGGGAGGGAGGGAGGGAGGGAGGGAGGGAGGGAGGGAGGGAGGGAGGGAGGGAGGGAGGAGTTACGTTAAATAGTGCCGGAACCTTTTGCCGCCTGAGGCAAATCGGTCCGTAACACTATTTTGCCCGGAATAACCACTTCCGAGCACCCAAGTTAATTCGGCCGAATTAACTTGGGTGCTCGGAAGTGGTTATTCCGGGCAAAATAGTGTTCCGGCCCGATTTGCCTCAGTGGGCAAAAGGTTCCGGCACTATTTAACGTAACTAAAACCTGGCCTCGTGGAGGGGGACGAAGAGCCCGAGACATCCGCCTAGGCCGCTGAGCACGCACCACTAAATGCGCCGGAGCTGCCTCAGTGAGGATTCGAACCCCTGACCTCCAAGGTGCACGGGTTTTAGTTACGTTAAATAGTGCCGGAACCTTTTGCCCACTGAGGCAAATCGGGCCGGAACACTATTTTGCCCGGAATAACCACTTCCGAGCACCCAAGTTAATTCGGCCGAATTAACTTGGGTGCTCGGAAGTGGTTATTCCGGGCAAAATAGTGTTACGGACCGATTTGCCTCAGGCGGCAAAAGGTTCCGACACTATTTAACGTAACTAAAACCTGTGCACCTTGGAGGTCAGGGGTTCGAATCCTCACTGAGGCAGTTCCGGCGCATTTAGTGGTGCGTGCTCAGCGGCCTAGGCGGATGTCTCGGGCCCTTCGTCCCCCCTCCACGAGGCCAGGTTTTAGTTACGTTAAATAGTGCCGGAACCTTTTGCCCACTGAGGCAAATCGGTCCGTAACACTATTTTGCCCGGAATAACCACTTCCGAGCACCCAAGTTAATTCGGCCGAATTAACTTGGGTGCTCGGAAGTGGTTATTCCGGGCAAAATAGTGTTCCGGCCCGATTTGCCTCAGTGGGCAAAAGGTTCCGGCACTATTTAACGTAACTGGAGGGAGGGAGGGAGGGGGAGGGAGGGAGGGAGGGAGGGAGGGAGGGAGGGAGGGAGGGAGGGAGGGAGGGAGGGAGGGAGGGAGGGAGGGAGGGAGGGAGGGAGGGAGGGAGGGAGGGAGGGAGGGAGGGAGGGAGGGAGGGAGGGAGGGAGGGAGGGAGGGAGGGTATGTATGACTGCGTGCGTGCGTGCGTGCGTGCGTGCGTGCGTGCGTGCGTGCGTGCGTGCGTGCGTGCGTGCGTGCGTGCGTGCGTGCGTGCGTGCGTGCGTGCGTGCGTGCGTGCGTGCGTGCGTGCGTGCGTGCGTGCGTGCGTGCGTGCGTGCGTGCGTGCGTGCGTGCGTGCGTGCGTGCGTGCGTGCGTGCGTGCGTGCGTACGTGTATGCATGGGTGGGTGGATACATGTGTATGTGTGTGTGTGTGGGTGGGTAAGGGATCGACGTGTGTGTGTGTATGTGTGTGTGTGTGTGTGTGCTTCTCTGCTTAGGCGTTGGAGCACACGCATGCACTGGAGGAAGGGGGTGATGAAAACCCAGACCAACTGTCGCACCCACCCCTCCACCTTCACCAAGCGTAAGGCCAAGCGTGCCATGGGGTAGGGTAGCGGACGCAAGTCACCAACGTCAGGGTGCTCACCAGGCTGGTGGATGAGAAGATGGGGGGCAGGCCCCTGTCAGATGCAGAGAAGAAGAAAAGGAAAAGGATGCAGCAGGGCCGTGAGAACGTGCCCCCGGGTGTGGCATTAGCCACTATATAGCTAGCTAGCTGGCTAGAGGTGTGTTATTAATGCATTGTACTATAGGCATGTGCCCCCAAGTATGCCTTCCTGCATTGTAAATATGATGCATAATGTAATGATGTGTTGTTTGGAACCTTCTGTACACCAAGGTGGAATGATTGCCATGAAACCCTTGTAAGAACAATAGAAAGCTGCTTTTTCTGTGGTATTTATGCTAGCATCTGTCACCAATTTGTCATCCAACCAGCCTGAAGCTTTGTGGGCAGGCTGCATGGGATGTGTTTCGAACATGTGCCAAGTTCTAGCTCCAACTGAGTCCACTTGGGTCTTATATATGTGCAAACCTATGATGAAATACTTGGAAAACACTGAAAAACTGCATTTTGGGGGTATTTATGCTAGCATCTGTCACCAATTTGTCATCCAACCAGCCTGAAGCTTTGTGGGCATGCTGCATGGGATGTGTTTAAAACATGTGCAAAGTTCCAGGCCCAACTGAGTTCATTTGGTGTCATTATGTATGCATATGTGTGATAAAACCCTTAAAAAACCATGAAAAACTGCATTTTTTGGGTATTTATGCTAGCATTTGTCACCAATTTGTCATCCAACCAGCCTGAAACTTTGTGGGCATGCTGCATGGGATGTGTTTAAAACATGTGCAAAGTTCCAGGCCCAACTGAGTTCATTTGGTGTCATTATGTATGCATATATGTGATAAAACCCTTAAAAAACCATGAAAAACTGCATTTTTTGGGTATTTATGCTAGCATTTGTCACCAATTTGTCATCCAACCAGCCTGAAACTTTGTGGGCATGCTGCATGGGATGTGTTTAGAACATGTGCAAAGTTCCAGGCCCAACTGAGTTCATTTGATGTCATTATATATGCATACATGCCAGAAAGTGCTGAAAATACGGTATTTTTTGCTAGCAAATGTCACCATGTTACCATGGTGCCGACTCCCAAAAAATTTTTTGACCACATGGCATCATAAGATATCTGATTAGGTACCTTGGTGCCAAATTTGAGGCCAAACTGACTATTAGCCTATCTTGAAATAATTACCAGGGAACAAAAACGCGTTTTTGGATTGATGTGATGGTTGGAAACGGAGCTTTGTTAAAATTGGATAATGTTACAGCGCTCACACACTTGAGGCTTGTACACGAGTTTGCCAAGTCAAGGCAACACACGTGAGGCGGGCTCGCAAGAGATCTCTCCAAATGGCACTGGCCTATTCTTTATATACTTGTGCACTGTGCTTGCTAGTCCTGAGCAGCCTAGGAGGCCTGCTCAGTAATAACACTCCCGGTACAGTATTCACTACCTGTACAGCGCCCAGTTCCTATACAGTAGGTCTGCCATACAGGCACAGTGACCACAGAGCACAGTCCACAGTGACTATTGCATCTGCACCTAGAAGTCCAGGACTAAGCCTGCGGTACCAACAGACCACAGGTTAAGGTTCCTATTTCCTGCGTACGACGTACTAATCCAATACCGTCGTAGGTTCAGCACCTAATTCCTGTCAGCCCAGGAATTACTGTCGACCCCATATGTCGTCGGCAAATATTCACGTCCGACTTAGAAGAACAGCCGGCTCGCGCTCGCCCGCGACCGGGAAGTCGGAACGCCATAACTTTCTTGATACTTGTCGGAATGAACTCGTTCCGGTGCCGCTGGAATCGCAGAGATATGCCGAATCAGGATCACGCCAATGCGCTTGGCGTTAACTCCTTGGTGCCCAGTCGTTCAAAGAACTCCTGCCAGAAGCGAGCCGTGAACAACTTGTCACGGTCCGATATGAATTGCCGGCTGAGTCCGTGGTACCGAAACACGTGGTGGAGATACAACTTAGCGCAAGCCTCAGCCGTGAGCTCGGCCGGGCATGGGGCCAAGTGACACATGCGCGTCAGGCGGTCCAAGAAAACCAAGATCATGCTGTTGCCGTGCTTGGTCTTCCGGAAGGGGCCAATAAAATCCATCATCAATGAGTCCCAAGGCGCCATGGGGTCAGGCAGCGTCTTGGGGATCGCTTGTGACCCCGTGTTGCGGGACTTCATGATCTGGCATGATGGACACTCGCGCACGTACGTCTCGATGTACTCCCGCATACCTGGCCAGTAGAAGTTCTTTCGGGCCCGCGGCAGCAGGCGATGGATTCCTTGGTGGCCACCGGTGAGGGAGTCGTGGAGCTCATGGAGCAGAGCCGCTCTACATATCTCCGGGACGTACAGGCGCCAGCAGTCAGGTCTCACCATGACATAGAGTCGTCCGTCCTGGAACTTGCACGGGAGCTTGCCCATCTGCTGAGGGTGCGACCTGATCGCCTCCAGGGCTGCTGCTTCCGTGACGGTGAATCGGCTGATCAGCGTCTCCAGAACGGAGGTGACGGTGTACGCATCCGCCTCCTCTTCAGTCTCGAGGGTTTGGTATACGTACTCCGAGAAAATGGTGGGGGACCCAATGGGCTGCAAGTGAAAAATTCCCTGAGCCGGGACCACGTGGCTGAGTGGCAAGCGCGAATGGGACCCCTCGCCTTCCCCGGGGGCGCGCACGTCCTCGTGCGAACCCCAGTCGGGGGATAGGTCGTCCATGGTGGTACGACCCGTGTGAAACAAATAACGAGCCTGCGGTGACCGCGGAAGGTCACCATAGGACGTGCCGGGCGCCTGAGCTGGGACGCAAGTGGTATGTAGTACTCCCAGATCTTCATAGAACCAGTAGTCCTCCCGCCGGGAAAGGGCGTCTGGGACCACGTTCTCTGCACCCTTGACGTACTGAATCTGAAAGGGGGCGAACTGGGACAAGTACTCCAGCCAGCCAGCGTGCTTGACGTACGGGGCACCAGGTTGGGTTGGGCGAGCAGATGCGTGAGGGGCCGATGATCCGTGTGGATGATCAGCCGGTGGGGATCAAGATCCCCCTGCTCGCTGATGGCAACGTCAAACTGGGCCCCGAGAAGATGATGGCGCCAGGTATGGCAGCAGTAGACCACGGCAAGAAGCTCCTGCTGGTGTACCGGATAGTTGCGCTCGGCAGGGATCATAGTCCGGGAGATGTACTCGACCGGCTGCAACCCCTGACCCATCAAGTTTCGTTTAAGTGGCCAGCCGGAGCGGCTGCTTAGGTTTTAGCGGACAAGTGTTCGAAGCGCGTCATTGGTGAATTACTTGGGAACTTGGGTTTCCCCGCGAAACTCCAACCGCACGTTCAGATTTCCAAATCTCAAGTAAAGTTCGGCGCAACTTTCTGAACGGGGGCAGTTGACGAGCAGCATTCCTCCGGACGAATGAATTGCGTTCCATACTTGCGCAAAATTTTGAAAGGTAGCTTGCGTGCAGCCCTACTAAAATTTGCGCGGACGTTCAGATTTCCAAATCTCGGGTAAATTTCGGCGGAACTTTCTGAACGGGGGTAGTTGGCGGGCAGCGTTCCTCCAGACGAATGAAATGCGTTCCATACTAGCGCAAAATTTTGAAAGGTAGCTTGCGTGCAGCCCTACTAAAATTTGCGCGAAGTGTGGGACTGAAAATTCGTAACGGAAACTTTTTGGTAGTTGCCGTCACTTCCTCTTGTGCAAACGTGTGGGAGTGAAAATTCGTAACGGAAACTTTTTGGTAGTTGCCGTCACTTCATTTTGCGCGAGTGTTGGGCTGAAAATTCGTAACGGAAACTTTTTGGTAGTTGGCGTCACTTCCTTTGGTTCGACTGAAAATTCGCTGAAATTCGCTGAATTCGTACCGTAGCCTAATTTTTAGTACCTCGAAGTGACGGGGCACCTAAAAATTTGCCCACAAGTACACTTGGCAGCGCGCTCACTGGGAAAAATTGTACAGCCGCTCCGGCGGGCCACTTGAACGAATTGTAATGCTGGTCCTGCAATAGGACACCGCCGATTGCAACCTTGCTCGCGTCCGTTGCGACCACAAAGGGCTTGGACGGGTCCGAGATAACGAGCACGGGGGCCGTGGTCAGGCTGCGCTTGAGGGCCTCAAAGGCCTGTTGGCACGGTTCCGACCAAACGAAAGGAACACCCTTCTTGAGGAGGGCGTTAATGGGGGCAGCGATCGTCGCGAAACGGGGGATGAAACGTCGGTAATACGACGCGACACCCAAAAAGCTGCGCACGCCCTTGACGTTGGTCGGGGTCGGCCACTGCTGGATGGAGGCGATCTTGGAGGGGTCCGTCGCGACGCCGGCAGCGGACAGGGTATGACCGAGGAACGGTACGCTGCGACCAGCGCGGACCTTGGCCTTGCGGACCGAAAGATTCTCCTCCTCCATGATGCGCAATACCGTGGCGACGTCCTCGAGGTGATCCTCAAAGGTCTTGGAGTACACCAAGATGTCATCCAGGTATGCGAGCGCACAAGTGCGCTTGTAGGACCACGGGGGCTTCGCGCCCCGGTTGGGGTCCTCGAGGTCACGGGAAACCTGCGGGAGATGCGCGGTTCCCATGACTGGGCGGAGGATGTCATTCATGAGCATCTGAAAGCTCGCAGGGGAATTGCACAACCCCATGGCGGCCACACGGAACTGATAGTGGCCGAACGGCGTGTTGAACGCCGTTTTATGACAGTCCTCCGGCGCAATCCTTAACTGCCAGAACCCGTCTGCGCAATCAAGGACGGTGAAACATGTGGCGCCCTGCACGCGGTTGAAGATATCGTCGATGCGGGGGAGAGGGTACTTGGACTTTACCGTAATAGCGTTCAGCTTACGATAGTCCGTGACGAGCCGCCACTTGCCCCCAGGCTTGGGGACCAACAGCACGCCTGCTGAGAAGGGGCTGTTGCTGGGCTCGATGAGACCCCGCTCCAGAAGCGCCATCAAGATCTTCTTGAGCTCCACCAGCTCCACCGGACCCATGCGGTACATAGGGGACGTCGTAGGGCCATAGCCCTCCTGCAATTGGATGCGGTGGAGCACCGAGCGCGGCGGGGGAAACTCTTGCTTACTCTCATCAAAGAGCTTCGCGCGTGCTGCCAACACCGCATTGTAGCGCTCAGTCTCCTCGGGGGTGAAGCCCACACCGATCTCATTGAGCATGAGCTCCACGGCAGCGAGGTCGAGGCGATACATGTAGTATTCCTTGCCCTGACGCAGCTTGCCCTCCAACGACTTGATGCTCATGAGGATCTGTGAGGCTTGGCGGGGTTGGGTAAATTCCCGCTCGTGCGTGACGTTGTGCACAGTGGGACCCTGCGCCTGATATTCGCCAACCGGACTCCAAAAGGAGCCGTCGGGGAACCACACCACGCGACGCTTAATGCTGATGTCAACATCCTGAGCGTCCATCCAGTCAATGCCAATAATGATATCGGCTGCGCCCAGCGGCGCGACAGTGGCGGTAAGCTCCACAGGGATGCCCTGAATCACCGCCTTGATGTCGACTAGACCTGGCGAGGGGTTCTTGCGACCATCTGAGTAAGTCACATTTACCACTGTCGCGTGTGGCCGTATAGTGTAGCCAGCGCGACGCGCCAGTGCCTCATTGATGAATGACGTGGAAGCGCCCGTGTCGACCATGAACTGCACGTCCATGACAGTCTTGCCCTTGAGGAAGGGGTCCAGTGCTGTTGATGGCACTGCCAGACCCCCTCGAAAGAGGAGCAAGCTGCGGGCCGCACTCCTCGGGGCTGCATGCGTCGGCGGGGCGTCCGCGTTGCTGCCCGAAGCCGGAATTGTAGCCGTGGCTGGAGCCTCACCAACTGGCTCCATACTCGCGCCGGTATCCGCAACTAACGGTGCCTGTACGGCGGAGCTACTGCTATCTACACTATTTACTCCTACTACGCTATCTACCCTATCTACCTGAGCTACCGCTACTTCTACCCCCAAGGGGAGGGACACTACGCGCGAGGAACGGATGGCCGGGAGGCCGCCTCGTTCGACCGCCCGGTCCGCTCTTCCCCCTCCTCCACCGGTTCCTCCTCATCGTCGTCGCCATACGCATAGCCTGCGATGGCCTGGGCATCCAGCCGCCCACTGTCCGAGTCGTGATCGGCCGCGCCTCGTTGCTGCGCTAGCACCTTGTTCACCTCGCGGGTCACCCGTTGGAAGGATGGACCTGAGGCCCGAGGCGTTTGATACTGCGCGGGCTGGCGGCGGGCATCCTGCAGCTTGGCTGCACGTGCTCCCGCATTACGGGGCCGATCGCCTCGCTGCGCAGGGTCCGGACGTTTGCCGAAGGCGGGGCCAGAGAACTGGGGTACATGCGTCTCCTCATCCTTGCGGGCGCGCAGGCGAGGGCACTCGCGCTTGAGGTGGCCAACCTCGCCGCACGCAAAGCAGCGGGAAGTGGCCGGATCGATCGCATTGACCTGGAAATCAGGGTCATAATCGCTCTCCGCTGGCAGCTCGTAGTCATACGCGTCCTCCTGTGCGACCTCAGGGTCCGCGGTGGTGAAGTGGACGCGCCGGGGTGCCGCGAGCGGGAAGCGCCGTGTAGATGCTGCACGGCGGCGGGCGATCACATCCGAGACTTGTAGCAGGTACTGCTGAATTTTTATCACATCCCACTCCTCCCATGGGACCTCGGCATAGTGCTTGAGCACCTCATCCAAGAGGTCCGGGTGCAGCGCCTCGATGAACCGTGCCTTGTACTCGGTCCAGGTCATGTCGTCAAGCCGGGCAGTGTACGCCTCAAACTCGGTGAGGAATTCGCGAAACGGTGTGCTGCCCTGACGGAACTTGCCAAAGGCCAGGCGCTCATGGAGCTTGTAGTCCGGTGGCACCAACTTGCGCCGGATGCGGGCCATCAGCTCCTCGACCGTGCGCGGGTAGGTGCGTGACGCGACGCTCTCACAGTGGAGGATGCCGACAACGGACGGATCCATGCACATCGCTACTAGATAGGGAATTAGCACATCAGTGGCCAACTCCCAATCGTGATGCTCGCACCATGCCCAATAGACCGCCAACACCATGCGTTCCCACTCATCGATCTCGCGCGGGGTCATGTCCGCGCGCAACTTGGGCACGGTTTTGAAATCGGGCATGGGCGGAGCCTTGACCGTGGCCGCCCGCGGGCCTCCTTTAGCGCAAAAGGGCGGACGGTTAAAGGACGCCGGCAGCGATGGGGGCCCAGCAGCCCGCGGCTGGCTGCGCGAGGTCTCAGCGCCTCGCCGCAACCAAACGGATGTCGGGTGTTCGTAACCGGGATCGTTGAGGTCTAACCGGCTCAGATTCAGGTTGGGGCCATGCGCCATGCTAGGACGCGCGGGGCCCGTCGCTGGGAAGGACTGACCCAGGCGCGTCTCAGGGCGCTCCTCGGCATCCTCATCGTAGCGGGGGGGAAGTTCGACCTCCCCCTCTTCCGTCGACCACGGTGAGGTGCCCATGGATTGTGGCTCGCTGCTGAACGATACACGACGCGCGGGTTCCGGCCGGGATGGGCTACCGCGACCGCGTCCGCGTCCGTTTACTGACCATGGGTGCTCTAATCGTTGGGCCCGTTGCGCATGGTAAAAGGCCGCGTTCTGGCTAAGCTGACCATTCGGCTGCGGTTGCCACTGTGGCCGCGGCGGCGGTTGCAACTGTGGCGGTTGCTCATGCTGCGGCTGCAATTGCTGCGGGGGCTGTGCCGGTGGGATGGATGCACTCATTGGATCTGACCTGGGAGACTCCCGCCTCGGGCCGGTCTCCACCCGTTCCGACCTACTGAAAAATTCTCCCTGCATATGCTGCTGCTGCTCGCTATCTATGAACATTCCGGCCTGTGGTCTGTACGACTCACGGGCGGGACTAGCCAGCACACCTGGGTGACCTGCAGAGCTGCCCTGCTGGGAGGCTGGGCTCCGCTGTGATATCTCCTCATGTGCCTGTACGGCCGGACTATCTATACCCGTCTCCCTAACCTCTGACCCTTTAGGTTTACCTTTACCCCTTGTTTTAGGCGCCATGGTTACCGTACCACAACCACAAGAAGAGAAGGAAGCAAAAAACAAAGGTCAAGACAACATCTACTGTCTATTATTATATATAATACTATAATATTATAGATGAGCCCCTCTAATCACTATGGCCCCGTCACTGGGTGCTGGGTGGCTGGCTAGCGTGCGTGCTAATCGACAGCTGGTTAAAGGTGACGGTAACCTGCTGCGTAGCTGTAGTGTCCTCTACCCTAGCCAGTGCACTGGTATGTGCGTACCTACGCCCCCTAGATGCAGGACGTGCCCTGGGCCTAATCTCTAGCGGTGGGGCTTCTACATGTAATCCTACGGGACGTGTCATGTGTGCCTGGATAAACAGATCTGCTTCCCATGCTGTCCCGAACCCCTTAAAAATAGCCCTATGTCTATCTACTATATTGTTCCTGCAGTCTACCCAGCTATAAAAAATCCCTACCTTGCCTGTGCCCCCATCATGTGCCAATGCGTAATATAATTGCCTAGACCCATCACTGTCCCATCCCCTAAGTGCCCCAGTATGCCTAATATTATTATTATTAGACATGCCACGTCTATTGCATGCAGGCAGGGATAGGCAGAGAAGAAGGAACCTTGAGTACCTCTAGTGAGTGACCATCACCTGCTCACAAGGGTTGCCAACAGGCCCTATAATCTAAGAACGCAACGACATTACGTAGACAGGAAAACCTGTCAGCACAAGGGAGTAACCTACGTGACAACCCGCCCGTGTACCGGGCCCCAGCACGTAAGCCACTCCCGCGGAGTCCCTCGCAAACCAGCCTGTACGGTTATGGCCTGCGTGAACCAACGAGCGAGGCCGGTGTACCCAGAGCCAGCGCTCACAGCACAAACATGAAAACGACAAGAAAACAGGGCTGGGCGCACACAACACCGCTCTACGCGTGCAGAGAGAGGAGGGACAGAGCGAGCAATATGGCTGCTGCGCGCCCTACAACCACCATGGCTGCGTGCCCACCTATTTGCTGCGGATGCGATGTTATCGTTTCTTGCCGTCTTGGTGCAGATCACCGAATTCTCGTCAGGCAGATCACGAGGCCCTGCCCGCTCTGTACGAGCTAGGGTGGCCCTAGACGAATCCTCCGATTACCAGTGTTACGAGCCGCACCATCGGCTCTGAAAGACCCTAGTCTAGCGTGGGTTACACCTGAATAAACTCGGAATCTGCTATCCGCCCGGACTACGTGAATGTAGCCCTGAATTCTAGCAGTACGCGGAATTACTAGCTAGGCCCTGAATGCACAACTAGATAAATTATGCATATACATGGAATGCACGAAGGGCGTTAGTGCAGCCCAGATTTGACCCCTGGTTCGGCAGACGAGTTTTACTCAAGTCGATTTTATTCCAAACCAAAGATAGGAAGCCATTGTCACCTACGACATTTGTCCAAGACGGCGTGCATGCCAGCGGGTCGGCCGGGGGCCGAACCTCTAGCGCTGCAATGAATATCAGCCGTAGATGTACATAGTATCCGCCAGTCTGGCACCCGGTACCTGGCAGTCCCGGGTACAGACCAGTAACACACCAAACCGAAAGCAAAGCCACGGGTACCTGGGCCGGCTGATGGAATAACTCGGCCAAGTCCCCGAATCTAACGTAATAACTATCGAAAGTCTCAAACAATATCAAAATGACTTTCGACTGACCAAACTAATTTATTTTAGGAATTGTTACACCCAAACATGGGTTAGGGCCGTTACTAACAGCGCCCAGCAGCACAGTCACCTCCCCCCGCGGGGAGGCAGCGGCGGCGACGTGGCCTTGCCCGGTGGTCACGTCGAAGCCCAGCGTGTTGCCTATGGCGTAGAACTCGTGGCCGGCGGCCGGGGGGCGGGGGACCATGCGACCTGGGCGAACACGCTGCAGGGGCGCTGCATGGATGGATGGATGGATGGATGGATGGATGGATGGATGGATGGATGGATGGATGGATGGATGGATGGATGGATGGATAGATGGATGGATGGATGGATGGATGGATGGATGGATGGATGGATGGATGGATGGATGGATGGATGGATGGAATCATTGTCGCCTACCGTGCCGAAGCCTCCCCCCTTGGCCCCATGCGCGGTCTAAATGCATATCCACTGCAATTACCATGCGGGCAAAGACCAATACATTCAGGGAACCAAATAACATGGCTCTATGCCCCCCTAGCATAGTCAAACAAGGTCAGGCAAGCTCATTAGGCCTCCCTTTTCACCCGCCCTCGCGAGCAGCCTCAACGCGAGCGACAAAGAAAGGAGGGGTCATGAAGAAACAAGCGCACAGGCTGCGCTGTCCAAAGGGAAAAAAAATAAAAATGGGGTGATACCCCCCCCCAGCCCTCGATCAGCTGGGTGCAAGAAGAAAACCATGCTTTTCAAGGATCAGCAACAACCTTAACATGCATGCTTTGAAAGGCTTAGCAATAACCCCATTCAATGGCTTTTTACAGGGAAAAGCCTAACCGCTTCAGATGCTTTTGAAGGCGAAGCAATAACCTCTTTCCACCACTAGGCCGGTAGGCCTGACTCCTAACAAGGTTGTTCGTTCAGTTACGGAAGAAGATGTGTGGGCTCTGCCCCACTGGCAGCCACCCGTTGCAAGTCTGAGCAGTTCCTACCGACCTTTATGACATAACGCTTAACAAGATTTAATTTTGTTATTCACAAATAAAAGTGAGAATACATTTTAGCCAAAACCAATGTTCATCAACAAGAAAGACTGGCTAATTCCAGCCCCTGGCCTGCCTAGCTTCGAGCAAGCAAGTCCGGCATGTCCAATACCATGAACATCGACGACCGGTAGCCCAAATCCCCCCCTAGCCCACTGCCACAAATGCGAACGCACTTGCACTTGGACAAATTCAGAAGATCCGCCGACGATTCAGCGGACGCGTGATTCCGCGGCGCGGCGCCAAGACAAAGCGGTAAAGTAAACCGCAAAGGTTCCACGGACGTAAAAGTCACGTCACAATAGTTTACCCGCGCGTAAATAAGAACGTAATGGACCGGCACGCGACATCATGGATGGATGGATGGATGGATGGACGGACGGACGGACGGACGGACGGACGGACGGACGGACGGACGGACGGACGGACGGACGGACGGACGAACGGACGGACGGACGGACGGACGGACGGACGGACGGACGGACGGACGGACGGACGGACGGACGGACGGACGGATGGACGGACGGACGGACGGACGGACGGATGGATGGAGGGATGGATGGATGGATGGATGGATGGATGGATGGATGGATGGATGGATGGATGGATGGATGGATGGATGGATGGATGGATGGATGGATGGATGGATGGATGGATGGATGGATGGATGGATGGATGGATGGATGTATGGATGTATGTATGTATGTATGTATGTATGTATGTATGTATGTATGTATGTATGTATGTATGTATGTATGTATGTATGTATGTATGTATGTATGTATGGATGGATGGATGGGCATGCACACGTACAGTACGGCCACACGCAATCCTACCGGTCTAATCGATCTACAAAAACAATCTGACTCTATATCCATGGCGCCCTCGACCCTAGGGGCCGGTCTTGTCAAGCATGCTAATCCCGTGTTTGCAAACACGTACGCGGGCGCTTCCCCAATGCATGGACTCAGGGGGGTCGTTGTCCTCTATGACCTGAGCCCACGCGCCTTGTCCATCATCTTGTTCCAAATCATGGATCGAGGCATAGCCCCCCCATGTCCTCTACTAGCTGTTCTTTGAAAGTGCGGGCCTTGTGGCGTCGAGTGCTGATTGCTGGGCCCGGCCCAGGTGAGGAGGTGCCTGCCAGGCTGAGCTGGTCGCAGCCCTGCGGAGGGGCCACATGAGCTAGGTGTCTACCTGCATGGTTGGTGCGTCAGCTAAGGGCCCTACTAGCTGCATGAAAAATGATTACCCAAAAGTTCAAACAAACAGACAAAAATCGTTTGCATCATGCCCCAACCATATAGTCACTATTGAATTGAATTGAATTGAATTGTAACATAACTCCGTTGGGAGTATATGTAGCACATAGCCCAGAGAAGGGGCATATGGCCTATGATACATTCTACGCTACTTCCTGCAAGGGTGGGAATGTAAACAACACTTGCTCTAGGTGCACTAGGGCACCTGCACCACCCAGAGTTTCAGGCAACACCCAGCTAAGGGGAGCCTGTCATAGGTGGGGAAGATCAGCACAGCTATACAAGAGCTAGGGCATGGCTTCTCAGCAGGGAGTGACCCCCTGCATGGGCACTGCATAATTAAATAAAGCTAGGCATCATCTGGAGGGTGGCTCATCATAGGCACACATGTACATGACTAAAAAGGCTAGGCCTCAGCTGGTATAGCGCCTGTAGTAGGCGGGCATGTACAAGGCCACTGTCTAACTATTCTACACGACTGCTGCTGTATTTCCCTAGGCTGGGGCTGCTGGAGTCGCTGGGGCCGCGGTGGTCGAGGGGGTCGCGTGCCAGGGCTTGTGGCCGACGTAGATGGCCGCCCCCTTCCAGTACACCGGCTGGCCCGCCTTGGTCTGCCGGAGCTGGAGGTAGGTCGGCCATAGCTCCCGTCGCCGTTGTTGCTGCGCCAGGGTCAAGTCGTCGTCCACGGTGAAGGTGGTGTTCTCGAGCCGCTTGCGGCGTCTGAGAAACGAAATCTTGTCTGCTGGGCTGTCAAAGATGAGAAGAAAATATAGTCACTATATGGGAGTATAGTAGCTGGACAGGGACAAGGCGGCTCCCCCACCAGTCCTGCTCACCTTCCCCTCCCCTGAGGTCAAGCAGCGGTTCCTCTCTCGTCGCAAGAGGTTGCACGACCTCACCTGGACGCTGGACGACGACCTGACCCCCGCTCAGCAGCAGCAGCGACGCGACCTGTGGCCTGAATACATCCGCCACAAGCAGCTAGGATCCCCAGAAGCCCAAGGTGAACTGGAGGGGCGGGGCCTGATGATCAACCACAAGATGTGGTCGCCCCCTGCGGGCTAGAATAGCCCTAGCTTGAACGATTGGTAGTCACAGCCGCCGTGGCAGCCATGCCTAGAATGTATGCCTAGCCGAGCCACCATACCTAGTCACGTGCCCCGCTAACGCACGGTACACAACCAGCCATAGCCTGAGCTTAGCCTTTGTACAGCCATGCTACGTCCTGGCTATGATCAGAGTACTTTCCCACGCTCCTTGTTATGATAAGCTCACATGGGCCTTATTGCACCTACAGCATTTGCCGGATCGTTTATCGTGTCCGATTGCAGCTATGGAATGCGTCTGGCATGAAGGAGAAAGGGGGTCTCTGCCCTTTCTTCCTGTTGTGCACACACAGGGATTAAAAGCACTCAGGTGCTCCGTGACTCCCCAACGGGAGCACGAGTTTTTAGTAAATAATTAATATAATCCTCATCCGAGCTGTCCTCTACTGTAATGGCAGACGAGGCGATACAGGGGTCACCCGCAGTATCGCAACAAGAATCGCAACTACGCAACTTTCCAGGAGGACCAAAAAACACTTTTGTTGCGATTCTTGCGAGGACCGATTTGGACGAAAAGTTGCGAAACGGCAAACGCGTGGTATCGCAACTAAAGATACACCCCGACGTGAAGTATGTCACTCCTTGGCTGACCGGCGCGAAGAATCAACCGAACTGAAATGAGCGGCGTCAGAAAAATGCTATACAGTAGCCGCAGTCGCGCAACATCTAATGATGCGCACATTATCTCGGGCTGGTTTTTACTTTTTACTGCGTCTACACGCGACGTTAATGATCACGGGGGTGACGATGAAAGGCAGCACTTGTTATTAGCTTCTGTATCATTGAATTTTTTGCAACCAGTAGTTTTTGATGATGTATTTTGCGTATTTCATCATCGTTCAGGGCCAGGAAAGTCTCGACGCAGTGATGAGATTGCCTTTCTGTCATGAGATTGCTAGCTTTCCGCTAGCCTTCTTTTTGCGGTTTCGGCATGGCGCAGTTTAGTGTACCTGCGGATACCGTCAACAAGATAAAGTCGTTATATCATTCGGTAAGTAATCTCGGACACGTTGTTGAAGGTTTGTGGTGTTAAGTTCGCTAACTTACTACTCCTCTGTACTAGTTTGTGGTTGTGGTTTTGTACAACCGTCGTCGTAAGATTTTCATCAGTTTTGTTCATGATTAGCTGCGTCTGTACCTAATTTTCTAGAATGACGATTGATTTAACATCTAAAGAAGTTGTAGATGGTAACACGATGGTTTCTATTGCCTAAATTCTTCAGGAAAGATGGTATCATGGCCAGTTTTTTGTCAGCCTTTTGGCTTTGCTAGTAAAGGACGCCTGTGCAGTTGTGCAGTCGATCCGTGCAACATCTATGGAGGCCCCAGTGCCTTGCTGACGTAGAAAAGAAGTTCGATGCAGTGTTTGTATATTTTCATCCTAGGCATGCGAATGGAGGTCATTTCTCATGTTCTGGATGCATGGGTAACACGGCCCCTTGCACCCCCTTGCTACGTGTGCATTTGGGCCTTGGTTTGTGAAGACGTCCAATATTGCATTATCACTTAACATTGCATTGTAAGTGTCCTTTTTATCGCACCCGTGCACCCCCCTGAGATTAGTGCTGTATTTAGCACCCATAATAGGACATTGCAACATGACTAATGACATGACCCCGAAGTAACTCCCTATATGCGTGTGCTTTGGTCCCAGTATGGACACTAGATTGTTATCAGGCTGGTTTCTGGACATTATCATGCAAGGTGCAACCAGCCATAATTAGGGGTAGAGTTACACACTGGTCATCCAAGGGCTAAGTGCAGGCCTTGTCTAACTTGCGGCAGCCAAATGCCAGTCAGGACTTGTCTAACTTGCGGCAGCCCAATGCCACGAGCCACGAGGTAGCCATGGCTGACGGCGGAGCTCATAACTTTCACGTTTGAGCACCGAATTTAGCCGTGAATATCACTATCGCTTCGTCTTTCTAAGACGCACATGCTGATATAATTTTCCGAATCTAAAACGCAATATATGACGAGCAAACGTCCTTTGACGCAACGCAGTTTGGCGGATGCGCTCACCCATGAAAATGCGGCAGCTGAGGCTGCAGCTTCGCCATCAGGTCCGGCAGGCAGCGGTGACACTAGTCGTGCACTGGTGGTCGCCCAGCACCCTCCCGGGCCTCGCCATCGGCATCGCCTGACCCTAAACGCAGCCGCCCAGCCGACAACACAGGAGGGTTTTCACGCCCCAAAGAACCGCGCTTTCGGCCTGAACCTTTCAAGGTCGATGATCACGACTGGACCGACATGTCCCCGGCTGATGCTATGCACTGCATCTTCTACGGGGACTACGCCTCGCTTTACGACCTGTGCCTCCATCTCTACGACCAAGGTCGCCTCCTCAGCAGCAACGGCAGCCGCTGGCAAGCCCACGGTGCCATGCTTGGCTGCCCCCGCCCCCAGCTCCAGCACGCCATCCTCAACTCCCTTCTCCAGCGCTCTGACGGCGAGATCTGGGCTCCATCCATCTCCGCCTCCACCCTCCGTTCCATCCTCACAGAAGCCTTTCAGCAGCACGTGACCCCCCTTGCTGCTGACGTCGCAGCAATGGGCGGCACGCTGGCTGCTGAACTTCCTCACATTTCCACCGCCGCCGCCTCCACCTCCACTGCCATTTCCGCCTCCACTGCCGACATCAAAGCCCAGCTCCTCGACCTCGACCAACGCCTTAAAGCCACCGC
Source organism: Mesostigma viride (assembly GCA_009746045.1). NCBI lineage: Eukaryota > Viridiplantae > Streptophyta > Mesostigmatophyceae > Mesostigmatales > Mesostigmataceae > Mesostigma > Mesostigma viride. The sequence continues at coordinate 2,733,726 of RPFO01000175.1, read as the reverse complement.
CAACGCCCTTGAGAGCTTGCATGACACCGCCGGCCTCACCGCCCAGGCGGTGAAGGACATCGCCACCCAGCCGGCTCCTGCTGGCCCGGCCGGCGATGCCCCCTCCACCTGGGCGGACTTGCTTAAGCAGCACACCACCTCCACCACCTCCACCATCTCGGCACAACTCAAGCAACAAGCCCTCGACCTTCGCGAGGAAGCCGACATCGCCCGGCGCAGCCACAATGTCATCGTCAAGCACTTCGACCAGCAGGCAGGTGAGACCTCCACGAGCCTTCTTGAGGCATTTAAGCGCGCCATTCTTGCCCCCATGTTACTCACTGGTGAGCTGGACATGTCGGCTGTCCGCCTCCCCCGCGCGCGGGGGAAGGCTGGCCCGGCACCCGTGCTCCTCACCTTTAAGTACATGGCGGACAAGCTGGCGTTCCTTAAATGCCGCAAGAAGCTCTCGGAGACTCGCTTCACGCTGGACGACGACTTGACCCTGGCCCAGCAACAGCGGCGACGCGAGCTATGGCCGACCTACCTTCAGCTCCGGCAGAGCGCCAGGGGGAAGCCGGTATACTGGAGGGGGGCGGTCATCCACGTTGACCACAAGCCCTGGCAGCTCCCTCCTGCCACCTCAGACTAGGAATATATATTCATTGAGAATGATAGATTACGAAGGTGAGATAGGCATGCAACATAAGGAAAAAACCGATGACTGGGAGAATAACCCTGAAGAAATTAATAGTAATCTGACACAGACATCCAAGGATCACGCCAGCGGCACAAGGTACAACTAACTATACATCACAAAACTACACGCAGCAACAGCGCTGCCGGCCCACCATGCAGGCCTGGAAGGAATCTAGACCGCGTGGGTCGCGACAAAGTCGGCCCGGGTGCGGCGGAATAACACATCAGCCACGGTGCGAGTGAGGGCGAGTGACAGACGCTGCCGCCAATACGAGGACCACGTGCGGGCCGACCACGGGGCGGTCTGACCCTCGAGGTCGAGGCGGTCTTCACGGCGCTGGCAGCACTCGTGGAAAAACTCCGCTGTCTTGGGGCCCATGGCCCCGAACTCCTCAAGGACAAAGGGGATGACCCGGTGGGGCCCCACATTGCCGTAGGAGGCAAACTTGTCGCGCTCAGCCACAGCGGCAGCAGCGCCGGCATCCACAGCCGCCCGGAGGATGTGGCGACCGGAAAGCGGCCGAGCCACGGAGACATCGATGAGCAGGTGGCAACCCTGCCCGTCGTAGTCAAGCACGGTAATGTCGGGGCGGTGGTTGGGTGAGTAGAGGGCGGCCCCATCCGCGTCCTCGCACTTAATGGTGGAGTGGGGAAAGACCGACCGAACCATGGCACACACCACCCGGAGGAGAGCGGTATGGAGATAGAGGAACCAGTTCTGGTTCTGCTGGCCACCCATGCACGCGATGTAGTGCGTCCCAGTAGTATCCAGAGCAAGCCCGCAGCTGCCGCAGGACGCACCCGCCGTGATGAGAGGTTGCGGGGCAAAGAGCTGGTGGCGGAGAGCGATGGCGTAAAGGGCCGGAACCAGTGTGAACAAAGGGCTCATGGGGAGGGCGCGCAGGAATGCGGACCCCACGCTCCCCTCAAGGGAAACGGAGTGAAGCCAAGCCTTCCCCTGATCGTTCAAGCTCGCATGCAGACCCATCCAGTCGGCACAGTGTAGTATACCCGCGTAGGTCTTTTGTTGTTTTTCATGAACGCAGGCAGGGAAGACACTAGGACTGACGACAGTGGACACGCCGGGCGTGCCCCGGGGCAGGCGACGGTGGACGGCCTGAGCGGGGCGGACGAGGTCGCAAGCCTGCTGGATCCCGAGGTAAGAATCCTGCACAGCCTGCACAAAGGGGAAGGGGGATGGGAATATATATACCAGTAGTGTAGATTAGTAAGGCTTAGCCTAGCATGTGGCCCACGCGCATGTGCGCCCATAATGGCCCCCATGGATGATGCCTGCAACATTTAGCCATGCTTTGTCTATAATGGGACCCCCATGGATGATCTTCCCCCACGTGACATACTCCCCCTTAGCTGGGCATAGTGTGAAGATCATGATGAGGGTGCCGGTGCCCTTGAGGCACCTAGAGCAAGTGCTGCTTACATTCCACTCTTGCAGGAAGTAGCCTAGAATGTATTAAAAGCCATATGCCCCTTCTCAGGGATATGTGCTACATTGACTCCCAACGGAGTGATGTTGATAATTAATAATTAATTAAATAAGTGCAGGCCAGCGCGCGGTAAAATGGTGACTGTGCAAAAAATTAAATTCCGACACGCAGACGCTACGCGTTGATCAGGTGTCGCGTGACCGCCATGCGACCATTAATAGTTGTCGCGTATATTACATCCTCAATGATGTGGAGGCGGAGATGGAATGAGTATCTATAATGTAACCTTGAGTGACAGGGTTGCTGGCACCACGGCCCGAATCACTGTTATTACACTTGTACTGAATTGGGTCACATGCATACCCCCACCGACTTGGGGTTGGTATCCTTTATATATCCTGCCATGGACTGAAATCGTTGTCTCCTTGAATACATGTACGACTCACATGGGTCCGTCAGGGGGCCTGCCCATATTCACCACTATATTAATCCCTAAAAGGTGCTTACATTGTCCTAGGTCGCATTCATGCATGCATTCGCGTATCCATGCATGCAATCACTTCCATCCCTGCATTAAGCATTCACGCATCCATGCATGCAAACACCATCCATCCACGCAAGCATTCACGTATCCATGCATGCAAACACCATCCACCCCAAGCACTCACATGCATATTCATGCATGCAAACACCATCCATCCATGCTAGCATTCACGTATCCATGCACGCAAACACCACCCATCCGTGCATTGAAGCATTCACGTATCCATGCATGCAAACACCATCCACCCAGGCAAGCATTCACGTATCCATGCATGCAAACACCACCCATCCGTGCAAGCATTCACGCATCCATGCATGCAAACACCATCCACCCCAAGCTTTCAGGTATCCATGCATGCAAACACCACCCATCCATGCATGCAAACACCATCCACCCATGCAAGCATTCACACATTCATGCATGCAAACACCATCCATCCCTGCAAGCATTTACGTATCCATGCATGCAAACACCACCCATCCCTGCAAGCATTCACGTATCCATGCATGCAAACACCATCCATCCCTGCAAGCATTCACGTATCCACGCATGCAAACACCATCCATCCCTGCAAGCATTAATGCAATATCGATTCGTGTAATTAGCACCCATCCTGCGAGCATCCATGCAATTACCACCCATCCTGCGAACATTCACGTGCAATCCATGCATGCAGACACCGCCATCCATTCGATGCAAGCATTCACGTTTCCATGCAGCCACCCATCCTCGGCCCGCAGCATCATGGTGAACACAGCATTTCCCTCGCCCGGCCTGCGGCCGGACTGTAACACTGGACTGTCTCACCGCTTTAACAAAGAGGGTTCAGGGCGATATATGTAGTCGCCTCAAAGTTGCACCCTCACGGCCAGCAAATGCTGGGCCGCTGCCATCCCCACTTCACAAACACACCCTCTTTCAGAATCTGTCCAGTATTGTTGCCTAATGCACCCCCGTTCGAAAGAGCGACATAATGCAACCACACTGCGAATGAAACAACGCAGTTTGTTTAAGATGCCACGGCGCCGACTATACCTCAAGACCATAGCTGTGTAATGTCGGCGGGACAATGACGGGGTAATGACGCGCAATGACGAGACGATGACGCGCGTGATGATTAGGGAACTGTTTGATAACGAAAGGTTAGTGGCTGTAGACTAATTATAGGTCGTTGATTATTCAATGAAGAGGCGGCACACTTTTGTTTTTGTTCATTATTGCACTGACTTCCGCGCGATGAATCCCACTGAACTGAACTGAACACCGCGCAGCAAATCAATCGTCAACGGCGTTAACTATTGCAAGTACATATCGGATCCTGCACGCCGACTGGCGACAATTTATTCCTTCCGGCGCAGGTGTACGGCGTACTTTTGGTATACTTGCCAGGTTTGTTGCGATTCTGTTGCATTGCGGAACTCTAGAATTGGTGGGTTTTCAGTTGCGGAACTAGGTGTTGCGATACTCGAGCACGCTCCCATTTTTCATCCAAACATCACTTTTGAAAAGTGAAGGTGCTATGGTGTGCCCATACCTGCCCTTAATCGAAGTGGATGATAATTTTTTTTTTTTGAGTTGCGATTCTTGTTGCGATACTGCGGGTGACCCCTGTAGTGTAGCGGCTATCCTCAGGTGCAATAACTTCCACCTGCGGGCTTCTACCCTGGCTAGCTATGCGCCACCGGGCCCGTCGGGAGAAAAGAAACGAGTCCTCAAGTCCTGCGGACTATGAAAGTAACCCCAATAGGCAATTTATTTCATTGTTGAGCACGTTCACAGGGCCGGGCCGCAACACTCCTCCCCCTCCCCGGGGGGCGGCAGCCCCTACCGTCTTGGAGGCAAACATGCACATAGTACTCCTACACACAGATCTCGAGTGATTTATCTAGTACCAAATCCGAAAGGCTTGCATCACTCCCCGGACAGGAGAACTTTTGCGGATGACTGTAGGTGTAAGTTCAATGGCGATGCCATGGTAACCGGAGACGTCCGTCCTATAGTCAGCAAAATTGGTGCGAGAGGTCCCCAGTTCGATTCCCGTCGGATTCATTTGCAGATCGCGTTTTTCCGCGTTTTCCGCGGCCCGGCACTGAACGCAAATGGTTTTCACCTTTGCGGAGTGCCTGATCAGAATGCACATGCAGCACAAGAGAAAATCACAATATAATGCGCAGTCCATTACCGCTCAGCCAGGAGGTCGTTCTAGCCAGTTGACACAATCATAAAATGTTTACCATAGGGGTACTATATCCCAGCCCTTGTCCACCAACGGGCCAGTGAAAGCCAGTTCCCCGCAGACTTGCCACATAAGGACAACTCTTCATATAGCCAGCCGGGCATTCCAGCAAGAGGGAACATTTATCATGCAACGTGATCCGGCGATGTAGCCAACCACGTATCCTGTCAAGCATAAACCCAGCCTTACAGCATGACTGGTTTGCATAATGCGCACATTACGAGGACGCACCAGCGTCGGCGACGACGATGCACATCAGCAGGCCCCAAGGTAGCAGGGCGCCTGTTCAAAGGGCAGGGCCGCAAGAGCAGTATGCTGCTGTTGCCTAGCATTTGTTGCAGTTGACACCCTGTATGAACAGAGAAAAATTACACAAGGGCCCGCTTAAGGACATGCAGCACAATGGACAGGCCGAGGACAGTTTTCCCGACGCCCAGTCCCTTCCGCTGCATCGCGGAGAAAGCGAGGCAGAGGCATACCGTGAAGCTGAGCGGCAGGAGGACCTCCAAGGTGACTGTGAGCGGCATGTTGGAGGGCACCTGGCGCAGCAGCCAGAACGAGAACGGTTCCATCAGCCTCAAAACATGGGGATGGAAAAGATATATGGGCAGAGAGGCCCTGCCAAACCTGGTGACCATACCATCCAGCGCTGGCATAATGGCCAGCATCGAAAAGGCCATCCCCATATCCTCCGCTAGCGCGCCCATGTAACCCAGCACCCTCAGCGGCCATTCCCGCCACCACGATCCGAGCTCCCACGTGGCCATCACGTCGGCGACGGTGGCAAAACGCGCTGCCTCGCTGGAACGCAGGTCCAGCCCCGAGAGGATGTCGGGGAAGAACGTGGATCGAACCGTGAGCTGCACAAAGATGGCGGCCAGTACGACCCGAAGCCACACGTGCGACCGAACCGTGTGCACCATGCGAGTGATCTGGCTGTTGTACGCATACCCGATCGCAAAGGGCAACGCAGAGGTGAGGACGCGGGGCCCCAGTGGCTCCCAGCCCAACTGGTGCATGCCCCAGGGACCAAACCACATCCCATGAACACCCGCCGCTGAAGCCGGGGGCCACAGCAACGCAAAGAGAATGGGGAGCAGGAATTGCACCGTGCCAGCGGCCAGTAGCAGGAGCACAACACCACCTTTCTGGTGCCTGGGACCCTCGCGGTGGTTGTGGCCGCGCCATATGCCGACACACAGCCACAGCAGCAGCTGGTTGAAGGCCAGTGCCCACAGGCCCCACAGGTGGGCCGTGGTGGAGAAGCGCTCCTGCTTCGATGACCGCACGAGGTCATCAAATGCGCGGGATACCCCAAACTCCATGAGCAGCGCCAGCATGACCGCCAGCAGGGGCGTGCGCAGGGATGGTCGCATGCCGCCAGTTACGTTAAATAGTGCCGGAACCTTTTGCCGCCTGAGGCAAATCGGTCCGTAACACTATTTTGCCCGGAATAACCACTTCCGAGCACCCAAGTTAATTCGGCCGAATTAACTTGGGTGCTCGGAAGTGGTTATTCCGGGCAAAATAGTGTTACGGACCGATTTGCCTCAGGCGGCAAAAGGTTCCGGCACTATTTAACGTAACTAAAACCTGGCCTCGTGGAGGGGGGACGAAGAGCCCGAGACATCCGCCTAGGCCGCTGAGCACGCACCACTAAATGCGCCGGAGCTGCCTCAGTGAGGATTCGAACCCCTGACCTCCAAGGTGCACGGGTTTTAGTTACGTTAAATAGTGATGGAACCTTTTGCCGCCTGAGGCAAATCGGTCCGTAACACTATTTTGCCCGGAATAACCACTTCCGAGCACCCAAGTTAATTCGGCCGAATTAACTTGGGTGCTCGGAAGTGGTTATTCCGGGCAAAATAGTGTTACGGACCGATTTGCCTCAGGCGGCAAAAGGTTCCGGCACTATTTAACGTAACTAAAACCTGGCCTCGTGGAGGGGGGACGAAGAGCCCGAGACATCCGCCTAGGCCGCTGAGCACGCACCACTAAATGCGCCGGAGCTGCCTCAGTGAGGATTCGAACCCCTGACCTCCAAGGTGCACGGGTTTTAGTTACGTTAAATAGTGCCGGAACCTTTTGCCGCCTGAGGCAAATCGGTCCGTAACACTATTTTGCCCGGAATAACCACTTCCGAGCACCCAAGTTAATTCGGCCGAATTAACTTGGGTGCTCGGAAGTGGTTATTCCGGGCAAAATAGTGTTACGGACCGATTTGCCTCAGGCGGCAAAAGGTTCCGGCACTATTTAACGTAACTAAAACCCGTGCACCTTGGAGGTCAGGGGTTCGAATCCTCACTGAGGCAGCTCCGGCGCATTTAGTGGTGCGTGCTCAGCGGCCTAGGCGGATGTCTCGGGCTCTTCGTCCCCCCTCCACGAGGCCAGGTTTTAGTTACGTTAAATAGTGCCGGAACCTTTTGCCGCCTGAGGCAAATCGGTCCGTCACACTATTTTGCCCGGAATAACCACTTCCGAGCACCCAAGTTAATTCGGCCGAATGAACTTGGGTGCTCGGAAGTGGTTATTCCGGGCAAAATAGTGTGACGGACCGATTTGCCTCAGGCGGCAAAAGGTTCCGGCACTATTTAACGTAACTCCGCCCAATGCGGCTCCCATCCCTGACAAGATGGACAGGCCCAAGACACCCCCCTGGAAGGCCCTGGGCACAAAGTTGGCGAGCGAGGTGTTGTCGTGCGGCGCCCAAAGCCCGGCCAGCGACGTGTTCTGGAAGCAGCGCAGATTCTGGCCCCCGCAGTGGCCAAAGTGGAGCATGACGACGGAGAAGCTCCACAGGAAGCGCAGGTTGGACGTGACCACCTCCAGCACTCCCGACTGTGCGTGCTCCTCACCCCACGTGGCTGGCTCTGCACCACTGGATGATGAAGCTGGCCCCAGCAATCGGGCAAACAAGGACCGCGGCCTGAATATGAGGGATGCGGCAGCAGCAGCACCCGTAAAGGCGCGGCCATCGTCACTGGCGCCACTAGCACCCCTGCCTGCCGTCCTGCCCAGCGCCCCGGCGGCCTCGGCGGCCATGCTGCTGATGGTGCGGTGGCTGAACACCGACAGGCTCTGGCTGCCGGACGCCAGCGGCGCGAGCGCAGGGTCCCTGGCCAGCTCCCTGGCCAGCTCCCTCTGCAGCTGCACCGCCACCAGCGAGTTGCCCCCGATGTTGAAGAAGTCGTCAAACACGGACACGCTGGGCAGGCGCAGCACCTTCCCCCACAGCGCGGCCAGCTTGGCCTCGAGCGGGTCCATCATGACCGCCGCGTGCGACGCGGACGCCTCACGGCCGCCCCCGCCCGTCCCCACGCGCCGCATCTCCGCCATCTCTGCCGCCGCCATGGCCAGCAGCTTGCGGCGGTCGAGCTTGCCGCTGATGAGGCGCGGCAGCTCGTCCACACACAGGATGCGCGCGGGGAGCGCGTACTGCGGCAGTTGCTGCCCCAGGGCCGCCAGCAGTGCCTCTGGGAGCAGCCGCCGGGGGCTCACCACCGCCATCAGTGTGTCATGGCCCGGTGCGTCCACGAGGCCCTGCTGGGTGGCGGGCACCAGCACCGCCCCAGCGGCGGCCACGCCTGGCAGCCGCGCCATGGCCTGCTCCACAAAGCCCAGCTCCAGGCGCACGCCCCTCACCTTGACCTGGTGGTCCAGGCGACCCATCAGCGCCAAGTCGCCACACGGCAGCAGCCGCGCACAATCCCCCGTGCGGTACAGGACGAGCGAGGGGCGGTCATCCTTGCCGCCAGCAGCCTCATCGCGGCTTGGGGTGAACATGTCTGATGGGGGATGCTGAGGAAAACCGCATGACGGCGACGCGGCAGCGTCCCCCCCCAGCAGGTCGGCGATGGGTATGCGCGTGAAGCGCGATGCGGTCAGCTCCGGCTGGTGGAGGTACCCGCGCGCAACCACGCCGCCGCCCACGCAGAGCTCCCCCGGGACGCCCGGCGGTGCCAGCTGGCCGTGGTCATCGAGCACCAGCGTGACGGCGCGCAGGAGTGGGCGGCCAACCGTGACGTGCCCCGCGGCAACCATGGCGCGCGTCACGGGCGCCCACGTGGCATCGCCGCTCGTCTCCGTGGACCCGTACAGGTTGACCAGCTGACAGTGGTCGCCCGCGGCCGCCAGGAACGCCTGCGCCAGGGACAAGGGGAGCGGCTCGCCGCTGCTGATGACGAGCGAGATGCATCAAGTTTCGTTTAAGTGGCCAGCCGGAGCGGCTGCTTAGGTTTTAGCGGACAAGTGTTCGAAGCGCGTCATTGGTGAATTACTTGGGAACTTGGGTTTCCCCGCGAAACTCCAACCGCACGTTCAGATTTCCAAATCTCAAGTAAAGTTCGGCGCAACTTTCTGAACGGGAGCAGTTGACGAGCAGCATTCCTCCGGACGAATGAATTGCGTTCCATACTTGCGCAAAATTTTGAAAGGTAGCTTGCGTGCAGCCCTACTAAAATTTGCGCGGACGTTCAGATTTCCAAATCTCGGGTAAATTTCGGCGGAACTTTCTGAACGGGGGTAGTTGGCGGGCAGCGTTCCTCCAGACGAATGAAATGCGTTCCATACTAGCGCAAAATTTTGAAAGGTAGCTTGCGTGCAGCCCTACTAAAATTTGCGCGAAGTGTGGGACTGAAAATTCGTAACGGAAACTTTTTGGAAGTTGCCGTCACTTCCTTTTGTGCAAACGTGTGGGAGTGAAAATTCGTAACGGAAACTTTTTGGTAGTTGCCGTCACTTCATTTTGCGCGAGTGTTGGGCTGAAAATTCGTAACGGAAACTTTTTGGTAGTTGGCGTCACTTCCTTTGGTTCGACTGAAAATTCGCTGAAATTCGCTGAATTCGTACCGTAGCCTAATTTTTAGTACCTCGAAGTGACGGGGCACCTAAAAATTTGCCCACAAGTACACTTGGCAGCGCGCTCACTGGGAAAAATTGTACAGCCGCTCCGGCGGGCCACTTGAACGAATTGTAATGGGCCCCTCACACCACGTGGCGCGTGCACGCTCGTCCTCCTCCGCGTCTGCCAGCATCGCCTGCAGCAGCGACGGGACAACCACGAGCCGCGTGACGTGGGCGGACACCGCCACGTGCAGCAGGGACGCAGGGTCGCGCGCCTCCTGCGCGGTCGCCAGCACTACGGGCACGCCATGCAGGAGCGACCCAAGGATCTCCAGTGTGTGATCCACAAACGACACCGTTGTGCGCGCCAGGCAGGCCTCGCCGGGCGCAAAGGGGCACGCCGCCCAGTAGCCCTCCAGCTTAGCCACAAGCGCGCGGTGGGTCAATTCGACCCCCTTGGGCACGCCGGAGCTGCCGGAGCTGAACAGGCAGATTGCCGTCTGGTCAGGGTGGATGAACGGACCTGCTAAGGAGTCCTGGTTTCGGCCCCTTTGTCCCCCTGTGCCTGATGCTGTCCTGGCATCCGCCACGAGGTCGTCCACAACAAAGCACGTGGTTTGCTCCAGCCCGGCCATGCCCTGCAACCGCCCACAAACAGCGCGGTCCCACAGGATCGCCTTGATGGACGCGGCATCCAGCAGGCTGGCCAGGTAGGCGGGCGGGTTGGCGGGGTCGAGGGACACGTAGCACGCGCCTGCCTTGAGCACGCCCAGCATGGCGGCCAGCATCAGGAGCGACCGCTCCATGACGATTGCCACGCGTGCCTCTGCGCCCACGCCACTAGCAGCCAGCGCCGCAGACAGCAATCCCGCGGCACTGTCCAGCTGGGCAAATGAGAGGGCTGCTTCTTGGCAGCGTGCCGCCATGTCTGCTGGGCGGGTGGCCACCTGGCAGTCCCACAGGGCACACAGGCTGAGGGGAGAGGGAGGCACTTGCAACCACTGCTTCAGCTGCGATGATTCTATCAACTGCATGCGCTCCGCCTCGGTCATCATCGGCAGGCGGCCCACCGGCGTCTCGGGGGATGCCACGGCGCTGCTGGCCAGGCACACCAGCTGCTGGCCCAGCCGCTGCATGCTGGCCTCACACCACAGGTCCGTCCGGTACTCGAGCAGCAGAGTCAGGTTGCCCGCCTGTGCTTCATCGCAGAGGACAAGGCTCACATCCACCTTGGAGGAGCCGTGGCGGTTAATACGACGACCCGGAATGACGCAGGCATCTGGCCCAAGTGCCAACTCAGTCATTCCAACCATTTGGTCGGGCATGATCATGGACTGGAAGATGGGGTTGCCACTCACGCTGCCCGTCGCCCCCACAGCCTCCACCACCTTGTGAAAGGGCGCGGCGGCATGCTCCATAGCGGCCAGGACTACATCGCGCACATGCTGCACCATGCGGGCGAAGGGCAGCGCGCTGTCCACATCCACACAGAGGGCCAGCGGGTTGATGAAATACCCGATCAGGTGCTGCACCTCTGACGTGTTGCGCCCATTCCAGGGTGTGCCCACCACCACCTTATCCTGCCGGCTGCAACGGCCCAGCAGAGCCGCCCAAAGAGTCAGCATCACCATGAAGAAGGTCGCGCCACATTCCTGCGCGAACTTCTTCAGAGCCTGAACCACCATCCTTTCCAGGGTGAATTCCAGGCAGTCGCCTTTAAAAGACTGCACCCTCGGCCTTGGTTTGTCGGTTGGCAGTTCCAGGAGTTGGGGCGTGCCTGCTAGCTGGCCCTTCCAGTATGCCAGCTGGGCAGCCATCTCGCCCGTCTCCTCCAACCAACGCCGCTGCCACACCGCATAGTCGCTGTACTGCACAGGTAACGGGGGCAAGCACAACTCGCCACCTTTCATAATTGACGAGTAGCTGTGGCAGAGCTCACGGATGAGGAGCACCCCTGAGAGGCCATCACTCACCGAATGGTGCATGTTCACCATGAGGGCACTGGAGCGGTCACCCCTCTTCACCAGCAGGCAGCGCACCAGGGGCCCTGTGTAGGGGTTGAAGGGTCGAGGCCTCCTTGTGGAGTGAGGCCCACAGCCCTTGGTCGCCATCCCTGCATCCACCACCTCAAATGGGAGGACAAAGTCATCAGGAGGCACAACCACCTGGACAGCCCCTGGTGCACCCTGGGAAGCTGCCTGCATTGCTGGCATCGCATAATGGGTCCGAAGCGCTTCATGTCGTGCCACCACCACCTGCATGCTCCGCCGCAATATGTCGACATCCACATGCCCAACCACACTCCACCAGAGTCCCATGTTGTAGGCAGGGCTGGCCGGGTCCAGCTCATGTAATACCAGCATCTGCTCCTGCCCATACGACACGGGAGGAAGCGCGCTGGGCTTGTCTCCACGGAGGGGCTGCAAAGGTGGCTCCACCGCATGCGCCCGCGTCACCTGCCTCCCACACGTCATCGCCGCAGCCAGCTCTGCAACGCTTGGGTTTGACAACACCGTGGTCACCCGCAGGCCTTCCCCCGCGCCTGGGCACTCAGCCAGTCGCTCCCGCATCTGGTGCACGAGTGCCATGGCCATCAGTGAGTTGATGCCAAACTCGTGGAAACTCGCCAGCACGCTCAGCGACGCCACACCCAGCACGTCTTGGCACACCGCCTGCACACGCGCCTCGTACATGCTCCGAGGCGCTACATAATCGCGACCGCCACTGGTACTCAGATCCACTGGGGGAAGTGCCCTCACATCCACCTTGCCCGAGATGGTCACCGGGAGCCTCTCCAGGGCCACCACCGCCGAGGGAACCATGTAGCTGGGGAGCGTGCGCCGAGCTGCTTCCATCAACGCATCCACCTGGACACTAGCAGGGACAATGTAGGCCACCAGGCGTTTGCTAGAGGAGACGAGTCCATCACTGTTACAGCCCACATCCTGCAGAACGGCCACCGCCTTGGCCACCCCTGGGCAGGCCTCCAGCACGCTCTCTACCTCACCCAACTCGATGCGTACGCCGCTCAGTTTCACCTGCCGGTCCAAGCGACCCAAGCATTGCAGCCGGCCATCAGGCAGCCACCTGGCCAGGTCTCCAGTTCGATACAGCCTGCCCGCCGCAAATGGGTTGTCCAGGAATCTCTCCTTGGTCAGGTCATGCCGGTTGGCGTAGCCCCTCGCCACGCCTGCACCGCCGATGTACAGCTCCCCTGGCACCCCAATGGGTGTCGGTTGAAGGTAGGCATCCAGCACATAGACCCGCACGTTTGGAAGAGGGCCACCTATTGAGACTGATTGGTCCTCGGCTGTCATCTGCCCCATCGTGGCAAAAACGCAGGATTCCGTGGGGCCGTAGCCGTTGAGACAGCGCCTGCCCGCCGCCCAGCTGGTTGCCATGTGCAGGGGCACCATCTCTCCACCAATGCAGAGGGTGGAGAGGCCCGGGAAGTGCGCAGGGTTGAACATGGAGAGGACGGAAGGAACGACAAAGGCACAGGTGACGCGGCGAAGCGAGTCTTGCGGGTCAGACCCAAGCGGGTGCACGACTAGGGTCCCTCCAGCAGCAAGTGTCCCGAACACCTCGGCCACCGACGCATCAAAGCTGGGATTGGCAAGTTGCAGCACGCGGCTGCTGCCGTCCAGCTGCCACCTGTCAATCAGACAGGCCACCAGGTTGCACGCGTTGCGGTGCTCCACCATGACACCCTTGGGGCGGCCTGTGGTGCCTGATGTGAAGAGCACATAGGCCAGGTCCATGGGGAACACCTGGCGGTGAATGACGGGCTTTTGTGTAGGAAAGTAAGGGGCATAGGCAGGCGTCAGTGGAACCTCCAGCTGCTTCAGGTGGCGGACGTATCAGCACCCCATGGGGGTCGCTGGTGCGGGCTCGTGAGGAGGATGCTAACGTTAGCATCCTCCAGCATACCCTGCACACGTTCCGCCGGGTAGTCGGGGTCCAGCGGCACGTACGCACACCCTGCCTTGAGGATGGCCAGCATACCCACCACCATCTCCACACAGCCCTTGAGGCACAGGCCAACCCTGCCACCCACCACCACGCCGGTATCCTGAATAATGCAAGCCAAGGCGTCCGCCCTTTGCTGCAGCTCACAGTAGCTCACTTGCTCAGTCTCCGTCTCAACCGCCACGTGGTCCGGCGTGCGAGACGCCTGCTCGTCAAACAGCTCGTGCAAGCACTTGCCAGCACAAGCAAAGGCCGTGTCCGTAGCGTTCCATTCCTCCACCACCCGCCTGCGCTCCGCCTCGGTCATCATCGGCAGGCGGCCCACCGGCGTCTCGGGGGATGCCACGGCGCTGCTGGCCAGGCACACCAGCTGCTGGCCCAGCCGCTGCATGCTGGCCTCACACCACAGGTCCGTCCGGTACTCGAGCAGAAGCAGCTGGTCAGCAGAGCCAGGGTCTCCAGTGAGCACCAAGGAGACATCCATCTTTGAGGTGGAGCTGCCTTGCTGGACAAATTGAGGGTGTAGCAGGCAGTCGGGACCCAAGGGCAAGGGGTTTCCATCTGCAAAATCGCTGGGCACCACCATGGATTGGAAGATGGGGTTGTGGCCAACCACCCCGTTTGAACCAACAGCCTCCACCACCTTGTGGAAGGGCGCGTCCGCATGCTCCATGGCGGTCAGGACCACATCGCGCACGTGCTGCACCATGCGGGAGAAGGGCAGTGCGCTGTCCACATCCACACAGAGGGCCAGCGGGTTGATGAAATACCCGATCAGGTGCTGCACCTCTGACGTGTTGCGCCCATTCCAGGGTGTGCCCACCACCACCTTATCCTGCCGGCTGCAGCGACCCAGCAGAGCAGCCCACAATGCTGTCAGCACCATAACAAAACTTGCACCGTGCTGCGCCCCCACAGCCCTCAGGCTCTGGACCAACCCCTCATCCAACCTCACATGCACAGAGCCACCTGCAAAGCTCTGCACCTTTGCCCTCGGATTGTCGGTCGGCAGTTCCAGGAGTTGGGGCGCGCCTGCCAGCTGGCCCTTCCAGTATGCCAGCTGGGCAGCCATCTCGCCCGTCTCCTCCAACCAACGCCGCTGCCACACCGCATAGTCGCTGTACTGCACAGGTAACGGGGGCAAGCACAACTCGCCACCTTTCATAATTGACGAGTAGCTGTGGCAGAGCTCACGGATGAGGAGCACCCCTGAGAGGCCATCACTCACCGAATGGTGCATGTTCACCATGAGGGCACTGGAGCGGTCACCCCTCTTCACCAGCAGGCAGCGCACCAGGGGCCCTGTGTAGGGGTGAAGGTGTCGAGGCCTCCTTGTGGAGGAGGCCCACAGCCCTTGGTCGCCATCCCCTGCATCCACCACCTCAAATGGGAGCACAAAGTCATCAGGAGGCACAACCACCTGGACAGCCCCTGGTGCACCCTGGGAAGCTGCCTGCATTGCTGGCATCGCATAGTGGGTCCGAAGCGCTTCATGTCGTGCCACCACCACCTGCATGCTCCGCCGCAATATGTCGACATCCACATGCCCAACCACACTCCACCAGAGTCCCATGCTGTAGGCAGGGCTGGCCGGGTCCAGATCGTGTAATGCCATGGCCAGCATCTGCTCCTGCCCATACGACACGGGAGGAAGCGCGCTGGGCTTGTCTCCACGGAGGGGCTGCAAAGGTGGCTCTACCACATGCGCCCGCGTCACCTGCCTCCCACACACCATCTCCGCCGCCAGCTCTGCAACGCTTGGGTTTGACAACACCGTGATCACCCAAACTAGGCCTTCCCCCAACAGGCAGCTGGCATAGTTATGGATACGCCGGAAGATAGAGGGGCCGCCGGCGCCAGCCCGGGTGATCAGGAGAAATGCACGGTTTAAACGGGGAACGTTGCTCCCGCTGTCGCTGCGGATAGGCCGAGCCCCATCCAACGTGGCCGCTGTCCAACTCGTTTAACAGAGGAGTGCTCCCCACTCACTGTGGAGTACAGCTAGATTCTACTAATCTCTAGCATATATACTATGATCTACTGCATTTTACTTATTTGCCGCCGTACACAGACCTTTTGCCGATGCAGTAACATTCGGCACCCTGTTAATGTGACCGCCAGCAACCAAACTGAACGGCTGCTGGCGAGGCGAGTGCATGGTTCGAGCCTCCATAAGTATGATCTGTGACGGTATACTGACAATGGCCTACTCAACGACAAGTAAGAGCCAGTCAGCTGCACGGCGCCGCATGATCTGGTCGCTTTCCCCCATCCCTACTGGCTGACGACCGACATTAAAACCGGAGAAAACTGGGAGCTCCTTCCCGCCGGCCACTTGGACGACGGCTGTAAAAAATGCCCTGGGGGTTCCCTCCCCCAAATCTTATGAAACGACAGATCCTGTTTTGGTAGGAGCAAAGTGCACGCTCCCATCCAAAATCGGGACGACGGTATCGGCCTCGGAACAGCCACTTTGACTGGAGGGGCAACCCTCCTTTTCAGAGAGCATTGTCACGTACTCAATCGGTAAACAGCGAAACAGCTGCAAATTCGCAGGTCATGACCCCACGATCGACTGCGTGGGCACTGGGCACTCAACAAAGGTCCAGGTACACCCTTTGACCACACGCCAAATTTGCTGCCAAGTGTCACCAGAATTGCAGCACACACAGTCAGTCAGTCAGTTGGATCCAGTGTTGACTTGGGCGTAAATGGGTTTTAAAAGTCGAGACTAAAAATTAAGTCGGAGTAAAATGGGCCCAGTCCTGCGAATGCCAGGCGACGACCCAGTGCTGCGAATGCCAGGAGTTTTGCAATCGTGGTGGCCCTTCAATTTTAATAAGCGTTATTTTTAAGGTGAGGTGCCAGCCCCCCTGAAACCATACCATGGAATAACATGTACTGTTGACCTGGGGGGACCCAAGACATGATTTTGGCAAGTAAATAGGATGTATGGGGGTCCATCCCACCACTTGTTGAGGGTGGTATGCACAGTTACACGCTCGTATTGTGCTAAAAATAGCAAAAGACGCTATTTATGGCACATTCTGCCTAGGACAATGGGGGCATCTTTTTGCATGTTTCAATGTATTCCCATTTAGTTGCCCCAGTTTGCAAATTTTCCACCTAATTGGCACCCCAAAATGGTGAGTATTTCATCAGTTATTAATTTCCCCCCCAAAGAGGTACTTTTTTGGGCTGAAAAAAATAAAACAAATCATAGACACACAATTTGACCCTGGGGAGATATACACAAATACTAGACATGGGCATACACAATCCCACAAAGTTTGAGCTCATTCTGAGTACAAACGTGGAAGTTATAGCGTTTGGCAGTTGGCCACCTGTGCAGCCGCTAAGGAAGGCAATAGTGAGTATTACGGCACACTAACACTCTCTATGCCATCCAAATGGCTCCAGACCATGCCCAATTCGAGCACAACGTACAAGGAGGTGGCTGGGCACCTCATGTGCCCTTGCCTTACCTTGGCACGGGCAACCTCATGGGTGTGTGCACAGCAACAAGGCAGGTAGCTCTACATGTCTAGCCAGCACTTCTGAAGCAAATTCTAGGCGTATGCTGTGATCATCATACCAAAACCAAGGTGTCCAATGCAAATACACCCTAGAAAGCCATATCCACTGATTGCCCAACCAAGGGGAACAACATACAGTCCACAGAGAAAGCATACTAATCATAAATGCTGCGTGCCAGGGCTTCTTACCATGGTTACTTTGCCTTGCTAGCATTAATTAATTAATTAATTAAAATCATAGCTCCGTTGGGAGCATATGTAACACATAGCCCTGAGAAAGGGGCATCTATGGGTTTGTAATACAATCAGGGCTACAACCTGCAGGTGGAGGATGTACAACTGTCACCTGCTCTGGGTGCACAAGGTGCACCTGCACCGCCATGATGGTTCATGCCTCCTTAACAAGCACAGGCACCCAGAGGGGGCTTGAGGAGAGGGCCTAGAAGGCCTGCATGACATATGGGGTGGAGGGTATGTGGCTAGGCTATAGCTGGTGTACACATGGCATCTCAGCAGAGAGTTGCTAGCATATGACAGGGCTGTCTCATAATTCAGTGGGAGAGAGGCCAAGAAAACAACGGTATCCCCTACCTACATGCAGTTCCACCCATGCAATATGCCCCTCAGAACGCCCACTATAGCTTTTCTTTTCAGCGCAATTGTTTGCTAAGAAACAACCTCAACCTTGTGAGCCTCTACACTGTAAGCACACTGAAACCGCTGCTAAGAAAGGCTGCGTCAATATTCATACAAAACTGAGTGTTTTTACCAAACTCCTTCCAAGAAACCACTCGACAAATCCCTGACAACTTGCCAACATGCCACGGCTCATGATTTGACACGTCCCAGCGATGCAACCTAGATAAAATCACTGAAAGCTGCCAGGAATCTGGCGATGCGCATCACGGAATGGCATGCTACTGTTACGTCCCAGCCCAGACACTCCTAGCCTGAGCTACGTAGCGAAAGATCTACCATGCCGGAATTAGGAAGATTCAAGGTGGCCTAATGCAGATTGCGCTTCACGACTGGGGTCGTGAGATATCTGGCACCGCGACTTGATGCCAAGCTACTTAATACACACTTATAATGGCTAGCAATACCAATTACAAATGGATAGTTGCCCCAGGTTTAATGTGTAGGCGTATTCGCACTTATCATTCATCAAACCAAGAGGACGAGACTCTCGTCCTCGGACCAATTTCACCTAGGTCTGCCACTACGCTGGCAAGGGGCGCCGACATGGCGCCGACCTTCCAAAGCATGCAGTCCACACAAGATCCTCGGGTCGACATCGACCCTCGCCTACAGAATCCACGCATGGGTACAATATCTCAACTAGCTATAAAGTACGCAGCGCGGCGCGACTGCACCGGCCCCTAGAAGATACACGCATACAACAACCTAGGCCCAAAATAACTGGTCCGAATCACACAAACTGTCATAGTTCCATACCAAAAGTCCTGACCAAGGGACAATTCCCAAATTAAGTCCCGAAATGAGTCCCAAAGTCCTACGGACTATGACAACAAGTCAAACTACATAATTTATTCCATTGTTACGTCCGTCCAAAAGGGCCGGGACGTAACACTCCTCCCCCCCCACGGGGGTCGGTAGTCCCTACCGTACAAGAGATAGAAAGGAAACAAGTAAGCTACGCTACTATAAGAGTACTATGTCCCAACCCCGGTTCACCCGCGGGTTAGTAATACCAATTCCTCTAGAGGTTGATACACAGGACCAACCCTGACGTAGTAGCATGAAACAGGATGACAGGATCATTCCGCCATCCGTCATAAAACTCTCACAACCATCTCAGCGACCGCCGTTGTTGACGCGCCGATCCACTGGAACCACCTTAGGGGGCGCCACCGCGTGCCCTATCCCATCCACATAATAATGCACAGTCCATGTAATCCCGCGCAACCAGTCCTGAGGTCCTGAGCAGCCTCAAACTTGATGAAATGTTGACCATAGGGGTACTATGTCCCAGCCCTTGTGCACCAACGGGCCAGTGAAACCAGGTCCCCCCAGACTTGCCACGCAAGGGCAACTCTTTATATAGCCAATCGGGACTGTCAGCAGGAGGGAATATTTTTCATGCATACAACTTGATGATCCGGCCGACGAGGTGGCCAGTCATGTATCCCATCCAGCCGAAGCCCAGTCTTACAGCGCGACTGATGCGCGTGATCACACGACGATTAAGAGTACTACTAGCGTCGACGACTGTGAGGCACAGCATGCAGTGCAGGCTCCATGCTCAGAAGCGAGGGCGTGCACCAGGAGAATCTGATCCATCGCCTCACTACCGACAGCTGTACGCGTCCTCTCAAATACAGGCGCGCCGTGAGCCAACCGACCATGCAACGTGGCCGTTCCTGGCCGCCGCTGGAGTGGCTGTATAGCGGGGGAAGCCCTAGCGTGGCCGCTAGAGTGCGCCTCCCCTGCACCTGCGAACGCATGCAGGTGCCCGCAAGGCCCTAGTGTGTCCACTAGAGTGCGCCCCGCCGTCTCTATCCAACGCAGGAAACAGGCAAAGTCGATCAACACCGGAAACTTGGATAATATGGCACGTTAAGTGCCCAAAACTAGCAGGGCCCCAGCGTGACCACTGGAGTGCGCCCTGCCAACTCCTCCACGAAGCTGCAGTAAGTTAGGCACAATTCACCACTCCGGCCGACGTGCATAGACCGGAGCAGTCGCCGGTCCCCGCATTCCTTACTGCCGATGTGCCTGAACTCCACCGCAAGCGGGGGAAAACTCCTCAGCTCGCAGTCACACCCTCCGTGGCACTCGCACCGCAAGAGCACGGTTGATGTTTGCGCAGGCCCATATGCATGTGATGCTCGACCCTAAGCTCGTCTGGATTTGTACTAGAACACTACTACAAATTGAGATTTTTCAAACTTTGTTATTTAGGGCCTCTCGTAAGTCCAAAGCATGTAGGTTATTGTCCCAACATGTTGTGACACCGTGACACCGTGACACCGTGACACCGTGACACCGTGACACCGTGACACCGTGACACCATAACGCTAGTATTTTACGATTTTGTATGGTGTCACAAGGTAATGTGGCGCCCATGGGGTTGCAACAATGATATTACATTGCCCAGAAGCACTGATTAACATGAGGTGACATTGTGACACCGTGACACCGTGACACCGTGACACGATGGCACCATAACGCTAGTATTTTACGATTTTGTATGGTGTCACAAGGTAATGTGGCGCCCATGGGGTTGCAACAATGATATTACATTGCCCAGAAGCACTGATTAACATGAGGTGACATTGTGACACCGTGACACCGTGACACCGTGACACCGTGACACCGTGACACCGTGACACCGTGACACCGTGACACCGTGACACGATGGCACCATAACGCTAGTATTTTACGATTTTGTATGGTGTCACAAGGTAATGTGGCGCCCATGGGGTTGCAACAATGATATTACATTGCCCAGAAGCACTGATTAACATGAGGTGACATTGTGACACCGTGACACCGTGACACCGTGACACCGTGACACCGTGACACCGTGACACCGTGACACCGTGACACGATGGCACCATAACGCTAGTATTTTACGATTTTGTATGGTGTCACAAGGTAATGTGGCGCCCATGGGGTTGCAACAATGATATTACATTGCCCAGAAGCACTGATTAACATGAGGTGACATTGTGACACCGTGACATCGTGACATTGTGACACCGTGACAGCATGATAGTGACAATATGACACGATAGCACTAGCATTTCATGATTTTGTTGTTTAGTGCCACAAAGTATTAACGCAACATTAATGTATTATGCAACCATGTATAAATAAAAGAAAATTTATGAATATGATGGATGACCAATAATCCCTATTACATGGCCTAGCAAACTTGCATCTGCCAACTGTGTCTCTCTGCCTCTTTAATATCAAATGCAAGATAAAATAATGTATAAATTAGCTTAAACTTACCTGACAATGATTTGCATACAGCTTTCTTTAATGCAGAATCTGGTGCCAAGCAAATGCCGTATCAAAACCATACATGCCCAATCTAATATGAACCATAATAATCGTGTTGCCCCGACTCGTCTACATCTTGCGAGTAGGGTGGCCTTTTCCGCGGTGGAGCCTGGGCATGTGCCAGGTTGTGGGGCCGGCCGGACGTGGGCGTTGTAGGCCCACGTCCCTTGCTCATCAAAATGACTATGACCCATGAAATGAGAATCCCTGGCTGCATAACCTCCTCCCTCATCATGATGTTGCCAGTCTTGCTCCCCGGCGGCCTTGGGGATTTGGGGCCTCGGCTTTGTCTTCCTTGGAGATCTCCTTAGAGGGGGGGCTGCGGCATAACGGTAAGTGCCGTCATTGTAATGCTGCACGGGCTCAGGGTTCTCAACGTAGGTGGTTTGTTGCAATGTGCCGCGACCTCAAGGCTGATGTGTATCAGCTGCCGACCCTTCGCCAGGCTGTGGATCGTACATGCCGGCATGGTATACATAAGCATTGGCCGCTTGCCTGCCAGCGGCAGTAGGCTGGGCATGCATTCCTTGGTCGTACGGCGCGTACACACCGTGCTCGCCGTACGGTTCCCCCTCCCGATCCAGCTGCCTCGGCCCATCCATTGCGACTGCGCGCGCGCGTGGCTCTTGTTGACGGTGTGCTGGTTGCAGTCCTGTCACTTGGCCATGGGCCGCGCTGAAGCTTTCGCGTTGCCCCAACGCGGCAGGCGCAGCGGGCCGGCGAAGCTCCGTGCCAACGCCAGTGCTGGAGCTGGGTGCAGCACTTGCTGGGGTGGATGGCATTCTTCGTTGGTTCTCCAAAGCATTGACCCTCTCGGTCAGGGCCTTAACCTTGACGTACACGTGCGATTTCTTATTCCCCCGCCCTTCATCACCTACGGGTGTCCCCGCATCAACTGCGCTCTCAGTCTCCTCCCCCGTTGGCCGTGCTACGCCCGTTCCATCGTCATGCTCCGCACACAACGGTCTGAAAGTGCCAAAAAACAGCCTTATAACTCCTGTACGATGCAAATATTGTCGAAACATGCTAGATCTTGGTAGGTAGCATGTTCAGGACACCAGTAGAAGGATTGCAACTTTCCGGACTTACCGGACCTCAGCTGACCTATTTTTGGCATTTCTATTTTTAGCAGTTTTCCAGATTTTAATATAAACAAATACATTCTAATATGCAAATAAAGAGTTCTTGACCTGGCTGTTTGCAAGTAAGTTGATACTCATGACTAATGACTGTACACAAGATCTGATGGTCATCCAACCGCATTTGGTAACAAAATGCCACCAAATGCTAGCAAAAATGTGCGTTTTTTGTATTTTTCATCACATTTCATTGCAGTTTCCATACAAGCTGTGCTCGGTTGAGGCTGGAAACTTGTAGGCATCTTAAACATCATTATTCTAGACATCCCACAAAAATTCAGGTCCATCATAGGGTATTTGATGTCAGTTTGCTCACAAATGTTACCAAAAATGCACGTTTTTCGTATTTTTCATCACATTCCATGGCAGTTTCCATACAAGATGTGCTCAGTTCAGGCTGGAAACTTGCATGCATCTTTGCCATCATTATTTTAGACATTCCACAAAAATTCAGAACCATCAGAGGGTATTTGATGTCAGTTTGCTCACAAATGTTACCAAAAATGCACGTTTTTCGTATTTTTCATCACATTTCAGTGCAGTTTCCGTACAAGATGTGCTCTGTTGAGGCTGGAAACTTGCATGCATCTTAGCCATCATGATTTTAGACATTCCACAAAAATTCAGGCCGATCATGTTCTATTTGGTAGAGCTATCAATGCCATACCTGCCAGTTTCCATTACAAATTCTTACCCATGGATGCGAAACTGCCAGTGTGGAATATCAAGGAGACAATCTGGTCAACTCAAATAAGATGACTCACTAAAACATGGAAACCATTCACGAGTGATGTAAGACAACCCGTCCAGGAGACATACATAAAAGTTCATTGATATAGACACAGCTGACAATATGCACATGTGGCCATGTGGATGCTCACGCAATTTCTATTATAGGGAGGAGCTTGCTGAACATAATATTGGCAGCTGTCGCATGCATGGCTAGAAAGGTCATTTTACACGTGCACCCACAGCATGCCAAGTAATGTAGTTGCAAATTACTCAACACGCGGCATGGCGCTGATGCGTTTGCGCGCCCTCATCTCGGTATCGCTAGCTAGGAGGTAGTGGCACCTCCCTGCACAATCTCTGCCTGACCTTGTCAGCCTTCATGCACTGTGTCAACATGGACACCCCCACACCCTTGCCCTTGGCATCACAGCCAAGCTTTCGACGGTGGTTGGTGAAGCTCTTGGTGTCCTCCTTGCGCATGTGGTGCATGTGCAAGTTACTAAGTGAGTGAGTGAGTGAGTGAGTGAGTGAGTGAGTGAGTGAGTGAGTGAGTGAGTGAGTGAGTGAGTGAGTGAGTGAGTGAGTGAGTGAGTGAGTGAGTGAGTGAGTGAGTGAGTGAGTGAGTGCGTGCGTGAGTGCGTGCGTGCGTGCGTGCGTGCGTGCGTGCGTGCGTGCGTGCGTGAGTGGTGGTGGGTGGGTGGGTGGGTGGGTGGGTGGGTGGGTGGGTGGGTGGGTGGGTGGGTGGGTGGGTGGGTGGGTGGGTGGGTGGGTGGGTGGGTGGGTGGGTGGGTGGGTGGGTGGGTGGGTGGGTGGGTGGGTGGGTGGGTGGGTGGGTGGGTGGGTGGGTGGGTGGGTGGGTGGGTGGGTGGGTGGGTGGGTGGGTGGGTGGGTGGGTGGGTGGGTGGGTGGTGGGGGGTGGGTGGGTGGGTGGGTGGGTGGGTGGGTGGGTGGGTGGGTGGGTGGGTGGGTGGGTGGGTGGGTGGGTGGGTGGGTGGGTGGGTGGGTGGGTGGGTGGGTGGGTGGGTGGGTGGGTGGGTGGGTGGGTGGGTGGGTGGGTGGGTGGGTGGGTGGGTGGGTGGGTGGTGGTGAGGGAGTGAGTCCACGAGTGAGTGAGTCCACGAGTGAGTTCACGAGGAGGAAGGGAGGGAGGGAGGGAGGGAGGGAGGGAGGGAGGGAGGGAGGGAGGGAGGGAGGGAGGGAGGGAGGGAGGGAGGGAGGAGGGAGGGAGGGAGGAGGGAGGGAGGGAGGGAGGGAGGGAGGGAGGGAGGGAGGGAGGGAGGAGGGAGGGAGGGAGGGAGGGAGGGAGGGAGGGAGGGAGGGAGGGAGGGAGGGAGGGAGGGAGGAGGGAGGGAGGGAGGGAGGGAGGGAGGGAGAGGGAGGGAGGGAGGAGGGAGGGAGGGAGGGAGGGAGGGAGGGAGGGAGGGAGGGAGGAGGAGGGAGGGAGGGAGGGAGGGAGGGAGGGAGGGAGGGAGGGAGGAGGGAGGGAGGGAGGAGGGAGGGAGGGAGGGAGGGAGGGAGGGAGGGAGGGAGGGAGGGAGGAAGGGAGTGGATCGGTCACTCACAGCAGTTTATTCCCACCCCAGCAGGGCCCCTCCCTCACATCCGGCTGCAAAATCTGCTTGATCGCTTCTCTCTAGAATAAGCCGCACAGCCCTGATGCGAGCAAACGGCTCGCCATCATACTGTCGCTCACTGATGCTTTATACGCGCTTTCCGTAAGATGAAAACATGACGGAAAAGAGAGACTCGGGGAAAGGGGATACGGTGAAATACTTGTCTGCTACCGGCCGGGGTTTCAACAGCGAAGAAATTCGCACCTGAATGTGCACATACCACTCCGTCACGTCGACAACGGTCTTGCATCGCAATCGTTTCACAGACGCGGCAGCAAAAATTGCTGGCGGCATTGACATGCTCGCCGCAGTTAACGAACGTGCGGAGGTCCGTTTTAGCCCCTGACGCCACGGCGTCTTTGATGCCAAGAACGCCTGCAAAAGACACGATATCGGGCACAAAAGCACTTAAAAACGGATTACGGGTCTGCGACGCCTGGCCCAGCCTAGAAATTGGATTAAAAATCGCGCCAGCTCGGTTAAAGCAAACTGAGCCGGTAATGAAAAAAGTGCTTCGGTCAAGGCCTTAAAAACTAAAAAATGCGTCGGTTAGTGTCAAAAACCAGATGTTAGGGCGACTTTCATCGGGAAAATTTTTTGCTGCAGGTAGGTGGGGTCGAGAGAAAATCGGCGACAAAACAGGCACCCACCTGTGAATGACGCCAAAATGGAAGGACTCCGCAGAATTTGTGGCGAAAAAAAATAACGGCAAGTAATATATGACCCTAGGAGCATACACTAAAATTTCCAGCCTCGATACTGCCTTTTTATTCGCTAGCCATTCTTAGCTATCCTGACCAGAATGGCCGATGAATGGTTGATAATTTCCTCGGGGATTGAAAGGAAATACCTGCTGCACACCTTGTGACATCGGTTGTGACACCCATGTCTCAACATGTTTGTAGTTGGTTTGTAGTTGGTGTCTCGGTGTCTCAGAAACTCGTGGTCCGCATTGAGTGGGTGTCACGGTGTCACGACATCTGATTGGCCCGGTTCAGATTCGCCCCAAATTAAAAAAAAAAAAAAACGAATTAAAAAAAAATTTTAAAAAAAACGAATCTGAACCGGGCCAATCAGATGTCGTGACACCGTGACACCCACTCAATGCGGACCACGAGTTTCTGAGACACCGAGACACCAACTACAAACCAACTACAAACATGTTGAGACACCGTGACACCGTGCGCTTTCACCCCGAATTCACGAGAGCAGCAGCGATGGTGATCGCTGCCAAATGAGGTAACATGGGCTAAACAACTCGGGCAGACCGGGCTGGCGTGACATCCCGGTCTGCCATGTTTTATTACCCCCCACACATGGCGTGGGGATCTACGTTTGCCATCTGCCAACGTAGAAATAGATGGGGAGGGGGGGGGACAAATGATGTTTGCAACATTGCCCAGTTGACATAGCCATGGCGAGACCCGGCGTTTTCATGGAGCCCAGTGCGGGGGCGCTGGGTTGGCAGGTTTTGGGAATGTTCTTCTTGCTATTACTCCTGGGCGTCGTCGTGTTCAATATGATGGCGAGGCGCGGGGTCCGGTTATCTGCAGCCGCCGTGTTGGCGAAATGCACCCAGGATTCGTCCTTGGCTGCGGCACTTTGCAGGGACTGGGACTGTGGTTGTGGCCGCCATTGTTTGAGAAGCGTGCATTTCGAGGAGCTCAGGACGATGAGGACCGACATGTGGTCTAAGAAGCCTGCGGATCGGAAAGAGTTTATAAAGAACCAGCTTTTTCAGGCCGGCCAGCGAGAAACTGAAATCCCGGCAAGTGATTTCATGACAAAGTGATTTTGATGGTTGCTTGCATGCATATTAAGTGAGACAGCTATTCCTGGACGCATGGCGTGCCAACATATATAAGTTGTTACCAGATATTAATCACATGCCCTATTGAAGCGACGTTGGACCGCATAAACGAGGAATGGCTGAACTTGTCATGACCCGGCAAGGTACCTACACGCACAACAAGAATACATCAACATGAGACGATATATGGTGAGATGACCGAGATGTATGGAGAAATGAATGTCTCTACTAGGATTATTATGAAGGTGTATACGTGGTATTTGCGGTGTCACGGTGTCACGGTGTCACGGTGTCACGGTGTCACGGTGTCACGGTGTCAGAAGCATAGGTAAAACTTGCAATGACCCATTGAATACATCATCCCCATTAATAATCACTGCATACCTGCAAAGATGTGTGTTTATATGCATTTTGAGGTGTCACGGTGTCACGGTGTCACGATGTCACGGTGTCACGGGTCCTATGAACTTCCCCTTCCTCAGAGACTTAAGTGGAAACTTTAAATTCAATAAAATACAACTTTTCAAAATGAACTACAAATTGCGTGTTCTAGTACAAATCCAGACGAGCTTAGGGCGAGGCCGCCGACGTGGACTGCATAGCGCCCGCAATGCCCGCACTTATATAATGCAATGGGCAGGTCGGGGAGTGACACGCCTTGCAGGAACTGCCGTATCAGTAACGTTGCCCCTGCGAGACACCGTGCTGCTCATGAAGTAGGGCCGAAACAACCCCGCAGTCCCCAACAAGAGCTCCTCGGGCTCGATCGCGCCCAGCCCCCAGGTGCTCAAGCACATGCAGCGATCGTGGACCGGGGTCAATGCCGCGCACGACCGATCACCGCCTGTCCACCCCGCTTGACGGTCTTGCCCACGATCCCCATTCCCGCAACAGAAACACGACCCTATGTATGCAGTCCCCACCGCGCATCGCCACATCCCCCACTCGAAGCTTGAAGGCCTGTCACCACCCCTGTACCAGTGCATGGCCATGGGGTAGAGTACGTTTTGAAGCCCACACAGCCCGCCCGCCATGCACATGGAACGCCCTGCTCTGAGTCCCTCATCCATGCAACCTCGTAGGCGCGCGGACACGAGCCACTTGCAACTCACGCTCGATCGGCCTCCACCAGTGGTGCAAGGAACAACTCCCTACCGGGCTCAGCCCACAGGAGGGACGCGAACACTGCGCGATGGTAGCCTTGCACAGGGTCGCGGGCAGTGACTAGGTGCTCAGACTCCGGCAGCTCGATCCTGCCTGCCTCTCAGTCTCGGGTCGCCGTTACTACAGTCCCTGTGACTCACCCTCGACGGCCAGATCCCGCACGTCCCATGTACCTCAGTGCTCTGCCATGGCTCAGCGCGCGTCAGCGCCGGGTCCGCTCAGAGCGGATGTACCGGCCCTATGCAGTGATACCGGGTGTTACTCGGATACCGGCAGTCTGCGGGGCGACAGCGCCACATCATGTGGCATCGGCACCATGCACGCGCACTGTTGAGGCGGTGAGACAATGACCGGACACCGCCACCTGCTTCGATCTGATGCAACAACGACCGGCACCAGCGCAACCAGTGCAACCACGACCGGCTGGGTCATCCACCACTACTGCCGGCAGTACGTGCTGTCGCCATGCAACTGCACCGTGCCCGCATATGCTTGCAGCCCAGGGGCCCTTACTCCCGACAGTCGCGGCGGACGCGGGCGCGCCCTGCATGCACGGTTACTCGAGCCCAGGAGTGCCCTGACCCAGCTAGGCGTCGACTCAATGCCGGGGTAGCCAATTGGTTGGCTACCGACAATCCACCAAGGTGCTGTACATCTGTTTGCCGGCCGACCACGATTCAGTACAGGCTCCGCCCTGCCTGATCGCCCCGTCGCATCGGGGTTGCAACAGCCTCCATGCACCGTGCCGTCTCCATGCACCGTGCCGCACTAGTGAAATTAATCACGTGCAGGTGCACGAGAAGCCAAGCACGTCCCTCACGCGCTAGGAAGTCATGGAGCCGTGACTCATAGCCGCCAGCCGGAAGGCTCCCTATAATAATACTTGGCCGCATGCCATGGGACTCCGCGTCCGTTGGTCACGCGGGACGCGACGTGCAGTCAGACCGTAGCCTGGGGTCGCTGGCACTCGCTGCCGAATCCGGCATCCCGCGCGGAGATGCCTCGGTACGGATGCCTTAGTAGTAGAATCATCAAGCATCCGGTGAGCCCATATATGTCCAAAAGGCCAGGACCATGTGCACATGTGGTGCTGAGTGCCTGACGTGGTCCTCTTCGGGACGACCCGTTCAAGCCCACCGCCAACTGCAGATTATCCCATAGAGAATATATCATGGAGAAAATATATTATATAGAAAATAGAGAATATCGAAAATATATTCATTGAGAATGATAGATTACGAAGGTGAGATAGGCATGCAACATAAGGAAAAAACCGATGACTGGGAGAATAACCCTGAAGAAATTAATAGTAATCTGACACAGACATCCAAGGATCACGCCAGCGGCACAAGGTACAACTAACTATACATCACAAAACTACACGCAGCAACAGCGCTGCCGGCCCACCATGCAGGCCTGGAAGGAATCTAGACCGCGTGGGTCGCGACAAAGTCGGCCCGGGTGCGGCGGAATAACACATCAGCCACGGTGCGAGTGAGGGCGAGTGACAGACGCTGCCGCCAATACGAGGACCACGTGCGGGCCGACCACGGGGCGGTCTGACCCTCGAGGTCGAGGCGGTCTTCACGGCGCTGGCAGCACTCGTGGAAAAACTCCGCTGTCTTGGGGCCCATGGCCCCGAACTCCTCAAGGACAAAGGGGATGACCCGGTGGGGCCCCACATTGCCGTAGGAGGCAAACTTGTCGCGCTCAGCCACAGCGGCAGCAGCGCCGGCATCCACAGCCGCCCGGAGGATGTGGCGACCGGAAAGCGGCCGAGCCACGGAGACATCGATGAGCAGGTGGCAACCCTGCCCGTCGTAGTCAAGCACGGTAATGTCGGGGCGGTGGTTGGGTGAGTAGAGGGCGGCCCCATCCGCGTCCTCGCACTTAATGGTGGAGTGGGGAAAGACCGACCGAACCATGGCACACACCACCCGGAGGAGAGCGGTATGGAGATAGAGGAACCAGTTCTGGTTCTGCTGGCCACCCATGCACGCGATGTAGTGCGTCCCAGTAGTATCCAGAGCAAGCCCGCAGCTGCCGCAGGACGCACCCGCCGTGATGAGAGGTTGCGGGGCAAAGAGCTGGTGGCGGAGAGCGATGGCGTAAAGGGCCGGAACCAGTGTGAACAAAGGGCTCATGGGGAGGGCGCGCAGGAATGCGGACCCCACGCTCCCCTCAAGGGAAACGGAGTGAAGCCAAGCCTTCCCCTGATCGTTCAAGCTCGCATGCAGACCCATCCAGTCGGCACAGTGTAGTATACCCGCGTAGGTCTTTTGTTGTTTTTCATGAACGCAGGCAGGGAAGACACTAGGACTGACGACAGTGGACACGCCGGGCGTGCCCCGGGGCAGGCGACGGTGGACGGCCTGAGCGGGGCGGACGAGGTCGCAAGCCTGCTGGATCCCGAGGTAAGAATCCTGCACAGCCTGCACAAAGGGGAAGGGGGATGGGGTGACCAAGTCGGGAATGGCGCTGACGGCGCTGGGGACCAACCGGCGGATCTCCGCCCAGGCCTGAGCAACAGAGCCAAGGAAGGCGGCGGGGGCGAGGCGGGCGGCGCGGGTGAGCCCACACCCGCCCATGCGGCAGGGGAGGGTGGCCAAGCGCATGGAGTGAGCTGGCAGGCTAGGGCCGGGGAGGAGCACCTGCAAGGCGGCCTGAATGCGCTCGTCATGGCCTTCCGCGGCAAGCCGCACCAAGTGGGGGGGAGCGCCACGGAGCCAGTGAACCACCCGCGGGTGGGCGCAAAACCACAGGAGGAGCCCTTTGGTCTGGGGGTCCTTGAGGCGCGCCCAAGTCTCAAGGACATGGGTGCGCTGTTCCACGGTGGCCCGGAGCTCCTCTTCGACGTAGTCAGGGTCACCCACAGGGACGCCCAGGCACGAGAAACCACGCGCCCGCGCCAATGCCCCCGGGATAGCCGCGGGGAAGCCAGAGCAGTCCCCCTGGGGCGAAAAGACTGCACACTTGGGGAGGGTGAGCCGAAGGTTGATGGCCGCCATGGCCACTTCAAGGGCAGCCAGGGCGGCAACCACAGCGTCGGCCGGGCCAAGGGCATGGATATCGTCCATGTAGGCGAGGAGCACGACATCCGGGTGCGCAGCGTGGACACCTTGGAGAGCCTTGTGCAGCGGGGCAGACAGGTAAAAGGGGCCGAGGGGGTCACCTTGCTGGGTTCCCGTGCGGGAAGCGATGTCGGCGAACGTCCCATCCTCCATGAGGAAGGAGAGTTGAGTGGGTTCGCCGTAGCAGGCTGCTGTCCACGCAAGAAGGTCAGGGAACGCCTCGCCGACGGCCTCAAAGATGCTAGCCTTGGTGACAGCATTGAACGCATTGTGGCAATCCACCTTCAGCGCCACATGGGTCGGATGCGTCTCGAGGTAGGCCTGAACTGTGTGCACGATGATGTCGCTGCCCCCTTTGGTGGCGACGCCAAGCTGGGCCGCGACGGACTCCTCAGTATCACTCCGGTTGGGGCAGAAGTAGGCGCGAAACTCGGGGGCCTTTTGGCGACAAATGACCTTACTCACCAGCTTGCGTAGG
The DNA here is from genome assembly GCA_009746045.1 of Mesostigma viride. NCBI lineage: Eukaryota > Viridiplantae > Streptophyta > Mesostigmatophyceae > Mesostigmatales > Mesostigmataceae > Mesostigma > Mesostigma viride. The sequence goes on along the minus strand of RPFO01000175.1, from coordinate 2,702,437 downwards.
ACCTCGCCGCAAGCAATGGGACGAACGCGGCCAGCAGGCGGGGGGACGTCGTCTTTCAGGAGGGCAATGAGGCGTGCCCCAGCCAGCCAAGGGCGCGCCGCGGGGGCCAGGGACCCCGCGGCCAAGTCGGCGGCAGCCTCAAAGAGTGCGGTCGCCCCGCCATGGCCCGCCATCACGGAGAGGTGCTCGTAGCGCCAGCCTGAGGGGCCGGTGGAGGAGGCGTTCGGCAGATCCTTCAGCACAGCCGTGAAGATGTCCAGGTCCAGGACAATAGGCGGGGGCGGGGGGGTGGCCGGGGCGGGCACCGCAAAGGCCGGTTCGTCGGGGTGAAGGTCGCGCAAAGCCTGCAGGGTCGGGGGAGTGGAGGGAGCCAACGCGGTCAGTTCAAGCTTTTGCATGGCCCGGCTCAATTCACCTACCTTCACCAACCGCATGACGTCAGCTTCCACCCGGGCAAAGGAGGCGGCCCCCGACACCCGGGTGGAGGCCGGAGGCTGCAGCGCCCACAGCCCTTCCCAATCCCCGAGGAGGAACCGCCGGCAGCGAGCGATGACCGCACCCTGTACGCCACGCACGCCCCGCTCCAACGGCGCTAAGAGGAGCCGGGGGGTGACGAGAAACAGCTTGTGGCCGAGTTCGTCGAGAGGGTGACTATGCATCCGGGCCAGGGAAAGCAGGGCGCAGCGCGTAAACAAGCTCCGGGCGCGGTGAGGGACGTCCGGGAGCGTCATGCAAGGGTTGCGCGCACAGGCGGCAAAAGGGAGCGTGGCCAGGAATGCCCAGCCTGCCGAGAGGTCCCCCGGATCGCTCGTACCCTGCGATGCCGGTGGAGGGGCAGGGGCCGACCGAGGGGCCGCCCCGGACCGGGAGGCCGGTGCGGCCGCCGGGCCGCCGGGCAGGCCGTTCTGGGGGGTTTGGCGGCGGCACTGCCGCTCATGCTGGTACCGCCCGTGGATCGAAAAAATCCGCTGGCAATGGGCTGCCGGGCAGCGGTAGCAGTCCATGGCGCGCATGGCGGCCTCCGTGATGTGGGGGTGGGAAGCCCGAATGTGCACCAGCAACGAATTCCGGTTGGGCAGGCGCGCGCCACACGGGTCACCAAGGGGACCATCGACTTGGCAATAATGGAAGCCATCTGAGGGGGTGCGCCCACCCGGTTGGGCCGGCCCGGGTCGAGAGGGGGAGGGGTCGGGAGCACCCTCAGCCAGAGGAACTACAGCTGCAGCGGAACCCAGGGCGGGGCCGGCCGCCGGGCGGTCAGCAGGGCTCGTGGCAGCCGAGGACAAGACCGGCGCGGGGACGGCCCCCACGGCCGGGAGGGGGGCGCTGGAGGAGGCAGCCAAGCCGGCGCGCGACCCACGACCACGCACAGGGGAGGCAGGTGTCGGGGCAGGCGCGTGGGACTGGCGGCGCACGGACACGGGCGAGGGCCCCAGCGGGAGAACGCCAGGAGGCAAGGGGGAAAGGACCGCGGCCCGGCAAAGGGGGCAGGTGGCGGAGGTCGTGTGCAAGCTCGTGGCGATGCAAGCTTGATGGAAGACGTGGCCGCAAGCAGGGAGGCGGCAGAGACCGTCACCAGGGCGAGGCAGGTCCAAGCAGATGGGGCAGGAGGGGCCGCTGGCAGTGACATCCACCAAGTGGGCCGGCCCGTAGTGGGCGGGCGCCGCGTCCCACCCCAGCTCCCAGCTCGGCAGTCGGGCGATCTCATCGGCGGAGAGAAGACGGCGGCGCGGACCAGCAGGGTGCCAGACATGGGGGATGCCCGCAAGCTCGAGCACATCGTGCAAGATGGCGGGCACGGCCGCACCCGCGCTCAGCTCAAGAACACGCCCCCCCCCCGCATCGTACAGAACCAGGTCGCCGGCGTGCACGGTGACAGGAGCCCCGAAGTCAACGCGCAGGCGGGCGGCTTGCGCTGGGGTGACCGCCGTAGTCAAGCGCCCGTGGGCCTGCGCAACAAGGCCGGCCGAGCCGGGCCCGGCAGAGGCAAGAAACGTGTGCAGCTGAGGGCGATCGAGCAAGGCGTGGTCGGTGGCCCCCCCAGCGAGATATGTCGCACGGGCGGCCTGCTGGGCCTGCACGGCAAGCCCTGTAGCAAAGAGCACCACCGCCTGCGCCACTTGAGCGTCCAGATTCAGGAGCCATTCTTGGCGCACCGCGGGCAGGTGCCAAGGCAGGCGGCCGCCGGCATGGTAGTCCTCGAGGACAAACCCCCAAAGCGTGGAGGCAAGGACAGGGGGGGAGGCTGCCTGCAGCATGTGCCGGACACGAACCACAAGGGCACTAAATTCAGGGGGCCGTGGGAGCGTAGGAAACGCCGCGTGCAAGCCGACAGCGTCCAACAGCAAGGGGCAATACAGCCAAGAGAACGTGGCGTGCCGGAGCGCGCTGACGCCCGCAATGTTGGTGGGGGGCCAAACGGAGAAGTCGTGGGACCCAAGCGCGGCCGACCAGGGGCCCACCACAGGAGTCGCCGCAGGGTGTCCCACAGCCTCAGGGAGGAGAGCCGCCAGGGACCCCTCAAGCACAGGAGGACGCAGGTCAGTGGCCACCGCCGTGCTGGCCGGAGGTGGATCCCCAGAGCTAGGCGGGGCAGGGCCAGGGGACCCCGCGGAGGGGCCGGACGTGACGGCGCGGGGAGAGCGGGAGCACGGTGTGGAACCCTCCACGAGGCCGCAAGGCCCAGGAGAGGGTCCAGCGAGGGGCTGCGGGAGGGGGCGCGGGCCGAATGGGATCCCGGGGTCGACACGGCCGCGCGTCGGGAGCCTAGGGACGGCCGAGGCGGGGCCACGCAATGAGGGCACGCCCAAGGACCCGGGGGAGGCAGCCGGAAGAGGGGCGGGACCAAGCAGCGCGTGTGCCAGCCGCATTGGCACGAATCACACACAAGGAGACGGGGGGCATCCTCACCACTGTGGCAGACCTCGCACACAAGCGAGAGTGGCACAGGGGCGCCACGACCGCCGTCGTCCAGGTCGCCCATCTCCTGCAGGTGCGCCGCGATGCGTAAGGACCGACGCGGCGCAGGGCGCCACTAGGCAGCGCATCCCGCGCCCGGGAGGTGCGTCGTCGTGAAGGAGGCATGGGGGAGGTGCGTAAAACAACGGAACCGGAAGCGCGGGGGGAGAGCGAGATGCGGACGCGGGGGGTTTGGGGGGCGTGCCCCCCAAGCGGGGGGTTTGGGGGGCGGCAGCCCCCCAACGCGGGGCGGCCGCGGTGCCGCACCTCGGCGCAGGTTTTTTCAGCTGTGCATGGAGAAAAAAACGTGTCTCAATCCAGGAACCCCCGTCGGTTCATCATGTCAGCCTAGAAAACTGGAGCGGTGGAGCCACAACTAACGGGAAAGCCGCATTCAAATTCGCCTAGCCCACGGGTCACAATTGGCCGACAGGTAGATGCAGCCAGCCCCGGGCGTGTCGCAGACAGTAATCACTACGTAGGCCGCGGTGCCGCACCTCGGCGCAGGTTTTTTCAGCTGTGCATGGAGAAAAAAACGTGTCTCAATCCAGGAACCCCCGTCGGTTCATCATGTCAGCCTAGAAAACTGGAGCGGTGGAGCCACAACTAACGGGAAAGCCGCATTCAAATTCGCCTAGCCCACGGGTCACAATTGGCCGACAGGTAGATGCAGCCAGCCCCGGGCGTGTCGCAGACAGTAATCACTACGTAGGCCGCGGTGCCGCACCTCGGCGCAGGTTTTTTCAGCTGTGCATGAAGAAAAAAACGTGTCTCAATCCAGGAACCCCCGTCGGTTCATCATGTCAGCCTAGAAAACTGGAGCGGTGGAGCCACAACTAACGGGAAAGCCGCATTCAAATTCGCCTAGCCCACGGGTCACAATTGGCCGACAGGTAGATGCAGCCAGCCCCGGGCGTGTCGCAGACAGTAATCACTACGTAGGCCGCGGTGCCGCACCTCGGCGCAGGTTTTTTCAGCTGTGCATGAAGAAAAAAACGTGTCTCAATCCAGGAACCCCCGTCGGTTCATCATGTCAGCCTAGAAAACTGGAGCGGTGGAGCCACAACTAACGGGAAAGCCGCATTCAAATTCGCCTAGCCCACGGGTCACAATTGGCCGACAGGTAGATGCAGCCAGCCCCGGGCGTGTCGCAGACAGTAATCACTACGTAGGCCGCGGTGCCGCACCTCGGCGCAGGTTTTTTCAGCTGTGCATGAAGAAAAAAACGTGTCTCAATCCAGGAACCCCCGTCGGTTCATCATGTCAGCCTAGAAAACTGGAGCGGTGGAGCCACAACTAACGGGAAAGCCGCATTCAAATTCGCCTAGCCCACGGGTCACAATTGGCCGACAGGTAGATGCAGCCAGCCCCGGGCGTGTCGCAGACAGTAATCACTACGTAGGCCGCGGTGCCGCACCTCGGCGCAGGTTTTTTCAGCTGTGCATGAAGAAAAAAACGTGTCTCAATCCAGGAACCCCCGTCGGTTCATCATGTCAGCCTAGAAAACTGGAGCGGTGGAGCCACAACTAACGGGAAAGCCGCATTCAAATTCGCCTAGCCCACGGGTCACAATTGGCCGACAGGTAGATGCAGCCAGCCCCGGGCGTGTCGCAGACAGTAATCACTACGTAGGCCGCGGTGCCGCACCTCGGCGCAGGTTTTTTCAGCTGTGCATGAAGAAAAAAACGTGTCTCAATCCAGGAACCCCCGTCGGTTCATCATGTCAGCCTAGAAAACTGGAGCGGTGGAGCCACAACTAACGGGAAAGCCGCATTCAAATTCGCCTAGCCCACGGGTCACAATTGGCCGACAGGTAGATGCAGCCAGCCCCGGGCGTGTCGCAGACAGTAATCACTACCGTAGGCCGCGGTGCCGCACCTCGGCGCAGGTTTTTTCAGCTGTGCATGAAGAAAAAAACGTGTCTCAATCCAGGAACCCCCGTCGGTTCATCATGTCAGCCTAGAAAACTGGAGCGGTGGAGCCACAACTAACGGGAAAGCCGCATTCAAATTCGCCGAGCCCACGGGTCACAATTGGCCGACAGGTAGATGCAGCCAGCCCCGGGCGTGTCGCAGACAGTAATCACTACGGTAGGCCGCGGTGCCGCACCTCGGCGCAGGTTTTTTCAGCTGTGCATGAAGAAAAAAACGTGTCTCAATCCAGGAACCCCCGTCGGTTCATCATGTCAGCCTAGAAAACTGGAGCGGTCCCTATCCTATAATAATATCCGCACACTGGCGCATCGATCCCTGGCATGGCAGTAGAAGGGTCGTCGGATCCACGCGCGGCTGCGCATCGATCCCTGGCATGGCAGTAGAAGGGTCGTCGGATCCACGCGCGGCTGCGGTGGATTCCTACATAGATGGCCGGCTCGATCCAAAGCCGAACCGTGCCGATCATACAGGAGCTAGATATAATTAAGAAGAGCATGGTATCATAAAGAAGTGTAGTGGACCAGTACAAGTACTTAGTATATAAAAGGTAGATATAGTAAAGAAGTATATGGTATTATTAGTAGCCATCTGGTTTCATACGCTCTGCGACCCCTCCCCTTCCCCCGGGGACGACGCGTCCACGCGATCGTCCAATTACTGCCAAGGAGTCAAGAAGGATGCTGGACCGCCGGGCGCTCGTGTGTAATGCTATGTGCCCTATACTCGCTGTCAGGGCACCAAAAGGAACCATCAGGAAACCAACCCACTCGCCGGCGCACGCGAATGTCCACATCCTGCGCATCCAAAGTCGAGCCCAATGATGATGTCCGCTGCGCCCAGCGGTGCGATGGTCGCAGCCAGGTCGAACGGGGTGCCTTGCAGCACACCTTTGATATCTGCCAGACCGGGCGATTGGTGTTGGCGACCATCCGAGTGGGGCAGATGCACGGCCGTCCGGTGTGGGGGCTGTGCGTCAGTCCCAGCCGGCGCACCAGTGCCGCGTTGATGAAGGACATGGAAGCGCCTGTGTCGACCAAAAACTTGACATCCATGACGGTTGGTTGGCCGTGTCTGAATATATTATTACATTCGAGCATATATAAAATATCCCATTACCGCCAACGGTACCCTATATAAAACCACTAGTTCTAGACGCCTAATAGTAATTTCCCATTACCGCCAACGGCGTCCATGCATGGGGTCAGTGTATGATTCCAAACACCCCCCTTACTGCTGATAGCATGATAACAGGGTGACCTGCTACGGTGCAGGACCAATGCACCCTTCGTACTACTGACATCATGATAACAGGGTGACCTGCTACTGTGCAGGACCAATGCACCCTTGGTATTTGGTACAGATGTGGGGCAAAACAGACACCCCCCCCTTGCCCTACACAGGTGGGCATTCTCAGAATGGCTAAGGTGGCCAGCCACTAGGACTGGAAAAGCGCACCGAACTGAACATAGTATAAAAATATAATTATTAGTTAAATATACTTATATAATATATGTTATAGTATACTTCCCAGCGGCGAACTCGTAACCGGCCACTGCTGGTGACTCAAAGGTCGCACGCTGTCCGGAGGCTAGTCGATGAGCCTCGATCTCATTGACCGCGCGCAGCACGCCCTTGGTAGAACTCATCGCTGGCGGCCGCGGCTGCTGGTGCTGAGTCGTGAACTGCCGGGCCTGCTGGCGCCCGCTCGTCCGCGTTGCGGGGCTTGTCCCTTGGGCCGGAGGAGTCCGGGCGACTGCCGAACGCCGGGCCTGAAAATCTGGGCTCGGTCTCCCCCGTGCCACGTCCAGCGTGCCTGCTACGGAGTTTGGGGCAGTCGCGCCTGAGGTGACCCACCTCAAGGCACATGAAGCAACGGGCTTTACTCGCGTCGATGGCGTTGAGGCCATGGTCAGCGTTCCCGTCCTCCAGGTCATCGGGGGAGTCTTCGTTCCCCTCGCCGTCGTGCGGGGGACCTGATCGGAAGAAACGACGCACCGATGGTGCGCGCCCGCGAGCCACGACGTCGGCCAGTGACCTGCAGAAGATACCTCTGGATATTCAAGATGTCCCACTCCTCCCAAGGGACCTCAGCGTAGTGCTTGAATACCTCGTCCTGCAGCTCGGGACAGAGTGCCTCGATGAACCTGCTCTTGTACTCATACCAGGTCATGTCGGTCAGATAGGCGGCGCTGGACTCAAACTTGGACAGAAACTCGCGATATGGGGTGGTCCCCTGGCGCAGCTTGCCGAAGGCGATTCGCTCGTGGAGTACAGCATCTGGGGGCACCAGCTTGCGTCGCACCCGGTCCATCAGCTCCTTCACGGATTGCGGGTATGACTGGGACGCGATGCTCTCACAGTTCAAGATGCTCACCACTGAGGGGTCCATGCAGGAGTTAACCACCAGCGGGATCAGATCACGGGTGGCCAGCTGCCAGTTGTGGTGATTGCGCCAGATGGTATACTGCTGTTGCCACATGCGTCCCCATTCGTCCACCTCGCGCGGTTTCATGTCCGCGTGCAGCTTGGGTACATTCTTGAAATTGGGCATCGGTGGGGCCTTTACCGCGTTGGTGATGGGCCCACCGACGTCTACGTAGGCGATGGAGCCGAAGGCTGGGGGCTGCGACCGGGGGAGAGATCCGGATCTGGTCGGCGTGCCGTGCGTCTGCCGCACCTGTACCGACGAGGGGTGTTCATACCCCGGGTCATCCAATGCCACCCTGCTGAAATTCAGGTTGCTGACGACCGCAGGCGAGTGGACCATGCTGCTGTTCTGCGCCCGAGGTCGCTGCGGTTGGGGGACGTGTCGCTGGACGGTTGTCTGAGTCCCCTCGTCGTGTGCGGTGGCGCTGCTTCTGTCACCCCCTATGAGCTCCAAAGGAAGGGTCCTGTGCCCCAGGTTCCTCGCCATCCTCCACTGCCCCCTCCAAATCGCCGAATTCGCCCTCTGCCCCGGTGTCCTCCCCGACATCCTCAGAGTTCCCCAACACCATGGGTAGTAGGGAAGTACTGCCAAAGGACACTCGACGCCTGCCCCGGTATGTTGTGGCCGGCGGAGGTCCCATGGAGCGGCCGCGCCCAGCCCAGGGCTGCGATGGTCGCTCTGTGGCTGGCAGAGCATGATGACGGTAGTACTGCGTGTTTTCATTCTCGTGCCCTGTCTGCTCAGGATACCGCGGCGGCCACTGTGGTCGTTGCTGCTGTTGCTGCTGCCGCTGCTGCTGCTGCCGCTGCCGCTGCTGCTGCTGCTGCTGCTGCTGCTGCTGCTGCTGCTGCTGGAAACCCCCCTGGAGCATCTCCTGGCTGCGCCCGTCCCCCCCTTGTTCCAACCTGGAGTCTGGACTGTCACCATCTGATGAATCTCCGCGGCCCTGGTCTCTTAATCCTGGGGAGCCTTCCGCAGGTCTCTCCATGACCTCACCTGTACCTGTCCCTACTTGGACGTGCGGTGGTACCTCTACCACCTCTATACCTTGCTCGTGGTTGTCTACCTGTTCTATCTCGCTGTTGACAGGTTCTCTCCGTTTTCGTGGCATGGTGCTCGTACCGATACCTTACACAGCAGGCAACACCTCCCCAGAACGAAAGAGAGAGAGGGAGAGAGGGCAACCACGTGCTATAGATCTTATATATGTAGGACCTAGTACTATTCCCTAGTAATAATCCCCTCTATTGTCTGCTAGGGCCAATAGTCAGCTGGGAAAAGGTAACTGTAACTGCTGTCCCCACCTCCTGACTGCTATCTACCTTGCTAGACGTGGGTGTCTGAGAGCATTCACGAGTGGTGTGCAAACCCCCAGGCAATGACATATGTTCCTTACTAGACTTATCTGCATCTCCTAGATTATCAAATCCCTTCCACCTGGCAATACAGCCCTTATCCTTAATGTATTCCTCACATGCCCTGTAGGGACGTAATGCATTATAGGCTAGCAGAAGCTTGCAAGAAGGAAAAGGGGAATCCCAGGCTACCTCTAAATGCAGTGACCTTTAACAAACGAGGAAAGAGCACGGAGTCTAGCACAGCACACGCCCCAGCCTTCCGCGGCAGAGGGCTATACAATAAGTACAAGGAGGTAAACACCGTCAACACAGTCGGCAACAGCCAGACGGTATCCACCCCCACGACAGGTCAAACAACGAATGGTCGTCATCCGCGACTTCCATTGGCACCAACGACATTCACAACGAACCTATAGAAGCACAACGTATAACAAGAACCCCCTACGCGTGCGGACCCGGAGAGAAAGCGAGCACGCCAGCTAGCCTTCCACAGGCATAGCTTGCAAAGAAAGAATCCTAACTAGGGGACGTACCATCGTCGATGACGTAAATCCCTCCTGAGCTGGCCGCCACCCGGTGTCGTTGAAGGCAAGCCCTGGCCGCCACTGGATGTCGTTGAAAACAGGAGAGATGAGCGCTATCGTTGACAGCACCTCACCACAGGACTATTGCTAGCCCCGCCGAGTATCCCGGACTGGCCGCTTGCTGCCTAGGTCGTCGTTGAATCCCTTTACGGGCTGGCCGCCGACCTGTCAGCAATCGTTGAATTCCGGAACCTCTATCTACGCCAAGCACCGCCCTGGTTTCCTAACTGGCTACACTAGCTCTCTCCGCGAGAGTTAGCTAACCTTGCCGGCAACATTTACCTCCGATAACCAGTGTTACGTCCCAGCCCAGACACTCCTAGCCTGAGCTACGTAGCGAAAGATCTACCATGCCGGAATTAGGAAGATTCAAGGTGGCCTAATGCAGATTGCGCTTCACGACTGGGGTCGTGAGATATCTGGCACCGCGACTTGATGCCAAGCTACTTAATACACACTTATAATGGCTAGCAATACCAATTACAAATGGATAGTTGCCCCAGGTTTAATGTGTAGGCGTATTCGCACTTATCATTCATCAAACCAAGAGGACGAGATTCTCGTCCTCGGACCAATTTCACCTAGGTCTGCCACTACGCTGGCAAGGGGCGCCGACATGGCGCCGACCTTCCAAAGCATGCAGTCCACACAAGATCCTCGGGTCGACATCGACCCTCGCCTACAGAATCCACGCATGGGTACAATATCTCAACTAGCTATAAAGTACGCAGCGCGGCGCGACTGCACCGGCCCCTAGAAGATACACGCATACAACAACCTAGGCCCAAAATAACTGGTCCGAATCACACAAACTGTCATAGTTCCCTACCAAAAGTCCTGACCAAGGGACAATTCCCAAATTAAGTCCCGAAATGAGTCCCAAAGTCCTACGGACTATGACAACAAGTCAAACTATATAATTTATTCCATTGTTACGTCCGTCCAAAAGGGCCGGGACGTGACCCCGCTGTCGGGGGACGGGGGGTCCGGCTCGGGGACCGGCGCGGCGCGGGTCTGGGCCTGGTCTGGGGACTCTCCCCGTCGCGGGTGGTGTCGCGGTCTGGGGACTGCCGTCGCGGTGCGAGGGGACGACCATGTGCGTGGGTCAAAACCCCCCCACGTGTCCTGGACGACGATGTGCGTGGGCCAGACAACCCCCACGTGTCCTGGCGCCTGTCCTGGCTCACCACTCACCAGTCACCTTGTCGTGCATTTACTTGATTTATTTCGTCCTGTTCTGGGGTGTGCCCTGGATCCGGGAATTACTTATAAAAGACGCATCACCCACAAGGCAGTATGTTAGCCGCAAGACACGGACACCACGGGCGGGAATTCACTGTTAACAAAAGAGTTAAGAAAAGAAAGCGACCGTCGTCACAGAAATGGACGCGAAATGCATGCAGGATGAATGGCCTGCTCCGCCATTAGGATATGTTTCCGGCGGGGAGAAGCCGTGGCTGTAGGCGGGGTGGTGGCAGGCCAACCACAGGCGCAAGAGCAGCCCATGATGCGCCTGCTGACAATAGGCCAGGGTCAAGTTCCAGCGACGAGGATGCCGGAGGCCAGCGCGGCAGCGACGAGAATGAAGGCAGAGCGGGCTATGGGCGTAGCCGGGCCGGTTTGTTTCAGGCGCGCCCTCCCCCAACCGCTTCCCCAGGAGCAAACACACCGGAGCAAAGGCGCGCGCTCTATGACGGGCATAACAGCTTGACACCTGAGACGTTGAGTCGATATCAATCAGCATGGAAACGGTTCTGTGCGTTTCATCACGCGACCCCGGAGTATGCGGAGGGCGAGGAAGCGGAACACCTTTTTACAGTGGGGGCGGTCGAGCAGTACCTGGAAAGCCGGAAAGACACGGAGGTAGATGTATAATGCACTGTGGTTTCTGTGCTGTCCGGTCCCATGTTACAAAGCACACCTTTCAACTCTCTGCTGCAGCATTTGGGGCATCGGTCAGGCCGCAATTCACACGCTGTATTCCCCACTTTGTATTTGGATGCTGTCGTACAATGTTTCACTCTTCATCGTTGCAGGGGAAGGCTACCCTGGATAAGGTCCTGAACGCGTTGGCACATTTTCGCACCAGGTGGTACTACATCCATGCGAAGGGCGCGGCCCCCAACCTGCGTGAGCATGAGGGAATCAAGATTTACAAGGCGTCTGCGTCATCGAGGTCCAAGGAGCGGGCCCGTCCTGAGTAAGTGGAGGTGATACTTCCCTCTTTGGACATACTTCCCTCTTTGGACGTGTGGTTTGCTAGGGATGAGATGTTTCTAGTGATGAATTTCTCTCTAGCATTTATGATATGCATTGAATGAACGCGGTGTTCATTATTTGTGGAAATGTCCTTGTGTTTTGGTGCCCTATTCAGGAACGCGCAGCAGGATGCGGCAAGGCATATCACCACGTTGAAGTACGGCGACGCAGAGTTCAGGGCTGCTAACCGGCATTTCCTCGATCTGAGCTGCGAGGGCCCCTTCGCGGACAGAGAGATGCAACACCTTGCCAACCAGATGCGGTAAGAGTTTTCCCCAGCATGGCTATTACAAGAGCTTTCTGGCTAGATTGGTGTCCTTGCATGGTGTCAACAGATATCTCTGAGCCTTCTGCAAGAACTTCAACAGCAATACTTGTAGTGCTCCCATGGCTTCTTATTATAGTGGTACATTGGTTGTGTTGTATCACCAAGTTCCTGGCCTTGCATGCTGTGTCCACAAGTTGAATATTGGTTGTGACCTGATTATGGGTTTTGTGGCATTTATGCTTGCTTGTGTACAATGATTTTCTTTATTGCCACGCCCTTCCCGATTTCCCCCCAATGCATATCCACCCAGAGCCGACTTCCTTGACAACCACCTTACTGCATCACGCTCGATGGAGACGCGCAAGACCAACCTGCCATGCGTGTTCACGCTGCCATATTATACTGAGCCGGACGCTGAGACTGCGGTCATGATGTCCATGGTGGATTCTAAACAGCTCCGCGAAGGCGATGGCATGATACTGCGCGGTGCCTTTCCGCACGTTGACCCGGAGGTATGCACGAATTGTGTATACCACAAGGATATGCTACCACAAGGATATGCATCCCATTTTCTCACCCTTTTTTTTTTATTTGTTCACTGTTTACCTGTGCCTACGGGAGCCAGTATGGGTAATGATAATCGTATGCCGCAAGGTGCGTAGTAATGAGTGATCAGTGTTGATGCGCGTAGTTCGTGCCATTTATTTAATGATTCCAATTTTGGCATGGCACCTCTTGGTTTGTTTGGCGCAAATTGCAGGTGTGCTTTCCGACGGCGCTGGCGATGATGCTCTTTGAAAGAAGGCATATCCACAACAAAGGGAAGGCGGACTTCACAACCCGGGCTTCATGGTGAGGATGGTAGGGCAACGCTGTATGACAATTGTTAGGAGCAAACCAGCCAAAGTTTAATAGCGAACTGACTGAACTGCGAATGCACGTATGATTTCCTCACGAAATGCATTATGATTCCTTCAATGATTTTATGATTCCTTCAATGTGTGTGTCTCTGCTGGGGTCCCTAATTTTGGCAGGTACTCGGAAAAGCTCTACCCGTCTGTGGAGAGCACGTTCATCTCGATCTCGCCCAGGGCTCAATACGATTACTTCTCACATGCACTTGGGCCCGAGCTCACCCACCGTCTGAGGAGCAAGAGGCATCTGGGCCGCCACCATCAAGCTGTGTCGCAGGGCCTGCGCGGGTAGGTCCATTTGCGCGGGTAGAGTCACATGTTTTAGGGTGACTGGTGGTAAGGGTATTGATTGCCACCCACAATGTAGTAAGAAATATGCTGTACCCACCATGTAGTATGAAGTATAGAGTACAGAATGAGACATACAACGGATGGTTGTCTCAGGTTGAATGATGGGCGGTGGTTTAGCTGTGGGGTACATGATGGTGATAGATGCATCCCTTGGTTGTTTTTGTTCTTTTGCTGATTCCCTCTTTACATGTATCACGTGTGTGCGGTCTATGCAGGGTGTCTGATGCAAGTACTGCCGCTTTTGGGAAGTGGATGCGGTCGCACATCATGACGATGAACTACAAGCCGGTTCTACCCCTGGAAGCCATGGGGTGCGCTGCCGGTCACTTGTGGCCGTTCGATCCCCACGCGCATTACCTGCCGCGCTCAAGGGTCCCCCCCCTGCGCACGTGGTGAATCAGATTTTTCCTGAAGTTGGCGAGCTGGAGGCGATCAAAGCGAAGAATGCCAACGCCAACCAGAGCGACGTCGACTTTGCCGCGGAGCACTGGCTCGAATTCCTGCTGTTCGCGAGGACGCTCCTGTGCCAGGTATGTTAGCTCGAATATGGGACATCTGTAGTATTGGATGGTGATGCTGTAACAATGTTTGCCTGGCATCGTCCTTTTGTGATGTGCACTTGACATCTTGTATGTGTGGCCTTTGCCCCATGCACATTATTTGACATGCAGAGCATCGCGGTCTTGCAGGACCGGTTCCGCTACGTTCAGATGTATCAGCACCATCCAATCATCTACCATGAGATTTTTTCAGGAGACGCCTGGGACCCGTTTGCGGCAAAGGTGGTCGAGGTCCACAACCGTGGGCAGGTGCCGCCGGAGGGCTGGGGTGTCATGCCCCCTCAGGTGAGCACGCCTATTTGTTTTTCTAGGATGAAATTTCCATGCTTCGAGAGTTATACAGTCGTACCTTGAACGAGCTAGACATTAACGAACAGAACTTTGATGCATCCAACCAACTATGTGTGTAGCACGTCAACAAGCTCCTACTCAGCGTGTGGGGCCTCAATGGTTTTTGTTTGCGATGGTTGTTGCAATGATTTTGCCCGTCTTTTACAGTATGCTGCGCACTTGCGCGGGCAATCCGACCGCCTGAACCGTTTAGAGGACTGCGTCCGTGGCCTCGAGGAGAGGGTAGAGACGAGGGCCGAGAAGAGGGACGAGGCGATGGGGAACAGGTTGCGTGTCCTGGAGGGGAAGGTGGAGAAGGTGGAGGAGAAGGTGGAGAGGCTAGCTGAGTCAAGCGCGAGGCAGGTGATGGACTGGGTGGCCGAGGTCAACACTCAGACTTTGGCCCAGGGCTTTGTGCACGCCATGGTGGGAGGCATTCCCTTTGAGTGCCGCTTCCCAGCAGAGGGTCCCGCCCCTGGCCTCGCTGCCCGCGGCCCTGCCGCCACCGGGGCTGCCCCTGGCCCCGCTGCCCGCGGCCCTGCCGCCACCGGGGCTGCCCCTGGCCCCGCTGCCCGCGGCCCTGCCGCCACCGGGGCTGCCCCTGGCCCCGCTGCCCGCGGCCCTGCCGCCACTGGGGCTGCCCCTGGCCCCGCTGCCCGCGGCCCTGCCGCCACCGGGGCTGCCCCTGGCCCCGCTGCCCCTGGCCCTGCCGCCACCGGGGCTGCCCCTGGCCCCGCTGCCCGTGGCCCTGCCACCACCGGGGCTGCCCCTGGCCCCCCTCGGCAGGGTGTCCCACAAGTGAGGCTGAACAGAAATCTCACTAGCCCTCGTGATGCTTGGGCTGAGTACACGTGCCCGCAGGGCCAGCAGGCGCCTCTCGAGGTGCTGGAGCATAGGCACCAGCACTTATGGCGGCAGGCGGACAAGAAGTACTACGACCGGGCCAGGTGGTTTTATTGGGGGGTCATGCATCTCGCGCTTATCAGCGATCTCTTTCGTGTGCCAGGGGGGACCCCTGAGGAGTTTAATACAGCTTGTCAGGTGGTCGTGGATGGTTTGCAACGTCAGCACATGCCCCCGACGTGCAAGAGCCTCAACACCATGCGGAAGGAGTTCAAGGCCGTGCATAAGGAGAAGTTCCCGGGCGCCTTGGCTGAGGTTGATGCAGGACGGGCTGGGTCAATTTGGGAGGTTGGTATCCAGGAGGCATTGACCCTGCGCCGTGCACTCCAGAATGGCCGGCGTGCCTGAACTTGGTCATTGGGCCTTACTCGGGCACTGCTACATGCAGATCGTGCATCTGCCATTACAAGTTCAGTGACCAGTAACCGGGATTTTACTGCACATGTGTGCAGTTTTTTCAAATTGCATTTTTTTCACATATAGGATGCCCAGCAACCCGGCCAGATTGAGATGCAGCATGTGCATGTGGGGTGATGATGTATTGCCTGCTGAATCCAGTTATGATGTCATGCAAGTGTCTGTGTATCTTTTGTAGTGTATTAAATGAGACAACTCTGTTAGCATGAGACTTGAACCCTTGTTGACAACTAGTCAGGGCTGGACGCATGGCGGTCCAATGTCGTGTGAGAGAACACGTTAGTGCAGTTGTCTGACAGGAAAGGCAGTTGCCCTCAGTGTAGGGCCAGTAGTTGAAACTTGTCAACACATGTTCTCGTTCGTGAGACATGTGACATGAGCTAAGATCTTGTCTGTTGCAAAAAAGCTCGTAGGCAGATATGTGTATAACTCATGGCAGATATTGTATGTACATAATGTATATAAAGTCATTCATGCTACACAACAAGACAGGGCAGGGACACCTGTCCAATTCTCTCACCCCGTCTCTCATGCATTGCCAAATATCATTAGGAGGCAGGGCTGGCAGGCCACAGGTAATATAAAACGCTACTCACTAGGTAGTAGAGGCCGCGCACGGCATCCACTGTGAGTGCAGTAGTCATAATTAATAAATTCTCAATTTGAACAAAATGTGATGCATGTTCGGCCATCTAGGTAGGGAGTATATATTTTCTCATTGATAAACGGGTGTAAAGTGTAAACTCTTGCTGTCTCATCATCATGTTATGCTTCATGTCCTGTTATGTTTCATGTATATATTGTCTCCTTGATATATATTCACACAGGGATTAAAAGCACTTCGGTGCTCCGTGACTCCCCAACGGGAGCACGAGTTTAATTAATTCATTATGTATATATTCCCCCCAAAGTTAAATACAACCATGGTATTGCATGGTTGTATTGCACCTGGACAGTGTTGCGCGTGCTTATTAATTAATTGCATGGTTGTATTAGAAGCCCCAGCCTAGAGGAATACAGTAGCAGTAGTGTAGAATAGTTAGACCGTGGCCTTGTACATGCCCGCCTACTACAGGCACGATACCAGCTGAGGCCTAGCCTTTTTAGTCATGTACATGTGTGCCTATGATGAGCCACCCTCCAGATGATGCCTAGCTTTATTTAATTATGCCGTGCCCATGCAGGGAGTAACTCTCTGCTGAGACGCCATGCATGCCCTAGCTTTTGTATAGCTATGCTGATCTTCCCCCCCATGACAGGCTCCCCCTTAGCTGGGCATAGCTTGAACATCATGGGGCTGCAAGTGCCCTGGTGCACCTAGAGCAAGGGTCGTTTACATTCCCACCCTTGCAGGAAGTAGCGTAGAATGTATGATAGGCCATATGCCCCTTCTCTGGGTTATGTGCTACATATACTCCCAACGGAGTTATGTTCCTAATTAATGCATTAATGGTTGTATTGCACCTGGACAGATCTGCGCGTGCTTATTAATTAATTAACTTAAGTTAAAGACTTGAGTAAGCGAATTTATTGACGTCAGGGTATTTGAGTCAGCGAATTTATCTTTCCATGCCCCCAAAAAAGTTAAGCACAATTGGCTACGTTGGTGAGTGTGGTGAGTATGGTGCGTGTGGTGAGCGTGAGTGTGAGTGTGAGTGTGAGTGTGAGTGTGAGCGTGAGTGTGAGTGTGAGTGTGAGCGTGAGTGTGAGTGTGAGTGTGAGTGTGAGTGTGAGTGTGAGTGTGAGTGTGAGTGTGAGTGTGAGTGTGAGTGTGAGTGTGAGTGTGAGTGTGAGTGCGTGTATGATAGGTAGGTAGGTAGGTAGGTAGGTAGGTAGGTAGGTAGGTAGGTAGGTAGGTAGGTAGGTAGGTAGGTAGGTAGGTAGGTAGGTAGGTAGGTAGGTAGGTAGGTAGGTAGGTAGGTAGGTAGGTAGGTAGGTAGGTAGGTAGGTAGGTAGGTAGGTAGGTAGGTAGGTAGGTAGGTAGGTAGGTAGGTAGGTAGGTAGGTGGGTAGGTGGGTAGGTATGTGTGTGTGTGTGTGTGGTTGGTTGGTTGGTTGGTTGGTTGGTTGGTTGGTTGGTTGGTTGGTTGGTTGGTTGGTTGGTTGGTTGGTTGGTTGGTTGGTTGGTTGGTTGGTTGGTTGGTTGGTTGGTTGGTTGGTTGGTTGGTTGGTTGGTTGGTTGGTTGGTTGGTTGGTTGGTTGGTTGGTTGGTTGGTTGGTTGGGTAGATGCATTGGCCATGGTAAATGCACTATTATAACGTCAAAAAACGAATATATGACGAATTTTACTGTACCCGCCAGTGCCGAGGCATAATTAAGAATGCCGATGACTGAGCCAAAAGTTGCTACTAACTCGTCGAAGGCAGGCAGATACATTCCAGGCGCATAGGCCTTGATATCGATAAGTCTGTTCGTATACACGTATTTGATAACCGCATTGTTGTGGATACACAGTATTACCCTTGAAGCTGGAAGTCCTAGATCTGGGGTGTCGAAGCCGACACTTTCTTGTCATCTTCTGCCACTAATTCGCGCCACTGGTCTGGAGATCATTTGCATGCATGTAGTCTGAATATAAGCACATACGTGCGTCGTCGATAATGAAAAATTACGGATATGGAACAGCAACAGAAGTGCGCGAAATAAAAAAACAACTTTAGCAAGTACGCTCAACACCATCTTCTTACTTGCGAGGGTTTTTTATTCGCGCTTGAATTGTATGCTGTTCTCATAGCCTTCTCGTAACTTAATCCTCTACAAATGAAATTTTCTTCGTCGTAGACTGCAGATTGAATATACCCGCATGGTCTAAAAGACAAACAGCCCGTATTCGATCCGTTCCCGTAGCTGGGATTCCACATTTTCATGTCATTCATGTCATGCGTCTTAGGCTCATATGGCAACAATTTATGAGATAGACTGCCCATGCCCTACTTGGTCTGCCTGCCCGAATGTCTGTCTGCCTCGGTCTGCCCGGCTTGACCCGCACCCCGCTTTGGGGCGACTCCGTCATGACGCCGTCATGCCCGGGGTAGATGCGCGCGCGCGGAATCGGTCGCGCGTGCCCGGCAGGGGGGTCCCCGCCAATGGGGGTGCCCGGGCCGTCGTCCCCCCAAAGCACGTCTTTGCCGTAACCGGCTACCTGGCGCTAACTGCGCGGATAGAAGGCGAACAACCCTTTAAAGAAGCGAAACATTCATAGGGGTACGCTAAGCACGGGATCGTACCATTACCGGCAGTGCCATTTGCCCAGCGGCGCAAGAAAGACCAACCTTCCATGGAAGGATGAGATGCGCATCCGGCGAGCCTGGACAGTGTCTTACCGAAAATGACGGAAATCTTGCGAAACCCCGGCGAATTTCTTTAGGATTCTCTATTGACAATGCAAACGCATCCTTGACGCTAAGTAAAGCCCATAAAACCTGACAATCACGGCCGCCAGCGTGCATTCTTATTTATTCCTCGCGACGAAAATTTCGGATTGGACCCCCGCGGCGATGGTCATCAATAAAATTATCGACATTGCAAAGCGCACAGACTTAGCGATGAAATAATATCATAAACTCACCGCCTTCAAGATTCTCGCAATTTCTCTGCATTCCGCATGTTATATTTGTCTAGTTTTGCCTGAAAGCCGTCGCCATGGCCAGCTCCGCTAGGGGTGCGCGCACCGTGCACCACTTTTTCACGGTACGGACGGGTACCGCGAATTTTTTCGGCGCCAAAAAATTCGCGCCCGGACCCTCACCTTAAGACCTTATAATTTACCAATTTTACGTTAAGGGCCAAATTAATAAGCGTTATTTTAAAGACCTTATAATTTACCAATTTTACGTAATTGAAGTCCAAGAAAACAAGGCGTAATTTACGTATGAGATTTACACGCTTAATTTACGTGATGATCCACCGCCACGATGTTCCCGGCGCACTGGCCAAGCGGCTTCGTACCTGGGCCGCGGCCACTGCCGAGGTCGTGGGGACACTACTACATTTCGCCACCGCGGAAACCCAATTTATGCGAGAATGTGGTTCCGTCAATACGGCGGGGGTTACAAATTCAATTTCGAAGTTCGGCACCGTCGGATACCAGTAAAGCAACACTTGTTATCTAGAATCGCGCCATTTGGCATCAATTGGCCAGTTCTGAAAATTCGATGAAATCTCTAGTCCTTGGTCGAATATTTCCCTCCGATTTGGATGACGAAAATTGAGTACGAATTTCTTAGTACAGTCCACCGTTTAGTTCAGTTCAGTTTATTCCCACGCCGCTTGCTGACCTGACGGAGGCCAAATTCGTACTGAACACTATCGCAAGTCCGGTCGATACTAAAAATTGCTACTTCCGAGATGTCTGACGGAATTCCTGCTAGGTCCATGCTTTGGTACTGGACGGATGCTGAAATTCACTGCGGTTCTGTCCGAATGAGGAAAATGGTCAGAAATCTACTCTCGATACGAACGTAACGAGAATTTCAAGTATCTGACGCTCGGAGAGCTGCCACCGTTTTCCCCTACTTGACCGAACCACATTCCCTGCTAAAAAAGGTGTCCTAGGCGGCGAAATGTAGTCGGAGCTGCGCCGCCCCCGACCCTGCTCCCAGCCGCCGCCGCCCGCCCGGCTGCCCTGGCCGGCGGCACCGCCGGGCCCCCGGCCCCGCCCTGGTCAGCGGCTGACTACCTAGTCCCCCCGTTGATCGGCCCGCTTGGCGACCCGTCAGACCTGCCTCCTTTCACCTCCCGCGAGGTCACGGAGGCGGTTCAACGTCTGCGTTACGACGCCGCCACCGACTCCGACATTCCGGCCGCGGTAGTAGTGAAACTTGCATCCGAGTTCGAGGACACTGGTGCCTCATGCTGCTCCGTCTTCCGGGATATCATCTGCAACCGCATTCTGCTGTCGTCGCAACCACCCCCAGAGTCCTGGCAACACAGCTTTCAGTTCGCACGATGCTGTACAAGAACAAGAGGTCGCCAGCCGACCCCGGTAACTATAGAGGGACCGTGTGCATCCAAAGTGCCCCCCTCATGAAGCTTCTCATGCGGCTCATCCTGAACCACCTGCGCACGGCCCTGGACGGCCACCTCAGCGAGACTCAGCACGGCTTCCGTTCAGGTCGCAACACAGTACAGGCGCTCTTCGCTACTCGCTGCCTTGTGGAAGAACTGCAACGCCTTCAGCCTGGTGAGTCCCCTCTGCACCTTGTGTTGGTGGACTTCATGAAAGCCTTCGATTCAGTGTTCTGGCGTGCGCTATGGGACATCCTCGCTATATTCCGGATCCCCCGCCCCCTTCTTGCTGTCATCCGCAACCTGTATGAAGGGAGTTGAGCCGGGTGGCTCAGGATGGCCAAGTTAGTACAAACTAGTACAACGCTGAAAGAACTACTATCGGCCAATAAATGATAGTACAACAAGCAAAGATCTGTAGCAGCCAACCAGCTACTAAGGATCCGAGCTGTATATATTATCCTTGGTAGTATCTACGCTTGTGGCGCGGCGCCATGAGGTTGAACGCCGGACAGGCATGATGCGGAAGCAAGGTCCTGTGTGCATCAAGTATCCGCAGTGCTGAGTAGTTGGTTGCTGCAATGAGCTTCTAGAAGGGTCCATAGTACAGATGTTTGACGTGGATCCGACGTTACTACTGGATTTGTTGACGCAAATGGTTGCTGACTTGCGTTGACGGACGGAAAGTGGATGCGAAAAGCATTATATGGAAAATTACTGCGCAAGGCAGTGGTATCTATCTGATTTGACTCCATCGGATGAATTGGACCGACAAGGTTGTTGACCTCATGGTCAACGCAACCTAAGAGCCAGTATTATTGTTGTCCATGAATAAAGACAATCATGATGAATTATGAACCCAATGGTCGCGTCAGAAAGCTGAGCACACGCAAGTGTGTCCAGCTTAACTTGTATTGGGAGGGTTCGTTGCAACCTTCAGTGATGAAGAGCTGATGTGAAAATGGAAGGCGATTAAATTTTCTGGAGTCGGTCTGGTCGCCTTGACGAATTCTATGCAAGAAGTCCGTCAGTGGTTAGCCGTAGCTCACTTGATGATAATTGGGTATCGGCCAGCCATGGTTTGGGCAAGACAAGAAATTTTCGGTAAGCTCTTGTGACGGGCTGAAAGTTACATAGCGCTGTGACGCAAAATTTCCGCAGCGGCTTAGCTCTTCATCGAGGCGTGTGGTTAAGGCCAGCGCCGCATCATGGTGTAAAACACCGGAATGGATCCGAGAGCTACTGTGCGAAAGTAAACGCTTGAAGTCGTGCAAGCTGGAATTTACAAGCCTTGTTTGCAAGGCGGGTCATCAAGGTGGTCACGGACGGCGGTGTACATCCGTCATGGCCTTCTTTTCTTTCCCGGGACAGCACCGGCGGTATAACTGCGCTGGTTTGTGCACGGTTTGTATTCGACTGATGCGTGTAAGTGCCCTGCATGTTTTCTTTTCAAGATTTCGTGAGTTCGGTGAGATGGTTGTTATAGCTGTCTCGACCAAGAGGAAATCCTGCAAGGTGGCGGATTTTCTTTACGAATAAAAACGTCAGCTCTTGAGACGTCTATTCCTCGTTAAAGCTGGCGAATGGTTTCTAACGTTAGCTAGGCTGTTTTAAAGCGCCTGCTGAATTTTGCAATCATGAGCCTTTGCGTTGATTGATGTGCTTGTGTTTTCAACAGCGGCTTTTGAAGCCAGAAAGCTTTACGTTTGGCTTCAGGGCACAGTATATTCTGCATGCTTGAATGAAAGATTTTCTTTCCTCTTTGCCTTGATGCTGTGGTGCGTCAAGAAGTCTTCCAGTGTATGGTTATTTGCTGGTTGGTTCCAAAACTTTCCTGGGAAGTCTGGTTGTGTAGCCCAGATGCTTTGTTGCTATTTTCTTTTCCTTTGTTGTCTATCATGCAAAAGTGCGTGTGGTTTGTGCGCAGGCATGGTAAGAATCCTCGTTGATGTCCAGCTGGATGACAGTGCCTAATGATTGTGCATTTTCCAGCTGATGGCGTCTATACAACCATGGGCATGATTGAAATCCATGAAGCCACATGAATGCATGCCTAAGGAGATTCTAGGCATATGGCTCATGCAACACGTGAAGATAGATTAATTGCCTGCCAGCCTATGTGTGGTTGTGCCCCATGCTAAGGGCTTGGGCAGAAGACTGAATTTTCCAGGGTTAGGTGTGATCAATCCTGAAGGGGAACCACGTAAGATGGAGCCCATATAGTACAGCCTGCATACCCTGATCATTTCAGGCAATGGTTTTCGTGGGAATGGTGATGGTTTTTCAGCCCACATGGAATGATGGCCCAGTACCTGTGACGGGGGTCATTGACAGCCGGTGCTGCAACGGCTGATGGTATCATAAGATTCTGCCTGAATGATTGCTGTTACAAGAAATCCAGCCATGACAGTTATTCGGCTGATGATTGATGTCATGAGAAATCCAGCCATGACATTTATTTGGCTGATGGTTGATGTCTCAATAAAGCCAGCCATGACAGTTTTTTTTGGCTGATGTTATTTGGTGGTTGCATGTCGACACTGGCCAAATCTTGAACATAAGCTGTGACCATGTTCATGAATAATTCTGCCACATGTTAAACGTGGTGGGATGTTGGTCGCAAAGAGAAATCCTGTAATGGCCAAGTGTGGATGTGTGTGTGATGCGTATACAGATCACCTTGAAGCCCCTTATATCTATGGGATGAGGTTTATGTGTACCTTTTCCTTGGACAATGGAGAAGACTGTGAATTATATTGCATGGGTGGTCTGGCCGGTTACAAGCTGGTGCTTGGGGCACATTCTTTGTTGGTAGCTACATTGACCAACATGTGATTGGGCTATCTTGGAGGTCAGAAGCTTGCCTGAACTCAAGAGCCTTATATTTTTTTGTACCAGATGGTTTTGAGCCCCAGCATACAAAGATTAATAAAGCCAACATGAGAAGGAGCAGGATAGTATTTATATACTAACCTGCTGTCTTGAAACCCCCTACAAATGTCAGGGGTGATGTGACGATAACAGGTACCATGAGTCGAAGGGCCTGAGATAGGCTCTGCCTACTTTGAGTTCAGTGCAGCCTCGGAATGGCATGTGCTTCATGAGCTGCATTGAATGAAAGAGCAAATGCAAAAGGGCTGTGCGTTGAAAGGGTCGGGCTGACTAGGCCTATAAGGAGGGCGGCCTCCTTCAGTATTTGGGAGGGGGTATGAGATATCCTACATCAAGGACATCTGAAAGTAGGCCACAAAACTACTGATGTGGAGCGTGGTAGGCCATGTAAAAGCGGTCAATCACGTATCTTGGCACAGGATCAAACCAACTTGCCGGGCAGTGGTGGGCGCCCAATGGAATGAATGCTGACCTGGGCAAACGTAAACTGGTCGTCCCATCAGTACGTCAAGAGATGGACCAAGCGAAGCCAAGCCAAACCCAACTCGGCGGTCTGCTACCCACATGGCAAGAGGCAATGCAGGGGGGACCATCTGAATCTGATCTGACTGGTGCGCAACAGGATGACGAACAGATGAGGGTTGCTTTGTCCTGCCCTATGACTGCATCTCATGGAGGGAGTTTTGTAGAGCCGGGGTGTGGCATTGCACTCCCTGCGGGGGCCACGGTAGGTGAAGAGGCGAGGCTGAGTGAGGCTCATTTTCTTAAGAGGCGGGCTATGGGTTCAGTCGCCTGTTGTCCACAGCTGGCAAAGAACATTCAGCCAATTGTGAATGCCCTGTGACAGCTTCCTCCTTGTTGTCAACAGGAAGGGGTCATCAATGGATCTGCCCCAAAATCATGACCCAATGGATGGACTGCAGCCGTCCATGTGGCAGGGAAATCTTTCTCTGTCTGACACACTTAAAAAATTTGCAGCGTACCCTCAGGTGGCATTGGCCCCTATAAGGAAGGGTTTCCTTACTCATGTCTGCTGAATTTGCAGTGGATATTTGCAGAAATATCCTCTAGTAAAATTTCAGAAGAATGAGAAGATGAATAAGCATAAATCAAGTATTGGTATTCCGTACGTGATGATGGCCTGAAGGCTTGATGAGCCAGGCAACACTTGATAGCATATCCATGTCCCTACTAGAAGAAGGAAAAGGGATGTGAAGGGCCAATTGTAATTGGTCAGCTTTTCCATACTATGGATTATCAGCAAGCAAGCACTCAGTTTGCGTAAAGCAAAACCCAACCATGTCTGCAGGGATGACATTCCCCTGGCTGATGGTTGTGGGTACTGTACGTGCCCAGGTGTGCTGGGTGCATGGCAAGACGTTACATGGGAACTGGATGAAATTCCAGTAAATGCCATGGCTCAGAATAAGCTGTGATGAACAAAGGGAGAATAAGCTGTTGCATAACAGCTGCACATCATCATTATTACACCCTTTGTTGGTGCAGGTTTTGAATTGGTAACAAAGGCGACCCATGCAATATGATAAGATCCCTCCAAGGATAATTTCGCCTGCAAACAGTACTGATGTTCCATAAGCGGGTGATGTGCAAACAGTGAATGCCAGGCCAGCCCCGTAAGGGATGACAGCCTGATGATTACAAGTCTACTATATTTTCTGGAGGAACACATTGGAGTTGTCCCTGAAAAGGACTGAAACTTCATTGTAAACCAGTGATAGCCCAGAAGAATGGGTCTTGGTGCCGAAAGGGAATGATTGATATAACCTCAGCCAAAAGAATTCCATGCATGTAGTGGCTCTGTGGCTGGGATGTCAAAACATGGATGGTAATATACTCCCTCGTGAAGTGGCATGGACCCTGATCGGGAAGAATAAACCCCGGTCTGCATGTCATCAGATAAATTTCTTGCCAAATATTTCTTCTGGAAACTAATCTGGCCGATGACCAGATTGCCGGGCTGGATGTAGAATTATGCCCGAGGATGTCAGTCATGCACTGCCCAAAGTCTAAACTGGGGTTGACTGATACGGTGGCTGCCCTTAGTACTGTGATTACAACGAAAGGGGCAACCGTGCATGTCAGATTTGTAATAGCCGGCTGTGGGCCTCGGCTAATGCCCCTTGGGTAGGTTTTTTGGTCCCTGTTTACCATAAGGGTTTTTTCCTACCAACAGTCTGGTTATAACAATCTGACGATTGAGTAGATATCGGCCAAGTAACTTTTCTCCTCTCTGGCCTAGGTTTTGCAAATTGAAGCGTGCCTGGCCAGCTGCAGGAAAGCAGCTCCACTATGTGAAATAAGCCCGTCATCCCGGATGCGGCCGAAAAAACGGGGGTTTAAACACCTCCCAATACATCACTGATGCCGGTCTTATTTCGCACTTGAAATGTGGGCTGGAGTTGAGCCGGGTGGCTCAGGATGGCCAAGTTAGTACAAACTAGTACAACGCTGAAAGAACTACTATCGGCCAATAAATGATAGTACAACAAGCAAAGATCTGTAGCAGCCAACCAGCTACTAAGGATCCGAGCTGTATATATTATCCTTGGTAGTATCTACGCTTGTGGCGCGGCGCCATGAGGTTGAACGCCGGACAGGCATGATGCGGAAGCAAGGTCCTGTGTGCATCAAGTATCCGCAGTGCTGAGTAGTTGGTTGCTGCAATGAGCTTCTAGAAGGGTCCATAGTACAGATGTTTGACGTGGATCCGACGTACTGGATTTGTTGACGCAAATGGTTGCTGACTTGCGTTGACGGACGGAAAGTGGATGCGAAAAGCATTATATGGAATTACTGCGCAAGGCAGTGGTATCTATCTGATTTGACTCCATCGGATGAATTGGACCGACAAGGTTGTTGACCTCATGGTCAACGCAACCTAAGAGCCAGTATTATTGTTGTCCATGAATAAAGACAATCATGATGAATTATGAACCCAATGGTCGCGTCAGAAAGCTGAGCACACGCAAGTGTGTCCAGCTTAACTAAGGGTCCACCACTTCGGTGCGCACTTCCTACGGGACCGCGCCACCATGCCCTTTACAGAAGGGTGTGTGGCAGGGCTGCGTGCTGTCGCCCTACCTGTTCATTACAGTATTGTGGTCAAATACGTAATGATTCAGGCGCGCAAGCGATTTGCCCGCATCGTGGGTAGGGAACCAGGGGTGCAGGTCGAAAACCGTTTCTGGCATGACGGGGCGGAATCGGAGATTCGGCTGGCGGACATCATCTACGCAGACGACACCACCCTCTTCGAGGACACTGAGCACGTGCAGACGTGGCTTGACTGCCTGGCTATTGAGGCCCGTGCAGTGGGGCTGGAGGTCAGCAAGAGGACAGAGGCTCTGGCGATTGGGCTCACTCAGCCACCGTCCGCCCTCTTTCTCCTTGACGGCTCACGAGTCCTGTATCGGGACCGCGTCATGTTGCTGGGCAGCCTCCTCCCCAGCTGCGAGGCCGATGTGGACCACCGCATCTCCCTCGCCTGGCACGCTTTACGCCAATACTGGGCCCTGCATATGTGGCGCAAGCCCCTGGGCAAGATAGAGAAACAGGACCTGTTCAAGGTCGGACCTCGTCCTCCCTGTTCTTACGTACGGGGCCGAGTCTACGTGGACCCTCACCGGCGCCGCGTCGGACCTGGCCCGCAAGCTGGACGGCGCGGTCACCAACATGCTGCGATCCATTTTCCGAGTACGGCTATGCTGCTCATGTTCGCAATGAGGACCTGTACCTCGGCATGCCATACATCACCAGCACTGGTCGGCGGTGCCTGCAGCTAGTAGGGCACTTAGCTCGCACCAACCAGGTAGACACCTCATGTGGCCCCTCCGCGGGGCTGCGCCCAGCTCAGCCTGGCCGGCACCTCCTTACGTGGGCCGGGCCCAGCAATGCTCGCCGCCGCAAGGCCCGCACCTTCAAAGAACAGCTAGTCGCAGACATGGGGGGGCTAGGTCTCTCCGTGATTTGGAACAAGATGATGGACAAGGCCAAGTGGGCCCAGGTTATAGAGGACAATGAATCCCCTCCCGTGGGTTAGCGCCCGCGCACGTGTGCAAACATACGGGAGGCACGCCAGACAGGTCCCCTAGGGTAGAGAGCTTAGACTAGTTGTTGTAGATAGATGTTGTCGATAGATATGTTGTAGATAGGTTAGACCGGTAAGACTGTTTGCACCCATCCATCCATCCATCCATCCATCCATCGGGGTTAATGCTCCGTGACTCCCCAACGGGAGCACGTGTCTAATTGTCTAATTAGTTAATAATTAATTTACGTATGAGATTTAAGTCGTAAATTTGACGTAAATGCGTAACTTAAACACGTGGTGTGCGCATGCGGGACTAGCCGCAACTACGCGCTTACGCGCACGACTGGAAGTCTGAAAATCCAGGCGGCCAGACGTCCCACCGGCCACCATCCCACCCCGTCCCACACCGCCTGGCCTACGTAAGTCGCCTGTGGTCGATCGTGCCCATGACGTCAGGCGACAACCCAGTTACCATAACTGGCTGTTTGCGACAAGCCCGGAGCGAGTGTGCAGGCGGGAGGGGGGGGGGGTGTTAAAATGAACATGTACATATTTCAGGGCAAGCTTTCCCGCGATGATCTAGCTAGATGATCGATCGTGCCTTTTACTTCTTGGGCGTCCCCGAGCACGAGGATGGAACACCTAGATTAGGGCTCAGAGATGCCAGGGTCATGTACGACGATGGAGACCCTGCTCGTGGCGATGACGTCGTCTTCACTCTGATGATCACCACGAAGCTAAATTCTATTGATCAGGATAACGGTGCAGTGCATGGAGGGAACTTGGTTGTACACTCCTGGCATTGCTAAGGGATTATCGCTTCTAATAATTCAGCACTTCCTCAGTTTATCCACCCACCCACCCGCCCGCCCGCCCGCCCGCCCACCCGCCCGCCCGCCGCCCGCCCGCCCGCCCGCCCGCCCGCCCGCCCGCCGCCCGCCCGCCCGCCCGCCCGCCCGCCCGCCGCCCGCCCGCCCGCCCGCCGCCCGCCCGCCCGCCCGCCCGCCCGCCCGCCCGCCCGCCCGCCCGCCCGCCCGCCGCCCGCCCGCCCGCCCGCCCGCCCGCCCGCCCGCCCGCCCGCCCGCCCGCCCGCCCGCCCGCCCGCCCGCCCGCCCGCCCGCCCGCCCGCCCGCCCGCCCGCCCCCGCCCGCCCGCCCGCCCGCCGCCCGCCCGCCCGCCCGCCCGCCCGCCGCCCGCCCGCCCGCCCGCCCGCCCGCCCACCAAACAGCCAGTTAACCATGCAGCTAGCCAATCTATCAGCTAGCCAATAAATCAGCCAATCAACCAGCCAGCATCTTGACCAGTGGTATTCCTCCCAGTCCCGGCTGCTCGGCGCCCCCCCGCCGCCTCCGCCGCTTGGCCCTCTGGCGGCCGCGCGCCTGGCAGTGGCGCCTGCCGGACATCCCTGCGCCATGCACCCACCCGCCCGCCGCTGAGCAGGAATACACGTACCCGGCCCTGACGGAACCCCTGGCCGACCCCAAGGAGCTACCGCCGTTCACCGAGATCGAGCTGAGCACCACTGCCAAGCAACTCCGCTTCTACGCCGCCGTTGGCCCTGACCAGCTCCCCGCCCCGGTGATTAAGCTGACGGCGGCGGCGCTCACGGGGTTCCTGCTTGACGTCTGTAACCGGATCCTGCTTGCCGACGCGCCGCCGATTCCTGAGTGGCAGCACAGCTACCGTATTATGCTGTACAAAAACAAAGGTTCCCCTGACGACCCCGCCATTGAACTACCCAGGAGTCTGCATCCAGAGCGCCGCACTCAAGTTGTTCATGCGCATGATCCTCAACCGCCTTCGTTCTGCTCTCGACTGTCACCTAGGGGAAAGTCAAATGGGCTTTCGTCCTGGGCGCAACATGCACCGTCATGGCCGTCTTCGTCGCGCGTCGCCTCTTCGAGGAATCGCTCTCCTACAACCTGGTGAGTTTCCCGCCATCCTGATCTTCGTCAACTTCATCAAGGCTTTTGATTCTGTCCTCTCGGACGCTCTATAGGCTGTCAGTACTTGCTCGCGCTCGCGTCCCCACTCCCCTGATTACCGTCATCCGCACGCTGTATGAGGGGTCGACCACTTCAGTGCGCACTCAACACGGCTTTACCCCGCCATGCATGCCCACTGCAGACCGGCGTCTGGCAGGGTTGCGTACGTCCTGTCGCCGTACCTGTTTATTATTGTAGTGGATTATGTTATGCGCCCGGCACGTCAGCTCGCTTTGCTAGCATTGCAGGCCGTGCCCCTGGCCTAGCAATCGCGAACGAGCTTGGGGAAGGGGGGCCGACTAACAAGCAGAATTTACTAGCTGACCTCATTTATGCCGACGACATCACGCTCATCGAGAAGCTGGAGTCTGCCCAACTTTGGCTGGACTGCCTGGCGCTCGAGGCTCGGGCGGTTGGTACTTCTAGAAATCAGCCCCAAAACGGAGGCCCTGGCCCTTGGCATGGATGGCACGGGGCCCCCATCCACACTCCGCCTCTTAGACGACACCGAGGTCAGCTACCCTACTTCAGGCCGCTTCCTGAGCTGCTCGGCAGTTGGCTTCCCGACTGCGAGGACGACCTGACGACACGGATCGGCATGGCGTGGGCGCACCTCCATGACCACCGCTGCTGGTGGAGCAACCCCGCCCTACCCCGGATTGTCAAGCGTGACCTCTTCAAGGTCGTCATTCTGACGATCCTGACCTACGGCGCCGAGACGTGGGCACTGACGCAGGAGCTGGAGCAACGACTCGACGGCGCCGTCACCAAGATGCTGCGCAAGGCCCTTAACATCCCCTTTGGTTTGCACATTAGTAATGAGGATTTGTACGCTGATTTGCCCTATGTTTCCCACATTATTAGGCACAGGCGCCTGGGCCTAGCCGGGCACCTGGCCCGCACAGATCAGGTAGATACCTCAGATAGACTAGCTGGCACCAAGCCCGCCCAGCCTGGGCGATATGTCCTCACCTGGCGTGCCCCCGGCCGCGCGCGGCAGGGCCGCCACCCGTGGACATTTCGTGATAGACTCGGCATGGACATGTGCTACACTAGACGTGACGGGCTCACCCCCGGGCAGCCTCCTGGTTTGTCTGTAATATGGAGGCAGATGGTGCGCAAGGATAGATGGCAAGTAGTGATGAAGGAGACCACCCCCAAGCCTGTGGGGGCTCCGCGTGTGACCAAGTATGGCATTCATAGCGATTCGGGCCGTGGTGCCCACACCCCTGTAACTAGGACCTAGATAGCTTACACCATCCATTCCATCCCATGTTCCCCTCCCACTGAGGACTTATGCTCACGTGACGCAGTCACGTGTCTATTAATTAATTAATTAATCCATCCAAAGGGTTAGGTAACATCTGCATTTACATTCTGCATACAACAACCCTTACCGCATCTTGGTATCATCACTACATTGTTACATGTCTCAGAACTGAGAACAAGTATGATATGATTGATTATGCACAAGGCCACAAATGGGCCAAATGCTGGCATCTCAATCATGCTTTTGCCCCACCATCAATCCCCATTGCATGTGCCGGCACATGGTCCTTTGCAAATGTACGAATCAGTCGCATGACAATCCGAACGGAGTCCAACCACGCGTTGGGGTGCTTGATGCCCTATCTAGCACCGATCAGGATTTGCCGTGCTATGCCCTATCTAGCTTCATTTAGGGAATTCATCCTGAACGACCCGAACACGCGGACAAGATAACAGCAGGCTCGAGCTACCATGGTCCGGATTCTCCCGATTCTGGCCTGCGCTGGTTGTCTCCTTGATAATTAATTAATAAATATACGTCTCTGATCAGAAAATACGTTCCCTGGGGCTACATCGCATAATGATGGGACAATTTTTTAGAAAACTAAGCATATGACTACGTGCAAGCATTTCCAAACCTGGAGTGAGTAATCTCGAAACAGCATAATTACCACCTCATGATATTGAATTCATGTTAAATACAATACAAAATTTACACTCCCTGCTTCAAGGCGTGGATCCTAACCGAGCATTAGCACATGCCGGCCGAGTTGCTGGTACGTCAGGCTCCATGCCCAGCGACATGCAGCACTTTGAAAATTGCTGACCTCGGGGCTCCCACAAAGCGCAAATACAGGGAAATTGCAAAAAAAAAATGACGATTCCAGGGACAGGGATGGGCTCCCGATATCCTAGGTAGGTCGAATAGCTAGGTTGGCAGTACCACATGTGGTCCTATGCCAAATAACTACTGGTTGTTCAGGCCATGCTAACTCGTTGGGTCGATAACTGGTCGTGCTTGGTGCTCTCAGCATGCTCATGAGCTCGGGAGGCCATCGGTGAGCCACCCGCTAACGAGTGCTGCGGCCCCCCCGATCGACGACACGCACATTTGGTGCGCGACCCTTGCCTGCGCGTGCAACGTCTGTGGTTGCGCAGAGGCATCGATGCCATGTGAATGATGCCATCCAGCACGAAGTGACAGGAGAAGGTTAAATGCCAGAACAGAAATGATTACCAGCGATCTTACTAGTTTAGTTGAACAGTAACCAGGCAATGCAGATCTGCAGCTCAACCGCATAACTAATGCCGTTACTAATACGAACAGAAATTACAAAGAATGAACCATCGTGGGACAAGTGCAGTGGCTGGGTACCCAGTAAGACTATATGCAGAAAATGCCGATGCCTGGGTTTTGGCATACCATGAGTACCCACTACCTATTTCCAGGGTCACAAGAGCGATTAACCAACAATACAAGGGAAAGTAGAGACTAAGACTCTGAGCCAAACGCCAGAACAATAGATCCCCCAAAGATATTAGACAAGCATAAGGTGGGTGCTGACACCCTAACTGTTTGCTGATAGCAGCTACTTGCCTGCTACTATCCTAATCCGCATGCTGATATCTTCATTCACTTCTAGCCTCATCTGCCCGCAGCTTACCTCTAGAGGCGACCGTTCCGATTTGCCTTTGTGACCTGCATGCCAATGACGCAGCAGGCATGATCAAGGACATGTCAAACAGCACGCAATAATGAACAAGATAGGGGCAGAGCCACTATGGGAAGAGGGCTTATGGGCACGAATCGAGAGTTGCATCTTCGGGGCAGGGGGGGCGGGGAAGACATGGGTGTGATGAGAGAGATGAGCATGCATCCTACCGTGTGTTATTTCAAAATGCACACGACCGCATGTGGAAAAAGTTAAGGGTTCACCCAGCCACGCCACTGTTAGCTAGCGGAATAGGAAGGGTTGGCAACAAAGGCTCACCCAGCCACGCGTTGTTGAGGAGTGGCTGGAAAGGTATAATTGTGTGAGTATAGCTATGCCACTGTCAGCTAGTGGGACAGGAAGAATGTATTTAGAACGAGGACTCAGCCAGCCACTCGTTGCTGATAAGTGCATGAAAAGACGGCTGCAAAGTATACAGGCTCGCCCAGCCACAACACTCCTAGCTCGCGAAAGAGGGGTGTATCAGAGAAGACTGCTCACACAGCCGCACGGCATCGCAAGGCAGCCCCTTGGAGGATTAGGAAAATGTTGCCATGCGCTGTTGAAGAGAGCCGTGGGTAGGCATGCGCTGTTGAAGAGAGCGTGGGTAGACATGCGTGACGAATAAGAGCTCACCCATGAAGAAGGGCCCACTGTTAGCCAGCAGATGATAAAGGGCGTATTTAGAGCAAAGCTCACCCAGCCACGCGTTGTTGAGGAGCGTCGCCACCCATTCCCGCCGGCTGGGCTGCAGCAGCGCGCCCATGGGGCTCTTCTCCGGTTCCGCATACGCCAGCAGCGAGAACACCTCCTGCGGGACAAATACAGCACGTGCAAGTATGTTGGAAATGATTTGGGCGTGAGTGCGCCAGCCGCAAGGACACCTCCTGCGACACAGACGAAGCACAGTTGCAAAGACTAGTGCAGATCATGGATGTGAGAGTGCGCCAGAAGAAAGAACATCTCCCATGGGACACGTCGACACCGCCAAGCACATGCAAGGAACGGATGCAAGTAGGAGAACTTGCAAGGGGCAGGGGGGTCAACACCGGCACGGCTACTAGTATATTATCAGGAGCAAGTCTATTATCAAGGGAAGATACAAGGATTGGCAACATTTGATTGCGTCGCCCCTTCAACATGCGCTTCAGATGTCCCGAAGATGCCCTCTTAAACGCCCCTATGCTCCAACCAGCATATGTACACTCCATAATTAAATGCTCCCCCTATTCCTGGTACACTCCCACATGCTCCTGCGTACACTCCATAATTAAATGCTCCCCCTATTCCTGTCATAATCTCACGTGCTCCTGCGAGATGTACCTTGACAGCAACCTTTGGTGTACACTGACGAGCATGGCCCCTCGACGGGAACGCGCAGCCCACCCAATCATATTCTGCCAAGTAGTACCACCCAAGTAGTAGCAACCACACTTATGCCGCCGCACACAATTACGGCCTCACCTCCAGCACATCTTTTGCCATGTCATAGATCTTTTGCTATGTCATAAACCTTCACGATTGGCACTCTTATCTGGCCCCATCCCAAGCCGGCTAATGTAAGCCACAAAACTAGCATGCTTATGCTGCCACCCGCAGCGCACCGCCCCACCTCCAACAGGCTGACCACGCCACAAAGCTACAGGCTACTGCTGCCATCCGCAGCGCACTGCCCCACCTCCAGCAGGCCCTTCTGTGATGCCGATAGATTCTTCACGCGGCACAGCTCCGTGCGCCCAAATCTCATCGTCGCGTCGTCGTCGCCCAGCTTGACCTGTTGGGAAGCATCAGGAGGGGGCCACACCGTGTAGGGGACCAGAGCCAATATTAGAATGGTCATGCAGGGCTATAAGCAATAGCTTCAGCTGCGGTGGGTAGATGCGGGACGTACATACATTTGTTCAGGAAACATTACTGCAGCAGGGTCCATATGGTAGCTTGGCATGCGCGTATGGTGGTGCAGGGAGCAAAAGTACACAGCGAATTCAAGGAAAAATAGGGAGAAAAAAAAATATGCCTTTCGGTAGCGCTTACCCGGGCTATGGATGACATCTTGCTTCGCCACACGCGGGCTGACTTTGCGGCGCAGCACGGCTATTAGGCTATTTTACTTCATTCCGTGGTGTGGATCGAGTGTCCCATGCCGGCTGTAGTTCTTTTGTCGTGGTATCTCTTGTTAGCATTGGATTTGTTTATGTTTGATTGGGTGCTTTCACTATGATGTAATAACTATAATTATATAGTAGTATAACTCTTTGCTGGCTTCAATAATATATTTGCTGGGTTTTAGGCACCTGGACCATTCCAACCACGCCTCCCATGATTCTGCCATGACAACCACCTGTCCCAACTCGAATGCCACACCGTTCTGAACAAACGTATACTTCGTCACGCTCATACCATTTCAATGAACTTTTGGCACTGCAGCTCAAAATGCACGTCGGGCCGGCTGGAAAGCAGCTGCGCATTCGACAGCGCCAAGCAAGCAAGCAATCAAGAAACCACGCACACAACCACAAGCAGCACCCCATCATGTGCAAAGCATGACCAGTATGAGACCAAGGCGGGATGAGGCCAGCAAGCCCATTCACACAGATTCTAGTTGTACCGTATGGACAGAACAACTCAGTCAGTCAGTCAGTAAGTAAGTGAGTAAGTAAGTGAGTAAGTAAGTAAGTAAGTAAGTAAGTAAGTAAGTAAGTAAGTAAGTAAGTAAGTAAGTAAGTAAGTAAGTAAGTAAGTGACCAAGTGACTAACTGGCTGGCTGGCTGGCTGGCTGGCTGGCTGGCTGGCTGGCTGGCTGGCTGGCTGGCTGGCTGGCTGGCTGGCTGGCTGGCTGGCTGGCTGGCTGGCTGGCTGGCTGGCTGGCTGGCTGGCTAGCTGCCTAGCTAGCCTAAGTAGCTAACTAAAAATTAGAGGCGGGATACCACACGAGCACTGTCGGGGTGAAAGGGCTAGCAAGGAGGCGGAGGAAAATGCAGCAGGGAAGGACGAAGAGAATGGTAGCAGAAGCACAAGAAACGCATATGGATGACAAGCAAGCCAGCAAGCAAGACAACGCAGGCAACGCAAGCTCCATAGGGATATGTTTGATGCTATATCCTCTTGGAGTACCCTTTACGTAAAATAAAGGGGAAACAAAATTGGCGGGCCGGACACCATCACACCGAGGGGATTGGCTTTTACCCTAGACCGCAAGTCCCTGGCATTCGCCTTGTCGGAGGCCCCAGTGCAGGCACGTACCGAGGGGACGGCCGCCGATGTGAGCTCGACCGCACGGTCCACTTGTCCCGCCATGATGGCCGCCATCATTTCTGGTGGAAGCATAAGGAGGGGGCACAAGGGAATGGCGGGAGGAATAGGGCACGAGGAGAAGGCCCCAAGCATCCAACAAGGGGGTCAGAAGAAAGATGTCACACTGCACACATGAGTAACATATTGCCCTGTCTCCATCATACTGCCCTGTCACATTACCCTGTAATCAGTATGGATTGGAGTATCATGCCATTGATACCACAGATGGCCGCCATCATTTCAGGAGTAAGGAGGGGGCACGAGGAATAGGGCAGGAGGGATCGGGCAGGAGGAATAGGGCAGGAGGGATCGGGCACGAGGAATAGGGCAGGAGAAATAGGGCAGGAGATAGGGCACGAGGAATAGGACACGAGGAATAGGGCACAAGGAATAGGCATCCACTGTGAGGGGCGAGGAACAAATACAGCCTATTATTACGCTAACCTCTACCGCACAGTACCTTGGCGCTGCGCCATCTCCTCCGTCTTGCCCTTGCCCTCTGTTTTCTACCAGCGCTGACACATTCATGCACTCGGTAATCGGAAATAGATATAAATGATTCTATATGCTACACAGTCTTCAACATCCGCCCGCCCTTGGTGCTGCGCAATCTCTTTCTTGCTCACAATTGCCCAAACGAGCCAAAAGACATCCTGTTTCTACTGCGATTAACTCCACAAAAAGAGCAAGTTACCTCGGCGCTGCGCCATCTCCTTCCTCTCGCCCTCGCTCAGCTCCACCCCCGCATCGCGCGCAAACACGGCGCTCGTCTCCGGGTACGTGTGGTGCGTCAGGTAGGACAGGATCTGGGGACAGTTAAAGGGAGGGCACGACAGATAGCGAGTAGGAGGCCATTAATAGGAAAGAATGGGGCAAGGATATGTGTGGTGCGTCAGGTAGGACAGGATCTGGGGACAGTAACAGGGAGGGCGCGACAGATAGCGAGTAGGAGGCCATGAATAGGAAAGACTGGGGCAAGGATACGTGTGGTGCCTCAGATAGGACGGGACCTGGGGTTGTTCAATAGGAAAAGGCCGCGAATACGAGGGGACTGGAAAAGATGACCATGTGCGGTGTGTCAGGTAGGATAGGATCTCGGGCGGCAAACGGGTTGCACCGAACAACAACTAGGCGGCAACAAAAGGAGGGAATATGAAATAGGTAACAAATGCAGCGGTGATTGAAACCAAGTAGCAAAGCTCAGGGATAATGACAAACTAAAAAACAACTCCCTTGACAGACATGAGACTGACTGACCAGGGAGGAGCACACAGAAATCGGCGTACCAAGGAGGATACTTGGAGCGGTCTTTCCAGGGAGGAGTGCACAAAGGTCAACGTAACAGGGAAGAATACATGGAACCTGACTTCCGAGGGGGAGGAGTGCACTCCTGGCTTTATGTTTATGGGGTCCGACTGATCCAGTACTCATTATGTTCAAGTTGAGAACCTCAAACATGAAGCCAGCAGCGGACACGGAAATCCTTGCACCAGGGAGGAGTGCATGGGAGACGACTTACGAGGGAGGAATACACGCTGCTGGCGCGCGGCACCACGATGTCCTGGATGCTGCGCAGCACGCGGTCCCGCACCGACTGCGCACGAGGGGGTGAAGGGGCGCCCGTTGAGACATCATCATTACCCGGTTAAGTTAGACCGTCAAGATATCAGCCGCACGCAAGGGGCACCCGTCAAGGTGTCATCATGACCCATTCAGAGTCGTCAAGACATCATCATAACCCCGGTCTACTTAAAGCCGTATTAGTTGAGCCACCTGCGGTCATACAATACTCAGTATTAGAACGATCCATTTACAGCCGGCTCTGAGCCCCGCACAGTGATAGAGGACTTGGTACTTGTTGAAAGATGACTTGACAGTTGATTTTGTAGAGGCATGCCTGGTGGTGAAAATACTTGGCATTAGTACACATATCGTGTCCTTGTTGTTGGTGCTCTCGTATGCCTGCGATAACCAACGACTATGGGAAGGGCGTTCTTGAAAGTTCTCTCCTGTACTTGTCCCCTTCCCTCCCGAACCATGAGGTATCTGTCCATGCACACCCAACCCACCCACATGCATAGATGTTCTACTTAATACTGCACACACATGGGCAATACAGCCAAACAGGCCTGCATGGAGCGGGTAGCACTGCCCCTGGAAAAGCGGAACACACCCAGAGTGCCAGATGATAGCATCCTGTAGATACCACAAAAACCTAATCATCCGAATAACAGGTCCCTGACGCATAGCACGACAGTACGCATCAATCAATAAATCAATCATTTGTTGCCCATCATGCAGTGGTTGGTAACTGAACTGCACAACACTACCCCTAGGTAGCTTCCCTTTATGGGAAGGGGTCGAAGCCTAGAACATCCCTTGGATATCTGACAGCATCCACCCACTGCACAGAAGCGCATGCAATTGTCGTTGACCTCACTGCAGTGTCCCCTTCGTTCCCATTACATACTGTTAACATTGTGGTTTTCATGACTTCCGATTTTGCGCATCCTACGCCGTGCATTATCCATATATAGACTCTTGCTCTGGACAAGAGATCTCACCTGACTAAAACCCTTCCAATCAAACTTGAACGGTTTCGCTCCAAAATTTGCTTCCACCACCTCCCCCTTGGTACGCAGGCCTATCGTTGGATGGAGCACGCCTGCGACGATTCCCACAACCGGAGGTAGTCACACAAGCACACCCAGCAAACCATGAACGCGTCCAGCACAGCTTAGTATCAGTATCAGTAGTGAGTGGAAGTAGGAGCTACTGGAAAGCCATGTCAACCGTCGTATGCCAGAGCACAAGGGGGTAGGGTAGGATCGGAATAGGGAGATAGAATAGGGATGATGGCGAGCCCATCAGCATACACCACGCGCACAAGGCGGATGGGGTAGGAATAGGGAGATAGAATAGGGATGATGGCGAGCCCATCAGCATACACCACGCGCACAAGGCGGTAGTATGGGTGATGAGGCCACGACGGCAGATTGGCACGGATGCCTGAAGGCAGGCCACCGGCATGAGGATGCAGCCCACCCGCAGGATGCCCTACAAAGGCATTCCCAGCAGCAAAAGCTTGGCCCAAACCTTGGTGAGGGTACAAGCTGATGAGCCTTAGGGCACCGCTACATGAGTCTGCCGTGCAGCCCTTGCAACCGAGACACACGGGACTAGCCCGCTTGGCAGGAAAGCTAACTCCCAAACTGTACATGTGCATATTCCCTTCTCCCCCCCCCAACTCTTTTACTCAGCGCCACACACTCGAGCACTTCTATCTTTCCACTCTCTTTCTTACCTCCTACCTGCAGCACTTAATCCCTCATCGATATTTAGAAGGTGACATTAAAGGGTTGTAATGGTAGCGCAGACAGCTCGCCCAGTCCCGATGCAACACAGCATGAACAGCGGTGGCATACCCAAGGACAACCATGCATGCTCAGAGGCAAGAGAGTTTAGTCATAAGTAGGTACAGTCATTCACGCCTTAAGTTGGGTCGGATAGGATTTCAGCATTCTAAGTTCAAAGTAGTTCAGAGCAGTATGTTTTAGTATATTGAGTTCAAATTAGTACAATTTAGTAGAGCCATTCATGCCTTAAGTTGGGTTCACGCCTTAGTTGGGTTGACCCAAGTAAAACCTCAAACCCAACTTAAGGCATGAATGACTGTACACGTGCGGCATGGAAGCACATATGAAGGTAGATCTCTTGGTGAGGCATGGGTGGGGAGGGCAGCGAAAGTGGGGACGCGCCAAGACACCTCGCCTCTATACCTTTAACATCTCGAAACGCCACGCCGAGGCTGATGCCATTTTTTGTGTACAAAACCGTCTTGTCCACCTGCACACAGGGACCATCGCAGGATTTCAGCAGAAAGGTTGGTCACCGTACAATGAAGGAAAGCGGGGCGATGCTCTTGATGCAGCAGCACCATGTCAAAAGATAACACACAGCAACTAAAATAAGTCCACGCTGAAGTCCACGTTAATAGGTCCACGCTTCTTTGTGTGGAAGAGAAGGCCTGCCGGAATGATGGAATGATATATATATGACACCACTATTGCCTGCATGCCACCCCCCATGACCCTGCCAGGGTGATCTGAACGCAGCTGCGTCAACCAATTGCAGCTCGCCACAGGCGGAAACGTGGATCCTTTACGGGCTCGTCGCCCTGTACTAAACAATAAGGATATTGGTACTTCCATAATTGTGATTTGGTATAACTCAAACTCTTATTTGCGACCAATCTGCAGGCAAGGATATGAGCTGCAGGGAAACTGTTCCCGAAAAGAATAAATTAACTGTTCCAAAAAATCAAGAACAGTCTTTTGGCTTCGCCCCCCGTCCGGCAGTTCCGTACCTGGTTGAAGCAGCACCCGATGACATCGCCCGCGGTGAAGGTGGGCCCAAAGGGCGTGCCTTTACCGCTGCGCAGAGAGGGCGAGCGCGGGTAAGGGAGGGGAGAAAGGACCACGTGGGAGCCACGTGTCAACATGCATGCAACGGTCCGTACAACCATACCCTGAATACATGTTTTAAACGGCTGGGATACAAACAGCTTTTGTTCATATGTTCTAAAATGTGAGGAACGGTGCCATGAGAACTTACTGCCACACACGTTCCAATGCCATGGCGATGCTTTCCAGGCCCATGTCCCAAGCCCCACCCCCCAAAAAATTTGGGTCCATGAGGTGCAGCTTATGCTGCTGTTATAGTCGATGTTTTGTAGAATTATTTGAGTTCTCATCGCAATACATTACCCGCCGATGTGCTCATGGGTAGAAGTTATGCGTGGGTAGGGCTTCTGGGTTGTACAGCAGGTTGGTGTGCAACCCCAAGACTGGCACCCCGAAAGCATGCGCGATTCGTGCATTATGATCCTGCTTCCAAGTATCCGAGAGCTACAAAATAAAATTAACACCTAGCCGGTAGAACACATTGCTGTTTTCCGTTTCACATCACTTCCCTCTTCCTACTGTAATCTCCTTAATCATACCAGATAAGCCCCCCAGGCACTGGACCACGAAGCTTGCCTGTGTCAGAAGCGGCTGCCACCACCCGAGCTTACCTGCTTCCCTTCATTCTTTAGTGCATCTACTTTCTCACGAGCTACAGAGTCAAGTGACGAAAGCCTACCTGCTCCGGAGGCAGTCGCCGTCACCCCAAGCTGCCTGCATCTCCCCAACCACCTAACCATATGGAGCCATGACACACACCTGCTCCGGAAGCAGTTGCCGTCATCCCCGTGATACCCGAACGAGTCCTTCTCCCACCCGGGCAGGCGGTTCATGGACACCCCCGCTGCGCACAGGCCGATGGCGATGAAGCTGCGAGGTTGATGTGCACAAGGGGGGACCCCGGCGGGAGGAGGGAGGGGAGGGGGGGGGGGAGAGGGAGGGAGGGAGGGGGGCAGCAGGAAGCAAGGAATGAGGAAGAGAGACGGAGAGAGCTTTCAGGAGGGAGTGAGGGGGAGAGCGCGGGACAGAGAGGAGCAGCAAGCTGGGATCAAGCAGCATCGGAGAATGCACTTTGTCCGGTATGGGTGGCGCATTAACCCTAACATTGATTCATTAATCATCACATAGACTGCGTCACATGGGTACCAAAAAAGGAACCTTCAACCCCTAAACACAATGAGAAGGAGGGAGGGCGCCCTAGCTTCTCTCACTGCCCAAGTGGGCAGGCCACAGAGCCCTCTTTCCGCATCATGGTGCGGGATCACCCTAACCGCCCCATGTCAACTACAATGACCCACTCACCCTTCGCACCCCTTGTCGATGATCGTGACCTCGTAGTAGAAGAGTGGGCAGCTGGTCGGAATGGGCTGTATCGTGCGAACCGCCGCCGCGTGTTCGTCCTTTTTGCCCGGACCTGGGAATGTGAAAAACCGACGCCATGAGTTTTCAGAAGGAAAGTGAGAAAAATGAGGCCATGAGTTTCAGAAAGTCGAACTAGGAGGGGATGGGACAAGAAAGGCACAAACAGGAGGGAAAGAAAAAGGACGGAGACAGATGACGAAAAGCATGAGTTGGTTGTTAATTTTTACAAAGGGGTTTGAGAGACGACACCGACAATGGCGCCGGATGAAGTGTGATACTGCATCGCATTGGTAGAATTAACAGACACAAAAGAAATGAAGAACGAGGTGAGCACAAACAGCAAGGGGTGCATAAAAAGAGAGGGGGAGGCAGATGTGTAATGAGCTGTTTGAAAATCGCTCAAGCCACGCCAACAGCAGCAAGGTTAACAAGAATGCTCACTTTCCCATGCAACGACACAGCTGCTGGACACCGCACCTACTTATGAGTCGCTCCCAGCTAGATCTATTCAGGTCACCCACGGCTAGAGCAGGAGGGAAGCCACGAGACTGGCTGCAATTTCAGACCAGCAGTGAAACACACAAGTGTACTAAGTTTGAAGTACATGTCTACTCGGGGGAAGGACATGTCTATCGCAGGTGCAAAATAAATTGCAGGCGGCAGAGAAAATTGATTTTAAATATGTCGAACGCGGAATGGCAGGCGACGCTGCTGCCCAATCGTACAACCGAGAATCCGCTGTAAGTCATAAAAAGAACACCATGGCAGAGCAAAACTCATACTGTTCCATGCCATTAGGCCCAAAACAAACACAGCAATGGTCAAATGCCCTCATATGAACGACTCTATGCACCAGTATTACCGAAAGGTGCCTATACTTTGCCACACGTTTTGAGACGCCAGTATATAACAATGATTAAACCCGGCAATTCAGAAGATAAAACCCTTTGCTAACAATTGAGTCTCAATAAATTCGCCAAAGAAGCTGTGATACCTGTGTATGACACCCGGAGATCATTAACCTCCAGAAACTCCATGACTTTGCCATCTTTGGTGCTCCACGAACTGGGCAAAGGAGCGGTCCCGCTCGAGCTGCTGCCAGTATCAACAGCGGTGCTTGCACCTGTTGATATAGGGAAATGCCACTCATAAAAGCCAGTCAGGAAAATTCCCCTAGAGAGTCACACTACTGTCATCGCGGTGACGTTTTCTGGGGGGAAAAAACGAGAACTGCGCAAAAGAGACAATAAATTACCCGAACGAAGAGCCATTGGACAAACTTGTAAGTCCCTCACAGCACGGTTACGGCTCCCCGCAATCTTTTCTCCCCAGAATTACAAGAAGGTGATGCAAAAACTGCAATTTGTTACAATCAACTGCAAATTGTTATTACAACGTAATAACCATATATTATGTAACTGTGGCTGACGTTTCCCGCCCCATTCGACGGCCGAATCAGTTGTCACGGCAATTAGGCACCAAGGAAAGCAACTGCAGGTCGATGCGGCCTAGACTATAAGTACTTGATTCCTTCGCCATACGTCGACAGCACCAACCAGCACGACACCCGAACGACACACCCTGCAACGTGCTTTTCGATGAGATGCAAGCGTCGCGTCGGGACTGCGGATTCGCGGGAACTGGGAATCGTCCCTTATGCTGCGTCCGACACCCAATGTACGCTCTACAATCTACGCTGTAGGGTCTGACCGGGCTTTTCTGAGACTGAGCTCGGGAATTCGGGAATCTCTAAATTCATGGGAGTTG
The DNA here is from genome assembly GCA_009746045.1 of Mesostigma viride. Lineage (NCBI taxonomy): Eukaryota > Viridiplantae > Streptophyta > Mesostigmatophyceae > Mesostigmatales > Mesostigmataceae > Mesostigma > Mesostigma viride. Next base: position 2,659,371 of record RPFO01000175.1, on the reverse strand, counting down.
GCAAATTTTTCCGGGTAAATCAGGGGGGGTGTCCGAAACAAAAATATCAGACACATACGCTGAAATTTTCCAAAAGCTGGCCCTTGGACCCTACCTACCTACTGTAGCACTTAGGCGCTATACCTAGCAAAACCCTGAGGTCCCAAGGGTTATAGGGGTCGACCTAGGGAGCAAAATGATCAGCTCCGCGAGCTCTACCGTTTGAGCATATTTGTGTATGGGAAAATTCCGGTTTTCTAAAATGGGTCATTGGCCGGCGCGACGCGATACTGGCACGGCACGGCGCTGGATAGCTGAAGCCTTGTAGTGGTGGCAGACGGCAGCATACTTCCGTGCCTAGGGGCAGCACCATCTTGCGGGCAAACCCCCCCCCTCTATGGTACCTGCCAAAATATTGACTGCAGATTTGGGTTCAGCTGAATCAGCTCGCCAAGTGCTATCAGTTTGTCCGTCAAACCGTTTCAAAATTCCGACCATACAGGGAGCAGCAGAAATCCAAGTGTTTTGTTGTAAAAAACCCATACAGTATCGGCCCGGCGCCGGGCGCCCTACCTACCTACCCTTTAAGTTAACGGTTTTTGAGGCTCTGTAACTTCTAACCTAGAGACCCCCTGGGGTTGTGACCAGTGGCAAACATGCTTGTTTTCGCGAGATCTACTCGAATCCAGCGTCGTGTAAATTTTCTTGTTTTTGGATACCCCCCCTGGGTAAATGGGTATTTTTTATTAACCAATAGGAATATCGACCAGCTGGTTATTTCTTATTCCGGCGCCCAATGGCCTCCAGGACAGGCGCGCCGCGCCAGACTCGCCCGCCTTTGGGCTTTGGGCGTCTTGGAATTTGGCTTTGGGCGTCTTGGAAGTTGGCTTTGGGCGTTTGCTCTTTTGGCAGATGCTACACTACACTGGTACTACGTAAAAAAGCACAGACTGGTGCGGCGTAACATTTTTAAACTTGGTAAAATTACCGCCGCACAGCCAGCCAGAACTGGACAAGGTGATGGCCGCAAGTAGTCGTTGCTGGGCTATCGTATTTGTAGCATGGGGCGTTTCACCGAGTCTACGGTTAGCATGATGGGGAGGATTCCTAACCTTCATTATGTGGGTTAAGTAGGGGTGCTCATAGTGGCCGGTTTCCCTCGCTTCCTTGTAAACCAGGCTCTGCGTCAAGATCACAGACGACCGGGTAAGTAGTTGTTCCAGTCTGTTCTAGTTTGTATGACGCCTGCTATTAGGCGTTCTTGTAATTGTCGTTCATCATCGCCGTGACCGTCGTGGCCAGCAGCGTGCTTTTTTTACATACCGGATGGTGTCGACTTGTTTATTGATAGCGCATTGGTGAATATCGCTGCATGGAGGAATATCGGCTACAACCCGCGGGAAAGTGCTGGCTCCAATGTTCTTTTTGTATGCAGGATGACGGCACTGCCAAGCCGGAGACGAATATAACGCTCGTTATAATGCCAGTCATTCAGACCGACTGCGCGACTGGTTGTGGGATACACGTTCCTGGTTGTGGGATGTGTTCCTTGTTGTGGGATACTTGTTCCTGGTTGTGGGATGCACGTTCCTGGTTGTAGGATACTTGTTCCTGGTTGTGGGATACACGTTCCTGGTTGTGGGATGTGTTCCTTGTTGTGGGATACTTGTTCCTGGTTGTAGGATACTTGTTCCTGGTTGTGGGATAGCAGTTCTTGGTTGTGGGACATGTTCCTGGTTGTGGGATGCACGTTCCATGTGTTGCTGGTTGTGGGATGCTTGTTCCTGGTTGTGGGATAGCAGTTCTTGGTTGTGGGATGTGTTCCTGCTTGTGGGATGCACGTTCCTGGTTGTGGGATGCACGTTCCTGGTTGTGGGATACTTGTTCCTGGTTGTGGGATACTTGTTCCTGGTTGTGGGATACTTGTTCCTGGTTGTGGGAAACACGTTCCTTAATTGTTGTGGGATACTTGTTCCTGGTTGTAGGATACTTGTTCCTGGTGGTGGGAAACACGTTCCTGGTTGTGGGAAACACGTTCCTGGTTGTGGGAAACACGTTCCTGGTTGTGGGACATGTTCCTGGTTGTGGGATACACGTTCCTGGTTGTGGGATAGCAGTTCTTGGTTGTGGGATGTGTTCCTGGTTGTGGGATGCACGTTCCTGGTTGTGGGATACTTGTTCCTGGTTGTGGGATACTTGTTCCTGGTTGTGGGAAACACGTTCCTAGTTGTGGGATACTTGTTCCTGGTTGTAGGATACTTGTTCCTGGTGGTGGGAAACACGTTCCTGGTTGTGCGAAACACGTTCCTGGTTGTGGGAAACACGTTCCTGGTTGTGGGATGTGTTCCTTGTTGTGGGATACTTGTTCCTGGTTGTGGGATGCACGTTCCTGATTGTAGGATACTTGTTCCTGGTTGTGGGATACACGTTCCTGGTTGTGGGATGTGTTCCTTGTTGTGGGATACTTGTTCCTGGTTGTGGAATGCACGTTCCTGGTTGTAGGATACTTGTTCCTGGTTGTAGGATACTTGTTCCTGGTTGTGGGATACTTGTTCCTGGTTGTGGGATACTTGTTCCTGGTTGTGGGATAGTCGTTCGTGGTTGTGGGATACTTGTTCCTGGTGGTGGAAAACACGTTCCTGGTTGTGGGATACTTGTTCCTGGTTGTGGGATACTTGTTCCTGGTTGTGGGAAACACGTTCCTAGTTGTGGGATACTTGTTCCTGGTTGTGGGAAACACGTTCCTGGTTGTGGGAAACACGTTCCTTGTTGTGGGAAACACGTTCCTGGTTGTGGGATACACGTTCCTGGTTGTGGGATACTTGTTCCTGGTTGTGGGATGTATTCCTGGTTGTGGGAAACACGTTCGTGGTTGTGGGAAACACGTTCCTGGTTGTAGGATACTTGTTCCTGGTTGTAGGAAACACGTTCGTGGTTGTGGGAAACACGTTCCTGGTTGTGGGATAGTCGTTCCTGGTTGTGGGATACACAATCCTGGTTGTGGGATACTTGTTCCTGGTTGTAGGATACTTGTTCCTGGTTGTGGGATACTTGTTCCTGGTTGTGGGAAACACGTTCCTGGTTGTGGGAAACACGTTCCTGGTTGTGGGATACACGTTCCTGGTTGTGGGAAACACGTTCCTGGTTGTGGGAAACACGTTCCTGGTTGTGGGAAACACGTTCCTGGTTGTAGGATACTTGTTCCTGGTTGTAGGATACTTGTTCCTGGTTGTGGGATACACGTTCCTGGTTGTGGGAAACACGTTCCTGGTTGTGGGAAACACGTTCCTGGTTGTGGGATACTTGTTCCTGGTTGTGGGAAACACGTTCATGGTTTTGGGATACTTGTTCCTGGTTGTGGGATACTTGTTCCTGGTTGTGGGATACTTGTTCCTGGTTGTGGGAAACACGTTCCTGGTTGTGGGAAACAGGTTCCTGGTTGTGGGATACTTGTTCCTGGTTGTGGAAAACACGTTCCTGGTTGTGGGATTATTACTTGTTCCTGGTTGTGGGATACTTGTTCCTGGTTGTGGGATACTTGTTCCTGGTTGTGGGATACTTGTTCCTGGTTGTGGGAAACACGTTCCTGGTTGTGGGATACACGTTCCTGGTTGTGGGAAACACGTTCTTGGTTGTGGGATAGTCGTTCCTGGTTGTGGGATACTTGTTCCTGGTTGTGGGATACTTGTTCCTGGTTGTGGGATACTTGTTCGTGGTTGTGGGATACTTGTTCCTGGTCGTGGGATAGTCGTTCGTGGTTGTGGGATACACGTTCCTGGATGTGGGATACACGTTCCTGGTTGTGGGATGCCTGTTCCTGGTTGTGGGATACTTGTTCCTGGTTGTGGGATACTTGTTCCTGGTTGTGGGAAACACGTTCCTGGTTGTGGGAAACACGTTCTTGGTTGTGGGAAACACGTTCCTGGTTGTGGGATAGTCGAGCCTAGTGGGATGTGTTCCTGGTCCAAATATAAAGGGGCTCGGGAATTAGCGATAGCAGAGGGAGCTCGGGAATAACGTTAGCAGAGGGGCACGGGCACTAACGTTAGTGAAGGGGCACGGGCACTAACGTTAGTGAAGGGGCACGGGCACTAACGTTAGCAGAGGGGGCTGGGCACTAACGTTAGTAAAGGGGCACGGGCACTAACGTTAGCAGAGGGGGCTGGGCACTATCGTTAGTAAAGGGGCACGGGCACTAACGATAGCAGAGGGGGCTGGGCACTAACGTTAGTAAAGGGGCACGGGCACTAACGTTAGCAGAGGGGGCTGGGCACTATCGTTAGTAAAGGGGCACGGGCACTAACGATAGCAGAGGGGGCTGGGCACTAACGTTAGTAAAGGGGCACGGGCACTAACATTAGCAGAGGGGGCTGGGCACTAACGTTAGTAAAGGGGCACGGGCACTAACGATAGCAGAGGGGGTGTGGGAATTAAAGTTTATTAGCAGAGGGGGGAAATAATTATAGTAGAGGGGGGGGGCACTAACGTTAGCAGAGGGGCACGAGCACTAACGTTAGTAAAGGGGCGCGGGCACTAACGTTAGCAGAGGGGGTGTGGGAATAAAGTTAGTGAAGGGGGGTGGGCATTAACGATAGCAGGGGGGGGAGGGCACTTACGTTAGCAGAGGGGTGTGGGAACTAATGTTAGCAAAGGAGGGGGGGGCACTAACGTTAGCAGAGGGGGCTGGGCACTAACGTTAGTGAAGGGGCACGGGCACTAACGTTAGCAGAGGGGGATGGGCACTAACGTTAGTAAAGGGGCACGGGCACTAACGATAGCAGAGGGGGTGTGGGAATAAAGTTAGTGAAGGGGGGTGGGCATTAACGATAGCTGGGGGGGGGAGGGCACTTACGTTAGCAGAATTGAATTGAATTGAATGGTAACATAACTCCGTTGGGAGTATATGTAGCACATAGCCCTTGAGAGGGGGCATATGGCCTATCATACATCCTAAGCTACTTCCTGCAAGGGTGGGGATGTAAAGGACCCTTGCTCTAGTAGGTGCACCAGGGCACGTGCATCCCCATGATCTTCAAGCTATGCCCAGCGAAGGGGGAGCTTGTCATGGGGGGGAAGATCAGCATAGCTATACAAAGAAGCTAGGGCATGGCGGCTCAGCAGAGAGTTACTCCCTGCATGGGCACAACATAACTAAATAAAGCTAGGCATCATCTGGAGTGTGGCTCATCATAGGCACACATGTACATGATTAAATAAAGCGCGTGGCTTAGCTGGGATAGGGCCTCTAGGAGGCGTACATGTACATGGCCACGGTCTATCTATTCTACACTACTACTGCTGTATTCCCCTAAGCTGGGGCGCCTGGAGTCGCTGGGGCCGCGGGGGTCGCCTGCCGTTAGCAGAGGGGTGTGGGAACTAATGTTAGCAAAGGAGGGGGGGGCACTAACGTTAGCAGAGGGGGCTGGGCACTAACGTTAGTAAAGGGGCACGGGCACTAACGTTAGCAGAGGGGGATGGGCACTAACGTTAGTAAAGGGGCACGGGCACTAACGATAGCAGAGGGGGTGTGGGAATTAAAGTTTATTAGCAGAGGGGGGAAATAATTATAGTAGAGGGGGGGGGCACTAACGTTAGCAGAGGGGCACGAGCACTAACGTTAGTAAAGGGGCGCGGGCACTAACGTTAGCAGAAGGGGCTAGGGAATAACGTTAGTGAAGGGGGGTGGGCATTAACGATAGCAGGGGGGGGGAGGGCACTTACGTTAGCAGAGGGGTGTGGGAACTAATGTTAGCAAAGGAGGGGGGGGCACTAACGTTAGCAGAGGGGGCTGGGCACTAACGTTAGCAGAGGGGGTGTGGGAATTAACGTTAGGGCCACGCACTGCCGGCAGTTACCACTCCCTGTGATGATTGCATGGATGGCTTGTGGGTTCTGGCATGGGGTGGCACTGCCGGCAGTTACCACTCCTTGTGATGACTGCATGTCCCCGGCTTGTGTGTTCTTGCATGGGGTGGCACTGCCGGCAGTTACCACTCCTTGTGATGACTGCATGTCCCCTTGACGCAAGGACGGCTTGTGGGGTCTTGCATGGCGTGGCACTGCCGGCAGTCACCACTCCTTGTGATGACTGCATGTCCCCGGCTTGTGTGTTCTTGCATGGGGTGGCACTGCCGGCAGTTACCACTCCTTGTGATGACTGCATGTCCCCTTGACGCAAGGACGGCTTGTGGGGTCTTGCATGGCGTGGCACTGCCGGCAGTCACCACTCCTTGTGATGACTGCATGCCCCCGGCTTGTGTGTTCTTGCATGGGGTGGCACTGCCGGCAGTTACCACTCCTTGTGATGACTGCATGTCCCCTTTATGCAAGGACGGCTTGTGGGGTCTTGCATGGGGTGGCACTGCCGGCAGAGGATACTTGTTCCTGGTTGTGGGATACTTGTTCCTGGTTGTGGGAAACACAATCCTGGTTGTGGGAAACACGTTCCTGGTTGTGGGATACACGTTCCTGGTTGTGGGATACTCGTTCCTGGTTGTGGGATGCACGTTCCTGGTTGTGGGATACTTGTTCCTTCACATGTTCGCCGTTATTCCTCCATGCAGTTATTCCTACACGCACATCAAGATAGAGCTATTAAATATTTCCTTGTACATCCAATGATGCTACGTCTTGGCTATGCTCACATTACTTGCCCACGCTCCTTGTTATGATAAGCTCACATGGGTCTCATTGCACCCACAGATCTTGCAGGATCGTTTAGCGTGTCCGATTGCAGCTGTGGCATTAATTAATTAATTAATTAGACTCGTGCTCCCGTTTGGGAGTCACGCAGCTGTGGCATGCCTCTAGCATGAAGGAGAAAGGGGGTCTCTGACCTTCCTTCCTGTTGTGCAAACAAAGGGATGAAAGGCAGTTCGGGCTCCGTGACTCCCCAACGGGAGCACGAGTCAAATTAATTAATTAATTAATTACCTACCTACCTGACCTACCTATCAAGTTCTAACTAGCTCACTAGCTAACTAACTGACTAACTATTTTAACTAAGTAAGTACTAACTAACTACTAACTAAACAACCCCCGTTGCTCTGCCGAACTAAGTAGATGCCCTTCGATTAAAACGCACAAATCGTGAATGATGCAAGCTACCGTGCCGACGCACAATTGATTCTTGCCCCCCTACGCGTCTAAATCTTGTATTGTTGTCAGTAAGCGCTCAACGTGCATGGGGCTAGCTGCCCAAATATGAGATTCCACGGACAACACCGAAAATGAGAAACCACAGTAGCTACCAGCAAGTTACGAACACAGGACCTCCCTAAATCTAGTATCAAGTAACGTTATTTCCCCGTTTCGACGAACTTGGTCCATTCACATTTATAGCGGTGAATTAATTGTCACACCTTGCTCAGGCAAAGTGCACCAAGTCCTACAGCATGTCTCCCCATGTCATTCACTTAAATAAGGAAGGGAAATGTAAAGCCATGCATCGTGAAGCCGTATGAAAGGGCATAACCACCCAAATAATCAAGTTGGTACGTATAGTGTCAACCCCCTCTGCTAACGTTAGTGCCCTTGCCCCTCTGCTAACGTTATTCCCGAGCCCCCTCTGCTATCGCTAATTCCCGTGCCCCTTTATATTTGGACCAGGAACACATCCCACAACTAGGCTCGACTATCCCACAACCTGGAACGTGTTTCCCACAACAAGGAACGTGTATCCCACAACCAGGAACGACTATCCCACAACCAGGAACGTGTTTCCCACAACCAGGAACGTGTTTCCCACAACCAGGAACGTGTTTCCCACAACCAGGAACAAGTATCCCACAACCAGGAACGTGCATTCCACAACCATGAACAAGTATCCCACAACAAGGAACGTGTTTCCCACAACCAGGAACAAGTATCCCACAACCAGGAACGTGTTTCCCACAACCAGGAACAAGTATCCCACAACCAGGAACGTGTTTCCCACAACCAGGAACAAGTATCCCACAACCAGGAACAAGTATCCCACAACCAGGAACGTGTTTCCCACAACCAGGAACGTGTTTCCCACAACCAGGAACGTGTTTCCCACAACCAGGAACAAGTATCCTACAACCAGGAACAAGTATCCCACAACCAGGAACGTGTTTCCCACAACCAGGAACGTGTTTCCCACAACCAGGAACGACTATCCCACAACCAGGAACAAGTATCCCACAACCAGGAACGTGTTTCCCACCACCACGAACAAGTATCCCACAACCAGGAACGACTATCCCACAACCAGGAACGACTATCCCACAACCAGGAACAAGTATCCCACAACCAGCAACACATGGAACGTGCATCCCACAACCAGGAACACATCCCACAACCAAGAACTGCTATCCCACAACCAGGAACAAGTATCCTACAACCAGCAACACATGGAACGTGCATCCCACAACCAGGAACACATCCCACAACCAAGAACTGCTATCCCACAACCAGGAACAAGTATCCTACAACCAGGAACGTGCATTCCACAACCAGGAACAAGTATCCCACAACAAGGAACACATCCCACAACCAGGAACGTGTATCCCACAACCAGGAACAAGTATCCTACAACCAGGAACGTGCATCCCACAACCAGGAACAAGTATCCCACAACAAGGAACACATCCCACAACCAGGAACGTGTATCCCACAACCAGTCGCGCAGTCGGTCTGAATGACTGGCATTATAACGAGCGTCATATTCGTCTCCGGCTTGGCAGTGCCGTCATCCTGCATACAAAAAGAACATTGGAGCCAGCACTTTCCCGCGGGTTGTAGCCGATATTCCTCCATGCAGCGATATTCACCAATGCGCTATCAATAAACAAGTCGACACCATCCGGTATGTAAAAAAAGCACGCTGCTGGCCACGACGGTCACGGCGATGATGAACGACAATAACAAGAACGCCTAATAGCAGGCGTCATACAAACTAGAACAGACTGGAACAACTACTTACCCGGTCGTCTGTGATCTTGACGCAGAGCCTGGTTTACAAGGAAGCGAGGGAAACCGGCCACTATGAGCACCCCTACTTAACCCACATAATGAAGGTTAGGAATCCTCCCCATCATGCTAACCGTAGACTCGGTGAAACGCCCCATGCTACAAATACGATAGCCCAGCAACGACTACTTGCGGCCATCACCTTGTCCAGTTCTGGCTGGCTGTGCGGCGGTAATTTTACCAAGTTTAAAAATGTTACGCCGCACCAGTCTGTGCTTTTTTTCCAGGTAAATAGGTGTACGTTTATTCCAAATATAGCCAGTAGTTAATCCCTCCTAAGCCTAGGGTATCAAGATGTCAGTGGCTAAAACGGAGCCTTACTAGACCACGGAAGCCACTGGACTTCTAAGGGGTTGTCATTGGGCATGTGGGTAAAGATCCTGTTTTTGCCCATGAGGTCATGAAAGATCTCAAGTGGGCTGGGCTTATCCTGGTCCGCGCCAGGGTCCCAGATTTTGTTTTGTTCATTTGCAACCATCCAGTAGCGTCGCATGCCGGAGTTCCATAGGTAAATGAAGCGTGAGAGAACCCCAGCTTTGTCGAAAACTGTGCGCCTATTGAACACCACATCGTTTCGCACCGTCCAGATTGTATATAACATGCATGTGCGGAGCCATATCCACGCTTGTTGTGAAAAGGTGAGCTCAAGGCCAGGGGTGCCAGTGATGCCAAAGATAATTGAGCGGGTAGACACCGGTATGATAGGCTCAGATGTCCAGGCTGCCCATAAACCAATCAACCAGGTCCAAACTCCCTGGAGGTTACACCATAAAAATCGGTGTTCCACAGTTTCAGTGGGGTTGGTACATAAACAAGTAGCAGGGTGGTGAAATCGCCGGTGGAGGATCTCCCCTACCCCGATGGACCGGTGCATCAAGAGGTGTTGTACGTCGGTCGCGCGGCGATCAATCAGCGGGTGGTCAGCGGCGAGGGTGATGTTGCGGACCCAGGTGTGGCCAGGCCACTCAGTAGCGCCCCAGCGTGTCCGTCCGGGGTGGAATTGATGGTTTTTATGCCGGAGCATTGTGTAGCCCCACTCTGCCGTGTACTCGTAAAGGCCTTTTACAATTCTGCTGTCACCCTGATTTAGCACCCAGCCAAATTCCACTGGATCCAATGACAACATGTCCAGGCGAGTTGATCCCACATGTAGCCAAATAATAGCAGCGTCTGGAAGGTTGGGGTTGGGTTGGTATACACATGATTGTTCAAGGGACCAAGGTACAACCCGAATCCGGTGGCATAGCTGGGTGGGGAGGAACACCACTGCAGTTGTAAGTTGAGCCAGACAGCCATTGTGGCCGCTCAGCGGCGCCAGTAGTTGAACGTGCAGGGTTCCAAGGGGGAGTTCTGCGATCACCTTCCCCGAGCATGTTGCGGTCGTGCTGTATGGACAAAAGCAGCACCATTCACCAGCTTTATAGGGGGCACGGGGAGAAGTCATGAGTGTGTGCCAGCGTGGGGGTATGGCTTGTACTAGCGCGGCCCAGGCAGCATAAGTAGGCATATTGGGGACCCAGGCAGCCAGTTCGTTATATGTTAAGAGGCGGTAGCAGTCACCGTGGAGAATATACAGGTGGAGAATAGTGGTTACAGGGTGGGGGGATGTTATGAAGCCTTCATAGGGGTTAGGGCCACTTAAGCATCCGAAGGGGCGATTAAGGGGGTTGAGGTATATATCATTAAAGAATAGGGGTTGGCGTGCAACTTCCTCACGTAGTGTGGGGAATAATAGGCGGTCGGGTTTAAGTGCCATAAAGCCTTGCCATATACGAGCCCAGTACCAAGGAAGACCTCTGGTGAGCTTCGGGGAGGGGAGGCGAGCAGTAAGCAGTGCGGCTCCAGAGTGCCAGGAAATACCATTGGAGTGATGAGTAAGACGTGAGAGGGTTACACGTGCCAGAAGACATCCAGGGTGTGTGTTGACACCAATGTGGGCAGAGATAACTTGTTTGGCATACACAGACCATAAACGCCATTGCATATTGTGTAAGCCTAGTCCTCCAAGAGGCCACGGCATAAAAGACATTGACTCTCTGATCCATCCGTGTACCTGGCGGCTGAGATCGCTCGATTTTTTCCAAACAAAGTTATGCCCCAGTCGTTGAATAAGAGACACGGTGTGTTCATCCGGTGGGTGGGCCTGACCGAAGTACAGCAGCTTGGAGAACAGCAGCTGGTTCGTGACGAGGACCTTGCCCCGGAGGCTGAGGCGGTGTACGCCAGCCCAGCGGTTGGCCACCTGTTGTACACCAGTAAGTTTGCCCAGTTGTTGTGATTCGTCGTATAGAAAGGTTTTGACTTCCAATAACCTCCCTTCGGCTGTCCGACCGATAGGGCAGTTATGCAAAAGGTGGTATCCTCCTGGCGGGACCCATGTCACCGCCAGGTTAGTAGGTTGGAGAGTCGGGTTGGTTGTTCTGCCAATATGCAAGCCCGTGGACTTTTGCACGTTGCAGCGTTGTTGGGAGGCGGTACAGTATGTAGATATGTTGTCAAGCACAGCATCAACATCACGCAAGGAGGTGCAAATGTTAGTAGTGTCATCGGCGTAGGCAGTTTGAAACAGACCACGTGTGTGGTGAGGGATGGGGTAGCCTTGAATACGGCTGTCCTGTTGATGAAGAAAGAAGAGGCCAGCGTGAGCGAGCAAAAGGAGAAGGGGAGAGAGACAGTCGCCTTGTGGGAGGGAGCGTGTGCTATGGCCTATTTGGGATTTATGTCCATTAATTAGTAGGTGCCAAGTGACTGAGGGATTTGATCATGCCTAGACTGACCTTAATAAGTTTAGGTCCAAAACCAAGCCCGTGTAGTATAGCCTCGAGGTATTTCCAGCATATGCGGTCGAATGCTTTTTCAAAATCCCAAAATAAAATAAGACCTATAATATTGACACCAGTCTGTGCTTTTTTACGTAGTACCAGTGTAGTGTAGAAATCTGCCAAAAGAGCAAACGCCCAAAGCCAACTTCCAAGACGCCCAAAGCCAAATTCCAAGACGCCCAAAGCCCAAAGGCGGGCGAGTCTGGCGCGGCGCGCCTGTCCTGGAGGCCATTGGGCGCCGGAATAAGAAATCCCCTTACCCACTGAGGGTAGTGTGATAGGTGAAAGGTTTAGAAAGGAGCATTATGTGACCAGGGGGAGTTGGCAAATTCCCAAGGTGCCCCAGGTGCTTTGGAAAGCTGTCTGTCTGCTGAATCGACAAGATTCCGACGCACCTTTGTATTTTCCGTCCTTGGAGGGTGGCAATCCTCGGACGGCTGCAATATGCTTGAGCACGTTGTCAATACTTTGCCGGCGCTGGCAGAGCTCCAATTCCCCGCGTATCCTGCGCGTATGTAATTTTCCCGGCTTACATATACTACCTTCGGCACAACAACACCGAACAATTTTTTTCCCAACTTCCTCGTGCTCAATGCAACTCGTGCAAATGTTTTGGCAGCTTGCGCACATGACAGCACGGAATTCCTAGTTAAGCGTTCTGAATGAAACCCTCTTACCCTTAATTTGATGAGGAGCTTTCATGATGGCTGCCACAGTGTTTGCCGACAAGGTTAGGGCACGCGTTGCAGGCAACTTGAATGCAGGGCGTGGAATATGAGTGTTTTAAGTAGCCTTACCCTGCTGCTATAATAGAAAATGGCGTTGTCCACAACGTTCGCTGACTTGCGGGTCGTTGGAGCCCAAGGCGTCAATATAGCAGGTAAGGATGACGCCCGTTGTAAGCAGCGGACGTGGAAGTACTACTTGCCCCGGGTGGCCGGTGGCAATGTCTCCGGCGATCGTTCGATTCATGATGTGCTTATGACAAGGTGTCCTTGGCTGTCCTACGCACATTGTTGCGGCATCGTTTTCCTCCCATAATTTCCTTGATGTGGTCTAGAGACGCGAAGTGAAACAAGCGATTAGTAATTTCATCGTAAACCTGCGACGTCCCTGCTTACAGCACGCCAATAGCGTCTTATCTGCTTTCGAATTACATGCAGTGCCTCGTACTGCAGCCGCTATCTCCCACGTGGCGCCCAAACAACCCGCTAGGCCATTCGCTACCCATTCACGCTGGCGCTCCGCCGTCCTGCTGCTTCGTGGGCGCGGACGAAGCCATGACCGCCGCTTGGAAAGTCAAACCACTGTCAGGACATCAGCCTCGTACTCGCCAAACACGGACCCGTCCTGGGGTGGCTCAGGCCCTCGCTCAGCCCCGCCCCCACCCAGGGGCCCACCCTTGCTCGACGATGAAGACCCCTATGCCCGAATGGGGCCCTGGGACACCTCGTCAGGCAGATACCCCGACCGAGACATGCCCTCGTCTACCGAATACAGCTACGCGCAGGGGGAACGGGCGTGGGATGTCGGCCCAGGGGCCCCTGCAAGGCCGGCCAGGAGGCCGAGTGCCCCTTCTCCCAGCGGTTCCTGGCCCACGGGCCGTGCCGGCGACCGGCAGCGAGTTGCCACCGAGCAGCAGCAGCAGCAGCAGCAGCAGTCCATAAGGGGGGCGGGTGCGGAGGCGCCGGGGTCCCATCGGCGTGGCGGCGGCCAGCAGGGCTCTCCTGAGCCCGTCATCCTCCCCCGCAACGCGCTGGTGAAGAAGCAGGTGGTCACGCGCACGACAGGCGTGGTGCTCGGGGTGGTCAGCCAGATGTGGGTGGACACGCAGCAGGTGCGTGCTGTGGGCACATGGTTGGCGTTGGTCGAGCGCAGCGGGTACGTGGGCACATGGTTTGTGTTGGTCAAGTGCAGCGGGGAAGAGGAAGGGGAGGGGGGAGCAGTGGGTAGCTGAGCGCGTGATTCGCTTGCATGGGCGTCGAAATCAGGGGGGAAGCAGGGGGAAAGCAGGGGGAAAGGAGGCGGGAAAGGAAGGGGGAAAGGAAGGGGGAAAGGGGGGGGAAGGAGACCGGAAAGGAGGGGGGGGAAGGAGGGGGGAATGAGGGGAAAAGGAGGGGAAAAGGAGGGGAAGGGGAGAGATTGGGGAGGGGGAAGGATTGGGTGAGCATCTGTCGTTACTGCTGGCAAGCCTAGCCTGTGTAATCGCTGTACAATGTGGTTAACATGTTATTCTGTTCATTAAAATTTTTTGCGGGTTCTGCCGGCAACGCTATGCTGCTCTAGGCATACAGTGTCATGAATTCATCGTAGCTTCACGCTGAGGTTTCTCGGTGCGGATGCCGGCGTTGGATCCTGAAAATGTTGGATCCCGTTACCGGGGGCAGCAGTATAATCCTTGGATGATCCGCCTTGATTACCGAACGGACTGGCTAACTCCCTCAAGATATTGTTGTCATCCGTCAATCAGGTTGTCACGGTCATCCGTCCCTCGTCCTGACTTGGCACCTGACTTTTTGATGTTGCTGTCTTTTTTCTTTTTTTTTTTTAGCTTGGTGGAGGGGGGGGGGGGGAGGCTGCCCTGCCTTATGATTATTCTCGCCCCCACCTTTGTCCCCACGGCCCATTTCCTGCAATGCCATGAACCGTGGAAACGATTGGCTTCCTTTTTCAATTACTGAAACCCTTGACAAATGACAACGTTTTGGGGACACCCGAACCAACTACAAACCTTTGAACCAATGCCAACTCACCGAGGGCAGTGGGAGGTGGTGGCGCTGGACATCCGGCCCAGTCTACTGTTTGGGGAGGAGGAGTGCATCTTGCTGAGCAGCTTGCGGCAGGTGAGCGGAGGAATCAATAACATTTGCTGTGGGATGATATCAAGACCAGTTGCTGCGGTTCACATCCCGGGCTTGCCGGGAGGCAGACGCCGATACTCATGGGGAAGGAAGAGCGCATTTTGCCAAGCCGCAGGGTCTATACCAGACATCATGGGGTCATCGTCGACAAATCGTGCTAGAGGTCTTGAGTTCGAATCCAGTATGGTACCAATAATTTTCACAGTAACTATCAGGTTGAGGTCATGCACACCATCCTTTTCGGAGAAGTCGCACAAGTGCGCTGTGCCGATATTGGCTAACTACAAGTTGTTCGTTCAACACCCGTCAGAACTGATCGCTTCTTGTCCCAGATGGCGGGTGAGCTGCAACGAGGTGCCTGTTCGTAGCTGGATGATAGTATCCTGATCACTGGGATGTTTTATGCACTGTGCAGTGTCTGGTTTGCCTGCGCTACGCTATGGTCCTTGATTGGCCCTTGTTTTCAAATTTGTTGCCTGGCCCACGGTCACGACCAAGATTAAGATTATCGCAAGCCAACCCCCTTCGCTGCCTGGCCCAGGGTGGTGAGCGCTGCCTGGCCTGCCAAGATCCCACCAGATCCACCTATCTACCAGACCCACCTATCTACCAGACCCACCTATCTACCAGACCCACCTATCTACCAGATCCACCTATCTACCAGACCCACCTATCTACCAGATCCACCTATCTACCAGACCCACCTATCTACCAGACCCACCTATCTACCAGACCCACCTATCTACCAGATCCACCTATCTACCAGACCCACCTATCTACCAGATCCACCTATCTACCAGACCCACCTATCTACCAGATCCACCTATCTACCGGATCCACCCATCTACCAGATCCATCTGTCTACCGGATCCACCTATCTACCAGACCCACCTATCTACCAGATCCACCTATCTACCAGACCCACCTATCTACCAGATCCACCTATCTACCAGACCCACCTATCTACCAGACCCACCTATCTACCAGATCCACCTATCTACCAGACCCACCTATCTACCAGAGCCACCTATCTACCAGACCCACCTATCTACCAGATCCACGTCAATCGTGTCAAATGGACATCTATCTAATATGGGGCAAGGCCAAAGGTCCATAATTCTACTTTTGTCTGGCCCCTTCATCCCTAATCATCACCTGGCCCATCACCCCTGCTATCATAAGTCTACTTTTGTCTGGCCCCTTCATCCCTAATCATCACCTGGCCCATCACCCCTGCTATCATAATTCTACTTTTGTCTGGCCCCTTCATCCCTAATCATCACCTGGCCCATCACCCCTGCTATCAACTGGCCGATCATGCCTATCATTTTCTGGCCCATGGCCCCTGATGCCACCAGTTGGCGACATCGTCCATATGCTGTGTGGGCCATATCCCTACTTGCTGCCTGGCCCATGGCCCCTATTGCCCGGCCCTTCACCCCTGTTTGTGTCTGGCCCATCCTCGCTATTGCTACTGCCCGGCCCTTTACCCTAGTTATCATCTGACCCATGACCCCTATTGCTATTTGCCCGGCCCTTCACCCCTGTTATCATCTGGCCCATCGCCCCTAATGCCACCAGGTCGGCGACGTCGTCCTGGTGCACGATGAGGACGTGATCGAGGAGGAGATGAACCTCTATGGGCTCAACGCGCTGGTGGGTGCACCGTGGTGTACTATATGTAGTTATTGTCCATGGTATGCCTATAGCAGCCCTTGTACGGGCTTGATCAACGCGCTCGTGAGTAGATTGATGAAAATAGCCGGTGCCACCTTATTGACACCCTATTGTAGTAGATTATTCATGATGCTACTACCATCAGGAGGAGAAGATGAAGATGTGCAGGCCAAGCACTTCAGGGAATGATCTTGTCAATGCTGTGAAATTTGTGTATTGTTGTGTCATTCGCAGGGGATACGGTGTAGGTGCTGGCTACATCAATATCTCCCCTTGTCATGCGTGCTGGCCGCTGGTAGATTAGTACATCTCCCGTTAAAATCTTGCCCATGCAATTTTTGTGTTCTTTGTTTTTCCGTCTGAGGCATTTCGTCAATTCCGTTTTCTTTTCTCGGCATTTTGGCAAATTCATTTTGCCACTTTCACCCCACAAGTGAGGGAAATGGAAAGGAAATTACGAGGAACGCCACCTAATTTACTGATGTTATCTTTGGTGACTTTATCGCATTACGTGCGTCACACAGCAAGCCACCCCGTGTGTGAAAGACACAACACAGCACTTACAAACGGCTTACTTAAAGGACATGCTTTACATGAGGGACCAGTTAGCCTACTCAGATGGATGTCGCCAGTGGTCATGCTTTTGAACCCATCGAAAGTTTATCTAGGGTGATTGTATGAAGCACTTTCCGTATGTTTGTAGCGCTTGCCTGATGTGCTTCTGTTTCATGAATCTACCCTGCCGCCCACGTGCCCTGGCCGTGACGCGTCTCCGCAGATCGGCAATGAAGTTTTGACAGAGGCTGGCGTGTATTTGGGAAAGGTGAGGGGTGCATGCCTTGTGATGCCACATTGTGATCTGACGTCATAATCGTTCTAATCATTGTCATTACTATTTTCAACACCTTCATTGTTGTCATCATTGCAGCATCTTGCGCTATCCATGCACTGGTCACATCAGGCTCAGGGGCAAGCGTTGATGATGATTATGTAACTGGTCACAGTGCAACAGCGGTGCCCTTGGCATTATAGAGGCATGACATGGCCCGCTTCACCAGCCCGTGCTGCCCTGCCACGGAAAGGACGGCATCCTCACCCTTTGGAGACGCACCAACGCCGATACTAGGTTGCCAGTATTCCGTTAATTTTCCCAGGACGGTCATCCTGGATTTTGGAGGACGGACGGCTGCCAGTTGTCGAGAAAAGCGATCGCCCCTTCGCCTCACTACGGCGGTTTGCACGAGGTTGGCAGGGTCGATGATGGCAGAGTCCATCAAGGATTCCCAGAAAGCGCCTGACCACTTTTTGTAGCTTGCCCCTTGTTTGCAGGGGGGGGGGGGGTAGGTCATGTTGTAGTTGGTCAGGGCAAACAGATTTAGGGTTAGGCAGCTGCCGATGAGGGCCAATCGAGAGCGATGCCTGGCGTGTACCAGTAGCTTTCTCCATTCCACAAGTCACTATAAGTTTGCGAAATGCGAAGTCGATGGCAGCAAGATCGCTGCCTTGCTCCTTGGGGCACCGTGCTCCAGACCAGCCCTGGTCCCCCCGGCCCCAAACTCACTTCCCCGCGTCGCCCTGCCCCCAACTCACTCCCCTGTTTCGCTCTCCCCCCTTGGGATTTTTGGTTTCTGCGGCCCTTGCGTTTGCGTGTCCCTGGTGCCAGGTCCGGGACTATGACTTTGATCCGGAGAACGGAGCGATTGTCAACATCGTGTTCGACTCCCTGGGGCTACCCTTGGTCCCTTCCACGTTGGTACGTGTGGGGCATTAACCGTTGCGGACGGTGGAGTGACTATGCTGTGTTGACTGGCTGCTGGCTACTGGCTGCTGGCTGCTGGCTGCTGGCTGCTGGCTGCTGGCGGCTGGCGGCTGGCTGCTGGCGGCTGGCGGCTGGCGGCTGGCGGCTGGCGGCTGGCGGCTGGCGGCTGGCGGCTGGCGGCTGGCGGCTGGCGGCTGGCGGCTGGCGGCTGGCGGCTGGCTGCTGGCTGCTGGCTGCTGGCTGTTGGCTGTCACCTGTCGCCTGTCGCCTGTCGCCTGTCGCCTGTCGCCCGTCGCCCGTCGCCCGTCGCCTGTCGTCTGTCGCCTGTCGCCTGTCGCCTGCCGCCTCTCGCCCGTCGCCGGTCCCCGGTCGCCGGTCGCCGGTCGCCGGTCGCCGGTCGCCTCTCACCTGTCGCCTGTCGCCTGTCGCCTGTCACCTGTCACCTGTCGCCGGTAGCCGCTAGATGAACAGGTTATCGTCTATGTGCTAGCCCAGTTTTGGGGGCCGTGCCGAATTTTCGCATGGCTTGGTTGCAATGTGCAGTTTTACGTCAGCTGTGTCGTGCAAGTGTGCCTACATGCCAGCTTTTCATCTACTGTAGTTTTATGTCCATGGCACACCCCGGATTCTTTATTTTATTCGTTTTCTACTTTTCTATTCTTGCCTGCTGTGTACACCTGTGTCCCCCCTTGTGACCTACTCACTCGGCGCGCGCACGCGAGCTCATTCGGGCTGTCCATGAAAGACCTAAAATCTGCACCCTAAACCCTGGGCTTAACCCTGAACTCTGAACCCAGCATGGTCGTGCAGGCATCGCGCGCATCCTTCAACCATGACCAACGCCCATATCCTCCCTGGCCACTTCTTTCCTCACTGTGTTTGTTCCCCAGGTCGCTCGCTGTGTTTGTTTCCAGGTCGCTCGCTGTGTTTGTTCCCAGGTCGCTCGCTGTGTTTGTTTCCAGGTCGCTCGCTGTGTTTGTTTCCAGGTCGCTCGCTGTGTTTGTTTCCAGGTCGCTCGCTGTGTTTGTTTCCAGGTCGCTCGCTGTGTTTGTTTCCAGGTCGCTCGCTGTGTTTGTTCCCAGGTCGCTCGCTGTGTTTGTTTCCAGGTCGCTCGCTGTGTTTGTTTCCAGGTCGCTCGCTGTGTTTGTTCCCCAGGTCGCTCGCTGTGTTTGTTTCCAGGTCGCTCGCTGTGTTTGTTTCCAGGTCGCTCGCTGTGTTTGTTCCCCAGGTCGCTCGCTGTGTTTGTTTCCAGGTCGCTCGCTGTGTTTGTTTCCAGGTCGCTCGCTGTGTTTGTTTCCAGGTCGCTCGCTGTGTTTGTTCCCAGGTCGCTCGCTGTGTTTGTTTCCAGGTCGCTCGCTGTGTTTGTTTCCAGGTCGCTCGCTGTGTTTGTTTCCAGGTCGCTCGCTGTGTTTGTTCCCAGGTCGCTCGCTGTGTTTGTTCCCCAGGGTCCGGCTGCCAAGGAAAGGCCTCCTTGGTCGTGCAAGGCCGTGCAACTCCATGCCTGCCCCTGCAGCCGATACTCGTTCTACTCGCCCCTTGTTTGCCTAATGTGTTGTTGTGGATTCACGTCTTTTGCAGCCAACACAATCTTCTTGTCTAACGTGTTGGCGTGGGTTCCCATCGGTTGCATCCAACACAATCCTCTTGCAGGTGAGCACGTTCCGGCTGTCGGTCAAGGAGGTGGTGAGCGTCGGCCCCGACCGCATCATCGTGCTGGAAGGGACCGAGATGCGGCTCACGCAGCTGAGCGTGGTGCGTGCGATAGCATTATGTGCCTCGCACTGATGGACTATAGCGTGGTGCATGTTGTCCAGGTCCAGTCCAGCTCGGAACTCGCCCGGTCGCGTCTTTGCGTGCATTCTTGCCTGCGGATTCGCTTGTGTCGCCCTTAAACGCTGGCGCCGCGCAGGGTGCTCTTGACCGGCTGGAGGGCATCAAGCTGCATGCGCTGTGTATGTAATCTTTTTTGTGTCCACGTTTGTACCGGTGCTTTGCTTCGCCTGCCGATATCATTGTATCATTGCCATGGTTTGCTGTCATCCGTCCCCAGGGTGTCCTCGAGCGCCTGGCGCTCGTCGAGCCCCCCTGGCTGGAAGAGGCCGAGAGTGCGCGTGAGTACGAGTACGAGGAGGACTTTGACCGCGAGGCGGTCGTCCGCCAGCGCTACGAGGCGGGCGTGTACGAGCGCCAGCAGCAATACGAGTACGAGGCCGGCATGCAGCAGCAGCAGATGCAGCAGCAGCGGGCGCCGATGACCCAGCAGCAGCAGCGGCAGCAGCAGCGCCAGCGCGAGATGGCGCTCCAGTACGAGTACGAGGCGTCGCGGCGGCGCGTGGACGCGGAGCAGATGGAGGTCGCACGGCAGCAGCAGGAGGCGATGGCGCCGCCTGCGGGCGTGCGAAGTATCGACGAATGGATCCAGGAAGGGAAGAATGAGGCCGCGCTGCAGGAGGTGGCTCGCCGCCGCGCTCCACAGATGGAGGAGATGTATGGGACCATGGATGGGGGGAGGGCGGTGGAGGCTGGGCCAGGGCCGGGAGGTGCATGGGGCATGTCGGGGCGGCCAGACTCGATGGACAGCATGTGGGGAGAGGGGGGGCAGGGGGGGGCCAGGCAGGGAGGGCCAGCGTCAGGGTGGGACAGGGACGATGGGGGGGCGCGGAGTGGGGTTATGGGGGGTCGCGGGGGTGGTGCTCCGCGGTCGGGGGGGAATGGTGGAAGGTACCCGGGGGGCATGGGGGGCTCGATGGTGGGAGGGAGGGACGCGGCGAGCTCTCCCCAGTATGGTCTAGGGTACAATGAGGCTGAGGATCGGCTGTGACAGATGCTAGGGAGCTGTAGGCCCTGCATAGTATAGGGTACAATGAGGCTGAGGATGGGCTGTGACGGATGCTAGGGAGCTGAAGGCCCTGCATGGTATAGGGTACAACGAGGTCGAGGATCGGCTGTGACGGATGCTAGGGAGCTGTAGGCCCTGCGAGCTTTAGGCTGGGAGGTTCTGCTGGGCAGAATGAATGAGTGAGTTGTGTATTGTCGGTATGAATGAGCATGTGATCACCGCCATCATCCATACTTCCCAAGGATGTATGCCCCATGGCTCATGGGTGTAACAGTATTTTCTGACACTGTGTATACTGTTACATCCAAGTGGACGTGAACTTGGAGTTCAGCGTTCAGTGTAAATGGCTGAGTCTTTTGTACGGCCAAAGTGTAATGATTCCTGGCCTGACTTGACTTTTTGGGACTTATATGCGGAGTGCCCTTTGGATGGTCCTTTGTGTTGGGCCCTGGACGGTACGGGACAGTACCTTGGAATCTATGTGTAATCTGACTGATGTCAGTTAGTATCTTTCGTAAGTTAGGGGTGTAAAGCATACAGAGAGAGAACCTTACCGGTTCATCTGTGTTCTGATTGGCTGAGACCTGTAGGATTGCGTTGGACTCCTCTGTGTCGGCGGGGACATAAGCTTTGCCTGTTTGTCACCATTATTAGCCATCACGCGGATACCCCCAATTATGTGAATTTCTAATAACCAAACATGCTCACTTCAGGCCCTGTTATTGGACAGCCATATCCGATAGACAGGAAGTCTTGTGTCTGTATGAACAAGCAGAGAGACGCCCGACCAAAAGGGGACCACCGCTCTCTACCGCGTAAGTACCGTCTCGTAGGAATGGCCTCTAGACGGGAAACGACCACCCTCTACGATTCCTGGAGAGTGCTAGGAATCTCCCCTGTCTCTTGGGGTTTGATAAGTCCGTTCTGTCTTTAATGACAGGAGGTAAAAGATCTGTGCATTTAGTGGAGCAGAGACCACCATTTTATTCTGTTACAATGGGCCTATGATGTTAATAATCAGCAATGAGGATACATTCTGTGAAATTCCCCTAGCGATATCTGCAGCATGGAATGGATTATACTAGTTAATTAGTTTCTAGTTATAGGGTTGTGGACGTCACTGCAGATATTTTCTGGTAATTGTTTCGTAGACTCTCGTTCAACATGATCATGCAGTATCTGTCAGTGCAATACTCTCCGGTGACCCGACAGAGCCATTAGAAGTGGAGCCAACACCATGCACCATGCTGCCATCGTGCACCGATTTTTGCAATTGTATCAGTTGCAACTGCACCAGTTGCCCAAGTGGTAACAAATTAAAGTCCGTACATAGCTCATGGGACATAAAAATATCGAGCTTCCTTGAATGCTTCCCAACCTGCACTTAATTTCAACCAGCAGGTTCATGCAGGTGACCGCAGCATAATTAACAGATAGCGCACTGTACATTAATTAATTTAACTAATTAATAGACACGTGACTGCGTCACGTGAGCATAAGTCCTCAGTGGGAGGGGAACATGGGATGGAATGGATGGTATAAGCTATCTAGGTCCTAGTTACAGGGGTGTGGGCACCACGGCCCGAATCGCTATGAATGCCATACTTGGTCACACGCGGAGCCCCCACAAGCTTAATTGGGGGTGGTCTCCTTCATCGCTACTTGCCATCTATCCTTGCGCACCATCTGCCTCCATATTACAGACAAACCAGGAGGCTGCCCGGGGGTGAGCCCGTCACGTCTAGTGTAGCACATGTCCATGCCGAGTCTATCACGAAATGTCCACGGGTGGCGGCCCTGCCGCGCGCGGCCGGGGGCACGCCAGGTGAGGACATATCGCCCAGGCTGGGCGGGCTTGGTGCCAGCTAGTCTATCTGAGGTATCTACCTGATCTGTGCGGGCCAGGTGCCCGGCTAGGCCCAGGCGCCTGTGCCTAATAATGTGGGAAACATAGGGCAAATCAGCGTACAAATCCTCATTACTAATGTGCAAACCAAAGGGGATGTTAAGGGCCTTGCGCAGCATCTTGGTGACGGCGCCGTCGCGTCGTTGCTCCAGCTCCTGCGTCAGTGCCCACGTCTCGGCGCCGTAGGTCAGGATCGTCAGAATGACGACCTTGAAGAGGTCACGCTTGACGATCCGGGGTAGGGCGGGGTTGCTCCACCAGCGGCGGTGGTCATGGAGGTGCGCCCACGCCATGCCGATCCGTGTCGTCATGTCGTCCTCGCAGTCGGGAAGCCAACTGCCGAGCAGCTTGAAGCGGCCTGAAGGAGGGTAGTTGACCTCGGCATCGTCTAGGAGGCGGAGTGTGGATGGGGGCCCTGCCATGCCGAGGGCCAGGGCCTCCGTTTTGGGGCTGATTTCTAGACCAACCGCCCGAGCCTCGAGCGCCAGGCAGTCCAGCCAAAGTTGGGCAGACTCCGGCTTCTCGATGAGCGTGATGTCGTCGGCATAAATGAGGTCAGCTAGTAAATTCTGCTTGTCAGTCCGCCCCCCTTCCCCAAGCTCGTTCGTGATCGCTCGGCCAGGGGCACGGCCTGCAATGCTAGCAAAGCGAGCACGTGCCTGGCGCATAACATAATCCACTACAATAATAAACAGGTACGGCCGGCGACAGGACGCAACCCTGCCAGACGCCGGTCTGCAGTGGGCATGGCGGGGTAATGCCGTTGAGTGCACACCGAAGTGGTCGACCCCTCATACAGCGTGCGGATGACGGTAATCAGGGGAGTGGGGACGCGAGCGCGAGCAATTACAGCCCATAGAGCGTCCCAGAGGACAGAATCAAAAGCCTTGATAAAGTCGACGAAGATCAGGATATGGCGGGAAACTCACCAGGTTGCAGGAGAGCGATTTCCTCGAAGAGGCGACGCGCGACGAAGATGGCCATGACGGTGTTGCGCCCAGGACGGAAGCCCATTTGACTTTCCCCAAGGTGACAGTCGAGAGCAGAACGAAGGCGGTTGAGGATCATGCGCATGAACAACTTGAGTGCGGCGCTCTGGATGCAGACTCCTCTGTAGTTGGCGGGGTCGTCAGGGGAACCTTTGTTTTTGTACAGCATAATACGGTAGCTGTGCTGCCACTCAGGAATCGGCGGCGCGTCGGCAAGCAGGATCCGGTTGCAGACGTCAAGCAGGAACCCCGTGAGCGCCGCCGCCGTCAGCTTAATCACCGGGGCGGGGAGCTGGTCAGGGCCAACGGCGGCATAGAAGCGGAGTTGCTTGGCGGCGGTGCTCAGCTCGAGCTCGGTGAACGGCCGGGGAGCTGGTTGGGGTCGGCCAGGGGTTCCGTCAGGGCTGGGTACGTGTAGTCCTGCTCAGCGGCGGGCGGCGTGGACGGCGCAGGGACGTCCGCAGGCGCTACTGCCAGGCGTGCGGCCGCCAGAGGGCCAAGCGGCGGAGGCGGCGGGGGGGCGCCGAGCAGCCGGGACTGGGAGGAATACCACTGGTCGAGCTGCTGCTGCGGTGAGCCAGAGAGCGTCCGCGGCGCCGGCTGCGCGCCGCCGGCGGGCCGTTGGGCGTGACGCAGGCGGGTCCAGGCGTACTTGCCGTGCTGGTCCTTGAGGTGGGCGAAGTACTCGCGGACATGAAGGTCCTCCTGCTCCTTGGTCGCCTGCCGGATGGCCGAGTGGTAATCGGCTTTGAGGCGGGCGTAGCGGGCGGGGTCGCTGTTGTCGTGCAGGGCTTGCCGGGCCTGGATGACGGCGGGGAGCCGGTGCAGGCTGGTGATCGAAGCGGGGCGGGCGGCGGGGGGGCAGCAGGGCCCCGGCCGCGAGCAGCTTGTCAGCGAGGTGCCGAAGGGCCGATGCCGGGCCGGCAGCGAACAGCTGGGCGTGGCTGGCCGGGATGTCTAGCGCGTCGACGAACGCCTCTGCCGCGCGCTTGTGGGCGCGTTTTTCAGGGAAGTTCTCCAGAGCGTCGTCAGATTTCTCAAGCAACTGAAGTGTGCGCAAATCAGGTGGTGCCACGTGCTTACGAAAGGGCGAGGGGAATCGCAGGCGGATGCGGGCGGTGACGATGCGATGATCGGAGCGCACCAGGGGGATCACATGCGAGCGAGCAGCTAGTACAGATCCTTGATGACGCTTGCGCATTACAACATAGTCAATGCAGCGTTCAGTGCCAGTTGGCGAGGTGTGTGTGACCAAAGCATCTGGACTATGTGGAAAGCGGGTGCTGGCAGTGACCAAATCGCATGTCGTAAGCAAATCAGCAAAAAGTTCAGTGTTGGCATTGGATTAATGCACTGTACATGCATTAATTAATTGATTAATTAATTAATTAATTAATTAATTAATTAACTAATTAATTAATTAATTAATTAGGAACATCGTTGAGATCATCCGCCAGTTCTAGGAAGGGTCCCAAGCCCAGGTCCGTACCGCCGACGGCGTCACTCCGGCGTTCAGTTCCCCCTGCACACCGGGGTGTGGCAGGGCTGTGTGCTCTCCCCATATCTATTCATCATTATGGTGCATGGACTATATTATGCAGCTGGGCGGACTTGAGTATGCGGGGTTAAGCAGCACACCACCTCCACCACCTCCACCATCACGGCACAACTCAAGCAACAAGCCCTCGACCTTCGCGAGGAAGCCGACATCGCCCGGCGCAGCCACAATGTCATCGTCAAGCACTTCGACCAGCCGGCAGGTGAGACCTCCACGAGCCTTCTTCGGAGGCATTTAAGCGCGACATTTTTGCCCCCAAAAACAAGCCACGAGCCACGAGGTAGCCATGGCTGACGGCGGAGCTCATAACTTTCACGTTTGAGCACCGAATTTAGCCGTGAATATCACAATCGATGCGTCTTTCTACGACGCACATATGCTGATATAATTTTCCGAAGCTATTACGCAATATACGATGAGCAAACGCCTCTCGACGCATTACGCAGCCTGGCGGCTGCGCTCGGCAATGAAAATACGCCTGCAGCTTCGGCTGCAGCTTCGCCCACCGGCCCAGATGGCAACGGTGACACTAGTCGTGCACTGGTGCTCGCCCAGCCTCCCGGGCTCGCCTCGCCATCTGCATCGCCTGAACCTAAGCGCAGTCGCTCTGCTGAGCCGCCCTGGGAAGAGACCTCCTTTGACGTCAACAGCTCCGGCTTCTGGCAACGCAGCCCCGGTCCGTTCATGGAAGACGTGTTTTTCGGCAATCACGCCTCGCTTCTAGCCCTGTGCGTGTACCTCACGTCCCACAACCGCGGCCGCTGGCCTGGTAATGGCCAGCTTGTCGACCCCGCCAAGGCTCTCCCAATCCTTCACCGCATGACTCGCCCCAAGCTTCAACGCTTCGCCCTCTGCTCCCTTGTTGGACGCTCCGAATCCGCGATCTGGGCTTCCTCACCTTCCCCATCGCCCCCCCCCACCTTCCCCACCGAAGCCACCATCCGCACCCTCCTCAAGGCAGCTTTCGAGCAGCACGTGACCCCTCTTGCCGCAGATGTGGCGGCAATTGGCGGCACGCTGGCTGCTGAGCTTCCCACCATCCCCACCGCCACCGCCCCCCTCCTCGCCTCCCCCCCCCCCCCCCTCCGCCTCCACCGACTCCATCACCGCCCAGCTCCGCGACATCGACCAGCGCCTCAAGGATAATGCAATCGCTATCGAGGTCTTGCAGAACACAGCAGGCCTCACCGCCCAGGCAGTGAAGGACATTGCCGCCAAGCCAGCCCCGGCTGGCCTGGCCGGCGATGCTCCTCCCATCACGACCTGGGCGGACATGCTTAAGCAACATACCACCTCCACCACCTCCGCCGTCGCAGCCCAGCTCCAGCGGCAGACGCTTGACCTCCGCGAGGAGGCCGAGCTCGCCAAGCGCAGCCTCAACGCCATACTCAAGAACTTCGACATGGAAGAAGGTGAGAATTCCGAGAAGCTTGCACGTGCGTTTGAGAGCAAAACCCTTGCACGCATGGGCCTTCTTGGTGAGATCAAGCTTGCACGTGCGTTTGAGAGCAAAATCCTTGCATGCATGGGCCTTCTTGGTGAGATCAAGCTGACCGCCCACCGCCTCCCCCGCGCGCGGGGTAAGGCAGGGGCACCTCCGCTTCTTCTCATCTTTGATAGCCCAGCGGACAAGATTTCGTTTCTCAGACGCCGCAAGCGGCTCGAGAAGACTCACTTCACCGTGGACGACGACTTGACCCTGGCACAGCAACAACGGCGACGGGAGCTATGGCCGACCTACCTCCAGCTCCGGCAGACCAAGGCGGGCCAGCCGGTGTACTGGAAGGGGGCGGCCATCTACGTCGGCCACAAGCCCTGGCAAGCGACCCCCTCGACCACCGCGGCCCCAGCAACTCCAGCCCCAGCCTAGGGGAATACAGCAGCAGTAGTGTAGAATAGTTAGACAGTGGCCTTGTACATGCCCGCCTACTACAGGCACTATACCAGCAAAGGCCTAGCCTTTTCAGTCATGTACATGTGTGCCTATGATGAGCCACCCTCCAGATAATGCCTAGCTTTATTTATTTATGCAGTGCCCATGCAGGGAGTCACTGAGTCTCTGCTGAGAAGCCATGCCATAGCTCTTGTATAGCCATGATGATCTTCCCCCACATGCCACGCTCCCCCTTAGCTGGGCATAGCGCGATACATCATGAGGGTGCAGGTGCCTTGGTGCACCTAGAGCAAGGGTAGCTTACATTCCCATCCTTGCATGAAGTAGCCTAGAATGTATCATAGGCCATATGCCCCTTCTCAAGGGCTATGTGCTACATATACTCCCAAAGGAGTTATGTTCCTATAATTAACTCTTAAACCGTTCTCGCGCCGTTTTCGTGGTACCAGTTGAAGTCCTACCACTCTAACGGACTGGGTTTGTGCGCCTACCAGGCGCCGCGCCAATAATAATTTAACGGTCAAACCTGGGGGGATCGAAAGATCTAGACGTCAGCTTTCCGTAGAGCAGTTCAGACCGTACTTTGGACACCTGGCCAGGGAGATATGCTTGAGCAAAGTTAGGGGGGTACCATGGTCCAACGGGACCGACGTGCAGGAAAAATATTGACGCGCACGGCTATGGCGGTGCAAGAACTGACTGGTACGAGAGAATGGCTTGACGTATTGGACTCAAATTTTGTAGGCATGATTCTTAGATCCTAAAAATTGAATATCCCTAGCCATGGAAGGTTCGGAGGTACGTAGATGGGTCTCGGGGTGCTGGTCAGCGCAGCAAATGACGTTAGCGGCCAGGCAGTGATGGTGCGAGTGCTGCATGTTGCTAGGCCGAATTTTCCCAGACATCTGCGCATCGATCAATTTAGTACGTTGTTCCCAACAAGATTTATTAGCATTGGCAGCCAGTAAAGGCTCGAGGCTACGTCCATTACTCTGGCGTGCTGGCTCGCGCAAGAAAGGTAATCTGCTGTACCGACCTGGTACGTTCTAGCCTCCAAGCGTGTTCTATTAGCCGTTTATAGTTGTATTATCGTTTAAAGCTAATATCAGAGTTATTACCGAGGGGTTGTGATTGTCTTTTTGTTGTTTTGCTGCCTCTACGCATCGGCTTGTCATGGTTGGGGAATACCATCAGGTCAAGCAGATTTTGGACCATGTTTGGTCACCGTTAGCTGATGCTGCAATGGAAATAGCGAGGTAACGATTGTTATCGGTCACTAATATGGTAACGTTGATTACCCAATGCTTTTCCTTGGTCAAGCACCCCGAGACAAGTTCTTTTCTGACCAGTGTTAGGCGTGGCTTCTTGTTTTGCTGGCCAACGCCCACCTTCTTGTTTTGCATCCATTGCATGTGAAAATCGTGGAGATACCCATAACCTGTTTGCATGGGAGCATTATACCAGCTTATTCCTATTGTTTTATTCATTGTTTCCAAGAACATAGAGGTGTTTTGTCGTTCATTGGGTGTGTTAGTGATGTAGCTCCTTGCCACCCTTTGTACGCGCGCTTTAGGCCTTGATATGAGCCTTACACCTATTGTATAGCATGAGCTTGTGTCTTATATGCTGGACATGGTGTTGGCATTGCTTTTGTGGCCATCTAGTTGTTGTTTTGTGCCACTTTGGGATAGGAAACCTATACGGCAGTTCTAGCAACCGTCCCAAAATAGCTTGCACCGTTATAACGGTCTGAGCTATTTTGGGCTGTTTGCTAGCTAGCATGTGCAGTTCTGTGACATTTCATGCTGTGAATGCATTGATGGCATGCCTGTGATTCTAATAAACTGCCTTTAAAAGGCCAGGGCCACCTGATTTGTGTAAATGGTCTATAATGCATTATATATGTCTCCAACCCCATGTGCACCGTACCCCCCTGGGGGGGGTGCTATTTATAGCATGCATGGGGCATAGATATGTGACCAACCAAATTTCCCAAACATTATTTGATATAAAAGCATGCTTGGTTCCAAGGGTGGGCCAGAAAATGTTATTTGGCTAGTTACTCTCAGGCGCACAAAGATACCCAAACTCAGTCCGTTTCGGTGGTTCCAGTCCAGACGGTTGAAGAGTTAATTAATTAATTAATTTTTGCCCCCATGCGACTCACTGGTGAGCTGGACATGTCGGCTGTCCGCCTCCCCCGCGCGCAGGGGAAGGCTGGCCCGGCACCCGTGCTCCTCACCTTTAAGTACATGGCGGACAAGCTGTCGTTCCTTAAATGCCGCAAGAAGCTCTCGGAGACTCGCTTCAAGCTGGACGACGACTTGACCCTGGCCCAGCAACAGCGGCGACGCGAGCTATGGCCGACCTACCTTCAGCTCCGGCAGAGTGCAAGGGGGAAGCCGGTATACTGGAGGGGGGCGGTCATCCACGTTGACCACAAGCCCTGGCAGGCCCCCCCTGCCACCTCAGACTAGGGAATATATACCAGTAGTGTAGAATAGTCAGTATTAGCCTAGCATGTGGCCTACGCGCATGTGCGCCCATAATGGCCCCCATGGATGATGCCTTCATAATTTAGCCACGCCCTGCCTACAATGGGACCCCATGGACGTCGCATTAAGAATTTAGCCATGCTATGCCATACAGAGAAATGCTCTCTGTCGAGAAGCCATGCCCTAGCTCTTGTATAGCCATGATGATCTTCCCCCACATGACATACTCCCCCTTAGCTGGGCATGGTGTGAAGTTCATGAGGGTGCAGGTGCCCTGGTGCACCTAGAGCACGGGTAGCTTACATTCCCACCCTTGCAGGAAGTAGCCCAGAATGTATTAAAAGCCATATGCCCCTTCTCAGGGATATGTGCTACATGTACTCCCAACGGAGTTATGTTTCTAATTAATTAAGGGGACTCGCACGTCCAAAAGCCTGAAAAACTGACTTTAATGAATATCAGTTCCAATGCACTTGGGAACCATCTAGTGATGATTGAGTACCATAAATATGATGTTTGGACATTCATGCCACCACTTGTTGGGGGTACTACCCCCAACCACGCACCAGTGGCGAGCTAAAAATAGAAAAAGACGCTATCTATGAGATATTTTGCCTGCAAGACAAACCACTTATCCAAATGACCTGCCCATACATTCCTGCAAAGTTTCCCCACTTCTAAAAAATCTGGGCTATTCACATGGTCAAAATAATGACATTTGTTTGAGTTATTAATTTCCCCGCAAAATGGGTACTTTTTTTAGCAAAAAAAAATAAATCAAATCATCAACACATCGAATGGGGTCATCCATACATTCGAAATTCCACTGAGTAAGGGGAAACACAACCCCAAAGTTTGAGCTCATTCTGACAAGCGTAGCTCAAGCTATTGATTTTCCTGTGATGCCACCTGGGTAGACGCTATTAAAAAGAGAACTGAGCTAGTGCTGAGCCCAAATGACATCTGTTTTGCTACCCTAGACACCCAAAAACATGCCCACTTTGATCACGGAGTGTGAGGAGGATGTCCGGAGCGTCATACGCCCCACCCCTCCATCGGCACAGCCAGCCTTGTGAGTCTACCCTTATCAACAAGGCTGGTAGGACGACACGCCTGAGCAGCATATGTCATGCCTATCTCAGGCTAATAATTTGTGATTTTGTGCCAACAACCAAGCTGTTCCACCCAACAACACATTAAAAACCATCTTCCGCAATGCCCAACAAGCCGGACATGTGGAGGAACACACACGCAGTATATAAAGAGAAAATAAGCTGACTTTTTATCCAGCCAACCTGTGGCTAGCTGCTCTGGTTAGCATGACTAAGGCTATCATTTAATCAGTGGGAAAGGTGAAGAGACCATTGGAACAACCTACCTGACGCATGTGCCACCAAAGCATTGTGTCCCGCAAAATGCACACTGCCTCCTTTCTATAACAAGCACGAGCCACTTTCTTTAGGAGACAGGTGCCAGCTCGTCAGTGTCTGGGGTAAATGATGCCGCTGCTTAAGAAGACCGCGTGAATTTCCTCGAACACAACTGTCTATAAAGCAAAAGAAATTTCAGAGAAGCATGGAAATAAAAGCATTACACCTTCCCGACAGGTTGTGGGCCACGCGCTGCAGCAAGCCAGCCACGTCACAGACGAGCTTGCTAAAAAACATCCAGGAATCTAGCGATGCAGCGCGAGCACCCGTAACTTCATGGCTGCATCTGGCCGGAAAGAAGGCAAAAAGCTTACGCTCAACGAGCTAAGAAAGCCGGAAAACGCCAGCTTAAGACGTTTAATACAAGCACGTACCATAACGGGCATTTATTCGTGCCCAGGCGCACAAGAAAGGCCAGCCTTTCATGGAGAGGTCGAGCGCGCATCGCGCAGGCCTAATGTATCTTACCGCAAAATGACAGGAAAGGTAAAGATAGCAGCGGGAATTTTCACGGCTTTAGAAACATCATTAAACTAGCTTCCCTTACGACCATCAAAACTGGCAACAATCGACAATCACACGGGCAGGCATCCATTATTCTTTATTCATCCCGACAGAAATTCAGGCCGGACCCCCCCTGCCGATGGTAGAGAAAAAAAGCCCGCGACATTATAGATAGATCGCAACCATCCCACCATAAAGTAGAATCAGTAACTAATTTTCTCCAACAATCGAGCATTTTTTCTGCTTTCCGCGAGCCAGATTTGTCACGTTTCGTCTAAAAGCAGTCGCCATGGCCACTTCCGCAAGGGGTGCGCGCACCGTGCACCCACTTTTCACGGTACGGAGGGTACCGCGGAATTTTGTTGGCGCGGAAAATATTCGCCGCGCCGAGTCCCCTTAATTAATTAATTAATATTATGCAGCTTACATAGGGGAATACAGCAGTAGTAGTGTAGAATACATCGACCGTGGCCATGTACATGTACGCCTCCTACAGGCACTATACCAGCTGATTCACGAGCATTATTTAGCCATGTACATGTGTGCCTATGCTGTGCCACACTCCAGAGGATGCCTAGCTGTATTTAGTTATGCTGTGCCCATGCAGAGAGCTGCTCTCTGCTCAAGATGCCACGCTCTAGCTCTTGTATAGCCACGATGATCTTTCCCGCCCCATGACATGCTCCCCTTAGTTGGGTGTTGCTTGAGACTCTGGGGGGTGCAGGTACCCTTAATTAATTAGTTAATAGACACGTGACTGCGTCACGTGAGCATAAGTCCTCAGTGGGAGGGGAACATGGGATGGAATGGATGGTATAAGCTATCTAGGTCCTAGTCACAGGGGTGTGGGCACCACGGCCCGAATCGCTATGAACTTACTTGGTCACACGCGGAGCCCCCACAGGCTTGGGGGGTTTTGGTCTCCTTCATCACTAGCTTGCCATCTATCCTTGCGCACCATCTGCCTCCATATTACAGACAAACCAGGAGGCTGCCCGGGGGTGAGCCCGTCACGTCTAGTGTAGCACATGTCCATGCCGAGTCTATCACGAAATGTCCACGGGTGGCGGCCCTGCCGCGCGCGGCCCGGGGGCCGCACGCCAGGTGAGGACATATCGCCCAGGCTGGGCGGGCTTGGTGCCAGCTAGTCTATCTGAGGTATCTACCTGATCTGTGCGGGCCAGGTGCCCGGCTAGGCCCAGGCGCCTGTGCCTAATAATGTGGGAAACATAGGGCAAATCAGCGTACAAATCCTCATTACTAATGCCCTAAGCACGTCTGGATTTGTACTAGAACACGCAATTTGTAGTTCATTTTGAAAAGTTGTATTTTATTGAATTTAAAGTTTCAACTAAAGTCTCTGAGGAAGGGGAAGTTCATAGGACCCGTGACACCGTGACATCGTGACACCGTGACACCGTGACACCTCAAAATGCATATAAACACACATCTTTGCATGTATGCAGTGATTATTAATGGGGATGATGTATTCAATGGGTCATTGCAAGTTTTACCTATGCTTCTGACACCGTGACACCGTGACACCGTGACACCGTGACACCGTGACACCGTGACACCGTGACACCGTGACACCGTGACACCGCAAATACCACGTATACACCTTCATAATAATCCTATAGTAGAGACATTCATTTCTCCATACATCTCGGTCATCTCACCATATATCGTCTCATGTTGATGTATTCTTGTTGTGCGTGTAGGTACCTTGCCGGGTCATGACAAGTATATGCGGTCCAACGTCGCTTCAATAGGGCATGTGATTAATATCTGGTAACAACTTATATATGTTGGCACGCCATGCGTCCAGGAATAGTTGTCTCACTTAATATGCATGCAAGCAACCATCAAAATCACTTTGTCATTAAATCACTTGAAGACATTGCCGCCATGTACAACATTTAGCACTAAAATGCCCACACATAACACAATAACACATGGTGGACGATGGCATGCTGGGCTCCATTCTTACAACATCACTAGCATGCTTTAAAGCACTACCAAGGCTTTCACATATTCCCATCAATCCCATGCCTCCTCGTCATCATCATCACTACTGTCACTAGAAGCATCATGGAGCTCATCCAGCCCCGTTGCCACGTCACCCCCCGCGTCATCCGGAAAAAACTTTGCGCGGCCAAAGGCATGAGTTGCATGCGGGCACCCACAGATGAACTTGTAAACTTCCTCTAATGTGGTGTATGTGTACCCCTTGCCGTCAGACCACACCGTCTCGATTTTTACAGCCCCGTCACTTTCCTCTACTTCTACGACCCACCCGTGAAAGCGGGCCTTGGCCGAACCCCACAAGGCGCACAGCCTTCTCCCTTTTAGCCCTTGCAGCCCGTGCTCAGCAAAGTATGCCGCACATGCAGCTTTTGACGTTGCTGCGGCAGCTGGCTGCGTTTTGAAACCGACAAAGTGCACTTGTGGATGGTCATCTAAGGCTTGGAGGGTTGCACGAGATAGCTTACGTGCGGATGTCAGCGACGGGATGTGCACAGCCTGCCCTGACGCGCCCACTGTCCAGTGTTGAACAATGATTTCCGATGCCGACACCGTCAGGCCCGGCCCACCGCCTGCGAGCGCCAGCTTGCTAAACTGGCCTTCCCATGAAGGTGAGTAAAACACGGAAACAGTGAGAGTCCCGCATGAACGAATTGCAGATGCATCCGTAACTTTCACCAAGAGCTCCTCTGGCCACGGCATGCCCTCCCCGCACGTCACCGCAGGTCTCTTGATAATTAGGAAGTCTCCGCGGGAGATGATGCCGGGATTGACAGTAAAAACACGATCCGCAGTCGCAATGGTCTGTGCAGCACCGCTAGCATCTGCAACAGAAGTCGAGGCACCTGCAGGCGCGGCAAGCGTGGCAGGTGCGGCAGGCGGTTGCTCAGCTGCGCGTCGTGCCCGCTGAACGGCAGCTTGCACCTGGTGGCGGCGGTCGCCTGCATGGCTGACGATTGGGTGCAGCGGCGCTTCCAAAGCACGGGTAGCCCGCATCACCGCCTGATCGCCTGCACTGTGGAGGCAAAAAGGGAGGGGCTTGTCCTTTTGCTGCTCCCTGCACTCCGTCAGCTTCTGGATCATGACGTCAAACACCGATGCATCTTCCACTTCCACTTGCTCCGGCTCAGCAGGGAAGCCGCGGATCTCCTCGTTGAGCTCTGCTTGCTTTGCCGCCGTCATGATCTCTGGAAACTGTCGGCTGATTTTCTTGCAATGGGAGCGGATTGCGCGAGCGCCATCCCAATCGGCGAACGCCGCAAGACCTGGGCTGCCCTTGGGCGCCTTGGTCGCCTCCATGACTAGCGCGCCGCGGAGCTCCTTGCCATCACTCACGCGCTTGAATTGGACGCTAACCATGTCGCACGGCTCCTCATTTGGTCCGAGAGGCCTCCAGCAATTGGCGGGCACATCTACCAATGCCTCTGCCGTGGCAAGACGGTAGCGCAAAAAGCAGTCGTCACCAACGTCCACTAGCGCACGTTCATCACGGTGGCCGAATAGCTCGATATCAAATATCTTGCTGACCAGCCGCTGCTCCACGACAGGTTGGTTGGTTGACGCGTCCATGACAACATCAGCAGACTTGACCCAACGCCCAAGGTCTGGGTCCATGCAGCCACGAAGCCATGTGGTGAAGTCCAGCGCTGCGTTGATGCGCTGCAAGCAACACACACAAAACAAATAGTGGCATTAAGAGGCGAGTACGCGCGGTGGTTACAATTTAACTTTTGCATATTACAATTAAGCCCGACCTACCAACACACTCATAATGCAATCATGTACCATGCAAATTATTATAAAGAAAACCAACCTTGGCAGATGGCGGCAGTGGGTTTATTGTCGCCATGCTCCCGGAAGGGCCTTCCTCGTAGAAATGTGCAAAGGCACGCGTCAGGCCCTGCAACACGTCTTGAAACGTCATCATAAGCACCGGTGGAAGATCTGACACCCGGTTCTTCATCCCATTGTACCACCGAATGAACCAACCGAATCTCTGATCAGCATCATTATGCGTGTGCCCTGGGGGCAGGCGGCACACCCTGATGCGAGAGAAAAGACGGCGGACGATGAGAACCGCTAGGAAGCCCAATAGCTCGTGATTCATGTTGTCCCCACCCCCATCCAGTTGAAGGACGAGGGTGGGGGCAAGGCCAAACTCGCGGATCTCAGGATTGTGGGACCTTTCCCATGGTCGCTCAACCACCACTTCCAACAATTGGTGTGTGAGCACCGTCGCAGTGACACGCCCTGAGTTACCAGAAACCTCAGAATTAGCTACCCAAGGCATAATCACCCAAAAATACGACCTAACTCCGTGCAAAATCGAGCAAACGAGCTGGTAGGGTATATGTAGCTTGCGGCTGGCAAGCCAATCTTTTGAGGCGCTGCCCCTGGTTGGAACTGCTGTTTTCATCTTTGCCAAACCATCCATGACTATGGAAACAAAATACCCCTTGGCGCCCTCAAACCTTCGTTGCAGGTAAGCCATCCGTTCCCCATTAAAGAAGTCGGTGTGATCAGCTAATTTCTCTTTGCAGGCCTCCCACATGGCCCGGTTGGTGGTCCGGTATCTCAAAATGGCATCCTTTAACTTCCGGCAGCGGGAGCACTCACCCATAATTTTTGTGCGATAACGCTCAATCCGGACACCCATGTTTACTCTCACTGCTTCAAATATTGTCCTGAAAAGCGAAATGCTAACTACAGGGGCTCCATAATCTTGCTGCTCCATGGTGTACTCCGAGTATAAAGTCTTCTTGCACGGTTGCTCAATGATGCTGACGCCGTCCCGGGGATCTTTCTCAATTGCTGGGTTTAGCCAACGCCGAATCCACAGCTCACAAAGCGCCTTGGCCTCCCCAATCTTGGCAGACATTGACCGGACTCCCCTAACGCGCCGTCCAGCAGTGCTACCCAAGCCAGACTCCAAATCAAGATCGCCAGGCGAAGGGGGAGGGCGGGTAGTTTCCTTCACAGCCGAGTGCCAAACATTCTCGTTGATATACAGAGCACGGCGGAAAGCAGCTTCACACATGCGATGCCGAAAAGGGGCTGTAGACTCTGGCCGATGCCTGTCAGCCGGGTAAGTAACGTAGCCATCCACTGCGAACAGGAAGTCATCGTCTCGACTGCGTTTGTGACGCAAGCTCCCCGGGATTTCAGTTTCTCGCTGGCCGGCCTGAAAAAGCTGGTTCTTTATAAACTCTTTCCGATCCGCAGGCTTCTTAGACCACATGTCGGTCCTCATCGTCCTGAGCTCCTCGAAATGCACGCTTCTCAAACAATGGCGGCCACAACCACAGTCCCAGTCCCTGCAAAGTGCCGCAGCCAAGGACGAATCCTGGGTGCATTTCGCCAACACGGCGGCTGCAGATAACCGGACCCCGCGCCTCGCCATCATATTGAACACGACGACGCCCAGGAGTAATAGCAAGAAGAACATTCCCAAAACCTGCCAACCCAGCGCCCCCGCACTGGGCTCCATGAAAACGCCGGGTCTCGCCATGGCTATGTCAACTGGGCAATGTTGCAAACATCATTTGTCCCCCCCCCTCCCCATCTATTTCTACGTTGGCAGATGGCAAACGTAGATCCCCACGCCATGTGTGGGGGGGAATAAAACATGGCAGACCGGGATGTCACGCCAGCCCGGTCTGCCCGAGTTGTTTAGCCCATGTTACCTCATTTGGCAGCGATCACCATCGCTGCCGCTCTCGTGAATTCGGGGTGAAAGCGCACGGTGTCACGGTGTCTCAACATGTTTGTAGTTGGTTTGTAGTTGGTGTCTCGGTGTCTCAGAAACTCGTGGTCCGCATTGAGTGGGTGTCACGGTGTCACGACATCTGATTGGCCCGGTTCAGATTCGTTTTTTTTTAATTTTTTTTTAATTCGTTTTTTTTTTTTTTTTAATTTGGGGCGAATCTGAACCGGGCCAATCAGATGTCGTGACACCGTGACACCCACTCAATGCGGACCACGAGTTTCTGAGACACCGAGACACCAACTACAAACCAACTACAAACATGTTGAGACATCGGTGTCACAAGGTGTGCAGCAGGTATTTCCTTTCAATCCCCGAGGAAATTATCCATTCATCGGCCATTCTGGTCAGGATAGCTATTAATGGCTAGCGGCGAGCAGCAGCAGCCGGCGGCAGGTATTGGGAACAATGGCGTGGATGCCGAAAATGCGGAGCATGACGATGGAACGGGCGTAGCACGGCCAACGGGGGAGGAGACTGAGAGCGCAGTTGATGCGGGGACACCCGTAGGTGATGAAGGGCGGGGGAATAAGAAATCGCACGTGTACGTCAAGGGTGCTGTCAATGAAGTTAATAGACACGCTAGAACGGATGCCTCTGATGATTCTGAAGATGGTGAAAACGACCGAACAGGCAAGACGGCCTCTCAAGGGAAATCACAGGTAAATTACGACAGGGGGGGGGGTCGGCGTTTGCTGCCAGGGTTTGTGATAAAGGAGCACAGCAATATCGCTCCCTTTCTACGAGTGCTGTCAGGGCTAGCTTTCAGTCACACATGAGCGCAGGCTTGCTTGGTTCTGACAGTTAGTGCCGGCAGCATGCCGAACCCTTTTTTTGTTCGTGGGCGGCTCAAAACAAGGACAATATTTGCCGATGTGCTTTCATGATTAGCCATGCTACCCCCGATATTTATATGCATGCTTCTATCTCATTGTGAGTATTACAATTCGATATTTCTATGCTTCTCAGGGGCACGTCTAGCATTTTATAATGTGACATTGCTTGAATGATTGCCGTTCTTAATTGCAACAGGCACACACCTATCGAGGGCCGCAGACGTGCCTGGTGAAATACCTAGGATTTCTGGGGGTGCACCTGAAGGCAGCCGGCCCCTCGAGCGTGACCGTGAAGGGTGGCACTTCCTCCAAGCCAGCTGTTCTTCGGATGCTGGACCTGGGCAAAGGCCTTCCGAGCACTACCAAGCTCGTCAATGGGGAGCAGTTAATGACCACCCCAGAGCTCAACATCACACCGGCTCAGGATTTCCACAAGCTGCTTGTTAGCAGGTTTTCCGAGTTAAACAGCAAGGCTGACTGGCCTCAGTTGCACGTTTCGTGCAAAGCGGCCAGCGGTGGTAGCACAAAGAATCTGACGACATTCTCCATCGGTGACATCTGCACGCATGCAGAGGAGGCCATCATCATGCGTGACCTACACGCCAATGCCACGGGCCAAACCACTGTGCGGCTTCTCATCGTCGGACTCGCTTGTGTGAGGGGACCGAGCGACAGTCGTGATCACGCATGTTGGATGGCGATGGTGCGTCCCATTTACAGCGATGAGGATGGAGTATGGAAGGTTACCTCGTTCGCATCCGGTGAAATCCGGGTGGCGTGGTGCCGACCATTCCAGTTAATGGTTGACTCTATCGCCACCGCCGACTTGCACGACACATCAAGTGCTACCTTGGCGGATGCAGTGGCGGACATCACGTCAGCGTTTACCCGCCCGGAGTCGCGCACCAAGGCGCTATTAAAACGACTGCCAAGGGCGGACCGCGCTATCACGTAAGTAAATTATAAATATCTTGCATTGTTGGTATTCCCCTATGCTAGACTGACATGTCTTTTGTGCAACCCATACGCATTGGCACGTATAGAATTAAAATTAGTATGATCTACATCGTACTAGAAGATTACCCGTTACTTGTATTTATAAGTAAAACATAATTTATTATTTTCATTAACCTTGGGTGAATTGTGGATGTCAACCTTTGTTCATGCATGCATGTGCGCAATTTCAGGTGCTCGCTCTGCTCCCGCCTGCTGCACCCAACGAGGACGGTGAAGATGAAAGCGAGGGCGAGGATGATGTCTGCTATGACTTGGAGGGAGAGGAGGAGGAGGAGCATGACATTGGAGGAGGGGCGGGCGAAGATGGCAGCGAGCCGGAACACGTGTCACCCGTCAAGAAGGACAAGAAGCAAGTCTCGCAGCGGCAACTGGGGGCGAGCGATCGGAGCATGCGCCCGCGCCAAATTGCATATCCAGGCGGGAAGTCATTGTCATCTGGGGGGACAAAGGCAGCAATATCCGAGAATGTGGTGCCAACTGCCCCCCCGGCAGAGTGGCTGGAGCCGTTGAATCAAGCGATGCAGGCAACGCAGGCGGCCCTCACGGACCTTCAAGCATGGGTGGGGTTCCTACCCAAGCAAGGCCGGAAAAAGGCGCCGCCCAATCTGCCAGCGCAAATCAGCGAGCTGAGCGCGAAAATTTCAAAGTGCCAGACGTCATTGGCAGCGCCGGCGCGTGCGAAGCCAGTGGCTGCGCCCCCCGAGAACGCTGCAAACGTGAAATTGCAAGAACAGGTTAAGGCCCTGACCGAGAGGGTCAATGCTTTGGAGAACCAACGAAGAATGCCATCCACCCCAACAAGTGCTGCACCCAGCTCCAGCACTGGCGTTGGCACGGAGCTTCGCCGGCCCGCTGCGCCTGCCGCGTTGGGGCAACGCGAAAGCTTCAGCGCGGCCCATGGCCAAGTGACAGGACTGCAACCAGCACACCGTCAACAAGAGCCACGCGCGCGCGCAGTCGCAATGGATGGGCCGAGGCAGCTGCATCGGGAGGGGGAACCGTACGGCGAGCACGGTGTGTACGCGCCGTACGACCAAGGAATGCATGCCCAGCCTACTGCCGCTGGCAGGCAAGCGGCCAATGCTTATTTATACCATGCCGGCATGTACGATCCACAGCCTGGCAAAGGGTCGGCAGCTGATCCACATCAGCCTCGAGGTCGCGGCACATTGCAACAAACCACCTACGTTGAGAACCCTGAGCCCGTGCAGCATTACAATGACGGCACTTACCGTTATGCCGCAGCCCCCCTGTAAGGAGATCTCCAAGGAAGACAAAGCCGAGGCCCCAAATCCCCAAGGCCGCCGGGGAGCAAGACTGGCAACATCATGATGAGGGAGGAGGTTATGCAGCCAGGGATTCTCATTTCATGGGTCATAGCGATTTTGATGAGCAAGGGACGTGGGCCTACAAGGCCCACGTCCGGCCGGCCCCACAACCACATGCCCAGGCTCCACCGCGGAAAAGGCCACCCTACTCGCAAGATGTAGACGATTATTATGGTTCATATTAGATTGGGCATGTATGGTTTTGATACGGCATTTGCTTGGCACCAGATTCTGCATTAAAGAAAGCTGTATGCAAATCATTGTCAGGTAAGTTTGAGCTAATATACATTATTTTATCTTGCATTTGATATTAAAGAGGCAGAGAGACACAGTTGGCAGATGCAAGTTTGCTAGGCCATGTAATAGGGATTATTGGTCATCCATCATATTCATGAATTTTCTTTTATTTATACATGGTTGCATAATACATTAATGTTGCGTGAATACTTTGTGGCACTAAACAACAAAATCATGAAATGCTAGTGCTATTGTGTCATATTGTCACTATCATGCTGTCACGGTGTCACAATGTCAC
The DNA here is from genome assembly GCA_009746045.1 of Mesostigma viride. Taxonomy (NCBI): domain Eukaryota; kingdom Viridiplantae; phylum Streptophyta; class Mesostigmatophyceae; order Mesostigmatales; family Mesostigmataceae; genus Mesostigma; species Mesostigma viride. Next base: position 2,618,160 of record RPFO01000175.1, on the reverse strand, counting down.
GATGTCACGGTGTCACAATGTCACCTCATGTTAATCAGTGCTTCTGGGCAATGTAATATCATTGTTGCAACCCCATGGGCGCCACATTACCTTGTGACACCATACAAAATCGTAAAATACTAGCGTTATGGTGCCATCGTGTCACGGTGTCACGGTGTCACAGTGTCACGGTGTCACGGTGTCACGGTGTCACGGTGTCACAATGTCACCTCATGTTAATCAGTGCTTCTGGGCAATGTAATATCATTGTTGCAACCCCATGGGCGCCACATTACCTTGTGACACCATACAAAATCGTAAAATACTAGCGTTATGGTGCCATCGTGTCACGGTGTCACGGTGTCACGGTGTCACGGTGTCACAATGTCACCTCATGTTAATCAGTGCTTCTGGGCAATGTAATATCATTGTTGCAACCCCATGGGCGCCACATTACCTTGTGACACCATACAAAATCGTAAAATACTAGCGTTATGGTGCCATTGTGTCACGGTGTCACGGTGTCACGGTGTCACAATGTCACCTCATGTTAATCAGTGCTTCTGGGCAATGTAATATCATTGTTGCAACCCCATGGGCGCCACATAACCTTGTGACACCATACAAAATCGTAAAATACTAGCGTTATGGTGTCACGGTGTCACGGTGTCACGGTGTCACGGTGTCGCGGTGTCACAACATGTTGGGACAATAACCTACATGCTTTGGACTTACGAGAGGCCCTAAATAACAAAGTTTGAAAAATCTCAATTTGTAGTAGTGTTCTAGTACAAATCCAGACGTGCTTAGGGATGTGCAAACCAAAGGGGATGTTAAGAGCCTTGCGCAGCATCTTGGTGACGGCGCCGTCAAGTCGTTGCTCCAGCTCCTGCGTCAGTGTCCACGTCTCGGCGCCGTATAGGTCAGGATCGTCAGAATGACGACCTTGAAGAGGTCACGCTTGACGATCCGGGGTAGGGCGGGGTTGCTCCACCATGCAGCGGCGGTGGTCATGGAGGTGCGCCCACGCCATGCCGATCCGTGTCGTCATGTCGTCCTCGCAGTCGGGAAGCCAACTGCCGAGCAGCTTGAAGCGGCCTGAAGTAGGGTAGTTGACCTCGGCATCATCCCCCAACCGTTAAGCACTAGATGGGGATGTAATCCTCATCCGAGCTGTCCTCTACTGTAATGGCAGACGAGGCGGTAGTGTAGCGGCTATCCTCAGGACCAATAACTGAACTCCACCTGCGGACTTCTACCCTGGCTAGCAACGGGCCACGGGGCCCGTGGGGAGAAAACAGGAGCATACCCCTCAGGAAGGTGCTTATCGCAGATGGCAGCCCATTTTTCCTTGTCAATCATGCGGGCGCGAAGTACGGATAGTCCCCTGGAAGCCCAGCTGCCAGGTGCATCTTCAAGCAGTTGTGTCACAAAGGACCGTCCGGGTCGCGCCGCGCCGGTGCCGGGCGCGCGCAAGTTTGCCAGTGGGTTGCGATGGGACAAGGGGACCCTGCCATAGGAGGAGGTGTCTACCTGGTTGGCCCGTCTTAAGCCCCCCGGCAGGGCCCACATCGGTATTCACCTGGTCTGTGCGGGCAAGATGGCCGGCAAAGAGGAGGCGGCGGTGTCGGAATCATGGTATGGGTGACAAGAGCGAGCTCGCAGTAGAGCTCGGCCCGGCCGGTGCGGCGTTCTTGGTTACTAGCGGACGCCGAGGATATGACGGAGCATTCTATGTAGTGACGGTGCCGTCAAGCTGCTGGCTAGCTCAGCGCCTGGTCCAGGGTCCACGCCTCGCAGCCATAAAGGAGGATGCTGAGGACAAGGGCCTTGAACAGAATGCGCTTGCGTCGCTCACTCAGGTGGAGGCAGGTCCAGAACCTGTCGAGGCGGCCGGCGGAGGGCCGCCCAGGCCTGGCCAATGCGGGTGTTGATGTCGTCGGCCGTGGAGGGAAGCCAGCTAGCTGCCAAGGAGCTTGAAGTGAGTCGCCGGGGGGACGGGGCTGCCGTCCATGCAGCAAGAGGAGGGTGGGTGGGGCTATCCCAGCAGGGAAGCCGATGGCCATGACCTCCGTTTTCTTGCAGATCATAAGCCCCACCGCCCGCGCTTCCAGTGATAAGCTGTCTAGCCAGAGTTGGGCTGACTCCGGGGTTTCCACGAGTGTCGTGTCATCAGCGTAGATCAGATCGCTCAGGCGGTAGGGTGCCCTTGGTGCACCTATAGAGCAAGTGTCGTTTACATTCCCACCCTTGCAGGAAGTAGCTTAGAATGTATTATAGGCCATATCAAGGAGACAACCAGCGCATATGCCCCTTCTCATAGCGATTCGGGCCGCGGTGCTCACACCCCTGTAACTAGGACCTAGATAGCTTACACCATCCATTCCATCCCATGTTCCCCTCCCACTGAGGACTTATGCTCACGTGACGCAGTCACGTGTCTATTAATGATTAATTAATTAATGCCCCTACTCTGGGCTATAGGTGCTACATATATACTCCCAACGGAGTTATGTTCCTAATTAATTAATTAACTAATAATATTATTATGCGGCGTGCACAAGCCCGTTCGCCCGGGTGGAGGGGCGCCCGCCGGGGATCAAGGTCACAGAGTACGCCAGCTACGGCGGGGTTGACCCACCCTACCGCCTAGCTGAGCGATCTGATCTACGCTGATGACACGACGCTCGTGGAAACCCCGGAGTCAGCCCAACTCTGGCTAGACAGCTTATCACGTACTGGAAGCGCGGGCGGTGGGGCTTATGATCAGCAAGAAAACGGAGGCCATGGCCATCAGCTTCCCTGCTGGGATAGCCCCACCCACCCTCCTCTTGCTGCATGGACGGCAGCCCCGTCCCCCCGGCGACTCGCTTCAAGCTCCTTGGCAGCTAGCTGGCTTCCCTCCACGGCCGACGACATCAACACCCGCATTGGCCAGGCCTGGGCGGCCCTCCGCCGGCCGCCTCGACAGGTTCTGGACCTGCCGCTACCTGAGGGAGCGACGCAAGCGCATTCTGTTCAAGGCCCTTGTCCTCATGCAGCATCCTCCTTTACGGCTGCGAGGCGTGGACCCTGGACCAGGCGCTGAGCCAGCAGCTTGACGGCACCGTCACTCGAATGCTCCGTCATAATAATCCTCGGCGTCCGCTACCAAGAACGCCGCACCGGCCGGGCCGAGCTCTACTGCGAGCTCCCTCTTGTCACCCATACGGCCATACCATCCGACACCGCCGCCTCCTCTTTGCCGGCCATCTTGCCCGCACATGCAGACCAGGTGAATACCGATGTGGGCCCTGCCGGGCCAACCAGGTAGACACCTCCTCCTATGGCAGGGTCCCCTTGTCCCATCGCAACCCACTGGCAAACTTGCGCGCGCCCGGCACCGGCGCGGCGCGACCCGGACGGTCCTTTGTGACACAACTGCTTGAAGATGCACCTGGCAGCTGGGCTTCCAGGGGACTATCCGTACTTCGCGCCCGCATGATTGACAAGGAGAAATGGGCTGCCATCTGTGATAAGCACCTTCCTGAGGGGTATGCTCCTGTTTTCTCCCCACGGGCCCCGCGGCCCGTTGCTAGCCAGGGTAGAAGTCCGCAGGTGGAGGTTATTGGCCCTAGCTGAGGATAGCCGCTACACTACCGCCGCCTCGTCTGCCATTACAGTAGAGGACAGCTCGGATGAGGATTACATCCCCATCTAGTTTCATCTAGTGCTTAATGGTTGGGGAACTATGCAGACGATATTTGTTTAAACTTTTGTGTATATTTGTTTTTTCTAATGAGATTAGCATACTACTCCGGCCGTGGCATGCCTTTGCGCATGACACGCAAGTACTTACTTACTCACTTACTTAATTACTAAGGAACACTTAACTCCGTGGGGAGTATGTTTGTAGCACATATCCCTGAGAAAGGGCATATTAAAGTATGGCTTGTAATACATTCTGGGCTACTTCCTGCACTCCGGTGTAAACTACACCAGCCTCTGGGTGCACAACTAGTGCACCTGCACCACCATGATGTATCAGAGCAGCGCTGCCGCTAAGCTGCGCTGCGTCGAGGTGCGTTTGCTCGACATGATGTTGCGTACTAGCTTCGGGAAATTATATCAGCGTGTGCGTCTTAGAAAGACGAAGCGATTGTGATATTCACGGCCGAATTCGGTGCCCAAACGTGAAAGTTATGAACTCCGCCGTCAGCCATGGCTATACCTCTAACCTCATGGCTCGTGGCTCGTTACGCGTGCCTCGTCTCTGCGTCGCTCTGTACATGTATGCATGCACGTCTCTTATCGTTAAATGTCGGCTCGCCGCGGGGTGCGCTGAAATTTGCTTTTGACACTCCGACAACCTAGCTCGTGTCCAATGCCCCCTATACATCGAACTTATAGAACGTATTACTTTCGATCAGTTCAGTTCAGTCTTTTTCCCACGCCGGTCGTGCCGACTGAGATATAGATAAGACGGACGTGGATCCAGCGGCTGGTCCTGCCTAATATTACAGAGTATATAGCTATTTGTCGCGACCCACGGTGCATGTAGGTCACTTCCCCGGCCTGGTGGGCTGGCAGAGATTTATTAGGAAAATTAATTAATTAGTTAGGAACATAAATCCGTTGGGAGTACATGTAGCACTGATATCCCTGAGAAGGGGCATATGGCTTTTAATACATTCTGGGCTATACTTCCTGCAAGGGTAGTCCTGATGTAAACTACACCTGCTCTAGGTGCACCAAGTGCACGTGCACCACCATGTTTCATCAGAGCTAAGGGTCTGGCATGGGGTGGAAGATCAGCACATTGGCTAAACAATGGCTTGTTGGGCATGGCTTCTCAGTAGAGAGTTAAACTCGATCTGCATTAATTAATTAATTTGTAGACACGTGACTGCGTCACGTGAGCATAAGTCCTCAGTGGGAGGGGAACATGGGATGGAATGGATGGTGTAAGCTATCTAGGTCCTAGTTACAGGGGTGTGGGCACCGCGGCCCGAATCGCTATGAATGCCATACTTGATCTGCATGGCCGGGCCCAGCATGACTAAATAAAGCTAGGCATCATCTGGGGTGTGGCACATCATAGGCACATATTGTCTCCTTGATATGTACATGGCTAAATAATGCTAAGGCACATCATAGGCACACATTGTCTCCTTGACATGTACATGGCTAAATAATGCTAAGGCATCAGCTGGTATGGGGCCCGTAATAGGCGTACATCAATGAAGGCCACGGTGGCCAGGCCTGACTATTCTACACTAATGCTGCTGTATTCGGGCCTACTAAGCTGGGGCGTCTGGAGGCAAGCCCGCCCAGCCTGGACGTTATGTCCTCACCTGGCGTGCCCCAGGCCGCGCGCGGCAGGGCCGCCACCCGTGGACTTTTCGTGATAGACTCGGCATGGACATGTGCTACCCTAGACGTGACGGGCTCACACCTGGGCAGCCTCCTGGTCTGTCTGTAATATGGAGGCAGATGGTACGCAAGGATAGATGGCAAGTAGTGATGAAGGAGACCACCCCCAAGTCTGTGGGGGCTCCGCGTATGACCGTGTATGGCATTCATAGCTAGATTCGGGCCGTGGTGCCCACAACCCTGTAACTAGATAGCTCTCATTATCCATTCCATCCCAATGATGTTCCCCTCCCACCCACTGAGGACCAATGTATGCTCACGTGACGCAGTCACGTGTCTATTAATAATTAATTAATTAATTAATTAATTAAATTAATTAATTCTATTCCCACTATTACCAATCCACCAACATTTGATTAAAACAATAAGTGGGCAATTACAGAACCCATGAGTGAGCCTGCCACGCTGCACCCATTTCATGATTGATTGTAGTTCTCGTTACCCTAGAAACAAACACAAGAAGAGGGAGGGGGGGCGGGACAAGAAAAAGAGACCTAGAACATCGTGCAAATGGCACTTTAGGGCGGCGTAGCCCGGGCTCGCCTCATGAGCCGTCAGCAACAGTAACTTAATTGCTACTTAACTTAACGAACTAGAAATGGCCATACAAAACTGGCCAACTAATTCTAACTCATGGAACCGGTCCAGCCCAAGGCCCACCGTCCCGTAGTACCACTCACATAGCGGCGTTCATTCTCATCTGTTATAAAGAAACTACGTTCAGAGAACACCGATTCTATTCCCACTATTACCAATCCACCAACATTTGATTAAAACAATAAGTGGGCAATTACAGAACCCATGAGTGAGCCTGCCACGCTGCACCCATTTCATGATTGATTGTAGTTCTCGTTACCCAACCCCCCTTTCCTGGTGCTTTATCTCCAAAGCTCCGCCAACCACTTTCGCTCAGTGGCTCTCGAGGCTGCCCTGCCGCAACGGTCACGACCATTACAATCGCCGGCGGCTGTAGCGAGCCTCATGCACGATAACCCTTCGCAGGGCCCCCCCAGCCTTCCTCCCTCGGCCAGTAAAAGAGGGTGTTGAATGTGCACGCAAAGACAAGGAAGAAGACGCCTCGTTTAACGATCACGGACCTCCCTCAAAGGCCAGTGCCGCCCTAACGTGACGACAACTTGTAGGACGTCACCCGATGCCACCATATCTCGATTACTGTCAACGTTGTCACCTGGGGGAGTAACTTTCCATATTTCAGGTTTTAGTTGATGAGCAGGCTCTCATCACACACCCCAGCGGCCGATAAAGCGCAAGCGCAACTGGGCCGGCCAAAATATTTGGTCCTGCCCGGCCCAGGTCCGTCTGTTAAACTGGCCCCTTAAGTCTCGGTCTGAATCGAAATATTGCATAATTCCGGAATTCGTCCCCACCACATTCCCGAGACCTCACGCACCCATAAGAGCGGATGCTGGTAAATATTTTTCTACTTACGCGAGGGCCGACAGACTTGTCGTCCATCACAATGCCCACTAAAAGTAACCCGACCACCCTCCCTTCGGCAGTCAGCAGTCAGGAACTGCAACCCTGCTGCGACATTCCGCAGCAAAGCGGTAGGCACTGCAGCGTGGCACGGAAATCTTACTCATGGTTTCAGAGTTCCGTACAGGTGCCACGCGCAGGCAAACGCGAAGTATTTTATAGTCTCTCGTCGGCCAAGAACCCAGCTGCGGGGAGAAAACCGACGAGGGTAATTTTAATTTCTTTTTCACAGTCACGTGACTGTTCAAGCTATGTCAGTCACGCGCCATCTCTAATCGGCCACCGCCAGCCAAAAGGCTGACGCGATTAGGGCAGCATTAAATTTCTTGTAATCCGCCATACCCATACCCCATACATCCGATTACAAGAAAAAGAGACCTAGAACATCGTGCAAATGGCACTTTAGGGCGGCGTAGCCCGGGCTCGCCTCATGAGCCGTCAGCAACAGTAACTTAATTGCTACTTAACTTAACGAACTAGAAATGGCCATACAAAACTGGCCAACTAATTCTAACTCATGGAACCGGTCCAGCCCAAGGCCCACCGTCCCGTAGTACCACTCACATAGCGGCGTTCATTCTCATCTGTTATAAAGAAACTACGTTCAGAGAACACCGATTATTAAGTAATTAATTAATTAATTAATAAATTAATAAATTAATTAATTAATAGTGGAGATGGAGATGGAGATGGAGATGGAGATGGAGATGGAGATGGAGATGGAGATGGAGATGGAGATGGAGATGGAGATGGACATGGACATGGACATGGACATGGACATGGACATGGACATGGACATGGACATGGACATGGACATGGACATGGACATGGACATGGACATGGACATGGACATGGACATGGACATGGACATGGACATGGACATGGACATGGACATGGACATGGACATGGACATGGACATGGACATGGACATGGACATGGACATGGACATGGACATGGACATGGACATGGACATGGACATGGACATGGAGATGTCCAGAGATGGAGATGGAGATGGAGATGGAGATTGAGATTAAGTAATTAATTAATTAAGAACATAGCTCCGTGGGGAGCATATGTAACCCATAGCCCTGAGAAAGGGGCATCTATGGGTTTTAGATACAGTCTGGGGCTCTGGGCTACAACCTGCAGGTGTAGGATGTAAACTAGCACCTGCTCTGGGTGCACAAGGTGCACCTGCACCACCATGATGGGTCATGCATCCCGATCAGGCACACACGGGGCGGCGTGGGGAACTGGCCTAGAAGGCCGGCATGTCATATGGGGTGGAAGATATATATAGCTATACAAGCGCTAGGGCATGGCTTCTCAACAGAGAGTGACTCTCTGCATAGGCAGAGCATGGCTACATGCTTAATGCAGCATCCATGGGGATCCAATTGTAGGCATGGCTAGGCTGAATTCTGAAGGCGTCATCCATGGGGGGGCCATTATGGGCGCACATCAGCGCGCAGGCCACATCAGTACTAGGCTAAGCCTGACTAATCTACAAGTGCTTCTGTTATATATTCCCTAGACTGAGTTTGCTGGGGTGGCAGGAGGTGCCTGCCAGGGCTTGTGGTCAACGTGGATGACCGCCACCCTCCAGTATACCGGTTTCCCCCCTGCGCTCTGCCGGAGCTGAAGGTAGGTCGGCCATAGCTCGCGTCGCCGTTGTTGCTGGGCCAGGGTCAAGTCGTCGTCCAGCGTGTAACGAGTCAGCGAGAGCTTCTTGCGGCATTTAAGGAACGACACGGCTTGTCCGCCATGTACTTGAAGGTGAGGAGCACGGGTGCCAGGCCAGCCTTACCCCGCGCGCGGGGGAGGCGGACAGCCGACATCCGCAGCTCACCAGTGAGTTGCATGGGCAAGATGGAGATGGAGATGGAGATGGAGATGGAGATGGAGATGGAGATGGAGATGGAGATGGAGATGAAGATGGAGGTTGTGGGTGAAAACGGAGATTGGGATGATTAGCTACTATCGCATAGACTACGTGTCATATGAGCCTGAATGAAATGAGAGCCCATCTAACATCTAGTTGTGGGGTGGCGGGCGCCCGGGCTCGAATATTGTCACCCCCACCAACTTGGGGTACGTTGTGTCCTTCATAATTATGTATTATATCCTCCTGCCATTTCCCTTTGCGAGTCATCAGCCTCCAGACCACAAAGACTAGCCAAGAGCTAAGCTGCCTGGGCGTGAGCCCGTTCTAGCTTCCTAGGATAGCACAGATTGTCCGTATCTAGCCTATTGCGAAAGGTCCATGGGTGGCGCGCCACCTTGCTGCCCACGGGCAGGAGCCTCCCAGGTGAGAACAAAGCGCTCTGGCTGGGGGGGCTCGGAGCCAGCCAGCCTATCTGATGTATCCACGTGATCTTTGCGGGCCAGGTGCCGATGCCCAAGAATGTGGGAACAAAAATGATAGATTAACAGTATAAATATAGTATAAATATGCGCTGGTTGTCTCGTTGATAGTATAAATATGGTTTCTGAATGACAAAAGCCAAGTTAGCCATTGTTGCCGAGAGCTTGCTCTCTTTTCCGCAGCCTCGCGTACAGCAGCTCCATAATGGTGTCCATGGCATCACTGCCGAGGTCATCACCATCCGCTGATGTCACAGTTGCCACCTGGTACTCCATGGGCGACACATCATAGCCCATCTTCTGCAACCTGTTCTTGAGGTCGGCGCGGTAGCGGCGGTAGACAAAGCGGGGCCACACGCGGCGGATGTTGGCCTGCATCATATCAACCTGCTCTTGGGGGATGGCCGCCAGTATTGCGTGCAGGTTCGGGATGTCCTTTTCCAGCACCCGCACCGAAATCTTTGAATAATTTAGAACATTGGAAAACGCCTCCTCCACATCATCACTAATGACCACCGGAATGCAACCATGCAGGATCGCGCGAACATATCCATGGCTCCAGCCGTCACCCGGGAACGCGCCGCAGAAGACCGAGTGTGCCATGTCCTTCAGGTAATGCTGTTATAAGGTGACAGTTCACATCCAACCGATGACGCAACCAGCAGTGAGTAGTTGCAGAGACAGTACAATCAGCCAGTGATGAGAAGCAAGCCTAGAGTAAAGCACACCATGTCATGCCTCGCCAGTACTGCTCTTCCCGCTAGCCCCCATGCACATGCCTGAAGGCAATGGCAAGAGGTCCATGCAAGCAATGTAAAATGGCGGTGATCTGCCATGACATGCCTCACTTGATATGCCAGCTTGCTACACTTTATTAGTCTTGTCGTAGCAGAGAGGCGCAGACCATACCATGTCATCCTGTAAAATTTAGCACTGGTCTCGCAACTAATCCACCTGGCATAATTGATCCGGAGGCCAGCAGACGGCTGCTAGTCGCTGCAAAAATAAATGAGCTCCTGTGGCGAGGAAGCATGGGTGAGACCTGGGCGGCAAAACTACACATTGACAGGCCAAATGCCCCAGTCATACAAATGACTTCATCCTAAGTCGTTTACACGATCACGAACCAGAAGCTATGCCTACAGAACCATGAAGACAGAAAGATATGCAGTAAACTGTGAGATGCCATAGGTGGGAAAAGATGGATGCAAGGTTGCAGCTGCAGGGAATGCCTTCTTTTGCATGTGAGAAGCAATGCCGCAGGGTGAGTGGGAAGACAAACAGTTGCAAACAGCTTGGGAAAGCGCATGGGTGCAACCAGCTAGCAGGCATTTACTGTAAGAGCTGTTTTGGACTAGAAAGTCCGAAAAAAAGGCCTGCCCAATTATATCGTTACCACTGAGAGGGAGTGCCAGGAGCATGTCCATTCTTTCAGGAGGTCTACTGCGGGTTTCAATCGATGATGACTGGCTTTTTTGCAGCCTTCTTTTTGCGCAATATTACTTCCAAAATGACATGTACACAACTACCCATACTGAGTTGAGCTGCGTGCCCTTGGCTTTGATAACTAGGACCATCAAGTCCCATTGGCCAATCATCAGATTTACTATCAATAGAAAACGTAGTGATACAGCTGATAACAGTACGGTCGCAAATCCACTTCCGTTGTCGCAAACAAGCCAAGCATGATACCTAATCTAATACTCATCCAGCGATTAGGGGAATAAAAGAAGCACGGAGGAAGCAAAGAGACCAACGCAGGGAGAAGGAGACGCGATGAAGAAAGAAGATGCAGAGGAAAGAAGAAGACACGAGAGCCACACGCTCCTATCATCAATGGCTTTATATTCCGCGCTATCTTATGCCACCAGGCGCAGACTACGTGCCTTAAATGCCACCAATACACCGTCTGGAGGAAGCCCCGGATCAATCAAAGTGCCCAACAAAGTATCACAGCTGTCTCCACCCAAACCTCCACAAAAGGAGTGAGCAATCTGCCAGATCACAAACACCATACTATACGACACTATGCCAATGCACCGATAACCATTAAGTCAAATCCGCCCACAAGACAAGCTGCCACCATCATCATCAGGGTGCATGTTTACACGCCATCATCCTTCCCGCACATAACGAGCTTCAGACCGCTGCGCACACTTACAGAAGTCGGCCCCGGGAAGAGATACATCCCCTTCTTGCGCCCCTCCTCGCCCAGATAGTACTTGGCGACCGCCTGTCGGATTCCCCAGCTGTAATGTGCTTCCGGCCTCCCCCCCCCCACGCCTGCCCACTCGTGTGCCTCCCTGCCCAGGTCCCCCCCGAAATAGAAAAGCTTGTCGTGGTTAAACTTCGGACATTGGATGCAGGGCCCGGGGACCCCCTCATATATCTCTGTGCCGCCCCGCCAGCGGTTATACAACGAATAAGGGCTGTCCATCCACGCAAAGTAAGGGGCAGGGACAACAATGTCCTTGTCCGGATCATACCCCGGCATACTCCCCCGCTCCTCCGCATCCCCCGCCCATGTGACCCCCCGCGGGTTGAAACGATTCCAATCGTCTTCCGTGGACCCGAGTGGCCCGTCCTGAAACGCCATCCCGAACACCCGCTGGTCGTGCTGGTACAGCTCGTTTCCCATGTACACATCGGCAAAGTACGCGGTCCTCGGCTGCACATACTTGGCGCCCCAGCTCGTGATCATGATGGAGTTCCGGATGACAGCAGGCGCCGCCGCGGCGCCCTCGTCCCACACCCACGTCCAGATGTGGTCCGCCCCGTTGCTCCGGTCCCAGTAGGGGTAGTTGGTCCGTATGTACTGCAAGATGAGCTTGGCGGCCTGCGCGGTGGCCACCATGCGCCGTCCCGCAATCAGCCGCATCCGGGGCGATTCGTCGCCCAGGAAAATGTAGCACGACGTGAGAAATGGCACGTAGAAATAGTCCGCCTCGTCGGGGTCCAGCGTCCGGTGCTCACTGTGGAGTAGCCACTCGAGGAACATGAAGTCGAAATTGTACAGCCACTCAGAGAACTTCAAGGGCAGGGGCTTGGAGACGTTGAACGCCATGTCAGGGATGTCGTACTCGCGCGACACGCACAGGCCCTGCCGCCGCAGCTGCAGGAGGTGCGCGTTGAACACGGGGGGGAGCTCGTACACAAATATGCGGGGCCGCCGCGCGGCAGCAGCCGCAGGCGAACCACCCCCCAATACATGCACCGCGGAGGCAGGGACCGCTTCCTGGGTGGATGCGTGGCCAGCAGCAGAGAGAACTGCCCGCATGCCCGCTCGCCCTAGCTTCAAGCGCCTCCCCTCTAACAGCAATCTGCTATTACTACCCACCCCGCTGCCAGCCCCGCTTGGCGCTGAGGTGCCGTCACCACCACCACTGGGGGGATCACCCCCAACAGGGCCACCCCCTGGCCCCGAGGGCAGCCCGTTTGAGGAACGACGGGCGGCCGCTGGAGCGGACGCGGACGCACTCGATGACGCTTTGCCAGCCAGCGCCGCGAGGCGAAGCTCTTTCCGCGAGGGCCTTGCCTTGGGCGCTGCCCCTGCCACACCGGGACCTTGCCCCTCGTCACTGCCCTCGGCTTCCGTCATGTCCCTGCCCTTGTCCATGTCCCCGCTTGGAGCCATAACCGGGCCCCCATCCTGGCTGCCCAATGCGCCCAGTGAATCTTTTGATACGTTCGGCAGCCCGCTCTCAATACCGTCTCCATCCTGATTTGCGTCTGCCTCCCCCTCCTTGTTGCCCATGGACTCTTCGTTGCCCCTCAGTGGGAGCAGTTCATCGGTCGCCGGCCTGACCGGGATGGAGCAGTCGATCCCGTGGTACCCCTGCTGGCACACGCAGAACCCGCGGTCGCACTCCCCCCTGCCCGAGCACTGGTTCACGCAGATGCTGGGCGCCGTCACGCTGCACAGCGCCCCCTGGTGCTCCGGGTACCAGCAGGGGAAAATGCGCAGGGGGGGTTGCCTCGTCCAAATCTCGGCACTCGCGGGCGTGTTGCAGAAATCATCCACTTCCTGTGAGTGTATCGGCCCCCGGCCATCCATGGTGTGCTCCCGCAGCCAGTCTGTTTGCAGCTGGCTCACAGACGTCACGTTGATGGCCCATTTGCGGATCAGCACGGCGTCGTTGGACTGTACCGCTCGCAGGTATGTGTCTCGAGCCTCCACGTAGCCGGAGTCGGAGATGGTGCGCTTAGGGAACTTGGTGCCGTGGCCGCAGTAGCAGCGTGCGCGGTCGCACTCGTTGAGACAGTGGGCGCCGGTCCAAGCGCTGACAGCCGGTTGCGGTAGAGTTTGAACGTGCGTAGTGTGTACGGTCGATGGTGCTTAGTGTGTGGAGTTGATGGTGTTCAGCGTATGCAGTTGATGGTATTTAGTGTGTGCAGTTGATGATGTTTAGTGTGTGCAGTTGATGGTGTTTAGTGTGCGTATGGGGGGTCATGGGACGGTCGAGGTGGCGAGAACGCGAGTGCGTACAAATGTGGGCCATGGGAAGCACGTCAATAGGCACATACATGGGTAGATTTGACAGGTGAGCCATCTAGCAGTCATAGGGTTTTGTTAACCCTATAGCCGATAACAATGCAACGACTCAGCAAGAACAATGCGACGACTCAGCGATAACCATGCGACGTCTCAGCGCGTAAAATTGTGACGCCAATAACAACAGCATGATTGTGTTAACGGTCATGCACGTACGAGGGCATGGCGTCACACGACCACCGTGCGCACTACTAGAATTGGCTACGTGAGCGAGCTAATGCGTGCATGCGGATGTAAGTAAGTAAGTAAGCAAGTAAGTAAGTAAGTAAGTAAGTAAGTAAGTAAGTAACCGCCTGCCTGCCTGCCTGCCTGCCTGCCTGCCCGCCCGCCCGCCCACCCGCCCGCCCCACCCCGCCCCGCCCGCCCGCCCGCCCGCCCACCCGCCGGCCTGCCTGCCGGCCTGCCTGCCTGCCTGCCTGCCTGCCTGCCTGCCCGCCCGCCCGCCCGCCCGCCCGCCCGCCCGCCCGCCCGCCCGCCCGCCGCCCGCGCCGCCCGCCCGCCCACCCGCCGGCCTGCCGGCCTGCCGGCCTGCCTGCTTGCCGGCCTGCCTGCCTGCCTGCCTGCCTGCCTGCCTGCCTGCCTGCCTGCCTGCCTGCCTGCCTGCCTGCCTGCCTGCCTGCCTGCCTGCCTGCCTGCCTGCCTGCCTGCCTGCCTGCCTGCCTGCCTGCCTGCCTGCCTGCCCGCCCGCCCGCCCACCCGCCCGCCCCACCCCGCCCCGCCCGCCCGCCCGCCCGCCCACCCGCCGGCCTGCCTGCCGGCCTGCCTGCCTGCCTGCCTGCCTGCCTGCCTGCCCGCCCGCCCGCCCGCCCGCCCGCCCGCCCGCCCGCCGCCCGCCCGCCCGCCCGCCCGCCCGCCCGCCCACCCGCCGGCCTGCCGGCCTGCCGGCCTGCCTGCTTGCCGGCCTGCCTGCCTGCCTGCCTGCCTGCCTGCCTGCCTGCCTGCCTGCCTGCCTGCCTGCCTGCCTGCCTGCCTGCCTGCCTGCCTGCCTGCCTGCCTGCCTGCCTGCCTGCCTGCCTGCCTGCCTGCCTGCCTGCCTGCCTGCCTGCCTGCCTGCCTGCCTGCCTGCCTGCCTGCCTGCCCGCCGCCTGCCTGCCTACCTGCCTGCCTGCCTGCCTGCCTGCCCGCCTGCCTGCCTGCCTGCCTGCCCGCCCGCACGCCCGCCAGCCTGCCTGCCTGCCTGCCTGCCTGCCTGCCTGCCTGCCTGCCTGCCTGCCTGCCTGCCTGCCTGCCTGCCTGCCTGCCTGCCTGCCTGCCTGCCTGCCTGCCTGCCTGCCTGCCTGCCTGCCTGCCTGCCTGCCCGCCCGCCTGCCTGCCTGCCTGCATGGCATCGCATGACCACCGTGTGCATAATCCAGTATGGTACCAAAATATTTCACTACTAGAAGTTAACCACTAGCGCACAGCACCAAGGCACTCCTCCATTTCTTACTACAGGGGTCGATCTAGAAACGACGGGAGTGACCCCTAGCCCGGTGGGCTCAGCCACGCAGTTTCGAAGCCATGCTAAAGAGATAAGTACTAACAAGCTATGAATACTAGGAGAAACCACGACAGGGGTCAGGTACCTAGCTTCTAGAATACTTCAGTTTTTTCTCTCAACACAAAACTCCTTGACTTCATGGGTAAGTCAGTGCGTGAGTGCGTGAGTGCATGAGTGCGTGCGTGCGTGCGTGCGTGCGTGCGTGCGTGCGTGCGTGCGTGCGTGCGTGCGTGCGTGCGTGCGTGCGTGCGTGCGTGCGTGCGTGCGTGCGTGCGTGCGTGCGTGCGTGCGTGCGTGCGTGCGTGCGTGCGTGCGTGCGTGCGTGCGTGCGTGCGTGCGTGTGTGCGTGCGTGCGTGCGTGCGTGCGTGTGTGTGTGTGGTTGGGTGCTTTTTGGAGGGTGGTTGAGCGAGCGAGCTAGTGCGTGGGTGCGTGTGTAAGTAGCAGGTAGCTGTCTGCATGCCTGCAAACGGCATGCCCACGAGTCCTCATCCAAAACCTCTTTGATGCCATTCGATGGATCCAACCAGCTCCTTTAATTAGGAAATATCGTCTTAGGAGTGCCTGTTTCTATTTGTAAACTTGAGTCACCATAACTTAAGTGCCTTAAGTGACCTGTACACATATCGTCCTAGGAGCAGCTGTTTCGTGCCTCCCATCGTGGATCTCCCCCCCATATGTCAAGGGGGGCGTGTTCCTGTTGGGCCTGTCATGCACCGACCACCATATGAATGCTTCCGAGGCACATAACATCATGTATAGCGCTAACGTCAGGGGCAATAAGTGTTAGGCCTAAGTACTATAATCTATAGCCTCTACTACTGAAAAACCATTTAGGCCATCAGGGGCAAGAAACTTGGCCTATACTCAATAACTAGGCTATCAGGGGCAATACCTTGACCTCTACTCAGCTTTTCTTACTTTGGTTATTTATCTAGTACGAATGGGGTTTGCGGAAATAAAAACATGAAATCGTAGCACCACGGTACGTCCCACGATGCCATGCAGAAGCGGTCCAGTAGGCATGCGGCATGCCAGCATAGTGTGACAGAAAACTACTGGGGACTAATGGCGGCAGAGCCGTCACCAGTTCTAAGTCGTACGTACCCGTCATGGTTGTTGCAGGTGAAGGGGTCGACCTCGTCGCAATTCTCGCCTTTCCAACCCAACGTGCAGCTGCAACGTCCGGTGAACCAGTCGCAGGTCCCGCGCCCATTAGCAGCGTTGCAGTCTCCTGCACAAGGCCTGCTTAAGGGATGGCGGCTTCGGCCATCCGACACGCTGGCAGGAATAGGATGAGGCTGTGCCCAAAATTCATGGACAAGCGCATCCCATCCCGGGATCAGCGAAAGATCTCCCTGCATGCCCAGCTCCCGTGAAGAATTGGCAAGAGAAAGCGAACCTGCTAGTATTAATACCATGCTCATGTATGCCAGAATGCCGGCATGGGTCAAGTTGCGCCAGATCGGCCAGACGCCAATAGCACGAGGGAACATCTGGTCTGGTGCCGGTAGTCAATTAGCAAACGACAATAAGCTATTCATGCGCTATTTCGTACGTATCAATACATCATATTGCGTGCAGCTGATCAATTACGCTCCTCCAATGTCGTGAGCTCTGTGCGGTGATACATGCAACTCTTAGCGGCATGGCGCGAACGCATGAATGGAGATGGCCTTTCATGAATCCATGAGAAAAAAATGGGCAGGTTTGTCGAACGTCTGTTCATATACATAGTACCTTGCTGATAGTATTTCTATCGAGAAATGCAGTGGTCCCGTGCGTCCCCACCGTAATCCTAAGCCTCAAGGTCGTTTTGGTAAGATATGCGGGAAGCATCAAGCATGCCTCGATCGCGCAGGCGAAAGTGACAAAATCGTCCCTAATTGATCACCCTAAAATCGCAGCTGGACACAACGTACATATGTACTGAACAGTGCCCTGAACAGTGAACGAAAAACTCGGAATTAGGAGCTTAATTAAGATGTCAGCAGCTGTAGCCAAATGGCGGCTGCGTCAGAGATCCCCGCCAATTCCTAATCTTAAATTTCCGGGTAAATGGGTATTTTTATTAACCAATGGGAGTATCGTTAGGTGAAGGGGTACCACGTAGCGACCAGCTGGTTACCCAATGTGTGTACTGTAGTTCCTAATCATCTCCCCAAACACCCCCCCCCACACACACACACTTCTCAGGTTTAAGATCATGAGACTCTGGATTTGACCTCTACTACTATGTAGTATAATTGTAGTATAGTGTAGTAGAACTAAGTAGAATCGAATCACAATAGTAAGCTTTTTGAAAGATCGTGAGCCCTGGATTGGTTGGACCCCAATCTTAAACGTGTGTGGGGGGGTGTACACTACCTCGGACCAGTATTGTCGGTAGTCTAGCGCCGGCCGCACCGGCTGTGACCGACCTGACTGACCACGACCACAAGCCACCAACCAGACCCACGCCCCCACCGGCCCATGACCCCCACACGTCCAGGTACACCAAGCGTTCGAGGAGACTACTGCCGTTCCGCGTTGCGCTCCCGACCAGGCGGAGGTCGGGGGCCACGTCGATGTGCATCCGGACATCGGAATCGGAGCCGCCCGACACCAAGACCAGACTCAATGACTCATGCACCAGATCTGTGGGCACCTTCTTGAGTCAAGCTGCCTGCCGTCGCCGATCACTACACGCGGAATCAGCCCGGACGACTAGTTGCCGGCAACGTCAACTAGAACAGTGATTAATTAATTAATAGACACGTGACTGCGTCACGTGAGCATAAGTCCTCAGTGGGAGGGGAACATGGGATGGAATGGATGGTGTAAGCTATCTAGGTCCTAGTTACAGGGGTGTGGGCACCGCGGCCCGAATCGCTATGAAGGCCATACGCGGTCACACGCGGAGCCCCCACAGACTTGGGGGTGGTCTCCTTCATCACTACTTGCCATCTATCCTTGCGCACCATCTGCCTCCATAGAACAGTGATAGGTGGTTCTAGATCATGCGACAATCTGGCGCGAGGCCCCGGCCGGCCAGTCTGGCCACCGGGGAAGCCATCCCTCCAGGCTATACCCATTAATTGGACCAAGCCTTCCCCAAGGCCCACCCCATTGGGTAACCCCGCAACAATGAGTTTTTCCCCCTGCACTGGGCCCTATCCCGGCAGGTTTTCCCTTCTTGCGCACAGCCCGCATGTAGATAGGTCGGCATACAGTACAGTCCCTGTTGACACGGCGAGCTCCCAGCGACCAGCAATTGGAGAATCCAGCACTTCACCGGCCCCTTGGGGGCAATCCTGTTGTACTGTCTGCAGCTGCTCTGATGTTTCAACTCATTAATACCTGGCTCTGAAGTAGCTAGTAGGCCCGGCAGCGAGGGCGGTAGCCACGTAGCTCGGACTAGTCTATGTAGGAGTCAAGTATCTCACCGCTCTCACCTTGTTTGCCACCCCATAAGGCAGGACCAGCCGTTGGATCCACTATTACTAACCCTGTCGGTACACCGGCGCGGGAATAAACTCAACTCAACTCAACTCAACCTTGTTTGCCAACAACAACAGGCAGGACCAGCCATTGGATCCACTATTAATAACCCTGCCGGTACGCCGGCGCGGGAATAAACTCAACTCAAACTCAACGTCTCCATGTCTGCGCACACATACAGAGCCCTGAGTCCAGACGTCCAGACGTCCAGAGTCAAGACTCCAAGACTCACGTTGCTGTCAGCGCGCCCTACATACATAAGCGCTCCCGCCTGAAGTTTATTTTTCGCCTGAAGTTTAATTTTACCGCCGAAGGTTAGGGTGTCCTGTCCTTTCAGCCGATTGTAACTTGGGCCGTGAGGCATGTTCATTAACTTGACCGCGAGCATGCCATTTTTCTTTCCTCTCCACGATGGCTGCCGACATTTCGAACGTATTCAAATTAGTGTCAAATCAGGGCCTGAACTTGCTTGGGAGCTGTTTAAAGTTTGAGGTCATGACGCAGTGCATTGATAGAATTCGACACTTAAAACAGATTTTGCAGGCCGTTTATCATGTGCTGCTGAGTCCGTCATGGCTGATACAAGTAAGGCCCCAATTAACAAGGCAAAACGCAGGGCGCGCCAAGGATGATCGAGGACGAGGACAATTAAGGACGTGGACGAGGAGGAGGAAGAGGAAGGGGACGATGGTGTAGGCGAAGAGGCAGAGTCGCTGGGGACGGCCGGCCCGCCATCCGGGAAGAAAGCTTAACGGGACACCACAGTCTGGCGACAAGGCAGGCCGTGGAAGGCCGGGGCAAGTTGACGCTGCAGCAGCGCTACGACATAATAGTTAATTAATTAATTCGTCTCTCTTGGATGGTGTCCACTCAACTGGTTCCTCAAAGTACATAGTTACCATGCAGTTGCACTTTGCATTATAAGGTCCACAAACCTGAACCTAATAACAATTTTAGTATCCATATTGGGACCAAAGCACTCACATATATATAGTTACTTGGGGGTCATGCCAGTGGTCATGTTGCACTGTCCTATGGGTACAGGCCCCCCCCGGGCGCCTCCCGGGGGGGGCGCTGGGTGCGAGACATGACACACTTATCATGCATTATTGGACGTTTAGACGGTGAAGTTGACCCTGGCCTCGTAAAGGCCATTGCACAGGTAGCTGGGCATTGCTACTGAACACTGACACGGGAGGTTGTCCCAGGGACCCATCAGGCAGATCTAAAAATAACTGGTCACTCAAAATAGTAGGGACCAGTTTCCTTGGTACCATTGCTATCATTACAAGACAAGTTTCCTAGTCCATATTGTCAAAAAACATCATAGATGGCAAGGCATGCATAGTTTCATCAATCCCAGCCTACAGAACATGCACTATAGACATAGCACCTAAACATTAACAACGCCAATGCACAGCTGCACTCCTACGCGTATCATGGCATGGTACAAGGGCGAAGACTACAGCCAACACACTAACTACCACATGCTAATTTTTTTTCACATGGCGATGCTCTAATAAGCGTGTTCCAAAAGGCCTAGCATGGTGACAGTACTAGTTGAAGCTCATTTTATGCTGGGCTTGCTATATTAGCTGCTAATCGTACGAAGAAACAACAAGCAACAAGAGGCATTGCATGTCACGGTAGTGGTGATCTTTGAGCTTGTAGTTTACATGTTGCCATGTAAAGCTCAAAATCATCACTAACGTGCGGCTTCAACTATATTTCATGTTGGTGTGAAGAAATAAAATCATATGGTAGCTAGCAAGGGCTAATAGTAAGTACGACACTATGCCAAGGCCCAAGTGCACACGTAGCAAGGGGGTGCAAGGGGCTGTGCTATACATGCATCCAAAACATGAGAAACGATCTCCACGTGCAATGATGGCCAAAGTGAAAGAATATAGAGACAATGCACTGGCATTGTATTTTATGCCAGCAAGGCACTGGGGCTTCCATGCTTGTTACATGGAGTGACTGCACAATGGCGCAGGCTTCCCATACTAGCAAAGCAAAAAGGCCAACCTAAAACAGGTCAGAATACCAACTGCATGTCTTGAAGTTCTTATAGGCAGTAAAAACCATCGTGATACCATAAAACACTTTTCTAAATGTTATATCAATCGTTATTTTAGTATATTTGGTGTAAACACGGCTAATCATGAAGAAAACGGGTGAAAAACTGATCGCAGTGGTAACTTGTGTGCAACAGCCACCATTGACCAATCCATAGAGTAGTAAAATAGTGACTTTTAGCGGCCCTATCAAATTTTCGATTACAGGTCCAAGAATACTTACCGAACGATAGAACAGCTTTACCTTGTCGATGGCTGACGCTGGGATACTAAACTGCGCCAGGTCGAAACCGCAAATTATGGGTCTTGCGGGAGTTAGCACGCCGGAGGCAAGAAGGTGCCTCGCGACTTTCCCGGCCCATGATGAGCGCTAATGGAATATGCGAGACACAATATATATAAAAACTATTCGTGGCGAAACATCCCATGATACGACGTCAAACAACAAGATCTAGCTCCATCATCATCGCCCAGACAAAAAACGCGCCCTGCCGCAATAAAATCCAGCCCGAGATAACTGCGCGCATCATTAGATGTTGCGTGACTGCGGCTATAGCAGTTTTATAACGTATAAATCATGCCTACAAAATTTGGAACGGATCCGTACATCGATGCTCCTACACCAATCAATTTTTCTGCACCGCCATAGCCTCGAATTTCCGGTGAAATGGGTGTTTTTTTTATTTCCATATACCAGTTAAGTTAACCCAGGTATGCCACAAATATAGCCAAACACCTAGTCGTGCCTAAATTAGGGTGCCCGCATTAATAAGGCGCGCCCTGCGACCATGGTAGCCATTGTACTGAAGATATATCGGCGTCCGGCATGAGTGTAGACCTTATTCATCCCCATGAGTGCATGGAAGACTTCCAGTGGGCTGGGGGCATCATTGTTAGGGCCCGGGTCCCATACTTTGTGTTGTTCGGTCGCCAGGAGCCAGTAACGACGCATGGCCAGGTTCCAAGAGGATATAAACCGGCGGACCACGGCACCTCTAGTGTACTCGGCATGTAGCATGAAGACGGTCTCGTTGCGTACTTGCCATATGGTGTGGAGCATCGTTGTGCGTAGCCATATCCATGCCATCTGGTTGGCTGTGAGGCTCGCGTCCCGTACTACCGTGCATGATGCCAAAAATAATCGTAGATAGTGTGACGGTGGGTGGTGATGTAATAGCCATCCACTTTGCCCATATACCCAGCAGCCATTGCCAAACCCCTGCGAGTTGGCAGTCCAGAAATCTGTGCTTAATTGTTTCATCTGGAAAGCTGCATACTAGCACGCTGCCGCGTGGGAATACCAATGGTGCAGTTGGGAGTTGACCCCGATGGCGTGATGCATTAGCAGGTGCTGGACGTCGGTGGCCCGTTTGTCGACCAATGGGTGATCCACTGCCAAGGTAATGTTCTTGATCCAGGTGTAGCCCGGCCACTCGGGGTGCCATCGGAGGCGACCCGGGTGCATCCGGTGATGTTTATGTAGAAGAAGCCGGTATTCCCAATCTGCCGTGCAATGTGCATGTACCCAAAAAGGCACTTCGTCATTGGGGTGCTGCCAGTTGTGAGGACCCACCCAATTAACTCTAGCGGGTCCAGAGCGAGCGTGTCAAGGCGCCCCTTGCCAACATGCAGCCATGTGGTGTCGCGTATCACTATATGGTGGGGTACCGGTCCAGGGGTAACATGCACGCCTGTGACAGTGACATGCACGGGACCACTCGAATGCGGTGACATTGACATGCTGGAACGTAGGCGTACGATGTAATCAATCTGCCCAGTAGTCCTTGACCGCCGGGTGTCACCTGGAGCAATTGTATGGTACTGTTACGTGCCAACCCAGGTCCCTAGCCTGAGTGACGTAGCGAAAGATCCTCCATGCCGGAATTAGGAATAATCAAGGTAACCTAATGCAGATTGCGCTTCACGACTGGGGTCGTGAGATATCTGGCATCGCGGCTTGACGCCAAGCTAATTGATACACACTTATAATGGCTAGCAAGACCAATTACAAATGGATAGTTGCCCCAGGTTTAATGTGTAGGCGTCATCGCACTTATCATTCATCAAACCAAGAGTACGAGACTCTCGTCCTCGGACCAATTTCACCTAGGTCCGCCACCAAGCTGGCAAAGGGCGCCGACATGGCGCCGACCTTCCTAAGCATGCAGTCCACACAAAATCTCGGGTCGACATCGACCCTCACCTACAGAATCCACGCATGAGTACAATATCTCAACCAGCTATAAAGTACGCAGCGCGGCGCGACTGCACCGGCCCCTAGAAGATCGCATACAACAGCCTAGGCCCAAAATAACTGGTCCGAATCACACAAACTATCATAGTTCCATACAAAAGTCCTGACTAAGGGACGATTCCCAAATTAAGTCCCGAAATAAGTCCCAAAGTCCTACGGACTATGACAACAAGCCAAAGTACATAATTTATTCCATTGTTGCGTCCGTGCTAAAGGGCCGGCACGCAACACTCCTCCCCCCCCACGGCCCGGTCGGTAGTCCCTACCGTACAGGAGTGGGAAAAGAAACAAGTATGCTACGCTACTATAAGAGTACTATGTCCCAACCCCGGTTCACCCGCGGGTTAGTAATACCAGTTCCTCTAGAGATTGATACACAGGACCAACCCTGACGTAGTAGCATGAAACAGGATGACAGGATCAATCCGCTATCCGTCATAAAACTCTCTCAACCATCTCAGCGACCGCCATTGTGGGCGCGCCGTTGTTGCTGGGCCGCGATAAGGGCCTGACGACCCAGGGGCGTCATATGCTGAATCAGACTACCGGGATACGAGCGCAGGTCCCGCTCGAAGGCCACCTGATAGGGTGACACCTTCTGTCGGCCGACCCGAGAGAGCTCCACCCACGTGCCCGCTGGCCACATGGCCAGGAATCCAGCGAGGTACTGAGGGTGAGTGAACATCAGGGTCAAAGCCGACTTGTCCACCACCCCACAACGATGAACACTAACGAAGTCCACCCCCATCTTGAATACCTCGGTGCGCACGTGGTCCTCATCATAGGTAGTCTTCAGGGTCCACGCGAAGTCTGGCGCCGTCTTGTCCAGGAAAGCACGCCCATCCACTGGGGCCACCTTGGGAGGCGCCACCGTGTGCCCTATCCCGTCCGCATAATACTGCCAGTCCCACCAGTCCTCTGTGCCAAACTTCACGATGTGCCCCGCAGTGAAGGGGAGAAGCGGGCTGGAGGGCTGCGGCAGGGGCACCGGAATCTGTGGTGAGAAGGTCATCTCCAGCTGTTCCCAGTATGCCCCACGGTCCACAGCACACCAGGGCCCGGCTTGAAAGACCAAAGGCTCGGGCATATACATTCCAATGGGGGCTTGGAGCGACGGTCCCTCGAAATGCACACACAGTTTCTCGGTGCGCGGCCCCGGACCACCATATCTCACCGCTCTGCCCGGCTGAGTCCGCATAAAATCCCCCAACGTCCATTCCTCAGAAGATAACCCGGGGGCTCCGGATGCCACAGCATTGCCCACTGACGTGTCGGCCGACTGGTCGGTCTGGCGACCCTGCTGAGCCAGCAACCGTTGAAGAAGCTCTTGCTGATTCTGCATGGCGGCCACGAGCGTCTCTATGGGCACCGAGGGCTCTGCTGGCACCAACACGCCTGTCTCGCTGAGTCCCTGCACGGCGCGTGGCGGCGCCTCGGCTCCGGGAGGGTCGTTGCGTGCCTCCCCGGAACAAGATGGGCCAGCTCGGCCAGGCCGGGGGCGGGGTTCCAACTCTACGATGAAGGTTGGTTCCAGTTGGCCCGCAGCCGGGGGCCCGCCCGAGGCCTCTCCAGAGGGCTCGCCAGTTGTGAGGGTAAGAATGCCACGAATTCCGCCATGGTTCTTGCAGGAAGTTGCCTTTATTAATAATCAGGAAACACAGACGTAAGTCACGTCACTTCCAAGACTGCACGCAGCACAGACGACAGGGTCGCAGTGCCAAGAGAACGTGCACGCAAGAACTAGCGTCCTAGAGCTAACAAGTCACTCATATAGCTTGCTAGGGACGCGTCCAAGTATTCAGCTGCACTGTCACAGCTGAACTGTCAATCAATTGATTACACAGACTCTGGCACGCCTTTGGCGCGCAGATCTATCAATTGTCCATACGGCAAGTCCTGTGGACCTATCCGTACACTAGTCAGCATCAATTGTCTCATAGGTCCTGGCGCGCTACAGTGCGCCTACCTATCAATTGACCATCAAGTCCTGTACAAGTCCTGTCAACGTCCTGCGGACTATCAAAGTGACACTTGTACATCCTGTGTCCGTACGCGCCCACAGTGGCGCGCCGGGTACTGTCGGCACAGCCTAGGAAACGTCATAACTTTTACGTTCCTTAACCAAATGAGGCGTTCAAGGTGCCGTTGGAAAGAGCGTAACAATCTCTATCCATCTAACGTAAATCCTTTACGTTAACTCCAATCCCTTCTTTTCTTTAGGGATCACATCCCCTGCCAGGGACCCTTGAAGTAGCTTGAAATGTCCTTCACTCCAGCTTGAAGCTTGAACAGATGTCTTTAATGGCCATTGCCATTCCCCCAGCCCTTTCTTTTAAGGAACTGGAAAAGAAACAGATCTGCCACAGGGAAAACCATTTCATGAGAAATGGAGAAAACCTATGGAAGTGGCATTACAGAGTACCACCAGATATTAGAAGCACACAAAATTAAATACATACAGGTTAATTCTATGAGGTCTTCTCCAGGAATTAATCCCATCACCTCGGTAGAGCCTCCAGTACAATGACCTTCTGGCGGTGAGTTACATTAATCCCAGATACTAATCCCATAAAACCCAGTACATATTCAATATAAGTACAATAAATCCATGACAATTAAAATACCACTTGACAAAGTAAGGCGTATTACAATAGTTTGCCTGTCATTCTCTCAACAGGGGTCTATTGGCGCCCGTCTTACGGCGCCCGTCTACTTGCCAGATGGTAAACTGCCACAGCAAACAAATGACAAAATGAAACACATAGGCAACAATTAAATCCTGCCCTGGGGAACTAGGGAAGTCTGAACAGGCAAACACCTGAACAGGCCAGCTTGTAGAAACATAATACCAGGGAATCGAACCCCGCCCTATAAACCCCAGAATAAAGGTTCCCAGACCATTGTGAGAAGTATGTACAAATATACATTTCTTTTAAAATAGAATACATGGTCTGTAATGGACCTGTCAACCTTGTGTAGTCAACAGCATGAACCCCAGCCAAAACCTGGCTGTATCCTGATTAAAATCAGAGTGAGTGTACCATGGTCCATGAGCCTTAGTACAGACTAAAATACAGGTATTATGCCAGTCACAATGCTGACACTACCACACAATCTGCTCTCCAATGCCCTATAACCATGCACCAGCTTAGACAGCTTGCTGAGATGGGTCCATCAGAGACTGAAGAACCTTGTATTGCACTGCTGCCTTCTGCACTAGCTTGGTCAAAGCATCAGCAGGATTGTCAACCCCAGGGATATGCTCAATATTGGCCAAGGAGGACAACTCCTTAAGAAGGAGATAATCCAAGTCCCTACTTCTGGCCATCTGCCTGTGCACAAACTGCACCATCCCCATGGAGTCTGTTTTTAGAAGAGTGGTAACCTGAAGTGGCCAAGGAGTGTTAGAAGTCATCTGATGAAGCAACTCCTTCAGATAAAGGCTTGTGTGAATGCCTTCACAAATAGCCCTGCATTCTGCCACATCACTGCTGACAGCCACCCGTTTGTGCAGGCGACTAAACCAGCTCACCAAACTCCCCAGGCCTTCCTGTCTGAGCACAAAGAGCCCTGCAGCCCTGCCCCTGACCTTGGAGACCTGCCTGCTGTCCATTGAGCTATCCACATACAGCTCCATGCAAATGGGTTGTGATAAATCCACTGCAGACAACAGAATGCCAGATGAAGCCCTGACCTGATCAGCCACCTTGGCAGACCCTAGCTCCACCAGCATGTCATCAGGCAACCTGGCTATGACCATAAGGTCTGGCCTGGAAATGCCTGCCACCCAAGCAACCATGCCCCTCACCATGGGACACAGTGCCTGTGTGATGGTTGGAGGAAGCTTGCTAATGAGGGTCTCTTGATAGTCATTGCCCCCCACCAGCAGCATACGCCACTCCCCCCCTTCTTCACCAGTGTGGCCTCCATGCCCACAAACAGCAGAGGCTCATTCTCCACCTGCCATTGCTCCCTACCCAGAGGAAACTTGGACTTAATGATGGAGATCAGCTCCTTAAGCCACGACGTGGGAGCTATCAGATGTAGGTCATCCCCGTGCAGCGAAGCATACACTGGCAGGCCTTCCCATTGCCCCAGAAACAGACAGGGGTCTACAGGAGAGACCTTCAAGTTGCAATGCTCCTTCAGGAAACGGTTGAGAGTCTCCCTCCAGATTATTGGACTTGACCTCAGGCCCTCCAGGCCCTTGAGGATTTTAAGGAACTCCGTGTGGATGTCCCTTTTCCATACAGCAGGCACCCTAACATAGAAAGGCGTCTTGCCCTCCCACTTTTCCTGTGCCACATCTGCATCACCCTCCAGAAATGCCCTCTTGAAGTCTATCACCACTGAGCCATAGTCCAAGCCCTTGTTGAGAAGGCCTAGAAAGACACACAGCAGCAGCCTCCAAGTATCATGCAGCATGCCAGGGGTATACAACTCCTCAGCAGTGCACTCACCAGTACCCTTGAACTCATTCAGCACTGGCCTGACATGTGGTACCTTGACCCCGTCCACCTCCTTCATCTTGATGACAAACTTGAGCTTGAGTAGACGTCGTGCAGGAGGCAGGTCATTGACAGGTTCCACGCATTTCTTGGAGATCCAGTCCTCCCCAGATTTAATCAGACCCAGTGTGACCTGGGGACACATAATGGGAGAGGACATGAGCTTCACCAGGCCTTGGTAGTTGATAGGGCTGTGTCCAGCAAGTGAGTGAGGACCAATGCCCAAACTGCTTGGATGACTAGCAGCTGGCAGTATGAGGTCATCAACCAAGGGCTCCTGCCCCTGGCACACTTGCACACGCTTAACCGTCCTGGTTACTGCACGTGATAGGTGAGTGGTCCTGAAATTAATCAGTGGGACCTGACCAGCCCCTTCCTTAGTCAGGAGAGAGGACGTGATCACTACCCCATCCTGGCATAGGAAATTCTGCCCCAGAAGAGCAGGTCCTTGATAGCCCTCCAAGACACAAAAAGCAGTGTCCTGTCCAAGGATAGGAATGAATACCTCACCCAGTACCTTCACGTGTACCCCGCCACTGAAGTCAGACACAAACTGATAGCTGGGTTCAGACATGCTGTACCCTGCTGCAGCCCTGGTCCCAATAATGGAGACCTGAGAATTAGTGTCTACCTCTAAGGCAGTGTCCAGCCCCAGATTGCCATGCCACCTGAGCTTGGCTACCTTGGGCTGCTTCTTGGCCCTTTGTAGAGCCCCAATCAATCCAGCCAAACTTGTCCCCCTGGGCTTGGTTAGTGCCTTGGGCTTGACAGTTGACTCCCCAGCTGTTGACCTTGCAGCCTGTTCAACAAGTACCTCTGCAACCTGGCCAGGGCTGACAGATTCCCCTGCAACAGATGTGGTCGTTGCGTCAGTGATGTCACCTGGGACCTGAAAATCCTGCAGATCCTGTGAGCCTTGTGCCTGACTGCCCTCATTCATCAGGTTAGGCTTGACATATGACCAACTCAGCCGGTGTACATGCTTTGGTTCGTCCTCCATGCTGACCAAGCATGCGTGGCTAGCTTCATCAACCTGGGTAACCACCCCAGGACTCCAGCTACCACGTTTGCCATAAAGGCTAGGTTCCTTCCAAGCTAGGACCTTCTGACCCACTTGTGGCTCCAGCATCTTCCAACCCCGGTCCTTCTCCCTCAGCTTGGCAAAGGTGACATGTGCAGCATGTTTCCAGCCCTCCAGCACATGTGGTGGGCACAGGCCATGATATAGACCCATTGGGCTGACAGCAACTCCATCATAGTAGAAGTTAACCCTGCTGTTCAGCTGCTGCTCCACGTTCCTCAGCCATGCACTCCTGACAAGTGCAGGTGCAGACAAGGGTACCCAGTCTTCAGAGATGATCAATTTCTTGACCTCCTGGATTGCCCTCTCGATAGCACCCTGCTGCCCATGAGCCTCCCTAGGTGTAACCAGCAACTCAGGAAGGGTAGGATCACCCTTGAGATGCTGAAACTGCATGTCCACCTGGATCCTTGTGGTAGGAAACTTGGCTCTTACATTCTGCAGGGCAGCCAGCAAGTACCTGTTCTTCATAGAAGGTAAATGCTCAGCACCTTGTATTTCGTGTACCTGTCCACGCACACCAACAGTTGCATGCCCCTGATGTGTTGGATATCACACTGCAGATCACCAATGCTCTGAGGTAGAGCTTTGGCATGTGATTTCCTGGGCTTGTTGGAGGACAACTGGCACTTACACCGTGAGGCAGCTTGCTGACACGCCTTAAGAAGGGGTGCCCTGCCCATACGGAAGGCAAAGTTGTTTGACAGAGAAGTGGCATGCCCAAACATGTTGTGGATTCGGGCACCCAACTCCTGGTACACAGAGGAAGCAGTCCCTGGCACAGTCAGGACTGTGCTGTCAGGTTGTCCAGCATCACCATGCTGACTTCCATCCTGTTCTGACTCAGAGCCTGAGTCACCCTGCTCATGCCCAACACCTGGACCGCCAGCAGGGACCACATGCATACCACCAGAGGCCTTCACACCCCTCTGTGGTTGTACATTGGTTTCTCTCAAAATGAGAGGTCCACCCTCGTGCCCAGCACGAGGATGCATAGGGTCAGACATACTTACAGCTGCATCAGCTGTCAAGGACGTCTTCATAGGAACCTGTACCTCTCCAGGTGACCTGGGGCCACACTGAACCTGGAGATCACCCTCTTGTTGCCCAGATATAAAATCTGCATTGGAGCACCTGGCCTCCCCCTTGGGTGAATTAAGGTGTGTAGGGGTTGCCTCAGACAGTCACTGCTCCTTGTTGTCTTCTTGCTGACTGCCCTTTGAAGGCTGGCCTGCCTGGGACTTGTTGTTGTTCTTCTTGTTGTTGTTGTTATTCTTGTTGCTGCCCTGGCCCTGGGACTTCTTGAAGCTGGGACACTCCTTCTTGATGTGCCCCCACCCCTTGCACAGGTAGCATTGTATCTTGGACTTGCCCTGGCCACTGCCCCCATTGTCAGACGCGTTGCCCTGCTTGGGCTGACCACCCACCCGCCTGAACACCGACTTGGAGTGTGACCTCCTGTCAGAATCAGGTGAATGATCTCCCTTGCGCTTGTGATGGTTGCCCCTACGCCCTCCTTGGCTTCGGTCAGCCTCAGACGTCTTGGAGCCACCCTGGGTACGCCCGCCTGCCTGGGTAGCCTTCACTGCTGGCACTCCACCCTCAAACAGCTCCTCTGCCTCGAGTGCTTGTTTAATGATGACCTTGTAGGCCTTCAGGGTAGAGTGTGGGGCACACATGACTTTTAAGGAGCCACGTGTCGCCTTATCCAGCCCAGAAACCTTGAGCCAGTTGGTTAGGGCTATGTTATCAGCGACATTAAAGCCGTGAGCCCTGCCCTCCTCAACCATCTTACAATAGTTGAGAAAGTTCTGGATCAGGTCCCCCTTGACCTCCCACCCTTGGTACTTGTCCTGCCAATGGATGCCACTTCTTCTTGTCCTCCAGCAGCTCCTTCAGCTCAGCCACGTACAGTGCCCAGGCCTTATTGGCCTTTTTGCACTCCCTGGTTAGGTCCTTAATCTGGTCAGTACACTTGCCAAAAGTGCTACTGCCTATCCAGATTTGATAGTAATTTGTACCACCGTACAAGCTAGGGAACCCTTCCAATCCCTCCACAAACTCTTCAGCCTGCTTAGGCTTGGAGTCTGAGGTTACAGGCTGCAACTGATTGACAATTAAAAGACCCTGTGTGGTAAGATCAAAGCCATGAATAGCTTGTGCATTATTATTATTGTGAGGAAGGTTGGTAATCTCTCCGGTAAGCCCCACGTCATCTACGTGAGCGGTTCCACTACCAGCACCCCCATTATTATTCCCACTGGCTGGACCCTTGCTACGGCGTCCCTCAGCCATCCTGCACTACCAGCTATTCAAAGAACACCTTAACGAAGCAGCAGAAAATATGTACAAAATTTTTGTGTCGCCTCTGCCGCCTGCGCCGGTGTCGCTGCCGCCCCGCGAATTGCCGCCGAAATTCGACAAAAAAATGTCGACAAGTACTGCAGAAGAAAATTAGGCCGACTAGTAGTCAAGGCCCCTGAAGTCGCAGTACGTGTATACGAACTCACGATCCTCCATATCCAGCTCCGGACCTGCACCGGTATGAATTAAAACCGGCGTGCTCCCCGCCGCGTAAGTTGCGACGCGCCGACGCGCGACGAGGCGCAGAGGATGTGTAAAGATCGTCAATAATTCCCACCCCGCGGGAATCCACTCTCGCACAGAGGCGAGAAATGCCACCAGGTTAATTAAAACCTGGCGCTCACGACTGCGTACGCCGCGAGTGAGCAGCGATACAGCGCGAGATCCTGAAACAAATTTGTTGACACCGCCGGCGCGCCCCCCGTGCGTAGCGATGCCCAGTTTTGCAGGTTTCTCTGGTAACCGGTGAGTGAAGAGAGGACGTTGTCCAACTCCTCAATGGCAGTCGTGACTTCGGTCACCGACCGCAAACCTCCCCGCACCTGGACCGTAAATGTCGATAAAATGTTTCGATCTGGTCCAACATGCGGAGCCGGCACCAGTGCTGGCAAATCGGGGTCCTCGGGGTTATCCCCGAGCAATGCGTGAGCTGCACGCTGCTGACGATGAAGCTCGTCGAGCGAAACTGTAACTTCGTCGAGCAATTGTTGCCACGACGGCACAGTGGTCTTGACGAAGAACCAGCCGGCGGAGCGGCTATTTCCTCATCGTCCGGAATCCGAAATTCTTCCGAATTTGGCATCTTTTTGACAGAGCGTGTAATACGAGTTGTAATACGAGTTGTGAGGGTAAGAATGCCACGAATTCCGCCATGGTTCTTGCAGGAAGTTGCCTTTATTAATAATCAGGAAACACAGACGTAAGTCACGTCACTTCCAAGACTGCACGCAGCACAGACGACAGGGTCGCAGTGCCAAGAGAACGTGCACGCAAGAACTAGCGTCCCGGTGTGACCAAGTCACTCATATAGCTTGCTAGGGACGCGTCCAAGTATTCAGCTGCACTGTCACAGCTGAACTGTCAATCAATTGATTACACAGACTCTGGCACGCCTTTGGCGCGCAGATCTATCAATTGTCCATACGGCTAGTCCTGTGGACCTATCCGTACACTAGTCAGCATCAATTGTCTCATAGGTCCTGGCGCGCTACAGTGCGCCTACCTATCAATTGACCATCAAGTCCTGTACAAGTCCTGTCAACGTCCTGCGGACTATCAAAGTGACACTTGTACATCCTGTGTCCGTACGCGCCCACAGTGGCGCGCCGGGTACTGTCGGCACAGCCTAGGAAACGTCATAACTTTTACGTTCCTTAACCAAATGAGGCGTTCAAGGTGCCGTTGGAAAGAGCGTAACAATCTCTATCCATCTAACGTAAATCCTTTACGTTAACTTCGCCCCCAGGCGGCCGCGCTGTCTGCTCCTGGATTTCCATCGTCGCCTGTCGCCGCCGCCGCTCTGTCTCCCGCTCAAGCTCACGCGCGGCATCCCACGTCCGCTTCCATTGCTGATCGTTCCGATGGCTGGCTGGGGGCGGTGACGACTCGTCCCTGGAGCCGGGTTGGGAACGCGACCGCCACGAAGGTGAACGGCGGGGAACAGGTCGCTCGGGCTCGCGCCGTGTAGCTGGCCGGCTCCGCTCACCCCTTCCTGCCACCGCCGGGGTAGACCGGGGTTCCCTGCTGGAGTGCCGTCCCCAACCGGTCGCAGGCGGGGGTGCGTCATAACGCACGGCGGGACGGTATCCCGGTCCGCCCACCAAGGGAGGAGGGTCACGCGGGTCACGAGGGTTCCGGGGGCGCGGGTCGCGCGGGGGAGAACGTGGGGGAGGGTAGTCTGAATCATAGCCATCACTCCCGCTGTCTTGGTCTTCGTTATCCATCTCAACGATGCGATCCAAGGCCATCCGGAGAGA
Source organism: Mesostigma viride (assembly GCA_009746045.1). Lineage (NCBI taxonomy): Eukaryota > Viridiplantae > Streptophyta > Mesostigmatophyceae > Mesostigmatales > Mesostigmataceae > Mesostigma > Mesostigma viride. Next base: position 2,585,137 of record RPFO01000175.1, on the reverse strand, counting down.
GTACTGCCCCTCCCGTAGGCACTTCTCACCCCGCAATGCCCCCTCCAAAGGGAGGTACCGGGGAAACCAGTTCCGAAGAAGGTCCCGCACTGGCGCTGGGACTAGGAGCAGCAAGAGGCGCGGATAAACCAGGCTGGCCTCGACAGTGGCGATGCACTGGTTACACGGACACTCCCTCTCATGGGTAGCCCAAGCCGTGCCGGTTACCACGCCGTTGCGCACCGCGGTGCTGGTCTCTACCTTGAACCCCACATTCCTTCGAATGTGCAGCTGGAATTTCTCCAGCGGACCGGGGGCGACACGGGACAAAATGGAATCGGCCCGGTGGTCGGACGGCATCCGATTATGACGCCGCCGCCGCCGCTCGAGTAGGGTCTCACCCTCCTTGCCGTAGTCACGCAGAAACATACGAGGGTTGAAGGTCTCCTCGTTCATCTCTTTCACCAACTGCAAGGTGCGCGCGTCTGGTGCCACCGGTCGGCGGGCCCCGCCTCCTGACCCCCAGCTCCTGAAATATCTCCTCGGACCGCAGGCTCTCCGCGAGCTGGCTGCGTCCTTGCCTCTGATGCCGGAGGCTGACCACGAGCAGGTACCGGCCCAAACTGCTGACTGGGCGGCTCGGGGGACTCTGGATCTGGCATCTCCAGGTCGACTAAATCATCCTCGCTCTGGACCCCGTCTGCTGCATCAGGAATGTCGGTATCCGCTGCCTCCGCGGCATTGGAAGTCGTGTCTCTGGGATGCGCCTCCGCGGCGTCCCCCTGCAAAAGCAACACACGACAACAGAGGTATCAGTCAACGTGCACCTTGATACCTGACTCACACAACCTCACTTCCTGCATTGTGTGGAGTCCTCTATCGTAAGTGGTGCGTCTTCTTGTATGCCTCTAGTAAACGAGCGCACCCGGCTAGCTCAGTCGCGGTGCGCCAGGAGTCCTCTGACTCATGCTGTGCAAATCGCCATCGCACGCGGTATTGTCGTTGGACTCCGCGTCCTCGCTTGACGTCCCGGTGTCCCACAATCTCCGCCACCTCATCCTCTTGTTCCCCCGTGTCCGGATTGAACTCCAACGGGGCTGGGGGATTTACCCGGCCCTGGATGGTGTTCTGGTGATACAGCTTGAGCTGGTCACGATGGAACCGGTTGGACGTGAGGTTCCATGACACGGGGATGTCCACCTGGAACATGACCTCGTCGAACTTGTCGAGGACCTTGTAGGGGCCCAAGAACATGGGACGGAGCTTCGTCTTCAGCTCCTTCTCCACCTTGTGAGCGAAACGTCCGATCTGCGGACCCTCCACCAGGACCCAGTCGCCCACCTCGATGGGTGGCGTCCGAGCATCCCGCTTCCCTGCTGTCCTGGCCATGTACCGCTCTGCCGCTGCGCGATAACCCTGGACGGCGCTGTTATGCGCCTGGTGCATCTGCTGCAGCAGCCGCTCGACCCCTTGCAGGGTATCCCGTTTGATCTGATCCTCACCACGTTCTGGACTCAGGAGCAAATCGGGCGGCGTGAGGGGATGTCGGCCGGAGTTGAGGAAAAAGGGAGTGAATCCGTGAGCGGCCTGGGGGGCATTATTCAGAGAAAATTCCACCAAGCCTAGGAGTTCCTCCCAATTGCTACCCACCGCGTCGGTGTAGTGGCGCATGGTCTCTTGCACCGTACGGTTCAGCCGCTCCACCATGTGCGACGAAGAGCTGTGGTAGGCCGTGCCCAGTGACACCTTGGTGCCCAACCGCTCGAAGAACTCCTGCCAGAATTTGGCCGTGAAGAGCTTGTCGCGGTCAGAGATGAACTGTCGGCTGAGCCCGTGGAACCGGAACACGTGGGTAAGGTATAGCTTGGCACACCCTTCCGCCGTGAGGTCGGCAGGACAGGGGGCCAGATGACACATACGCGTCAGTCGGTCCACAAACACCAAGACCATGCTGTTGCCGCTCTTCGTCTTCTTGAATGGACCGATGAAATCCATCATGATGGAGTCCCACGGACCCATCGGATCCGGTAACGTCTTTGGGACGGCTTGAGAGCCCGTGTTCCTGGACTTCATGATCTGGCACGAGGGGCACTGGCGCACGTACGTCTTGATATACTCCGTCATCCCTGGCCAATAGAAATGCTTACGGGCCCGTGGGAGAAGGCGATGTATTCCTTGGTGACCGCCTAGGAGGGAGTCATGGAGCTCGTGGAGCAAGGCTGCTCTACACAGCTCGGGGACGTACAGCCGCCATTCCTCCGGCTGGACACACACGAGCAGGCGCCCTTCCTGGAACTTGCACGGGAAAGCGCCCATCTGCTGCGGGTGTGCCCTGATGGCCTCGAGGGCCGCTTCTTCCGTGACCGTGAAACGACTTATCATCGTCTCTAGGTCAGATGTGACCGTGAACACATCCTCTGCCGAGTCCTCTGCGTCCGCCATCACCTGGTTGACAAACTCTGAAAAGACTGTGGGAGGGCCGAGCGGATGAAGCTGAAAAATTCCCTGGGGCGGCACCACATGACTGAGTGGCACGCGCGTGTGCGACCCCTCCCCTCCCCCGGGGGTCTCCACGTCCTCGTGGGAACCCTGACGGAAAGGCTCATCCAGGGTGGGAGACAAGTCATCCATGGTGGTGTGCCCGAGATGAAAAAGATGGCGGGCCCGAGGAGACCGTGGCTCCGCGCCGTAGGCGGTCCCCGGGGCGGCCACTGGGACGCAGGTGGTATGCAGCACGTCCATGTCCTCGTAGAACCAATAGTCAGCCCGTCGCGAGAGGGCGTCGGGCACAACGTTGTCCGCGCCCTTGACGTATTGGATCTTAAACGGGGCGAATTGCGACAAGTACTCCATCCACCGCGCTTGACGGGGCGTCAGGTTGGGCTGCACCAGGAGGTGGGTGAGAGGCCGGTGGTCGGTGTGGATCACCAGGCGGTGGGGGTCAAGATCCCCCTGCTCACTAATGGCCACCGCGAACTGTGCGCCCAGAAGATGGTGACGCCACGTGTGGCAGCAGTAAACTACCGCCAAGAGTTCCTGTTGGTGTACTGGATAATTCCGTTCCGCCGGAATCATCGTACGTGAGATGTACTCAATGGGCTGCAGACCCTTGCCTTGATCCTGCAGGAGAACGCCCCCGATGACCACCTTGCTGGCGTCAGTAGCCACAACGAAAGGAAGGGACGGGTCCGGCAGGACGAGGACAGGGGCTGTGGTGAGGTGGCGCTTGAGAGCCTCAAAGGCCTGCTGGCACTGCTCAGCCCACAGGAACGGAGTACCCTTCTTGAGAAGAGCGTTGATCGGGGCAGCGATGGTGGCGAACCGCGGGATGAACCGTCGGTAGTAGGAAGCCAACCCCAGAAAACTGCGCACCCCCTTCACGTCCGTGGGAACCGGCCACTGCTGGACGGACTCGATCTTCTCAGGGTCGGTCGCGATGCCGTCCGCAGACAGGGTGTGGCCCAGGAAGGGCACACAGCGACCGGCGCGCACCTTGGCTTTCCGCGCCGACAGGTGCTCGTCTTCCATGATCTGTAGCACCGCGTCAACATCCTCCAGGTGCTCCTCGAACGTCTTGGAATACACCAGAATGTCGTCCAGGTACGCCAGCGCACACGTGCGCTTGTAGGTCCATGGTGGGCGCGCTCCCTTGTGCGGGTCCGTCAGATCCCGGGAGACCTGCGGCAGGTGGGCCGTGCCCATCACCGGACGGAGGATGTCATTCATCAGCATCTGGAAGGACGCGGGCGAATTACACAGGCCCATCGCTGCCACCCGAAACTGGTAGTGACCGAAGGGCGTGGCGAACGCAGTCTTGTGGCAGTCCTCGGGCGCGATGCGCAGCTGCCAGAACCCGTCCGCGCAGTCAATGACCGTAAAGCACATAGCCCCTTGGACGCGGTTGAAGATGTCGTCGATCCTCGGCAGGGGATACTTGGACTTGACCGTGATGGCGTTCAGCTTCCGGTAGTCAGTCACCAGCCGCCACTTGCCCCCTGGCTTGGGGACGAGCAGCACGCCTGCGGAGAAGGGACTGTTGCTGGGCTCGATGAGCCCGGCATCGAGCAGCGAAATGAGAATCTTCTTGAGCTCCACCAGCTCGACCGGACCCATGCGGTACATGGGGGACGCGGTAGGCCCGGAACCCTCCTGGACCTGGATGCGATGTAGCACCGAACGATGGGGAGGGAACTGGGGCGTGCGGTCCGCGAAGAGAGTGGCGCGCTTCTCCAAGACAGCGTTGAACCGCGCCAGCTCGTCCGGGGTGAAGCCGACGCCGATCTCGTTGAGCATGGCCTGAGTGCTGTCCAGGTCGATGCGGTACATCGTGTATTCCTTGCCCTTCCGAAGTTGGCGTGCCAGCGTCTTGCTGCTCATCAGGATCTGGGACGCTGGTCGAGGCCCGTCCGCCGAGCGCTCGTGTGTAATGTTATGGACCTCAGCGGCCTGTGCCCTGTACTCGCTGTCGGGACACCAAAAGGATCCATCCGGAAACCAAACTACTCGTCGGCGCACACTGATGTCCACATCCTGCTTGTCCAACCAGTCTAGCCCGATAATGATGTCTGCGGCTCCCAGCGGCGCGATAGTCGCCGCCAAGTCAACCGGCGTGCCTTGCAGCACACCCTTGATATCTGCCAAGCCGGGCGACCGGTGTTGGCGACCGTCCGAATAGGTCACATGCACGGCCGTGGTGTGCGGGCGAGGGGTCAGACCCAGTCGGCGCACCAGGGCCTCGTTGATGAAAGACGTGGAGGCGCCGGTGTCGACCAAAAACTTCACGTCCATGACCGTTTTCTCTTTCAAATACGGGTCCAGGACGGTGGGAGGAACAAGTAACCCCCACTGAAAAGAAACAAATGTCGCGGACCTCCGGGAGACACACGCGCCGGTTGGGAGGCCGCGTCTGAGCCGGAAGCCACGTGATTGACGTCTACCTCTATTCTACTCGGCTCCACTTCAGGGCTACTGTCTGATCTCTCTACCCTATCATCTACCCTATCATCTCTCCTATCATCTACCCTATCATCTACCCCGGGGCCCAACCCCACGGGTAAGGCTACTACTCCCGAGGAGCGGTGGGACGGGAGGCCGCCTCGCCCGACCGCCCGCCCTCTTCCCCCCCTCCTCCTCCTCGTCAGCCTCCTCCTCATCCTCATACTCGTACCCAGCCACTGCTTGCGTCTGACCGGAAGAGGAGGATTGCCGCCGAGCCTCGATCTCATTAACCGCGCGCAACACACCCTTGGTAGAGTTGGTCGCGGGCGGTCGCGGCTGCTGGTACTGGGTCGGGGATTGTCTGGCATGCTGCAGGCGAGCCGCCCGCTCGCCCGCATTGCGGGGTCTGTCCCGGGGACCGGAGGAGTCGGGGCGGCTGCCGAACGCTGGGCCGGAGAAACGAACGCTGGGCTCAATCTCCCCTGCGCCGCGACCGGTGTGCTTGCCTCTGAGCTTGGGGCAGTCGCGCTTGAGGTGTCCCACCTCACTGCACATGAAGCAACGCGCCTTGCTGGCGTCGATGGCGTTGATACCCTGGTCAGCGTAGCCGTCGTCGGGGTCGTCGATATAGTCTTCCTCCTCCTCGCCGGCGGACTCAGTGGAGTACAACTGGTTCACCCGCCGCGGGGGAGCTGGCCTGAAGAAACGACGCACCGAGGGTGCGCGCCCGCGAGTCACCACGTCGGCCACCTGCAGAAGGTATCTCTGGATATTCAGGATGTCCCACTCCTTCCAGGGGACCTCAGCGTAGTGTTTGAATACCTCGTCCTGTAGCTCGGGGCTGAGCGCCTCGATGAATCTGAACTTGTACTCGTACCAGGTCATGTCGGTTAGATAAGCGGCGCTGGCCTCAAACTTGGACAGAAACTCGCGATATGGGGTGGTCCCCTGGCGCAGCTTGCCGAAAGCGATCCGCTCGTGGAGCTCCGCGTCTGGGGGTATCAGCTTGCGGCGCACCCGGTCCATCAGCTCCTCCACGGTTTGCGGGTATGACTGGGATGCGATGCTCTCACAATTCAGGATGCTCACCACCGAGGGGTCCATGCAGGTGTTGACAACATGCGGGATGAGATCGCAGGTGGCCAGTTCCCAACTGTGGTGGTTACACCAGACGGTATACTGCTGTTGCCACATGCGCCCCCATTCGTCAATCTCCCGCGGTTTCATGTCCGCGTGCAGCTTGGGAACATTCTTGAAAGTAGGCATCGGTGGGGCCTTCACCGTATTAGGCTTGGGTCCACCGACCTCACGATAGGCAATGGAGCCGAAGGCTGGGGGCTGCGACCGGGGGAGAGATCCGGAGCTGGCCGGCGTGCCGTGCGTTCGCCGCACCTGTACAGACGATGGGTGTTCGTACCCCGGGTCATCCAAGGCCACCCTGCTGAAATTCAGGTTGCTGACGACCGCAGGCGAGTGGACGATGCTGCTGTCATGTGTCCTAGGACGCGGCGGCTGGGGGGCGGGTCGCTGGACGGGTGTCTGAGTCTCCTCGTCGTGTGCGGTAGCGAATCTGTCATCCCCTAGCCGAACCCGGGGCCTATGAGCTCCAAAGGACGGGCCCTGCGCCCCTGGTCCCTCAATATCCGTCACGGCCCCCTCCAAATCACCGAACTCGCCATCTGCCCCGGTGTCCTCCCCGTCATCATCCGAGTTCCACAACACCGTGGGTAACAGGGAAGTGCTGCCAAAAGACACTCTACGTCTGCCCCGATGTGCTGGGGCCGGCGGCGGTCCCAGGGGGCGACCCCGCCCTGCCCAGGGATGCGATGGTCGCTCCGTGACTGGCTGCCGATAACTGTAGTGCAGCGTGTCTTCATTCTCGTACCCGGGCTGCTCAGGGTACCGTGGCAGCCGCTGTGACCTCGTCTGGGGTTGTTGCTGCTGCGGTAGCTGCTGCTGCTGCTGCGGGTGCTGCTGCTGCTGTCGTTGCTGCTGCTGCCGCCGCCGCTGCTGCTGCTGCTGCTGCTGTTGCTGCTGCTGCTGCTGCAGCTGCCGCTGCTGCTGCTGGGAACCCCCCTGGAGTATCTCCTGGCTGCGCCCGTCTCCCCCTTGTTCCAACCTGGAGTCTCGACTGTCATCATCTGATGAATCTCTAGGATCCTGGTACCCTCTGGTATCTTCTAAGCTGGACCGTGGTGAGCCTTCCGCAGGTCTCTCCATGTCCTCACCTCTATTTGTCCCTACTTGGACGTGCGGTGGCACCTCTAGCACCTCTACACCTTGTCAGGGTTTTAGTATAAACCCTGGATGTGCCCGTTTGCCAGCCTATGTTATGTTGTGGCCAATCTTCTGTATTTTCTGGCCAAGGATATTATTAGGGCTGAGTAGGGCTTGCCGTGTTCTTTCCGGCGGTACTTTTCTTATGACGGACAGTTGAGTATGCACAAAGATATTAGGTGCCGAAGTTAGGATTAATTCGGCTCTACCTTGTGGTTGCATGGTACGGTTTGTAGGGCGTGAGTATCTCGTGCCATTTGGCGGTGGCTAACTCCTAGCGCCGCGCAATAGTGGGGTCGAATATTGGTGCCGAATATTCGCATCATTGCCTAGTGGATTTTGTGTGCCAGTTGTTCAAGTCGAGACACTTTATGTGTTAAGTTAACGTAGGGATAATGTATGCAGCCGACATTGGACATTGTTTAAGAGGTCGGCGTGCACCTTTTCACGTTACCTGATGGTGGGCCAGTTGCCTTGTGGCTTGGCAATGGACACCGGTCACGGTCCTTAAATTCTATATATGCGTCTTTTATTGTATTAATGAAATGAGTTGTGCCGCAACATTTGAGCTCATTCGTTGACGCATTATTAGGATTTTTGACATGGTATCGGGAGGGAAAGTTCCACACCTTTGAGACGACTTTGAACGACATTCTTGTGACCATGATGAAGCCATTTTACCCTGCCGGCGCATATAATTGATGGCGGCAGTGTTGTTACGTAATTTCGTGAGCAATGTCGTGAGGATTCATACGTCGCAGCATTTTGAATTTGAAGTTCGGCGGAACGGGCAGAAATTTCATGGGTCGACAGGCCTGGGCCAGCGCAGCCACGCAGGCGAGTTGTTATATGTGTCAAAGCCAGCGGAACTTTCATGTTTCGGGTTTGCTGTGGGCTGGCGCCGCCTGGCGTTGAGCCCCGCATGGCGAGGTCAAGGCTCTGGTTCCAGCTGGGTGCAGACTTTTTTCTCTTTTTCTGTACCAGTGACCTGCGCATCAACATGTGGCTCGGAGCGGACGTCGGCTGGAATTTTGCGAGCGACCTGCGCAACGGATTATCGCCATTTTTGGTGGCGCAGCCTGCGGAATTTCCAGCATTTTTTGTCGACGAGGACTGCCTGCCTACCGGCTTTTTGTTGGCGATGAAGATGTTGGCCAGGAGTGCCAGCATGGTCTCTCTTTTGAAGCTGGCTATGCCAGTGGGTTTTTGATTTTGAAGCTGGTCAGGAGTACCAGTGAGCTGCATGTTATTTTAGAAGCTCTAAGCCAAGGGAGCTTGTGACATTTTAAAGCTGACAAAAATATTTGCCCCCACTTATTTCTTGAGGGGGGGGGTTGACATGAGACTGGCTCGCGACGACATTTGTGGGGCCTAACGTGGCCTGTGGTCTGTATTGACCTACTTTGGGATGTACGCGCCTGCTTTGCATGCAAACTTGGTGGTCAGCTGTGTTTTTGAATGGACGAGGCAAACTAGCATGTGCAGCCTAGTGTTTTGGCCAGTCTGGAGGTTGGGATCAGTCCAACCTGTTATGGGAGCGCTCTGGGGGAAGTTCTTGGTTGACTTTCCATGCTCGGGACCTGATCACTCCCGGGAGTTTGTTGGCACGACGGCGTGCCAGCGTGGGGCCGTGGAGGCCTTGGGACCGTGGTGGTCCATTTTAGGGCTATTGGTAGCCTGATGGGGCAGTGTTTGCCCATGTGTGCTATTCCTGGCAAGTGTAGTTGTTGTGACTTATTGCTGTGTTTCTGCATCAGACCTGGGACGCTGGGGCTGTCAGTTTATACCTCTAGGGACGCCTGGATGTATTTTGGAAGAGACGCAGGCATGTAGCACCTTTGTTGTTATGACCAGGATGGCATTTTTTCAGTGAATGTGTTGCTGGATGGTTCCTTGGGAGGGGCTTCCCGGGTAAGGGGGGGTTGCTGGGGTATGTTGTACCCGGCAAGCCCTACCCTAGTTGAGGGGGGACTTGACGTTCATTGGACCCTGCACTGGCAACGTGCAAGGGGGGTGTCAGGGTTTTAGTATAAACCCTGGATGTGCCCGTTTGCCAGCCTATGTTATGTTGTGGCCAATCTTCTGTATTTTCTGGCCAAGGATATTATTAGGGCTGAGTAGGGCTTGCCGTGTTCTTTCCGGCGGTACTTTTCTTATGACGGACAGTTGAGTATGCACAAAGATATTAGGTGCCGAAGTTAGGATTAATTCGGCTCTACCTTGTGGTTGCATGGTACGGTTTGTAGGGCGTGAGTATCTCGTGCCATTTGGCGGTGGCTAACTCCTAGCGCCGCGCAATAGTGGGGTCGAATATTGGTGCCGAATATTCGCATCATTGCCTAGTGGATTTTGTGTGCCAGTTGTTCAAGTCGAGACACTTTATGTGTTAAGTTAACGTAGGGATAATGTGTGCAGCCGACATTGGACATTGTTTAAGAGGTCGGCGTGCACCTTTTCACGTTACCTGATGGTGGGCCAGTTGCCTTGTGGCTTGGCAATGGACACCGGTCACGGTCCTTAAATTCTATATATGCGTCTTTTATTGTATTAATGAAATGAGTTGTGCCGCAACATTTGAGCTCATTCGTTGACGCATTATTAGGATTTTTGACACACCTTGCTCGTGGTTGTCTACCGGTTCTATATCTCTATCCTCTGTTTCTCTTGCTCTGTTCCCGTCATCTGTCTCTCTGGCATTCCGTGTTTGGTTCCGGCGTCGACGCGGCGTCGGCATGGTGCTCGTACCGGTACCTTACACTGCAGGCAACACCTCCCCAGAAAGAGAGAGAGAGAGAAGGAGAGAGAGAGAGCAACCACGTACTATAGATCTATTTATATAGGACCTAGTACTATTCCCTAGTAGTAATCCCCTCTATTGTCTGCTAGAGCCAATGGTCAGCTGGGAGAAGGTAACTGTAACTGCTGTCCCCACCTCCTGACTGTTGTCTCCCTTGCTGTGCGTGGGTGGCTTAGGGCATTCACGGGTGGTGTGCAGACCCTCTGGCAATGGCATGTGCTCCCTAACAAACCTATCTGCATCTATGATGTTATCAAACCCCTTCCATCTAGCATTAGAGTCCCTAGACATTATCTTATCTTTGATATGCTCTTCACACGTCTTCCAACTACAAAATATGGCTGGTCTACCCTCACCCCCGTCATGGGCTACTGCATAGTAGGGAAATCCAGACTGTCCACCCTTATTTATCCTTCGCTTCCCTTTCAAAGACATATTGCGTAGTAGTCTATCATACGCTGGCGAGAAGAAGAAAAGGGCTGGCAGAAGCTTGCAAGACAGAAAAGAAAAGGGATCCCCAAGGATACCTCTAAGTGCAGTGATAAACGCAACGAGGGAGGAGGACAGACTCTAACACAACACACGCCCAAGCTCTACGCGAACAAGGGCACAGTACACTGGTCCCCTCCGCGGGGCTCACAGAGGTAAGCACCGTCATACATAATCGGCCACAGCCCGACGGTACCTACCCCAAGACCCGTTGCAGGTCACACAACGATGGGTGCCTCCGCGGCCCCCACATCTCTCAAACAACATGGAAACGCCTACAGAGAGCACAACATTAAACATAAACCCCCTCTACGCGTGCAGTCCCGGGAAGAAAGCAAGCGTTTAAGTAAAGAGCACTAAACTAGGGGACGTACCATAACCAATGTCGTTGATAACCCCTGGGCTGGCCGCCGTCGAGTGTCGTTGAGAGCCGGAGCTCTACCGCCACTAGAAGTCGTTGAAAGCAGGGGTAATGGCCGCTACTGCCTATGGCACCTCACCACAGGGCTATTACTAGCCCCGCCGAGTATCCCGGACTGGCCGCTTGCTGCCTAGGTCGTCGTTGAATCCCTTTACGGGCTGGCCGCCGACCTGTCAGCAATCGTTGAATTCCGGAACCTCTATCTACACTAAGCACCGCCTTGCTATCCTAACTGGCTACACTAGCTCTCTCCGCGAGAGTTAGCTAACCTCTCCAGCACATTTTACCTCCGATAACCAGTGTTACGTGCCAACCCAGGTCCCTAGCCTGAGTGACGTAGCGAAAGATCCTCCATGCCGGAATTAGGAATAATCAAGGTAACCTAATGCAGATTGCGCTTCACGACTGGGGTCGTGAGATATCTGGCATCGCGGCTTGACGCCAGGCTAATTGATACACACTTATAATGGCTAGCAAGACCAATTACAAATGGATAGTTGCCCCCAGGTTTAATGTGTAGGCGTCATCGCACTTAAATCATTCATCAAACCAAGAGGACGAGACTCTCGTCCTCGGACCAATTTCACCTAGGTCCGCCACCAAGCTGGCAAAGGGCGCCGACATGGCGCCGACCTTCCTAAGCATGCAGTCCACACAAAATCTCGGGTCGACATCGACCCTCACCTACAGAATCCACGCATGAGTACAATATCTCAACCAGCTATAAAGTACGCAGCGCGGCGCTACTGCACCGGCCCCTAGAAGATCGCATACAACAGCCTAGGCCCAAAATAACTGGCCCGAATCACACAAACTATCATAGTTCCATACAAAAGTCCTGACTAAGGGACGATTCCCAAATTAAGTCCCGAAATAAGTCCCAAAGTCCTACGGACTATGACAACAAGCCAAAGTACATAATTTATTCCATTGTTGCGTCCGTGCTAAAGGGCCGGCACGCAACAGGTACGCCCGTCGGCGCGACCGCAACGATGCAGCCCTTATGTGTAGACGTATCGAACGTTGTCAGGGTAATAGCTCACCCATTCCCCGATTTGTAGGGGTTTGCGCGGGTTTGTCATGAGGGTATGCCATCCTGCGGGGATTGCTTGGAGAAGGTTGTCCCAGGCTGGTCAGCTGGGCATGTTTGCGATCCACGAGCGAATTTCCGTGTATGCCAGAGGGCGATATCGGTCAGCGTCAGCCGCGTATAAATCGATGATTCGCGTAACCGGAGGGGTGGCCGTCAAAAAGCCCTTATATGGGTTGCGGCCGCTTAAAACACCAAACACATTATGCTCACTATCGCGTAACAAATCATTGAAATATAATGGTTGGCGTACCGGCCTCTTCCCGTGTGGTGGGGTGAGCAATCTTGTCCGGTTTTAGGTTCTTATTATAACCCTTCCACATACGTGCCCAGTACCATGATAAGCCTTAAGGGTGAGGGTCACGAGCCACAAAGTAGCCATGGCTGACGGCGGAGCTCATAACTTTCACGTTTGAGCACCGAATTTAGCCGTGGATATCACAATCGATGCGTCTTTCTACGATGCAAATGCTGCCCACAAGTCATGATTCTTCAGACGAGCCACGAGCCACGAGGATAGCCATGGCTGACGGCGGAGCTCATAACTTTCACGTTTGAGCACCGAATTTAGCCGTGAATATCACTATCGCTTCGTCTTTCTAAGACGCACATGCTGATATAATTTTCCGAATCTAAAACACAATAAATGACGAGCGAACGCCTGTCGACGCAACGCAGTTTGGCGGATGCGCTCGCCCATGAAAATGCGGCAGCTGCAGTTAGCATTTTGGGCAACCAATATGCTAAGTGGATGCAGTTTGGAAAGACCTTTCCAACGCCGTGCTGACCGCCTGAAACAGACAAGGGACGAGAAAGATATGAGGTCCCGAAGTCCTAGCCGTCCGTGGCCGACTAGGGTACAGTCCTCTGGTATAGTGGACAGGACACGTGGCAGGCCGTGCCTGCACAGGCTTAGCCTGACTATCACGTGACTGTGGTCCACGTAGACCAGAGGAGCAGCAGCCTGTGGCTGGTGGAATACAGGACTGGCACAGGTCTGCAAGGATACTAGGCCTTGCAGGCTTGTGACAGGTCCTGTACTTCCTAGGTTACAGAGTCTAGGCAAATCTAGTTCGTCCTGGCTCTGCACTGATGCCAGTGGACGTTGAGGATTTGCTTGCCTGCCTGCACGTGCCTCGTCACGCCGATGGGAACGAGGAACAACGCAAAGGATATAGCTTGGTCATGGGGGATGACCAGCTATCTTGGCAAGCACGAACCGAGGCGCCCACATTGGACGTGGAAACGCTCACCGTGGTCGTGGCTTGGTGCACGGGTTAAAAGGTTGCTGCCTTGCAACTTTGGCTCATCCCGTTGTGTGGCGTGAGAGACCAGGAACTCACAGTTCTGGCTGCTCGCTAACTCGTACTATTGCATTTCTGTTTGCAAGGTTTTTTCATGTCGGCCGAGGCTCGGGTTGAGACACCTGAGTCATCTCCCAGGCACGAAGCAGCTCCAGAGTTGCCGGCGCGCGAAAACGCATTCTACCCCTATACTCACCAATCCAACGCTTCTACATTTGTGCAAGCCGCCTACGTTGCGAGGGGCCTTGCGGAAGGAGGTTGGGTCGCTGTGTTCGGTAACGCAGCGGGGCCGTCGGCGAACGACCCTGTGGTAATGAGGATTCGGGCGACGACGTCGCCAGGGGAAACAGGGCGGGTCTGCACGGAGCGCCTCGTCGCCATTCGCGACGAAATTGCTTCGTTGATCTACAGCTTAGAAGTTGCGTACCAGGGCGGGCACGTAACCATCCAGGCGCTTGACTTAGCGCGTGAGACGCTGGGCCAACTGGTGGCCATCTGTTTAGGTGGAATCAGGCTTTATAATCACTGGGTGGCGACAAGCTCGCTGGGGGAGGGGACCGACGCGTCACATATCATACGGGACGCGCAGACGCGCGAGGCCGATAGCCCGTGGGATTCGGCTGAAGTGGTGGCTCAAACGTGTGAGCACCTGGTCAACATTCTGATCCAAGAGGCGCGTGGTCACGCTGATCACTGGGTGATCACTACACGTCCACCAGGCATTTGGTCGACCTTGGACACTCCGAGGTTGCAGAGCAGGCCAGGGGCGTGTGGGCCAACGGTGACAGTCATCACCGGTCGGGACATCACCGACGAGGATTTTCACAGCGAGTTCGTGGACCGACCAGCGGGCATCATTGCTCGGTCGTCGCAGGAGATTGACGCAGGCGACGGCACAAACGAAGGCTACTCAGCTCGGCGTAGGGCAGAGTTGCATATACCGTTTGAGCCGGAACACGATTTCGCTGAGATTGGTCGGGGGTCTCGGAACGATCGTCGGGGTGGTGGCAGCCGGTGGGTCAGAAATCTTCAGTGGTATCGCCGTGGCAGTGCGCCTAGACTGCCGGTAGAGCAGACACCAGCCGGGAGGCCGGTGAGCCGTGTGCTAGGTCCTTACAACGCGGAGGAGGTCCGCTCAGTTCCACGCGTGGGGACACCGGTGGCACGCACAGCGCAGGAGCGTGAGGAGGAGGCATAGCTGGAGAGCAGCCAGCGGCTTCTTCAGGCAGCACCAGCGCTTGAGCCAGTTCTTCCTTGTCTGTCGCCTGTTTTGTTTTGCCATCCCACTGTATATAATGCCTCGTGGCAAACCGGGAGACGGCGACAAGGGCGAGATGGAGGCACCGGCTGGAGCAAGCCAGGAGCCTCGGCAAGACAAGGAGCAGCTGGTGGGAGAGGCGATCCCAGCCAGCGACGGCGATGGGGGAAAGAGACCAGGCAGCAAGAGACGGCATGAAGACTCGGTGGAGGAGGCGCGCAAGGTGCGGGCACAGGCCAACTGATGCAATAACGGTGGCGAATGGGCAACCTGCCGTGGAGAAGCGTAAGAGGGACCCTCCGCTGACGGCAATGGTAAGAGGCCTCACGTGGATGTGCTCTCCCCTGTGCCTGCTGGACCAAGTGGTGCTGTTGTTGTGACACCCGCTGTGGTGGAGCCAGTGGGCGCTGCCAGGGTCGAGACCTCACATGAGTGCTGTCACTGTTATGAATGGACAAAAGCCTCTTAACCCACCACTAGCACAGGAAGCTTTGACAAGTGGCTAGAGGACATGGAGCTTGTTGTGTCTCCGTGGACCCCACTGTCAACCTAGTGCAAGTGTTTCACTCGTCCACGTGCAACAGGGACTCGTCAGAGCGTGTCAGGGAAAGGCTAGGACTGCTGTCAAGGATAAGCTAACCTGGGCACAGTTCCTGGATGGGTTGAGGGAGGAGTTCTCTGACAAGGTTCTCAACCTCACCAACTATTAAAGCATCAGTATGACACCTTTGAGATAGTGGGCCCTGTGGCAGAGGAATGGGCTAGGCTCAACCGTATCAGAGACAAGGGGGCCAAGTATGGCTTCCTGGTCACAGATAGGGCCTTGGCAGACTATTTCCTGGACCGTATGGGTTTGAGTGTGGATGGGAGGAACGGTGCCCGCATGTTTCTTAACCAGACTGATGGCTCCTTGCGTGCTCTGGAGCTTGTAATCCTCAGCATAAGGAAGCCAGATCCTGCCTGCAAAGCTATCCAGTCCCATGGCAGCAATGCCACCTCCGCTGTGCAGGGCCAAGGTGATGTCCCCGGGTACCCAGCCCGTGATGGGGCAAGGCCCAACAAGCGTAAGCGCTTCAGGCGCCAGAGGCAGGGGGCTCAGGGTGGCAAGGGTGCAGGTTCCCAAGGAGGGGTTGGGAGCCAGCAAGCTGGTGGTCAGCAGGGTAAGGGTGGCCAAGGGCAAGGCAAGGGCCAAGCTCAAGGCAACCAGGGCAAGCAGGGTGGACAGTCTCAGGGAGGCCAGGGAAGCCTGGCAAGGGTGGGGCTGGGTCTGGGAAGAAGGGTGGGCATGCTTTGTGTGTGGCAAGGAAGGTCACTGGCGTCGTGAGTGTCCTGACAGGAAGGCCAAGCCTGCTGGGGCAGGGGGCCAGTCTGGGCAGCAGTGACTAGCATCATCCCCTGTAAATAGTCAATCACCCCTTGGGGAAGGTGTGCTGGATGTACATAAGGATGGGGGTGTGCCCCTTGTGCAGCACCAAGGGTGTAAAGATGTTGTTCTTCCACTGGATTGCAATAACAATGCTGCAGCTGAATTCCCTATGCCTCATGCAGGTGGTGGGTCTCCAGCAGGTGCTGGCCTGGAGGGCCAAGGGACCTTGCTGGAAGGGCCTGGAGCGGTCCAGGGTGCAGGACCTGACTTGGGGCGTCAGGATGGCCTGCAGGGAAGCCCTGGAACCTCAGGAGTGGATCATGTGTCCCCACACACGGTTCAGACGTCTCGCCAGGTCAGTACTGACAGAGTGCTGAGCTATGCTGAGGCTGGCCATAGTTGCATCACATGTTTGGGCATTCTGGGCAGGCAGCAATGTTTGCTTGGAAGCTAGGTAGGGAGCCTTTGTGGGAGGCTGCCAGGCTGCTGCTGAGAACTGTGGTTGCCAGGAGAATGCTGTTCACCCACCTCAGTCCCATGCTAGGGAGCCTGCTAGGGAGCGTGGCGACATCCAGATGGATATCCAGCATATCAGGGGCTTGTATATATTGGTGGGGGTGGACAGGTTCAGCAGATACAGGCTGATAGACGTTCTGCCTGGTATGCAGGAGCACCACTTGTTGTTGGGTATGAAGGCCCTGATCCCAGGCTTTGGGGTGTGCAAGAGTGTGCAGGCAGACTTGCAGTTTGACTGTTTGCTCAAGCATCAGGACCAGCTGCCTTGTAAGCTGGTAGTAGTCCCCAGGGAGAGTCATGGGCAGCAAGGGGCTGTAGAGAGATCCATACGTGAAGTGAAGACAGTGGTGCTAGCAGCAGAGTCAGTGCCACTTGTGGCATCTGCCTTAGAGAGGGCAGCCTGGTGTAAGGGGATAGAAGAGCAGCTGAACCACAGGGTTAACTATTACTTTGATGGTGTGGCTGTCTCTCCCCTGGCCCTGCAGTATAGCTTGTTGCCTGAGAACGTGGTGCAGGCCAGTCTTAGGAAGGCAGATAGGTTATTTGCCCAGCTGAGACGTAAGGACAAGAACTGGAATGTGCTGAGGCCTCAGGTGGGGCTGAAGGTCAGGATGTGGAAGGAACCATCTATTCCAGGCAAGCGGGGGAAGTGGCAGGATGGGGTTGTCACTCGTGTGGAAGAAGCTAACAGATCTTGCCTGGTGGCTTTGGAAAAGGATCCAAGGCACGTGTACAGGTTGTCCTGGGCTCATGTCAAGGAAAGAAGGCCACATGCAATCTGGCCTGCAGACGGGCCAGGCCCTCCCAGCTGGGTTGAGGAGCCAGGCCAGAGCCAGGCAGCAGCAGCTAACAATCCTCTGGTGGTGGATGATGGTCTGTCCCTGCTGGAAGATGACGAGCAGGAGGCTGCTGAAGCAACTGTCACAAGGCCAGAGGGGACGGGGCAGCCACCTAAGGCCCGGGGGCCTCTCATGGCGGACGTCATCCGAGCACTCATGCGCAGCAAACATGATCCCAAGGTATCCAAGCTCACGGGGTGGGGGTCGTGCTGGGCAGCTACAATGGAGGTAGATACCAACTCACAGGTGTCTGTCATCAGGGAAGAGGATGCTGTAGGCTTACAGATGTCCCATCCCAGTTGCCTTGCTGTGTCTGATTTCTCAGGAAAGGTGTCCATGAAGATCCTTGGGGAAGTGAGTGTGCCTATCTTAGGGGTGCCCACCACGTTCTGTGTGGTAGAGGGCTATCAGGGGCCTGCCATTCTGGGTCAGAACTTCTTGTGCATGCCAGGGGTTACTTTGACCTCTGATGAGTTGGCACTAGAAGGCAGGGGCAGCCTCCCCCTTGAAAGATATCACTATTCCCAGGGTCTTGCAGTGGCGGTGAAGGCTGTTAGGAGTCAGCCAGCTGAGGGTCCTCAAGGTCAGGAGCCCATAGCTGAGGACTTGTTGATAATCCCAACCACCTTTGATCCAAGGCAGTTAGGGGTAAACAGGTACCAGATAGCTGCTCACAGTCCTATTCCCTGGCGCCAGCTAGTCGAGATGATGCAAAGCCCCAAGATGGCTAAGGCATGGACTCTTGGCTTTGTTGCTTCTGGGCATGAGTGGATAGTTTCCAACTGTGCAGAACCTGTGGATGAGCTGCCAGAAGTTCACCAGCTGCTCAGATTGATGTTTGTCCTCAAGCTCAAGGAGGTTGATGGTGTCCAGGTGCCACATGTCAGACCAGTTGTAACCGAGTATCATGGCACTGGCCAGTTGTTAGATGAGGAGCTCTATACTCCAGGGATGCTGCATGACACGTGGAGGATTCTGCTGTGTATATTTCTGTCTTTTCTGGTTAAGGGTGTGCCCTATAGCTCTGTGCTGATTGATTTCAAGAGGGCTTTTCTCAAGGGTGACCAAGATCAGGCTAGGCAGACTTGGAGAGATATCCCTCCTTTCTTTGTGACTGTACCTGCTGTATGGAGAGCAGAGATAAAGGCCAGGTACCTGAGAATTCTGAAAGGGTTGGAAGGTCTCAGGTCCAGTCCCATTATCTGGAGAAAGAGCCTAGAGAAGTTCTTGAAGATACTTGTGGGTTTTCTGTGTCTCCAGTGGATCCCTGTTTGTTCCAAGGGTCCCACAATGGCCTTCCTGTCTTTGCCTCACTGCATGGTGATGACCTGCATCTCATAGGTCCACCAGACTGGGTTGAGGCTGTCTTGGCTAAGATCCAGAAGCGGTTTGAGCTGGGTAAGATACAGCACATGGTGGAGAATGAGCCTATGGTCTTCTGTGGCATGCAGGCTACGTTGTTCCAAGCCAAGGGCTCGTGGTTCATCAGGATGGAGGGTGGTAAGGACTACCCACAGCAGATTGTAGATGCATTGCAGGAGCCCATCACGCAGGCTAGGTGTGCTACCATCAGGGGCATGCTGGCATGGCTTGCAAGTATATGTGCCCCTGACTTGCTGGTTCTGAGTCGACTTACTGATTCCCAGCTGGTTGAGGTGGGTGCTGAGAGTGTGGTGCAGGCTGTCATGATGTCTCCCCCTCTCATACTGGGTCCTGTGGATTTGTACAAGCCCCTTGACATGGTTCTCTATGTGGACAGTTCTATGGATAATAGGAAGGTCACAGAGGTCAGGGGCAGGGCAGCAGCATTAGTTACCCTGGAGCAAGATCACACCTCACTTGTTACCTGGTACAGTCGGTTGCAGAACAGGGTTACACCCAGCAGTGATATTGCTGAGTGCAGGGCAATCTGTGAAGGGCTGCATACTGCTCTTTACTTGAGGGAGCTCTTCTACCAGCTATGTCAAGTGGCTTCCTGTAGGTTGCAGCTGCACACACTGGTGAGGACTGATAGCATGGGCATGGTGCAATTTGTGCACAGGCAGCTGGCCAGGAGCAGGGACCTTGACTACTTGTTGCTCAAGGAGATGTCCTACCTAGCTCACATTGAACATGTGCCTGGTGTGGACAACCCTGCAGATGCCCTCACCAAGCTGGAGGAGAAGGCGGAGAGGCAGTACCCCCTGCTCCGTGGGCTCATGGACCCCTTACACGGGCGGCCATAGAGACCAGGCCTTGCTTCAGCTTGGGTGTCCCCAGTGGGCTGCTTGACCAAAGTACCAAGTGGTGACTGGTGCTTACTGGTTGACAGCCGGTCCTTCAGGGTTAGGTACACCCTCCTGGACAGGAGTTGGTGTGGAATGTCACTCCTACCAGCTGAGAATCATGCCTGGCCCTCCCCATGGGGTTCAGAAGAGTCGCCAGGACTTAAGTCGACGCCTTTGGCCTCAAACAGTTAGGCCATGCAAGGGCAACCCGAATGTTGGTTCTTACAGGTTGCTGTATATATGTTTTCTAGTGCTTGTTTCCAACCTGTTGCTAATAAAGAACCTGGTTGTGTGACCATGTGGAACATGGTTGCCAGGGGGCCACATTCTGGGTTATATAATGCTTGAATAAAACATAATCATGTCATGTCATTCTCATGTTGTTCTCATGGTTGTAATGTTTCTCTTGTGTAAAGTTCCAGGTCACCTATAAACCTGGAGGTTGGGGTGGGGTTCAATTCCCCAGCAGAGCCACAGCCTGGCATGAGTGATTCCTGGGCTTAACACCCAGTGAAGACATGGGCTCCCCAATAAGGCAGTATTTGTGTAGGTGCTACCTGAGTCTCTTTGAGCATAAAAGGGAAAGGCTGGCCAAGGCGGGCGCCATAAGAACGGGCGCCTGTGATAACTGTGAAAGATCAGGAACTCACAATAGTACGTTCTTGGCATCCTGTAATCCCAGCCATTGGACTAGGTAATGTGCCTTGACTTTAATCTAGCACCAAGTTCCCAAGGAAAGGTTGGGAGCTGACCAAGGGGTCAGGGGATAACCTGGGGTGACCTCTGATTCACTGGCCAGTACACCTAGCCTGGTCCAAGGGCAGATATGTTGTTACCCAAAGGAGGCAGGAACCTGGGCCCTCAAAGGTCTGATCAACCTCAAGGGACCAAGCGGTCTGTGGCTGAGTGGGCACAAGCAAGGTTAGGCTTGTTTCAAGCTGGTCCAGCTCCAAAAGAAGAAAGGGTTGGAGTTAGCATTTTGGGCAACCAATATGCTAAGTGGATGCAGTTTGGAAAGACCTTTCCAACGCCGTGCTGACCGCCTGAAACAGACAAGGGACGAGAAAGATATGAGGTCCCGAAGTCCTAGCCGTCCGTGGCCGACTAGGGTACAGTCCTCTGGTATAGTGGACAGGACACGTGGCAGGCCGTGCCTGCACAGGCTTAGCCTGACTATCACGTGACTGTGGTCCACGTAGACCAGAGGAGCAGCAGCCTGTGGCTGGTGGAATACAGGACTGGCACAGGTCTGCAAGAATACTAGGCCTTGCAGGCTTGTGACAGGTCCTGTACTTCCTAGGTTACAGAGTCTAGGCAAATCTAGTTCGTCCTGGCTCTGCACTGATGCCAGTGGACGTTGAGGATTTGCTTGCCTGCCTGCACGTGCCTCGTCACGCCGATGGGAACGAGGAACAACGCAAAGGATATAGCTTGGTCATGGGGGATGACCAGCTATCTTGGCAAGCACGAACCGAGGCGCCCACATTGGACGTGGAAACGCTCACCGTGGTCGTGGCTTGGTGCACGGGTTAAAAGGTTGCTGCCTTGCAACTTTGGCTCATCCCGTTGTGTGGCGTGAGAGACCAGGAACTCACAGTTCTGGCTGCTCGCTAACTGCTGCGGCTGCAGCTTTGCCAGCTCCGGCAGGCAGCGGTGACACTAGTCGTGGTCGCCCAGCAACCTCCCGGGCTCAATGCCTCGCCATCGGCATCGCCTGACCCTAAAAGTGCCCGCTCAGCCGATAAAACAGGAGGGTCTTCACGCCCTAAGTGGCCTTGTACAAAGAAAAACTTCTTTAGCGGTCGTGAGAGTGGCATCTGCCAAACGCAATAACTTAATGAGCTAGGGTTGTCCGATTGACCTCAAACTTGGACCGTGGCTTGGACCGCTAGTGCAGAATTTGACTAGTGCTTTTTGGCTTGGTTTGACAAGTTTATGATTTGTTTTATTATATTTTAAAGTGAAAAAAATCGCGTTTTTGGCGCCGCGGGCTATTTTTTGAACGGCGGTGTCCATATGCCCCATCTAAGTTGCTGTTTGCGATGTGCCCAGACATTACTACGTGGCTTGTGCTTTTTGGGTCCACCTGTTTTGTGGATTGGCTGGGGCATAACCAACCCTAGGTAGCGCCTTTGCTCGTATTCAGCTCAGTAGCGGTGTATAGATGGGGGTAGTACCCCCAACAACATGGAAAACTCACCAAACATGTTTATTTGGGTCCCCAATCATGATTTTGCATTGTACCATTGATTAGAGTGAGTTTGCAAACAATTGCCTGTATGTGTGTTTTCAGGTGCCACATCCCCTTAAAACAGATTTTAGTGTCACTATTAGAAGCAGGATTAATAGAGCCTAGTAACTCCCCCTACTCAGCTGGTGTCCTTTTAGTGCCTAAGCCAAATGGCAAGTTTCGTTTAGTTACCGATTATAGGAAGTTAAATGATATCATTGGGAAGTCTAAATACAGTATCCTCTAACTCGTATTGATGATATATTTAATAAGGTTAAAGGTTCTACATGTTTCACCGTGTTGGATTGTGCAGATGGTTTTTGGCAACTGCGAATAGCGCCTGAGGATTGTCATAAAACTGCTTTTGCTACCCCTTTTGGTCATTATCAGTTTAGAGTAGCTGCTATGGGACTCTGTAATTCTCCTGCTTCCTTCCAGATGTTGATGAATGAATGAAGTGCTTAGGCCTGTTATGGGCAATTCCCACCTTCCCCAAGTGTCCTCTGATTTAAAAGATCCTTCCTTCTCCTCTGTTTCTTTGGCCAAGCACGATCGTTCCTGTGCCCAGGCTTACTTAGATGACATCCTTATTTACTCTCCAGATTTTGAAACACACCTCCGTGATTTAAAGAAGGTTTTAGAAATAATGTCTGAAAATTCTTTGTGGGCTCGCCGTGCTATAAAGTGCGTTCTGGTAGGAGTGTACCCCTTTTAGGACATGTTTTGTCAGATGCCGGTGTCGCTACCGACCCGGATAAAACCAAGTCGATTCAGGATTGGCCTACCCCTACTGATGTTATTAAGAGTGTACGTAGTTTCCTAGGGATTGCCTCCTACTATTAGGCGTTTTATTCCTCGTTTCGCCACTATAGCGGCCCCTATAAATCATTTATTAAAAAAAGATATTCCTTTCCTTTGGAGTGATGAGTGTCAGTCTGCCTTTGTTTGTTTATTAAAATCCCTACTCCTCACTCCTCCCGTTCTCATCCTGCCAGATACTACAAAACCCTTCGTGGTAGCTACAGATGCTAGTAAGGTAGCCATAGGTGGTGTTCTCCTTCAGGATCAGGGTCAGGGCTTACAACCGATAGAGTACATTTCTAGGACTATGCTCCCTGCGGAGCGCAACGTATACCCTGTCCACCAGCAAGAGTTATTAGCTGTGGTGTATTGTTGCCACGCGTGGCAGCACTTCCTTAAAGGTGCTCAGTTCGATGTTTGCCTGAGCGAACCTTGTGAGATAGATCCTTATAGATTAGTTATACAAACGGAGCATCGTCCCCTTACCCATCTCCTCTCCCAACCTAACCTTACCCCTCGTCAAGCGCGCTGGATGGAGTTCTTAGCACAATTTTCCCCTTTTAAACTTCAGTATGTTAAAGGTGTAGATAACATAGTGCCTGATGCCCTCTCCCGCCGCGCAGATTTCTCCTTTTTCGAGGACTTGGATGTTCTCAATACTACTCTAGTGCCTACCACTCTTGGTGTCTCTCCTTATGGTGAACTGCCGGATGATGAACAATATGCCTACCTCTTTCATACTGCTGTCCGTATGCCTGACCTCCTTTCTCACGTAGGACTCTCTCTCCCTTGTGAGGCCCTTCCTGTGGTCCCGGTGGGGGGGGAGGGGAAAAATAAAATTTCTATACCGCTTAGCCATATCGCGACTAGGTCAGGAACGTCCTATGATAATATAGTCCCTCCAGGACCTCCCCTTCTCTTTGGCAAGGCGGTAGGCGACCTCTTTAAACCTGATATAGATACTTCTGTAGCGATGCCTACCTCTGATCTCGAACGCCTTATCAGTAGATTTACGGCCACTGAGCCAGAAGCTTTAGCTGCTATTGCCTCCCATCCCCAACAGTTAGGTAAATACCCCTGTAAGTTTGTAGGTGGATTTCTATATGTGCAGTTAAAAGATTCTCCCCCTCAATGGCGCCTGTATGTCCCTCCTATCTGTCGCTCTTCATTGCTTTTTGAGTTGCATGATTTTGCTGCTCATCAGGGCGGTAAACGGGTACGGGATCTAGTAACCCGTTCCTACTACTGGCCCTCCCTCTTAAAGGATGTAGATGAATATGTTAGGACCTGCCAATCCTGTCAGGAAATGAAACCTAGCAACGTAGGGCAGATAGCCGAGCCTAGAACCCTTCCTGATCCCATCATGCCATGGGATTCCCTTATGATGGATTTTGTAGGACCTTTTAAAAAGAATGATAAGGGTAATGCTCAGATCCTTGTGTTTGTAGATCGTTTTACGCGTATGTGCCATCTAGTGCCTTGTCCCCTTGACCTCACCGCACGCGATTGTGCCCGCCTATACCTCAATAATGTTTATAGATACCATGGTTTGAGTAGGCAGTTTATTTCTGACAAAGATAAATTATTTACCTCAGATTTTTGGCAGCAGTTCTTTGCTGCTATCGGTACTAAGGTCACCTTCGGTACTGCCTACCACTCCTCCTCTTCTCATTTAGTAGAACGTTTGAATAGAGAGTATCGTGGCACATAGAGACCTTAAAAAGGGTCGCGGTACTCAGCGCCAGTATAAGGTTAAATGGATGATGTACGCCCGTAGTGAGGTAGATAAAGTGTGGTATATGGAGAGGGAACTGGATGGGTGTAGTCGCCTTTTGCAGGAGTACAAAACCCTGCATAAGCTCTAGTTGTAGACCTTCTCCTCTCTTATATTATGTCTGCTGTCGACGGGTGGTTGGTTGTCCCCCCCCCTTCCGCAGCCGTCATGTCAGAGCCTCCCCTTCGGTGGAGTCCCTGCCGACGGCTCCTGATCCCGAGCTGTATTATGAGGTCCTTCCGGGTCGTTGGGTCTCCAGGGCCAGCTACCCGGGTGGCCGTATCCACTCTGCCCTGCCGGCGGACCGTGCAGCTCTGGTTCGGGCAGCTCTTTTCGGGGTCTCCTGGTTTGGTCCGGACCCACAGGGCCAGCAGTTGGTCGTCCACAGCTTCGACGATGCTGGGCACTGCGTCCTTGGGTGTGGGCCCCGCTGCCCCGCCATCGGACAGATAGATGCCGTACTCCAACGCCCCAGGGTCTTTTCCTACCTTTCTACCCCTGTGGGGCGCTCTTGCCTCAGGGAGATTTTCCAGTGGCTCCCGGTCGAGGGTGATGCAGAGTTAGATGACAATCCCTGCGACCTCCTTCGGGCCGTAGAATTTATGGAGATAGCGGATCAGTCATCGGAGTCCTCCCCCTACGCCGGCTCCTCCTCGGTTTGCGCGCCTCTGGATGTGCCCTACACCCCGACGTATCAGTTAGAATGCGACGGGATATATTGCTTGAGAACACTGTATGCTGTGAGCAATGAATTGCTTGGTTCATTAGAAAATAGGTTTACCCTTTATCAACGTTCCTCTCACTGGCTGCGCCGCCAGTGACCGTTGGGTGCAGACCGTTGGCCTGAGGCCGCACGATGACAGGTAGCAGTCTAGTCACTGCATCGTGTGATCACAGATCAATGCACGCTGCAGTACGGTCCCTATCTAGGATACTCTAGTACCGTCCAATGACAGGACACTACGTATACTGGGTACTGACATCTGTCACGTACCCCAGTACCCAAAGTACCTATCTAGGGAAACGTATGCGACTCGACTAGCATTCCTATCTGCATAGCCCACGTGGTATTTATATTCACATACCAACGTAGGTTTACAAGGCTTATTCATACGTTGTATTCACAATGCCTTTGAGACTTAGTCTACAGCAAAGCATGGAGACTAACTCCAGTATTGTTTTATTATTCATTTCTTAATGCAGGGCTGCACCCCCAACATTATTGTTATTGTTTGTAAGTTGATTAGGGGTACAAAAGAGACATGGCTGGTTGAGCCAGGTTGGTTACAGCTGGCTGTTCTGGCCAGGTGTTATATTGCACATTAAATAAGGTGTACACAGCTGGCTGGTTTGGCCAGTTATTGGAGCACACATTAAGTAAGTGTATACAAAGCTTGTGTCCTCAAGCTGCAAATGGATACAAATCTGACCTAGCCAGCACTCACACCCCACAACGAAATGCCACACAAAGAACAGCAGTCCAGAGGGGGTGGGTACAACAAAAAAGCATGGGTCCAGGTCATCATACGTGGCCTTGAGCTTTTTGAATACTTCCTCTGCTGAGTCTCTGAAAATTTTTGGGGCACTGACAAGCCCTTCCACCCCAATGTTGATGATAAGGTGGGGCTCATCAATATAAGGTTTCCACACAGCTGGGGTGTCTACCACGTACACCTTCCCTTTCCACACAGATTCAGCCTTTTCTGGGTCCCCCCTGAGGAAGGCCCTTTTAATATCAGTGGCTTTGCAGACATAGTCTTGGCCTGTATTGAGGTTGTGTAGGAATAGGGAGAGCATGATCCTGAGTGAGGTTTGTTGCAACCCAGGTGTGTAGGTTTCCCCTTTTGGCAGTGTGGATGTCCCCTTTAATTCTGTGACACATGGCCGTCTGGCATGGAAGATTGGGGAGCCCACTTTTTGTGGTTTTTGTTTGAGAACAAATTTTAATCTGAGCTTTTTGGCTCCCTCTGGCACGTCCCATGAAGGGGTGACAGGAGGTTTGTATTGAGGGTTTTTGGGGTTGGGCAGGACCCATTCCTGCCTGGCTTGGTGGACAATGGCCATCAGCCACTTGGTAAACCCTTTTTGTGTTTTGCATTCTTGTATGACGTGGGAGATTTGGTGGGGTGAGTGCATGGCTATGTCCCACTTGCCCAGCCCAAAGGCTGAGGGATGGAGGAACTGGCTGTGCACTAACTTGTCCAGATCAGGGATCTCCCCTGGTGCATACTGAGTGTTGACTGCCTTGATGACAGCATCCATACCAGGGACAATACTGGAGAGAGGGATTTTAAAGTGGTCCAGAGGAACTGCACCCACCCCTGTGACACTGAGCTCATTAGCTGAGATAAGCACCCCAGGATAGGATACAAAAGGTTCCCCCAACAAGGTGTTACCAGAGTACCCCTCCACCACCTGGAAGGGTGTCTGAATACCAAGTATAGGGAGCATCACCTGTCCCACTACATCCAGTGAGCATTGGCCTGAGAAATCCTGCACCCGTGCCCAAAATGAAGGTGCAATCTCAAGACCAGGGATGGCTTGTGCACTGATCACACTGACCTGTGCCTGAGTGTCTATTGCCAGGGTCCAGGGGTCCTGACTAGTGCACACAGCTGAGACTTTAGTTGTATGAGAGTGAATGCCAAGAATTCCGCCATGGTTCTTGCAGGAAGTTGCCTTTATTAATAACAAGGAACACAGACGTAAGTCACGTCACTTCCAAGACTGCACGCAGCACAGGCGACAGGGTCGCAGTGCCAAGAGAACGTGCACGCAAGAACTAGCGTCCCGGTGCGACCAAGTCACACATATAGGTTGTTAGGGACGCGTCCAAGTATTCAGCTGCACTGTCACAGCTGAACTGTCAATCAATTGATTACACAGACTCTGGCACGCCTTTGGCGCGCAGATCTATCAATTGTCCATACGGCTAGTCCTGTGGACCTATCCGTACACTGCTCAGCATCAATTGTCTCATAGGTCCTGGCGCGCTACAGCACGCCTACCTATCAATTGACCATCAAGTCCTGTACAAGTCCTGTCAACGTCCTGCGGACTATCAAAGTGACACTTGTACATCCTGTGTCCGTACGCGCCCACAGTGGCGCGCCGGGTACTGTCGGCACAGCCTAGGAAACGTCATAACTTTTACGTTCCTTAACCAAATGAGGCGTTCAAGGTGCCGTTGGAAAGAGCGTAACAATCTCTATCCATCTAACGTAAATCCTTTACGTTAACTCCAATCCCTTCTTTTCTTTAGGGATCACATCCCCTGCCAGGGACCCTTGAAGTAGCTTGAAATGTCCTTCACTCCAGCTTGAAGCTTGAACAGATGTCTTTAATGGCCATTGCCATTCCCCCAGCCTTTTCTTTTAAGGAACTGGAAAAGAAACAGATCTGCCACAGGGAAAACCATTCCATGAGAAATGGATAAAAACCTATGGAAGTGGCATTACAGAGTACCACCAGATATTAGAAGCACACAAAATTAAATACATACAGGTTAATTCTATGAGGTCTTCTCCAGGAATTAATCCCATCACCTCGGTAGAGCCTCCAGTACAATGACCTTCTGGCGGTGAGTTACATTAATCCCAGATACTAATCCCATAAAACCCAGTACATATTCAATATAAGTACAATAAATCCATGACAATTAAAATACCACTTGACAAAGTAAGGCGTATTACAATAGTTTGCCTGTCATTCTCTCAACAGGGGTCTATTGGCGCCCGTCTTACGGCGCCCGTCTACTTGCCAGATGGTAAACTGCCACAGCAAACAAATGACAAAATGAAACACATAGGCAACAATTAAATCCTGCCCTGGGGAACTAGGGAAGTCTGAACAGGCAAACACCTGAACAGGCCAGCTTGTAGAAACATAATACCAGGGAATCGAACCCCGCCCTATAAACCCCAGAATAAAGGTTCCCAGACCATTGTGAGAAGTATGTACAAATATACATTTCTTTTAAAATAGAATACATGGTCTGTAATGGACCTGTCAACCTTGTGTAGTCAACAGCATGAACCCCAGCCAAAACCTGGCTGTATCCTGATTAAAATCAGAGTGAGTGTACCATGGTCCATGAGCCTTAGTACAGACTAAAATACAGGTATTATGCCAGTCACAATGCTGACACTACCACACAATCTGCTCTCCAATGCCCTATAACCAGGCACCAGCTTAGACAGCTTGCTGAGATGGGTCCATCAGAGACTGAAGAACCTTGTATTGCACTGCTGCCTTCTGCACTAGCTTGGTCAAAGCATCAGCAGGATTGTCAACCCCAGGGATATGCTCAATATTGGCCAAGGAGGACAACTCCTTAAGAAGGAGATAATCCAAGTCCCTACTTCTGGCCATCTGCCTGTGCACAAACTGCACCATCCCCATGGAGTCTGTTTTTAGAAGAGTGGTAACCTGAAGTGGCCAAGGAGTGTTAGAAGTCATCTGATGAAGCAACTCCTTCAGATAAAGGCTTGTGTGAATGCCTTCACAAATAGCCCTGCATTCTGCCACATCACTGCTGACAGCCACCCGTTTGTGCAGGCGACTAAACCAGCTCACCAAACTCCCCAGGCCTTCCTGTCTGAGCACAAAGAGCCCTGCAGCCCTGCCCCTGACCTTGGAGACCTGCCTGCTGTCCATTGAGCTATCCACATACAGCTCCATGCAAATGGGTTGTGATAAATCCACTGCAGACAACAGAATGCCAGATGAAGCCCTGACCTGATCAGCCACCTTGGCAGACCCTAGCTCCACCAGCATGTCATCAGGCAACCTGGCTATGACCATAAGGTCTGGCCTGGAAATGCCTGCCACCCAAGCAACCATGCCCCTCACCATAGGACACAGTGCCTGTGTGATGGTTGGAGGAAGCTTGCTAATGAGGGTCTCTTGATAATCATTGCCCCCCACCAGCAGCATACGCCACTCCCCCCCTTCTTCACCAGTGTGGCCTCCATGCCCACAAACAGCAGAGGCTCATTCTCCACCTGCCATTGCTCCCTACCCAGAGGAAACTTGGACTTAATGATGGAGATCAGCTCCTTAAGCCACGACGTGGGAGCTATCAGATGTAGGTCATCCCCGTGCAGCGAAGCATACACTGGTAGGCCTTCCCATTGCCCCAGAAACAGACAGGGGTCTACAGGAGAGACCTTCAAGTTGCAATGCTCCTTCAGGAAACGGTTGAGAGTCTCCCTCCAGATTATTGGACTTGACCTCAGGCCCTCCAGGCCCTTGAGGATTTTAAGGAACTCAGTGTGAATGTCCCTTTTCCATACAGCAGGCACCCTGACATAGAAAGGCGTCTTGCCCTCCCACTTTTCCTGTGCCACATCTGCATCCCCCTCCAGAAATGCCCTCTTGAAGTCTACCACCACTGAGCCATAGTCCAAGCCCTTGTTGAGAAGGCCTAGAAATACACACAGCAGCAGCCTCCAAGTGTCATGCAGCATGCCAGGGGTATACAACTCCTCAGCAGTGCACTCACCAGTACCCTTGAACTCATTCAGCACTGGCCTGACATGTGGTACCTTGACCCCGTCCACCTCCTTCATCTTGATGACAAACTTGAGCTTGAGTAGACGTCGTGCAGGAGGCAGGTCATTGACAGGTTCCACGCATTTCTTGGAGATCCAGTCCTCCCCAGATTTAATCAGACCCAGTGTGACCTGGGGACACATAATGGGAGAGGACATGAGCTTCACCAGGCCTTGGTAGTTGATAGGGCTGTGTCCAGCAAGTGAGTGAGGACCAATGCCCAAACTGCTTGGATGACTAGCAGCTGGCAATATGAGGTCATCAACCAAGGGCTCCTGCCCCTGGCACACTTGCACACGCTTAACCGTCCTGGTTACTGCACGTGATAGGTGAGTGGTCCTGAAATTAATCAGTGGGACCTGACCAGCCCCTTCCTTAGTCAGGAGAGAGGACGTGATCACTACCCCATCCTGGCATAGGAAATTCTGCCCCAGAAGAGCAGGTCCTTGATAGCCCTCCAAGACACAAAAGCAGTGTCCTGTCCAAGGATAGGAATGAATACCTCACCCAGTACCTTCACGTGTACCCCGCCACTGAAGTCAGACACAAACTGATAGCTGGGTTCAGTCATGCTGTACCCTGCTGCAGCCCTGGTCCCAATGATGGAAACCTGAGAATTAGTGTCTACCTCTAAGGCAGTGTCCAGCCCCAGATTGCCATGCCACCTGAGCTTGGCTACCTTGGGCTGCTTCTTGGCTCTTTGTAGAGCCCCAATCAATCCAGCCAAACTTGTCCCCCTGGGCTTGGTTAGTGCCTTGGGCTTGACAGTTGACTCCCCAGCTGTTGACCTTGCAGCCTGTTCAACAAGTACCTCTGCAACCTGGCCAGGGCTGACAGATTCCCCTGCAACAGATGTGGTCGTTGCGTCAGTGATGTCACTTGGGACCTGAAAATCCTGCAGATCCTGTGAGCCTTGTGCCTGACTGCCCTCATTCATCAGGTTAGGCTTGACATATGACCAACTCAGCCGGTGCACATGCTTTGGTTCGTCCTCCATGCTGACCAAGCATGCGTGGCTAGCTTCATCAACCTGGGTAACCACCCCAGGACTCCAGCTACCACGTTTGCCATAAAGGCTAGGTTCCTTCCAAGCTAGGACCTTCTGACCCACTTGTGGCTCCAGCATCTTCCAACCCCGGTCCTTCTCCCTCAGCTTGGCAAAGGTGACATGTGCAGCATGTTTCCAGCCCTCCAGCACATGTGGTGGGCACAGGCCATGATATAGACCCATTGGGCTGACAGCAACTCCATCATAGTAGAAGTTAACCCTGCTGTTCAGCTGCTGCTCCACGTTCCTCAGCCATGCACTCCTGACAAGTGCAGGTGCAGACAAGGGTACCCAGTCTTCAGAGATGATCAATTTCTTGACCTCCTGGATTGCCCTCTCGATAGCACCCTGCTGCCCATGAGCCTCCCTAGGTGTAACCAGCAACTCAGGAAGGGTAGGATCACCCTTGAGATGCTGAAACTGCATGTCCACCTGGATCCTTGTGGTAGGAAACTTGGCTCTTACATTCTGCAGGGCAGCCAGCAAGTACCTGTTCTTCATAGAAGGTAAATGCTCCAGCACCTTGTATTTTGTGTACCTGTCCACGCACACCAACAGTTGCATGCCCCTGATGTGTTGGATATCACACTGCAGATCACCAATGCTCTGAGGTAGAGCTTTGGCATGTGATTTCCTGGGCTTGTTGGAGGACAACTGGCACTTACACCGTGAGGCAGCTTGCTGACACGCCTTGAGAAGGGGTGCCCTGCCCATACGGAAGGCAAAGTTGTTTGACAGAGAAGTGGCATGCCCAAACATGTTGTGGATTCGGGCACCCAACTCCTGGTACACAGAGGAAGCAGTCCCTGGCACAGTCAGGACTGTGCTGTCAGGTTGTCCAGCATCACCATGCTGACTTCCATCCTGTTCTGACTCAGAGCCTGAGTCACCCTGCTCATGCCCAACACCTGGACCGCCAGCAGGGACCACATGCATACCACCAGAGGCCTTCACACCCCTCTGTGGTTGTACATTGGTTTCTCTCAAAATGAGAGGTCCACCCTCGTGCCCAGCACGAGGATGCATGGGGTCAGACATTCTTACAGCTGCATCAGCTGTCAAGGACGTCTTCATAGGAACCTGTACCTCTCCAGGTGACCTGGGGCCACCCTGAACCTGGAGATCACCCTCTTGTTGCCCAGATATAAAATCTGCATTGGAGCACCTGGCCTCCCCCTGGGTGAATTAAGGTGTGTAGGGGTTGCCTCAGACAGTCACTGCTCCTTGTTGTCTTCTTGCTGACTGCCCTTTGAAGGCTGGCCTGCCTGGGACTTGTTGTTGTTCTTCTTCTTGTTGTTGTTGTTATTCTTGTTGCTGCCCTGGCCCTGGGACTTCTTGAAGCTGGGACACTCCTTCTTGATGTGCCCCCACCCCTTGCACAGGTAGCATTGTATCTTTGACTTGCCCTGGCCACTGCCCCCGTTGTCAGACGCGTTGCCCTGCTTGGGCTGACCACCCACCCGCCTGAACACCGACTTGGAGTGTGACCTCCCGTCAGGGTCGGGTGAATGATTGGCCTTCCGCTTGTTGTGGTTGCCCCTACGCCCTCCTTGGCTTCGGTCAGCCTCAGACGATTTGGAGCCACCCTGGGTACGCCCACCTGCCTGGGTAGCCTTCACTGCTGGCACTCCACCCTCAAACAGCTCCTCTGCCTCGAGTGCTTGTTTGATTATGACCTTGTAGGCCTTGAGGGTTGAGTGTGGGGCACACATGACCTTTAAGGAGCCACGTGTAGCCTTGTCCAGCCCAGAAACCTTGAGCCAGTTTGTCAGGGCTATGTTGTCAGCAACATTAAAGCCGTGAGCCCTGCCCTCCTCAACCATTTTACAATAGTTAAGGAAGTTCTGGATCAGGTCCCCTTGACCTCCCACCCCTGGTATTTATCCTGCCAATGGATCCCCACTTTCTTCCTCTGATCCTCTAGCAGCTCCTTTAACTCTGCCACGTAGCTGGACCAGGCCTTGTTGGCCTTCTTACACTCTCTAGTGAGGTCCTTTATCTGATCTGTACACTTGCCAAAAGTCTGGCTACCTATCCAGATCTGGTAATAGTTTGTACCACCGTACAAACTTGGAAACCCCTCTAGCCCCTCCACAAACTCCTCAGCCTGCTTGGGCTTTGTGTCTGACGTGACAGGTTGCAGTTGATTCACAATAAGCAAACCCTGGGTAGTGAGATCATAACCAAGAACAGCTTGTGTATTATTATTGTGATGAAATTGGTAATTTCCCCGGTGACACCCACGTCATCTACGTGAGCTGTCCCACTACCAGCACCACCATTATTCCCACTGGCTGGGGCACCTTTGCTACGGCGCCCGTCTGCCATTCTGCACTACAAGCTATTCAAAAACACCTCAGCAAAGCAGCAGAATAAAGTATGTACAAAAAATTGTCGCAACTGCCGCCTGCGCCGGTGTCGCCGCCGCCCCCGCGAATCGCCGCTGAAAAATCGACTAAATGTCGACGAGCACTGGAAAAAAATGGCCGACTCAGTAGTCGAGGCCCCGGAAATCGCAGTACTCATAGGTAAACTCAGGATCCTCCATATCCGGCGTGTGTGCCGGACCTGCGCCGGTATGTATTAAAACCGGTGTGCTCCCCGGCGCGAAAGTTGCGATGCGCCGACGCGCGACGAGGCGCAGAGGATGAGTAAAAATTGACAACAATTCCCAACCTGCGGGAATCCACTCTCGCAAAGCTGCGAGAAAAGCCACCAGGTTAATGAGAACCTGGCGTTCGCGACTGCGTACGCCGCGTGTGAGCAGCGACAGCAATGCGAGGTCTTGAAATAAGTTTGTCGAGACCACCGGCGCGCCCCCCGTGCGTACCGATGCCCAGTTTTGTAAATTTCTCTGGTAGCCGGTCAGCGAAGAGATGGCGTTGTCCAGCTCCTCGATGGCAGTAGTGACCTCGGTCACCGACCGCAAACCACCACGCACCTGGACCGTAAATTGCGACAAAATGTTGCGAATTTGGTCCAACGGCGCGCGTATAGCCGGCACCAGCTGCGGCAAACGGGGGTCCTCGGGGAAATCCCCGAGCAATGGAAGAGCTGCGCGCTGCCGACGATGAAGTTCGTCCAGCGATATCGTGACCTCGTCAAGCAATTGCTGCCACGA
Source organism: Mesostigma viride (assembly GCA_009746045.1). Taxonomy (NCBI): domain Eukaryota; kingdom Viridiplantae; phylum Streptophyta; class Mesostigmatophyceae; order Mesostigmatales; family Mesostigmataceae; genus Mesostigma; species Mesostigma viride. Next base: position 2,551,069 of record RPFO01000175.1, on the reverse strand, counting down.
TGGCGCAGCCGGTCTTGGTAAAGGATCAGCCGGCGGAGCGGCTATCTCCTCATCGCCGGGAATTCGGAATTCTTCAGAATTTGGCATATTTGGAACGAGGCGTGTAATACGAGTTGTATGAGAGTGAATGCCAAGAATTCCGCCATGGTTCTTGCAGGAAGTTGCCTTTATTAATAACAAGGAACACAGACGTAAGTCACGTCACTTCCAAGACTGCACGCAGCACAGGCGACAGGGTCGCAGTGCCAAGAGAACGTGCACGCAAGAACTAGCGTCCCGGTGCGACCAAGTCACACATATAGGTTGTTAGGGACGCGTCCAAGTATTCAGCTGCACTGTCACAGCTGAACTGTCAATCAATTGATTACACAGACTCTGGCACGCCTTTGGCGCGCAGATCTATCAATTGTCCATACGGCTAGTCCTGTGGACCTATCCGTACACTGCTCAGCATCAATTGTCTCGTAGGTCCTGGCGCGCTACAGCACGCCTACCTATCAATTGACCATCAAGTCCTGTACAAGTCCTGTCAACGTCCTGCGGACTATCAAAGTGACACTTGTACATCCTGTGTCCGTACGCGCCCACAGTGGCGCGCCGGGTACTGTCGGCACAGCCTAGGAAACGTCATAACTTTTACGTCCCGTAACCAAATGAGGCGTTCAAGGTGCCGTTGGAAAGAGCGTAACAATCTCTATCCATCTAACGTAAATCCTTTACGTTAACTACTTTTGCCAACCCTTCGGCCACAGCAGCTTGTTGCTTATGTGACCTGTGTAATGCTTGCAAGGCGACTGCCAATCTTGACCTCAGAGCGGGAGGGTTGGCAGACAATTTGGTGCCTTGGGGCTGAGCTAATGCTTCCAACCCAGCTACCTCGTGCCTGGTTAAGCAATCCCCAGGTTGTGAAGTGGGCCTGGCTTCACTGAGGGTGGAAGGGTTCACAGAGGGTGCTGTGGTGCTGTCAACAGCAGTAATTGGTGGCTCAGGGCTACTGCTGGGCATGCTGGAGTTGCCAGATAGAAGTAGTGAGTCCATGCTTAAAGACTCTTCCCCAGGCACGTCTGCCATGGGAGAATAATACTTCTTAATTCTATGACAGCTCACCCTGTGACGCTTCCCATTGATATTGTGCTTGACCTCCACGGTCTTGCTGTTTTTGGTAAATCCACGGATGGTAACTGGACCTAGCCAAGTTCCAACCTTACCAAAGCTGTTTTCCTTGTAATAGAGAACTTGATCACCTTTTTGGAATACTGGCCTGGGATGGGTTTTATCTTTTTCTGCCAGTTTTGCTGAGGTTTGTGCACGTGCAGTGTTGTACAGTGCTATCACCTCTGGGGGATATACACCTGCCTGCAGGCCTGCTGGGATTACTTCACCCCACTTGGCATGCAAGACAGGTCTCATGTTTAGGGTTGTGCACATTTCATGACACCAGAGTGCCCTGTCACAATAGACCCCTGAAGTAGCATCCTTGGAAGGATTTTTGGCTAGTAGGGTTTTGACAGATCTGATGGTTCTTTCAATGACCCCCTGACCCTCATGATCTTCCAGCCCAGCAATCTCTATTGCTTCACACCCTTCCAGGTCAGTCAGACAAGAAAATTGTTGATCAAGCAAAATTCTGTCAACTGGGTAGAATCTGGGTAAAGCAATCATGAGTGCAACACGTAGCTGCCCTGCAGACATGCCAGGTAGGGGTTCCATTACTGTGAACCTGGACCATGAGTCTTTTAGGATCAGGTAGGGTTGGACATCTTTGTTGATGTGCATTACATCCCCCACTATCATGCCCCTAGTGGTGGAAGGAGTTGCAGTATGCCATTTTTGAGGTTTGGGGCTATTGAACTGACATTCTTGACAGTGTTGTCTAGCCAGTTTTACTGCATTCCTGAGTTGTTTTCCCATGCTACTACCCCCCAGCCGTTTGGCCAGTTCCTCAGCCACTGTTTCATGACCCATGGCTAGGTGCAGCTGATGAGCAAGCTCCTTAATATCTATTAAAAATATAATTACTTACAGCAGAGTGAAATCACTCAAACCAAAGCAAACGCCCAGCTATAAACCTATGTACAGAGCCATGTCAAAGCTCTATACTACGATAAGACCAATGGAAACGCCTAACGGGAGGAACCTAATAGCCCTGCTGCACCGCAAAATCAGCCCGCGTACGGCGGAGCATGATGTCAGCCATGGCCCGAGTCAGCGCCACCGACAAGCGCTGACGCCAATATGACGTCCAGGTCCGCGCCGACCATGGGGCCCGCTGGCCCTCCAGGTCCAGCCGGTCCTCCCGGAGCCGGCAACACTCCTTGAAGAAGGCGGAGGTCAGGGGCCCCATGGCCCCAAACTCCTCCAGGACAAAGGGCACCACACGATGGTGCCCGACGTCGCCGTAGGCCAGGAGCTTGGCCCGCTCCGCCCGGTCCGCCGTGTAACCTGCCGTGAGGGAGGCCCCAGCCACGTGGCTAAGAGCCAAGGGCCGCGCCACCGAAACGTCAATAAGCAGATGCCGGCCACCCCCCTCAAAGTCCAGCACCACGATGTCAGGCCGGTGGTTGGGGGAATAGAAGGCAGCGCCATCCGCATCCTCGGACCGGATGTTCGCGTGGGGGAAAACCGACCGAATCATGGCGAGCACCACCGTCAGGAGGACAGTGTGCAAATACAAATACCAATTCTGATTCTGTTGGCCCCCCATGCAGGCAAGGTAGTGAGTCCCCGTGGGATCCAGCGGCTGCCCACAGCTACCACAAGGCCGCCCGGCCGGAACAAGAGGCTGCGGGGCAAATAGCTGGTGCCGGAGCGCCACCGAGTAGTGGCTGGGAGCCAAGGCGAATGGGGGGGCCATGGGAAGAGCACGAAGGTACGCCGAGCCCACACTCCGCAAGGAAAGCGAGAACAGCCACGCACGTCCCTGGGCGTTGAGGTCCGCGAAAAGAGCAATCCAATCAGCCGTGTGCAGAATACCCGCGTAGGTTTTCTGGTGTTTATCGATGACGCGAGCAGGGAATGCGGCGGGAGATTGAACGGAGGCGACCGAGGGAGTGCCGCGAGGGAGGTGGCGCTGTACCGCCTGAGCGGCACGGACGGGAGAACAGGCCTGCTGGATCTCAGCATAGGCCTCCTGGATGGCGGTGACGAAGGGCAAAGGGCTGCTGGGGTCCAGGAGGTCAGGCGCTGCCGTTGCCAAAAGGGGCAGGAGCCGGCAGCTTTCCGCCCACGACTGAGCGACGGAGCCCAAAAATGCTGCTGGGGCCAGCCGGGCGGCACGAGTCAGACCGCAGCCACCCATCCGTGCAGGCAGGGTGGCAATGCGAATAGCATGTGGCGGGAGGTCGGGGCCCGGGACCAGCTGCGCCAAGGCCGACTGGATGCGTTCGTCGTGGCCCTCGGCGGCCAGCCGGACCTGAGCCGGAAGAGCGCCCCGGAGCCTGTGAACGACGCGAGGGTGAGCGCAAAACCACAGAAGCAGACCCTTGGTCTGCGAATCATGAAGGCGCGCAATCAAGGGCAGTACCTCAGTGCGTGCCTCGAGGGCGGCCCGCAGAGCATCGATGACAAACGCGGGGTCGCCAACCGGAACGCCGAGGACATCCAACCCATGGAGGCGCTCGTCCCGGCCCAAGAGCTGGGGCGGAAAGCCGGAGCAATCACCTTGGGGCGAGTACACCGCGCACTTGGCCAGGGTCAACTGGAGGTTGATGTCGGCCACCGCGGTCTGCAGTGCCAGCAGAGCCGCGGTGGTGTCCGGCACAGGGCCCAGAAGGTAGATATCATCCAAGTAGGCCTGAATAGCGACTGCCGGGTGGGCAGCATGGACCGCTTGGAGGCAACCCTGGAGGGGGGCGGCAAAGTACAGGGGTCCCAGGGGGTCCCCTTGCTGGGTGCCCGACCGCGACAGCAGGCCGCCGCGAGTGCCGTCCTCCATGATGTGAACCAGTTGGCCGGGCTGGCCGTAGCACACGGCTGTCCAAGCGTACAAGTCCTCGAAGGACTCCATGACGGCCGCAAACATGCTGGCGCGGGACAGACTGTTGAACGCGTTGTGGCAGTCGACCTTGACGACAGCGTGGGTGGGGTGGGCCTCGAGGTAGGCCTGCACCGAATGGATGAGGATATCCGCCCCGCCTGGAGTCGTCACCCCCAGCTGGGCCGCCACCGAGGTCTCACCCGCTGCGAGGGGCGGGCAGAAAAAGGCACGGAGCTCGGGCGCCTTTTGGCGGCAGATCACTTTGCCCACGAGCTTGCGGAGCACCTCACCGCAGGCGATCGGGCGCACCTTGCCCTCGGGGGGGGGCATGACACCCTTGAGCAGAGCGAGGAGGCGAGCGCCCGCTAACCACTCGCGCGCAGCGGGAGGAACGCGACCAGCCGCCAGGTCAATGAGGGTGTCAAAGAGAATGTCCTCGCCCCCATGCCCCACCAGGACCTCCAAGTGCTCGTAGCGCCAGCCCGACGGCCCGGTAGAGGAAGCCCGCGGGACCGCACGCATCACCTCCAGGAAGCAGTCGCGGTCCAGCCGGAGGGGGGCCGGCAGGGGGTCCGGCACGGGCAGCTGGAATCCGGGCTCCGCAGGGTGAAGAGCCTCCAAGGCCGCCAGGGTAGCCGCATTGGCGGGGGCCAGCTCCTTAATATCTATGGAGTTGTCAACAGTAGGGGTTAGTGCTTTTATGTAAGGTTCCATAACAGGGTGTTGGGAGGACAGTAAGGTTGCTGCCTCAAAATCAATTATGCCCTGGCTGCCATCCCCAATGGTAATGAGATCATCATCCTCAGAGTAAGCAAGGTGAGAGAACTCACATTGTTTTTGGTAGCGAGTCCTGTTGCACCGGCTGCCTGGAGGTCCCAGGGGATGACGTGCGTGCCAGCAACCCGGGCAGAGATCCACGTTGGTGTTCAGGGAGTCGTTGTTGGGGCAGTTGTCCCGAATATGCCCCCTCTGGAAGCACCTCAGGCACCGTGGGCCAGGGTTTCCAGGTTGGTTGTTGTTGTTGTTGTTGTTGTTATTTCCCTGCTGGGACCGATTGTTGTTGTGGTTCTGGCCCTGCTGGGACCTGTTGTTGTTGTTGTTTTCGGGCCCTGTTGGGACCTGTTGTTATTATTGCCCTGCTGGGACCTGTTGTTGTTATTGTTGTTGTTGTTGTTGTTGTTGTTGTTGGGGTTGGGGTTGCCATGCAGGGGCACACGGTGCCACGTGTTGCCACGCCCCTGAGAGCCACTGCCCCCTTGGTGGGAGGACTTGTGGGTCTTGGGTGCCCCCCCCTGGCTGGCCCCCCCCTTGCGCTTGTGGCCTTGGACACCCTGGACCTTGGGGTCCTGGGCCTGGGGGTTGCCAGTACCCAGGGGGTCCACTGCCTCCTCGATATAGAGCATGGCAGCTCTGAAGTTGTCCCAGAGGGACTTGAGGCCTGTAAGCAGGGTAGCCAGGACAGAAGGTTGCAAATTAGCTTTTGTTAGCCAGGTGTGGATGAGATACCTTGGTTGGAGCTTGAGAAGCTCAAGGTCTTTCTCTATCATTACCCTGTATGTTTTTGCATCCCCAGAGAGGTTATTCTTGTTCACCTTATATGCAGCAAGCCAGTTGAAACGTTCTACTGCTTCCATGTGGTTATTGGTAAGCACTAGCTGTTTCAGATCAGTGATAAAGGTAGGCCACTGTTCAATGGCTGCTTCAGGTGTCAGGGTGCGTTCCTGATAGGTTTCAATCAATGCTCTAATTGCAGGAGATGATTGGTGGAATGTGGATGAGGCCCTGAGAGCCTTAAACTGATGTCTAAGGTTTAGGCCTTCCATCCCATACTCCAGAGCAAAGACAAACTGTTTGGCTTGTTCAACAGTGTGACCCTCAGGCAAGCCAGCAATATTGATTTTGGATTCCTTTTTATGAGGGTTAAACACACCTGTGAGAGGGGGGTTGGCCCTCAAGAAGACGTCGGTTGCCTGTTGGAGGCGGGTGGGGTCCAGGTTGATGGTCCCCCGCTCATACCGCGACATCAGGGCGCGCAGGCCCTCGACAGTTTGCAGCTGGTTAGCTGTTAACTGCTGGTCTTGCAACGAGGCCAGCTGAGCCTGGAGAATGGCGAGCTGTTCCTGGATATCCCCCGTCCTTGGGGGGGCCTCAGCAGGTTGGGTGGGTGCCCTGGGCACCTCTTGACCTCCCCCCAGGGCCTCCTGGGGTCCTGGCCACCCCCCCTGGTTGGGGAGGGGGCCCCAACCCACAGGGCGAACCTGGGGTGGTGGGGGAGGGGGAGGGGGGGCCGTGGTGGCCCGGGGGGAGTCCGGGGGGGTCCGGGTGACCCCACTGGGTCCAGCCCCAGCGGTGGAGGGGCGGGCAGGGGTGTCTGCCGCCGCTCTCCTCGCTGCCTCCTCCTTGAGGAGCCTTTTCATCTCCTTGCGTACCTCATGTTCGCGGAGGGCAGCCTGAAAGGCCGCCTCATCCGTAGGAATGTCAGGGAGGGGGTTGCCCATGATCATGGCCTCCTTGACATTGAACTCTTGGGCCTTGCCCTTCCCCTGGGCCAAGACCAGAAGGCCCTCCTTGAACTGCAAGGGTTGGGGAGGTGAGGATTTCTTGGTGGTTTCCAGCGGGGGGGCAGCTTCAGCTACCACCCCATGCTTGGCCAAGATGGCCTCCGTTACCCTGGCTTGGGTTAGGGAGGACATAGCTTTAAAATGGGCTGACCGAGCAAGCTCGGCCAGGTCTTGACCATCCGAGTATTCCATCGGATAATCAGCATTGGTGAGAAGGTCACGTAGCCGCTGAGTCGCCTCGCGGTACGCCGCCGCCATCGCCTGGTGGGTTGCCAGACGACGGGCGGCCTCCTCCTCATATTCCTGCCGCTTAGCGGCGAGCCGAAAAGCCGTCTCTCGACGGACCTCCCGGTCTCGCTGCCTCGCTCGGCGTTCTTCGTTAGCCACCAGCGCGGCCTGCTCGACCGCCAGGAGCGCTGGGGTAAGAGTTATCTCAGTCTCCCCGTCGGGAAGACTGGCAGTATCGGAGACCTCATCATCGGACATTTGTTGTCCTCCGATGGGCTCCACGGGTCTACGCACCACCCGCGCGAGCTTAATGCTTTCCATGTCCTTCTTCTTGCGAAGAAGGGACGATGGTCGCCCAAGCTGAAGCTCGATGTGATTGTGTCCCTGAGCAAAGGGAACACGAAGATCAGATGTGGCGGGGCGAAACGTGATCGCCCCGTCCGGCGCCACCGAAGCCGTCTGACGGGGCATGAGCTCCCGAATAGTCGGCAACGGAGGGCCGAACTGGGGAGCCTCAGTGGGGTTGACCGCCGAGGGCTCCGCAGCCATGGCTGCTCCAGCCGTGGTTTCGGCTGTTGCAGCCGCCGGAGTCGAGGGTAAGCCGGTCCCCCGGGGGGGAGCCGTCTCGTCCTCCGGCTTCTCAGGGGAGGGGGGTAGGTCGGTCGGCCTTGCAGCCGCCGTCCCCTCGTCCTGGCAGACATTGTTGTTCTTTTTGTTTTTCTTCTTTTTCTTTGAAATGGCCGCATCGCCAGCCGGCTTCTGACTGTTGTCGTTGGGCATCCGCCGATCCTGCCCATCATCATCCTCGTTGAAGTTAAGCTTCTTAGCGACATTCTTGTTCGTGATAGCCATGGTAGCAAATAAAATTCAAGTTAGAATGCGACGGGATATATTGCTTGAGAACACTGTATGCTGTGAGCAATGAATTGCTTGGTTCATTAGAAAATAGGTTTACCCTTTATCAACGTTCCTCTCACTGGCTGCGCCGCCAGTGACCGTTGGGTGCAGACCGTTGGCCTGAGGCCGCACGATGACAGGTAGCAGTCTAGTCACTGCATCGTGTGATCACAGATCAATGCACGCTGCAGTACGGTCCCTATCTAGGATACTCTAGTACCGTCCAATGACAGGACACTACGTATACTGGGTACTGACATCTGTCACGTACCCCAGTACCCAAAGTACCTATCTAGGGAAACGTATGCGACTCGACTAGCATTCCTATCTGCATAGCCCACGTGGTATTTATATTCACATACCAACGTAGGTTTACAAGGCTTATTCATACGTTGTATTCACAATGCCTTTGAGACTTAGTCTACAGCAAAGCATGGAGACTAACTGTATCCTCCCTCCGTCGCCGCCTCCTCGGAGTCTGAGGGTCTGCCGGCCCCGTCCCTGGTCCCTTCTTCTCCTAAGTCGGTCCTTTCGTCACGGCACGGGTCAGTCGGGCTGGATGATTCCTACCCCTCAGAGTGCGGACCCGGCGACTGCCAACTTGGCGGTTACCGTGTCTGCATGCCATGCAGGCACAGATTCAGTCCTTAGTTTCGGCATTCGGGACGTTCATGGCGGCACAGTCGTCCTCTGGCGTGGGTCCCTCTGTCGTCGCGCCTAGCGTGGCGCCGGCCGCTGTTGCTGCTGCCTCGCCTACCCCTCCTGTTGCCCCAGCGACTGCGGCTTCGCCTGCGCCCCAGTGCGAGCCCTCGGTCGCTGCGGTTTCGTCTGGTGCGGCGGCTCCTACGCCTCCTGCTGCCTCCGTGCCTGCGGTCGCCTTGCCTGTGCCTCCGCGTGAGCCTCCTGCCGCGGCGATTTCGCCCGCCATCGCTGCTTCCGGGCCTTCCCAGGCTCCGTCTCAGCCGTTGCGGGGCTTCTTTGGCGACACGAGTGGGCTGCCTAGGCTGTGGGAGGGGGGTCCCCCTCAGAGGATTCCAGTGCCAGACTGGAGTCTTGACGGCAGCCAGTTTTATGGCAAGGTGCCTGTCCCTACGGGCCCAATTTTCAACATGTGGCCCGAGGGTGCGCCTCCAGCGGAGGCCACGCCGTCATCTGTGGTTGCAGGTCCGTCGCGGCCTCCTGTGGTGCCGGCCCCCTCTGCGCCTGCACAGGATCCTACCCCTGTTCGGACGGTTCCTGCCCCTTCGGCCACTCGCTCGCTGGCCACTGTTGTTAGGGCCAGCGGGGTTGATCAGCGCGCCCTCCGCGCTGCCGACTCCCTCCGGGAGTTGTCCCAGGGTGACCGGGAACGTGCCCCTTCTGTGGTACATCTTACGCCGGAGTCGCGAGATTTGGCTGTTCCCGGATATGGAATGTCAGCGATTGCGTGCCGTCAGTGTGACCTCTCGCGCGTCGCCCCGGAGCTGTCCATTTCACCCATGTCCTATGGGTTTTCCCAGGTGTGTCGGGCGCCAAGGGACCGTAACCTACCCATTGATACTGATCGGCCTCCTTTTGTCATGGTTATTGTAGCTGATCCCGACGTGTACCAGGGTGAGATTCTGGTTCGTCGCGTCCTCTACCGCTGGGAGAGGCGTCATAACGACTTGGACACCTACGGCCGTGGTTACCAGTGGGCTTACCCTCCCGGCCTCTGGGCATCATGGCTTCGGATGCCCTCACGGTCGAGTACCCTGCCGCGCCCGGTGCTACGTATGCTGCGGTGCACCTGAAGCCCACCCTGGAGTGGGATGCCCGCCGCCCTGGCAGTGCCTCTTCCAGGCCAGGGCCTGGACTCCCGCGATCACCCTCCCCCTCGGGCTAGTGAGTATTTAGAGACTTTCGGGTCGCGACAGTGTGCGCGCCAGTGGCGTTCTCGTGAGATCCGGCACATCCGATTGTGGCCGGCCAACATGGAGCCTCTGTTAGATCTGTTCTTCCCGTCGGGTCTGCGTAACCGGATCCGGTATCAGCGCCTACTCCTTCGGGCCCTCTGTTTGATCGCTGTAGAGCCTTTCCTTCGGCTTTTTGCCTGCATGTGGCTTCTTGGACTGGGCTCGGGGCCAGGTGGTCCTTGACTCAGCATAGGTACTACTGGGCCTTCCTGGGCCTCTTTCCTGACGGCGTTTGGGCCGATGTGTTCCTCACGGTAGATAGGCATGATAACGCGGATGATGTGGCTCACTACCATGCATATATGGATGTCCTGATGGCCAGTCGCGTGGTACTTACCAGACTGATGGCAACTAGATAGAGGGCCTTAGGCCCGACCTGAGGGTGTTGTCCCTCCGGTATATAGAGTCGCCCTCATATTCTGGGCAGTTGGTTGGTCGTTCTTGGTCCCTGGTGTTGACATTGTTCACTCTGTGTGTCCTGCCCAGTGCCGTCCCTCCCGGCAAGGCCTCCGTGCCAGGCAGTTAGGGGATCCTCCCACCAGGCTTGGTGTTGGCTAACCCTACACCACTCGGGGTGGAACCGAGTTAACATGTTTGTGCTTTGTACCTTGGATGGCCTGTCGATTGTGCTGGATTTGTGTTGGGTGCGTTAGGATATTCCTACCCCTTGGTTTCCTCGATCCTTGTGCGTAGGGAGAGGGCTCCCTACCTTTGGGGGGGGGGAGGTGTTACGTCGCGTAACAATCTGTCGCAGTTACGGACGTAAATTAGGTCCTTAATTTGCCTCAGTCGTCCCTAGGTTTACGTGTAGCTTGTACTGGTGGACACTGTTGTCCCAGTACCGTGGTGCATTGGATGCTTTTGGCGTCGCGCCGCGTACTTTAGTAGTGGTACTTATCCTTTGGGTAGAATGTAGTGGACCAGCGTGCATCTGTGCATTTGTAGGCGAGGGCCATGTCGGCCCGAGCATGCTGGACCGTTGGTGATCATTTATGCACGTCCTACCCCTCGTGTTGGCACTCGGCGTGTGTTAATGAATTGACACATATAGCTAGGGTCATGGCAGTGTAGTAGTGTTTCCTTCCTCTATTCCTGGAATAAACGGGGTTCGTGTAAATGGCTTATGGCGTATTACAGTCGTACTTACGTAAATGCACTGAGATCTGGATCCTCACGTTCGTCTTTCGCGCGGGGTTTGACTGGAGGCGGCCTCACTAATTTAGGTAGCATTAGACCTGTTAGAGCCGGTACAGTAGAGGCGGAGGTAGAGGACTGAGTCGTAACACTCAATAAGGCTTTGTTGAGGCAGGGAATACTTTGTTGAGGCGGGACCCCGCGTGGGTGAGGTGTGGTGCGTTAGGGTGATAATGCAAGGGTAGTGGTCAGAAAATGTGATGATAGAGCGATCTACCCTAGTATGACATACGAGGTCCGCCCAAGCGTGCGTGGCATAGATTCTGTCAAGACGGTGTGTAATTAATGCGGTGACCGTCGCGTGTTGCAAGCCAAGTGTGGTCGTTGTCCCTTGCAGTAGGTCGTGCAGGTTAAGCTCTAGTAGCTGTTCGTGAAAGGGGGTTGTACGTGATTGAGGATGCGCCGAAATGTCCAGTCTACCCATAAATATGACCCATAAATATGACCCATAAATATTCACCCATAAATATGACCTCCATGTCGTGGGAAATAATGGCCTGGATCATCTGAAACATATGTCTTTGAAAAATTTATGTTGTTCATGCAGCTGGGTCGGTGGGGGCGTAAATTGAGAGAAGATACCCTTGCTTGCTACCCCAGGTAATGTGCTGTCGATCGTACCCAGCGGCCCTGCCATTGAGCCGCC